>CM070510.1:45297294-45944523 GCA_036346375.1 Guadua angustifolia
GCGAATATATACTCCCTTCATTCCAAAATAGATGTCATTCTAACTATTAAATTGTGTTTCTAAATATATATTGCTCTACAATTTCAAGATAATCTTTAACTGTTTTTTCCCCTTTACATACCCCTACCAATCATTATTCCATGTGTTATTTATTACTGTGGATTAAAGTAATATACATCATCCAAGAGAAATAAATGAGATAATAAAGGAAGACAATTTAATCATTTGAACACATATCTTGATTGAAGTGCAAAATTCTAAAACGACATCCATTTAGGAACGGAAGGAATATAACATAAATAGTAAACCTATGAAACATTTTTGAATCATTGGAGAAAATTAACTTCTATATCTCTTTTCTTTTATTTCAAGACAGAACGAGGAACCCTAAACGGTAAAGGCAGAATTACTTGCAATATAATAACAAGATACCATTTTTTTAGAGCAAGCAATAAATATGAATACATGGATCATACTCTTTATCTATTGAACTTGATCTTATACTGATATTTATAGACAATGGTTTACTGGGTATCATGTTTAAATTTAGTACTACTTGCTTGTGCGATAGCATCAACATTTATTCCATATGCTCTGATCAAACCGTTGCTTTGTTAAAGTGCATGCACCATAGGTTGTTATGGAAGTGAAGTAGTCTGTGCATTACAACGGAATCCTAAAAAGGATGATATATATAAGTAGAAAGAACCCCAAGCCATACAATAAAGTACAATTTCTTTTATACATATGTCAAGCGAGCATATCTTGGTAAGCTAGTAAATATATCAAATTATATACAAATGTTTTATGTTGAGAATCGTCCAACATGAATACAAATAAAACATCTTTCAGTTGTATTGTAAGATATATATGATGTAAGAAATTTGTAGACGACATTCTTGGTAAATGCCTCATCTAAATTGAACCATCCATCCTTTGCTGCACATCAAATATTTTATGATTGCTCGTAGAAGTAGCTTGTGAGAGTGTGATGTAAAGTTGTCCATAAGAGAACCAGATCAGGGAGATAGAGACATACATTTAAGATAGTTTGGCTATGTGCTTTGCAAATGATCACAACGATTTGTTCCTTCAAAATCCTTAAAAATATCTGCCACATTTGGCTACATAGATTTATGTTCCCTATAGAAAAAGAAAGAAGGATCACCCACATGACGAGTATTACTTTGATAATCACTTTAAGCTTTATTAGTTTTCGGGCAAAAAATCACTTTAAGAAATGTATTATTAACCATCAACCAAAGTAATATATGTATGTTAGGAGGGCAATTAGCTTCGAACTTCTTAAATAATGACATTCCTAACACTACATATGTACAAACCATTGGAAATGAGCTTCGAGACATTAATTTTCACCCACATTTAGCTCCACTAATTTAGCAATTCTCACAATCTCATACCACACATACATAAGCCTATCCTCTATGGAACATATAAGAGACAGGCCAAAATCTTCATAGCAAACATAACTACCATGAATAGAACTATGTATAGAATCATTTTTATTGTTTACCATGTATATAACTGATCTGGGTTAACAAATTTTGAAACTGATCTAAGATGTGTTATAAACATAATATGAATTAGGAAGCCTGACCTTATAGGTGGGAACAAGATTTCATCATTGTGCTAGTTCCTCCTAGAGATACTTTGCCTACCATTGTAGACTCACCTTCAAACACACCAACCAAAAATTAGAATAATACAAACCTAGGAGGACAAGAAATGCAGAGCCAATTAGACAACAAAAAACAACCGATTTTCATGCAGAACACATTAGCTCAAGCTTAATTGGCATTTTAGTTGTTGTTAAGCACACCTAGTAGTGGTTGTTCTGATCTATTGAAATATTCTCTAGGTATACACATAATGCATGAGGGAAGAAAATCCATAGATATTTCAGTAATAAAAAATGGTAGTATGCTTGAAGCTCTTTATATTAACAATGATGTTATATTAATCCTACAATACAATTATATTACTATATACTGAAAAAATATATAAGGTCTTACCATAGGAAAGAAAAGTGAAAAGATGCAGATAATTGGATCGAACTTTAGCAATACATCACTAGCTCAGCCCACCATTCATGTTCCCTTTTTAGTAGGTAATGTGGACTTCAATTAATGAGAAAATTATCTATTTTTTTACATTTTCATTATAAGAAATTGTAATGGTGAAAAAATATTCTTCGTGAAATCAATTATACCTGCTTGCTGCACTTGCTTTGTGCTTTCTAAAAGGTAATTAGGTAATTATGCAAATATAACATGAAAGTCATGTTCCCCCTGATAAACAACAATAAAGTTCAATTCCTATAGACTGCAGTACTATGACAACCATTTTCTAGTTTTTATCTAGATATTATAGCAATCAGTTAGTAAACAGTAAAGTAATGGTTCCTATGAATGGTAATTTCTAGCCTCCCAAATTGATCACAGTTTCAATTTGTTAGCTACCAAACCATAAAACAAAGCATATAAAAAATATAGAACAGTAAATTAGTTAAAAGTAATAAGCATAGACTCACCACAAAAGAAAGGAAGGAAACAAATGTAACCAATTTTTCATCTAACAAATCACAAAAAGCAAACCCAACTCCTAATTGAACACCCATCCTCTTACGAACTGCTAACTGCTCTCATCATGGTCATCACCGCAGAGAGCTAATCCATGTAAGGGAAGGGGATGGAAGAAGGGAAGGCCCCTCTTCTGCCACACGACAGTGCAGGTGTGCTCCTCCTGTACCAGATCTAATGCTCCTCTTTCCCATGACCAAAGCACAGTTTCTAGTTCAGACTCTATTTTCTAGCAAGGGTCGTCACTTTCTCCTCCATTGTGTCCGGCTCCGACCATGAGAAGTACCTAAGCTTGTAGGCGCCTCGGAGATGGGGGGAGGTCATCGGTGAGTAGTGAGGCAAGCGCGATGTAACCTCCTTTGTTGCGCTCCTTCACCGCTCCACGTCCGAGCCATTGTAGCCGCCGCATAGATAGGATTTGGGACTCAGTTGTGAACGCTTGCACCACCCACATGCCTCCACGTCGATGCCAGTCCTTCTCCTTGCAACTCATAAAGGGTGATGTTGGGTGTGGTGGGGGAGAAGGAGAATCGGGAGTGGGAGGCGGCAAGATTTAAGAGTAATAGTTGAGCACGCTGGATCGGGGAGGGAGAGGTGGTGCGGTGTCGAGGTGGTTTGAGATGAAGACATCATGGCTGGAGCGGTTCGGGGCATGTAAGCCCGTATGAAGATGAGAGGAAGGGGTGGGACAATCGGGTTAGATTCCTTCCATCTCAGTCGTTCATACCAGATCCAACGGATAAGTGTTTTGAATGAGAACAGACAACCGACACCGACTCTTAATTAGAAGTAGTAGCCTTCTATCTCAGCCGTTCATGCCAGATCCAACGGATAAGTGTTCTGAAGGAGAACGAACAACCGTCACCGACTCTTAATTAGAAGTAGTAGAGATATTATGAGCAAACCAATGAATTATTAATTTAGTTCACAGGGATAGTAGCTACATCCGTCGTTGCTTAATGATATAATCCTTCCACATGCCATATGATGTTTCTGATGATGTTATTATGATCTCGATTTCTGGGCCAAGTAAAGAAAAAAGAGAGCTCATCTAGGTCACTAGGTGCTTCAGCAAGGGTTGCTGTGCCTAAGTAGTTCGGTGCTAGTTGGTCGCCTGGTCCTGTAGCATCACTGACAAAGCAGTTTTAAGTTCCACTGTGCCTAAGCTGCTGCAGTTTAAACTTCGATTTGGTTGCGATTAATCCCAACCCTTCACTTTTAAATAGAGCTTAAGAACTGATTTGGTTGGAGGGCAGCGGCTAGGCGATGCGCGAGGGGGCCAGTGGCAACTGGCAAGCCACCTCGGCGGAAGCTCGCCCACAAAAAATAAGTTTAATATCGACGTATCAGATTAATAGACGTGGGATAGACTTCGGTGGAATGAACTCCCCAACGATTTGATATATTTGATTTGATTTGCAGAAAATCAAGATTCTCCGGTCATATTAAAACGTTTTAAAGCCCAAACTTTTAAAAGTCTAAGTCAAATAGTTCACGTTAAGAGTTACATGTCTTCACATCCTAAAGGATGAAAATGGTAAAAAGCTGTACTGCTCAGGTCATCTTATAGCCACTCCTCTCGCCGTGCTGCTGCTCGAGTCCTCGATGTGGTACTAAACACATGCTCCCTTCTAGGGGTGTAACTGGAACGGATATTTTTCGACCGGCCGACCGACCGAATCAATTCGGATAGCGATTTGAATGGTTTTTCGGATATTCGAAGAATTTTCTGGATACGGATAAGGATAGTTATCTCGGATAAGGATACGGATACGGATAGTAATTATTCGACGGATACAAGAATTTCCGAGTTTATAATCGGATAATATCCGGATATAAAATATGGATATTATCCGAAAACTTTAAAGACTTCTCCAAGACTGTGACTCTGTAACTCTCTAATCAAAGAGCACCAGTCACCAGAGTCTGGAGGCACTAGTACCAGTGTACCAATACCACTCTTGATACTCTACCAATACCAGTGCCAACTGCCAAGTGCCAAGTACCAACTACCAACTACCATTCTACCAAGTGCCACACTGTCACTGCCAAAGTGCCAACGCTAAGTGCACCACAGCGCCAATGCGGTGCCAAACCAAAAATTTACCGCGTGCTTCGTACTTCTCGGCTTGTCCCTTGGCGCCGAGCCAAAAGCTGAAGGCAATGCGACATCGCCACGCAGCGAGACCCAAAACCAAAACATAAAATCCCCAATCCATCATTCGTGCTCTCTTTCTCTATCTCTATTCTCTACTAGTCGATAGTCTCTCTCCTCTAAAATCCCCAATCCAAACAAAACCTAGCCGAGTGAGTGGCTTGAGTTGAGGAGGCACCGAGGCGGCATCGTGGTCGGCGCCACCACTGGCAGCCATAGCCCGCAGCCCGTGAGCCATAGCCACCGGTGGTCCGACGCACCTGACCTCGTATCTTGTAGCCCAGACCACCTACGGTCCGACCAAGCACATGCTGCTCGTCCTCTCGACTCGATGGTATTATATGATTCTATCATGTTTACCTTACTAGTTTGTGACTTCTAATTTGCTAGTGCCATTGTCTTTGATAATTCTATTATGACTCTACATTTAGCTTTTATATAATCTCTAGTGCGTTCATTATTATTTCTTAATTATGTACAATGCAACTATAGTAAATTCTTGTACTATTTTCTTCACATTTTGTCAATAATTATTCATAACTCATAAGTAGTCTACCATTCAGTATATTATATGTGCAATAAATGATCTATATTTTCGTGTATTATCCGGCTAAAAATATTCGTACCCGTATTGAATCCGATGCGTATTAAGCCCGTATTAAGTAAGTGATAGTATCCGTATTATTCGCATTCGTATTCACATCCGACACCATTTGTATCCGACTTCGTATTCGATAAAAAATATGGATACGGATACGGGATGAACAATATCCGACCGTATCCGATCCGATTACATCCCTACTCCCTTCTTTGCTGACGTCCCGCACGCACACGCTGCTTGTTTGGGCAGAATTTTGTAGCCCAATAGGAAGGTTGCATCGAGCGGAGTCGGAAGGACATCTCTGGATCTTGGTTTTTTCTCGCAGTTTTGTTACTAGTGCATGCCTACATTGGTATTTCATACAGGGGTATAATCGATTCGGATTCGATCGGATATCATTCTTTCTGTATTTTAAACTATATATTTTTGTTAGATTTAGAGTCGGATACAGATAGTGCCAGATATGAATACGGTGCAAATAATATCGATCACGAATTCGGAGTGGAAACGATATGGTATGAATATTTTTTGTCAGATATTGCGTGAAAACAAATACTGCATATAACACACATGTAGCAATGAGTAACCAACTATATGAGTTCAATCAGGTAGTCCAATTGTAATACCGCACAATCGTTTTCTTTGGTTTTTTGGCTGGAATTGTTGTTGCTTTCTAAAATCCAAGGATTTATTCGGAAAGGCAAAAGATTTGTTATCTTGCAGTTTTAAGAATCTTAGCGATAAGTCTTGAGATATGCCGAATGCATATCGGAATGGGAATTTCTCTGAGCCGTAATTTTTCTGCGGCAAGTTTTACTCAAAAGAATTTTTCTTTTCGCCGTAAGTCTGAACTGTCAGTTTGCGGAGTTTGTTGGTTGTGGTCTCTATAATTGTTGAGTAGTTGATAATTATACTTTATTCTTTTTCCTAGCCCTTTTATCTAGTGCTTCTACCTTTTGGGTTATAAAAAGAGAAACACCTTAGAAGAGAGAGTGCGGAGATTTTTTCCCAGTCGCCTCTCTCTCCCAAATTTCCTCCTGGCCTGGCGAGCTATCCCCACCGCCCCCACCCTCTCGACTTCAGCCCTTGCGCCCTCCTGTCTTGCTCTCTCGGCGCCTCCAGCCCTGCCTCCTCCCTTCTCCTCCTCTCTGGCTCGGTCAGGCTGACAGCCAGCCTTTCGGCCGAGAGTCGAGTCGGCAAGCAGAAGAAGCGATCCAAGCAGCCCGGCGAGCCTTGGTGGCCAGGCGCCTGGCGTGGCTCCTCCTGCGCCTCCTCTCCGGCAGCAGCACCAGCAGCCTCCCCCTCACCTCCCCCTTCCCTCCATGAGAAAGCTTGAGGTAAAACCCTAGGACTTTGGGGGATGTTAGTGCTTGCATGCTAGGTGTTTGTGCTAATGCCTAGCTAGGTTTTCTTGTGTATGATGCTGACTTTTCATGAGTTTGATGATTAAAAAATAAAAGTTGAGGTGTCTTCTAATTTGTTGTGTGTATGAATCTGAGAAGGGCATATGCTGAATTGTTCTTCTTGGAGCTTGTTACCCGATATGGTAATATTTAATTTCTGCAGCTTCTTGCCTAGTTTGGCTGTAGGTTGAACACCCTTTTATGATATGTTTGATTATAATCTTACAGTTAATGAACACCATTAGCTTGTTGAATTCCAACTGATTAATTTTGATTGCATTGGTGTCTCCATTTATGTTGATGGAATTGTTGGAGGCTTGCATAGATGGGCAGTTTAGATGGTCTTATACTTGTACCATAATTCTTGGTTTAGCTAATGCTAAAGTTAAATGTATGTCTGATGTCCTGGAATTCATTTGCGCACGATTATATCTTGACCTTCTATGCATTGTGGCCAATATGTATTTTAGGCAATGGAATGAATGCTACTGTTTTGTATCTTAGACAGAGAATAGTGCATATGTTTACAAGTTGCATTTTCCTGAGATCAAACGGTATAAGTTGTAGTGATTCTATTTATATGTCTGCCTTGATGTCTTGTATCCTCAAATTAGTGAGTAATGCGTGATTGCTGCCTATATTCTCACGTTCGAACATTTCGATGAACTAGTTACTAGCGTGCATAAGATGCAGCAAGAAAGATTATACTGTAGAGTTGTTTTCTTCTGTCGCTTGTACCTAGTGTGCATGAATTTGAGCTGGATGAATATTATTTTATTTGCAGGGAAGGTTTCTGTCGGGAGTGGCCTCAACCACATGCCACTCCATTCTTTTGTCGGTAAAGGTAAGTGCATTGTATCAGTTGTGGCTTAGGTGGCCACTAGGTTTTACAATAATACATTTATCCATGCATTGTTTTAATATTGTCACGTTTGGTTTTGTATGCGATATGATGAATGAGAATGTTTGATTGGTTATGCTTTTATTTAAAACGAGTTCATATGCTAGTGTAACCCGTATACCTCTTATACGGTATCTAGTTGATTGCTTGTGTTATGTATATGCTTACGCTATGGATTTTATTCGTGTTTATAAGCACGTCTAGTAAGGTAATTGTCTTTTGATAAAAAGGGTAAGTAATCTGATATAAGTGCATCGTTGTTTGATCATGTTATGATTTGTTTGATGAACTTTATATGCCTTGCCATCATGAAATTATGCTGCATCCCTTGATTGATTGTTATGTGTGATGTTAATGAATTTCGTCTAGATGCCGTGAGTGACATCTTGCTAAATTTTACTTTCATATTCCGGTTCACTAGTTGATAGGCTAGTGAGTATACTGAAAGTATGGGATTGGATTGCGAAAATGATTTGATTTATGAACAAGATTGATGGAATTAGTAGTTACTCGAGTATTGGTGATGTGAGTATGAATATGAATGTTGAGGATGTGATTACGAGTGTTGAGAATACGATTATGAATATTGAAAAGGTGATTATGAGTGTTGAGAATGCGATTATGAATGTTGAAAAGGTGATTACGAGTGTTGAGAATGTGATTACACGTGTTGAGAATGTAGTTTGCAAATTGCTTTATGTTAAATTGCATCTGTGCATTCATGATGGAAGAGGCGACCCATTCTGATGTGGGCCTCTGTGCTCACATGTAGTGGGCACGAAAGTCCTACCTCGTAGTCCCATATACGTGGTTGTATGGGAGCGAGTCAGTAAGAGTAGGCACCCTCCACCACGGGGTGGAAGGGGAATGAGAGGGTGCACACCGACGGGTGTGCACTCGGCCATACCGGTATGTGCTAAAGGAGGAGATGAGCATGCATGATGCATCATATGCATGGAAATTGTGCAATTTGCATTGCATTGACAATGATGGATCATGTTTTATGCATTGATTATGTGGTATGGATATGAGATTCTTCTTTTGTATGGCATATTCGCATTTGCATTGCATTGGCAATGATGGATCATGTTTTATGCATTGATTGTTATGTATGGATATGAGATTCTTCCTTTGTATGTTTTGTGCACTTAAGTATGAAAGCATAAATGCAATTCCATTGCATTGTGTGTTGCAACTGATAAATGGAATTGATGAGAATGGAAAGAACAGGTTGAGGATTGAGGCGTGGACTCATCCAGAAATATTTATTGAGGCGAGGGTAAGATTTAATTATGTTTTCGAATTGGTTGTGGTAAGTGGAATTAGTTATCGCTTCTTTTACTGGTCGAATTTCCATTTAGTAATGGTTATATCAAATTCTAGAGTAAAAGTAATTCAATTGGATTCATTATTTTTTCTTATTTTATTAATGTTGCACTTTGCTGAGTCTTGGACTCACGCTTATTTACTTCCTGTTTTAGGTACCTTGAAGCTGACTCGCCGGGATGGGAGTAGAGCACGTGCACGACTTCGGTCACCATCGAAATATTTAATCGATGTGTAGAACCTGGTTGTATTAATTGTGGTTGTAATATGTGGTTCGTCGTGGTGTAGTTATTAATTTCTATTGGTTGTGAGATTGGTTAACTAAGGACACGCTAGAATGATATTATATATTGCCTTTGTTTTACATCTGTTGAGTGGATGTCCAACTTTCTAGAGAGGTCATGCGAAATTTTCCAAAATTCGGTGACTTAGCGTTAGGCCAGGTTAAGAGTTTAGAGATTAAATTCAGTTTTAGTCTTTTTCGCAGGCTGTCGTTCGTTATTTAGAGTTTTTGGTAGCATTCGCGGTGCGTTTGGCGCTGGGGTGTTACACCAATAAAGTTCCAATATTCCTTCATGTTTTGCACCAACCGTATGAGTTCAATATGCAATAAGATTATCACAATTTAACAAATAATTATATCAGGTAGTCTAACAAAGTTCTAAGTGTAATACTGCAAATCTTCTTTGCCTGGATTTCCGCCAGATTTGTTTTCCACCTTTTTGATTCAAGGTTCAGCCGTCATGTGTTATTAATTCCATTAAAGGTTTTGGGTTTTTCTGAATTATTTATCGGAATGGGTGTTTTCCTCGGTGTCGTTTAGTTTTGCGGTAAGTTGTCTATCGACAATTGTCGTTTCGCCAAGAATTTAATTGTTTGGTTCGCTAATGGTTAAAGGTGGATTTTGTTCTTTAGGAGGGTTTTTGGGAAATTCCTCCCTCACCTAAATATCTCTCTCTCAATTATGTGGTGAGAATCTCTGGAGGCAATCTTCTTTTTTCCTGTCTTGTCGACACCTCCATCTCCTCCTCTCCTTTCCTGCGCTGCAAGCAGCCAGCAGCGCCATCGCTTCATCCTCCTCTTGGCACCCCCTCCAGCTGACCCGCCCTATAGCACCTAGCTCGGCGCCCCTCCAGCCAGCAGGCGACAGCAAGCTTGGCGCCTCCTTCCTGCAGTGGCGGCGACGCCTGCTCCTGGTGAAGCTCCTCCGGCCGACCTCGGCCCTCCTCGGCCAGCCTCGGGCGGCGTGGCAACCTCTCCCGGCCGATCAGCTCTTCCCCATCTCCTTCTTTCCCCATGGATGCCTTGAGGTAAAACCCTAGAAAATTTGGGGAGCTAATTGCTTGCATGCCAAGTGTTTGATCAAATGTCTAGCTAGATTTTCATGAGCTTGAAGTGATGGTCTCTTTTCTCCCTAAGTGGTTTTGCTAGTGAGTATGGTTGTGGTCTGTCTTTTGATATGGAATTACTGCATGGCCATGTATTATAAATATGCTTATATAATAATTTATTGGAATCAAAATGTTATGCATGTTATTGTTATCTGCTGCCTCTCTATGATTTAGATTAAGGGAGAAGTTTAAGATGGTTATAATTAATTTGACAGTGGCACAGATCTAGGGTGGGGCATTCCTGCGGTTTGTCTGGTTTGAATTTCGAAGGCATTTCTGTTTGGTTCAACATATTGAGGGCATGATATGATATTCTGTAGCAATACATCTTTTTTTTGGTAAAGTCCATAAGTACCAATTTTGTTTTAGGGAAATCCATAAGTTCATTAAAATTCTCACTAGGATGGAAGGGTAGGTGTGGGTATGCAACCTTGTCTTATTCAAATTGCAAGCGTAATGTTGTAGGGTATGAGAATGATTTCGATTATTACCTCTTTTGTAAAGAACACTAGCGATTTTGGTTAACGTGGTGATAAATGATTATTCTTATGGCTTTGTCTAGCTTCATCATATAGGCGTTTAAATATCTGGTTTTTCTTGGGTTAGAGATTAGTTAGTTTTGACTAGCATATATGTGCTTACTTTTGTGCTAGTATGGAATATGGATATGTCTTCCTTGGAGGTATTAAGGAATTTGATGTTAAACTCGATCATCCAATAATAATTTTGTAGGTTATCATATGCGACTGAATATGAGATCAAAACTACATTTAGTGATTGTAATCTACATTGTGATATGCATATTAGACAGACAAATCATTCTTGTTGTGCTTCCTCATGCATTACTGAAAGATTTCCTAATCTAATAAAAGGAACATGAGAGTAGGGAAAACTTGTCAGGGGTGATAAGTCTTTTGGCTTTGGTGGCTTGAAATTGTGTTGTTTCTAGTAAACGGAATTTGTGACTTGTCAAATGCATCTGCTAGCTATTGCCGTGATTAACTTAGAGGTTAGTGCATGGTGATCGGTGAAATCTTGACTCTTGAGTTGTGGTGTTTTCTTCTTTTGTTGGCCCAATTCAATGTGTGAGTTAAGAATTATTTTACGCCATTTGAATATGAGCATACTATTGTATATTAGTTTAACTTGTGAATGATTATGCTTAAGATCCCAAATTGAGAGATAGTTGTCGATGTGTTCTCCTATTATTAAGGTTTAATGTCTGCATTGTCTAGTGGGTTGCCGGAGTTTCCATTAGTGTGAATTGGAATTTGTTTTTGACAAGAGTTGAGATTTCGTCATATATTGAGGTATTGAGTCGGACCTTGATCCATTCTTGTGCGTAACGTTGTTTTCGGGGAGTATCTTGAGGGTGGTTACGACCCGTGTTGCCTCAAGCGTCGGTAAAGGCAAGTGCAATCTTTATATTGCTAGTAGGGAGAAAGAGTTGAATGCTCGCGTTACTACTAATTTCATACCATGGTTTAATTTATGTTATGAGCCGATCGCATGTTTTATTTTGAGCATGAGAATGCTAACAATGATGATGTGGTTATGCATATTCCTACGAACTTGCTCATGTTATGCTTGCTATTAAGTTTACGGATTGGTGTTGCTTGTTGAATAGTATTCGAGCCTGAGGATTCGATACATGACATACAGAGTTGCAATGTTGTTGCATTCCCACATACATGTCACTTGCATTTGTGCATTCATTATAGAAGAGGCGACCCATGTTGATGTGGGCCTCTGTACTCACACGTAGTGAGTACAAAAGTCCGACCTCGTAGTCCTGTCCACGGATGGGAGCGAGTCGATGAAGTAGGCCCCACAGGATGGTTGGGAATGAGAGGTGCACACAAGCGGGTGTGCACTCAGCTATACTCTTAGGTATCGCTATGACAATGTGCATTATGAGCATGCATGGTGCATTCATTTTATGATTCAAGAGAAAAAGGATGAGAGCATAAAAGCATTGCCTTGTGTGTTGCAATTGATAAATATTAATTGATGAGAATGAAAATGACAGGTTGAGTATTGAGTCGTGGACTCGTCCTGAAATGATTGTTGAGGCATGAGTAAGGTTTATTTATGTTTCCGAGTTGGACGTGGTAAGTAGGGTTAGTTTCTGCTTCTTTAACTGGATGATTTCAATTAAGTAATGGTTATAGCAAATGGTGAAGTAATCTTGTTCTTACGTTTTGAAGTTATATGAATTCAAATTGCTCCCTTTATTTAAGGATGTTAAGTAAAGGAATTATTACTATAGGTCTTGAAGTCGTTGTATTCTAATCGAATTCATTACTTTTATGCTTGATTGCACCTTGCTGAGTCTTGGACTCACGCTTGTTGTTTCTTGTTTTAGGTACTTGAAGTTGGCTCGTCGGGTTGGGGGTAGCAACACGTGCACGACTTCAGTCTCCAATAATCTGTTTAATCACTTCATTAAGTCTGGATTGTAGCTAGTGCGGTCGTAATGTATTGTTTGACGTGGTGGAATTTATTAAATTTCTATATGTTGTGTGATTGGTTAACTAAGGACCTGCTAGAATGATATATCTGCAAATGTTTTCTGTCTGCTGAGTGGATGTCCTCCCTTCTAGAGAGGTCATGCCGAAATTTTGTAAATTTCGGCAACTTAGTTTTAATTTGGTTTTAGAGTTTAGTGGTTGATAGCATCAAGTTCATAGAGGTGTTAGGTTTTTTATGTCCTCTTCGGTAATTCTCGGCTTAATTGATCTTGTTGTGGAGAATTATCGTGGGTTGGTAACCCTCACGGGCGGTGTGGGTCGAGGGTGTCGCTAGTGAAGTGGGGTTTTGGTAGCATCCGTGGCGCGTTGGCGTCTGGGGTGTTACAGTTGGTATCAGAGCGGGCTTCAGGTCCGTGGCATTTGAATGAAGTGAGTCATTCTAGAATGAATTAAAATTTTGCTGTGTGAAAGTAGAAACATGGTTTAGGTTGAACTTTTGAAATGTGGCCTTTGGGCAATAACCTTAAAACTTGATGTAGAATGGTTAAATAATTTAAAATTTGACACACACTGATGCACAATAGGAAGGGATGGGATATCGTTGCATTGTGTTGCAATGCTTATTTTGTTGATTGATGCTATGTTGATACTTGTAATTATGTTATATGTTAGTCTTGTTAAGGCTCTGTAGTATTCGATTATTCTTGAAGTGGTTGGCGCTCTGGATCGGTGGGACTCAGTGTGCGAAGAGATTTCGACCTGTCGTGTATGGCGTCTTTGATCGGTCTGCGGCGGTTAAAAGCTTGAAGACCGAAGGAGAGTTCTCGTGATTCATCTTAAATCGGAGAGTTATTGGAGTGTGTATTTGAATTTTGTCTTCCTTGATCTTCTTGGATTTAAGGCAAAGAAGAGGGTTTTGTGTTGCCCTTTTGGTTGCTTTTGGGAGAAAGACATGGATTTCTTCGTGTTGTCGTTCTCCAAGTTGAGGTTTTGGATTTGGGGCTTTAAAGGAAAATTGTTATTCGATCGATTAAGCTTTTCCATTCGTGAATTGATTTGTGTAACTCCTTTCCTTTGTGGAATTTTGGAGTTTGATAATTGGTTTGGAGTTTTGTCGAATGACATGGCTTGAGTCCTGTCATTTTCTAAGTCTTTTGAGAGTCGAGCTTCTTTGGAAGTTTTGTTGGTTTTGGAAAGGAGGATCTGACGACCAAAGTGAGTTTGTGGGTTGGTTGAAGATCTTCCGTAGAGGATTAGTAGAATGTGTATGTGATTGGGTTAAGGTGGTCGACCCTAATTGGACAGATGGCGAGAAGTATTTTGTGGGTCATGTTGATCCACGGTTATAAGTGGAGGTCCGGAAATGGTGGATTAAAAGATTATAAATGATTGCCTTAGGTCAACAATTAAAGACTATGTCTTGGGGAGGCATTATGAATCGTTGGAGTCATGAGTAATTGGAATAGGTGATGATCGTTAAAATGTTGACTTGTAGGTATCTTGAACTCTAGTTGTTGAGTATTGAAAGCTTTATTGAAATCAATTGTCCTAAACTTAGAATAGGAAGTTGTATAATGGATGGTATAGTATGGGTTGTAGACTAGAGGAAAATGTTGATGCAATGTTTGATGTTAATAGGACCAACAGTGGTTATATTTGTTAGAAAGGATAATAAAAGAAAGATTAATCATGAAGTAATATGTTTATGGATTTTGAATAGGTTATTTCTTAGAATATTGCCATTCATTTGAATTGGTGAAGATATTTAGCTTAAGTTATGAGTGTGGGGTTGACCCTCGGAGGGTGTATGTATGGATTGTACAATCTAGCGTACAAATGAGTTTTCCTCTTTTTAAGAAAAATGTTGGGTGAAGGGTGGAAGTGGATCGGTTTTCCCGATCAGTTTTCTTTCGGGAATTAAATCGCTTCTAATGAAGGAGAGATGTTTTGCTTTGGTAAGAGATAAATGTTTTGCTTTTATGAAGGTGAGTTGACTCCATAAAAGTTTTGCGTGTTGTTTTTCTCTTATGGAGTTGTTCCCGAGTTAAAGTTGTTGCTTTGGTTTTAGTTTGTGGAAATTTGGATTGAGTGATTAAAGGAATCGAGGTTTCCTTTTGCTTTAAAGCATGAAAAGAAAGTGATGCTCTGGGTTTAGGTGTTGATCGTAAATGGATTAAGAATGGAGAATAAATTGGTGGTTACATTCCTTAGTGGTACTCGTTTAATCCTAATAGCGAACCATTTGGAAGTTGATGGTAATTACGTTACCATACGTGGTGTGACTAAGCGGTTGAGTTCATTGATTGTAGCGAAGGTTTTGATCAAGCGATGTGAAATGTACTGTTTTGAACATTTACCTTGGACGATTGTCCATTTAAGTGAAATAGACTTGGTAGCGAGAAAGACCAAAGAGAATTTAGTTCTCTCTGGTTCTTTTGTGGCTACTTTTGAAGAAAGCTTTGCGTGAAGTTCTTTGTCTTAGTTGAGTTTTTCCCCGGTGTACATTTTATTGCTTTGACTTCAAGTTGAGGAAAGTGGTTAGCTTTGTTAAGCAAATTGAAATTTTCTTTGCTCTCTAGTGTGGGACAAGAAAATGCTTGGGCGTGGGTTCATGGTTGAGTGTAATAGAAGATTTTGCTCTTTGATTTATTTGTCGAAAGTGAATGGTTCGTTATGACTCTTTTCTTGAGTGATTGTCTCTATGCACGAGACATGTATGAAGAAGGCGGTATGATTGTGTATTGTGATGGAATTGGGATTTATGCCCGATTAGGCGATTCATTTTGATAGTAAGGAGTGGCTTTGGCCTGTTGTTTCAGGGCATCTATTGAAGAGATAAGAGCTGTGTTTTGGTTCTGGAGGATTCGGTGCTAATTGGTTAGAAATAGTGATATGTTCGGGCGGCTAGAAGCTTGTTGGATTGAAACGCCTTGTGTGGATCTGGGGTTTAAGTTAATCGACCCGTGGGATCACTATGATATGGCTGATAATGGTTATGTGGTTATAAAGGTTAATCAATGAGGAGAGATGTGAATCAGGATTTGCTTGGTTCTTAGGGGATTTGAGTTTAGAACCCTAACTGTTCAATTGAATAGAATTAAGTGATTTGGTGAAAATTGGTTGAATGCTTAATAGAGTGATGTGGCTTGTGTAAATCAGGTCATCTCGAGTTTGTTGATCTGTGAGGTAGAGGTTGAGAGAGAGGAGAAAGTTTTGGTGAGTGACATTGAATAGAAAAATGAGAATTGAGTTTGGGAGTTAGTATTATGATCTTCCGGGAAGAATCGTTGGTTGATTGGAGGTTGTATATTTAAGCGTTAAAGAAGAGTTGTTTGAGTTGTTAGATTAGTGTTGGTCTTTGAGAAAGGCCTAGCTTTCGAGTTTTGTACCATGCGAGTTAAGGAGTTAGAGTAAGTATTGATTTGTTGACGGATGAAGTGAGTTCAGTTGTTTGCTCCTTTTATTTGGCAAGGACCGTGGTTTGAGTTGTGGAGTTTTCTCTTGCCTGAGAAGTTCCCGGCTTGTTCTTTATGGACTTATTGGCTCTGGTAATTCAGTTTGGTTGCTCTTGTGGGTGAGTATGAGGTGTTGAAATTCGAGTCGAATTACATTAAAGGGGAAGAGTGTATCTGTAAATCTTCTTTGCTGGATTTTCTCAGTTGTTTTCCACCTTTTGATTCAAGGTTCAGTAGTCATGTTATTAATTCCATTAAAGGTTTTGGGTTTTTCCTGAATTATTTATCGGAATGGGTGTTTTCCTCAGTGTTGTTTAGTTTTGCGGTAAGTTGTCTATCCTGACAATTGTCGTTTCGCGCCAAGAATTTAATTGTTTGGTTCGCGCTAATGGTTAAAGGTGGATTTTGTTCTTTAGGAGGGGTTTTTTTGGGAAATTCCCCTTCCTCACCTAAATATCTCTCTCCTCAATTATGTGGCTGAGAATCTCTGGAGGCAATCTTCTTTTTTCCCTGTGCTGTCGACACCTCCATCTCCTCCTCTCCTTTCTGCATTGCCAGCAACCGGTGGCGCCCTGCTTCATCCTCCTGGGCGCCCCCTCCAGCCAGCGCCACGCAGCTGACCCTAGCTCGGCGCCCTCCAAAGAGGCGACAAGCATACCAGGCGCCTCCTTCCTGCTGGTGGCGGCATACTGCTCCTGGCAGCTCCTCCGGCCGACCTCACGTCGGCGTCGGCAACCTCTCCCCAGCCGATCTGACTCTTCCCCATCTCCTTCTTTCCCCATGGACTGCCTTGAGGTAAAACCCTAGAAAATTTGGGGAGCTAATTGCTTGCATGCCAAGTGTTTGATCAAATGTCTAGCTAGATTTTCATGAGCTTGAAGTGATGGTCTCTTTTCTCCCTAAGTGGTTTTGCTAGTGAGCATGGTTGTGGTCTGTCTTTTGATATGGAATTACTGCATGGCCATGTATTATAAATATGCTTATATAATAATTTATTGGAATCAAAATGTTATGCATGTTATTGTTATCTGCTTGCCTCTCTATGATTTAGATTAAGGAGAAGTTTAAGATGGTTATAATTAATTTGTGATGTACAGATCTAGGGTGGGGCATTCTGCGGTTTTGTCGGTTTGAATTTGAAGGCATTTCTTTTGGTTCAACATATTGAGGGCATGATATGATATTCTGTAGCAATACATCTTTTTTTGGTAAAGTCCATAAGTACCAATTTTGTTTTAGGAAATCCATAAGTTCATTAAAATTCTCACTAGGATGGAAGGGTAGGTGTGGGTATCTGCCTTGTCTTATTCAAATTGCAAGCGTAATGTTGTAGGGTATGAGAATGATTTCCGATTATTACCTCTTTTGTAAAGAACACTAGCAGTTTTGGTTAACGTGGTGATAAATGATTATTCTTATGGCTTTGTCTAGCTTCATCATATAGGCGTTTAAATATCTGGTTTTTCTTGGGTTAGAGATTAGTTAGTTTTGACTAGCATATATGTGCTTACTTTTGTGCTAGTATGGAATATGGATATGTCTTCCTTGGAGGTATTAAGGAATTTGATGTTATTTCGGTCATCCAATAATAATTTTGTAGGTTATCATATGCGACTGAATATGAGATCAAAACTACATTTAGTGATTGTAATCTACATTGTGATATGCATATTAGACAGACAAATCATTCTTGTTGTGCTTCCTCATGCATTCTTGAAAGATTTCCTAATCTAATAAAAGGAACATGAGAGTAGGGAAAACTTGTCAGGGGTGATAAGTCTTTTGGCTTTGGTGGCTTGAAATTGTGTTGTTTCTAGTAAGCGGAATTTGTGACTTGTCAAATGCATCTGCTAGCTATTGCCGTGATTAACTTAGAGGTTAGTGCATGGTGATCAGTGAAATCTTGACTCTTGAGTTGTGGTGTTTTCTTCTTTTGTTGGCCCAATTCAATGTGTGAGTTAAGAATTATTTTCTGCCATTTGAATATGAGCATACTATTGTATATTAGTTTAACTTGTGAATGATTATGCTTAAGATCCCAAATTGAGAGATAGTTGTCAGTGTGTTCTCCTATTATTAAGGTTTAATGTCTGCTGTCTAGTGGGTTGCCCGGAGTTTCCATTAGTGTGAATTGGGACTGTTTTTGACAAGAGTTGAGATTTCGTCATATATTGAGGTATTGAGTCGGACCTTGATCCATTCTTGTGCGTAACGTTGTTTTCAAGGAGTATCTTCGGGGGTGGTTACGACCCCGTGTTGCCTCAAGCGTCGGTAAAGGCAAGTGCAATCTTTATATTGCTAGTAGGGGGAAAGAGTTGAATGCTCGCGTTACTACTAATTTCATACCATGGTTTAATTTATGTTATGAGCCGATCGCATGTTTTATTTTGAGCATGAGAATGCTAACAATGATGATGTGGTTATGCATATTCCTACGAACTTGCTCATGTTATGCTTGCTATTAAGTTTACGGATTGGTGTTGCTTGTTGAATAGTATTCGAGCACGAGGATTCGATACATGACATCTGAGTTGCAATGTTGTTGCATTCCCACATACATGTCACTTGCATTTGTGCATTCATTATAGAAGAGGCGACCCATGTTGATGTGGGCCTCTGTACTCACACGTAGTGAGTACAAAAGTCCGACCTCGTAGTCCTGTCCACGGATGGGAGCGAGTCAGTAAGAGTAGGCCCCGCCACGGGATGGTTGGGAATGAGAGGGTGCACACCGACGGGTGTGCGCTCACTATACCTGGTATCGCTATGACAATGTGCATTATGAGCATGCATGGTGCATTCATTTTATGATTCAAGAGAAAAGGATGAGAGCATAAAAGCATTGCCTTGTGTGTTGCAATTGATAAATGTTAATTGATGAGAATGGAAATGACAGGTTGAGTATTGAGTCGTGGACTCGTCCTGAAATGATTGTTGAGGCATGAGTAAGGTTTATTTATGTTTCCGAGTTGGACGTGGTAAGTAGGGTTAGTTTCTGCTTCTTTAACTGGATGATTTCAATTAAGTAATGGTTATAGCAAAGGATGTTAAGTAAAGGAATTATTACTATAGGTCTTGAAGTCGTTGTATTCTAATCGAATTCATTACTTTTATGCTTGATTGCACCTTGCTGAGTCTTGGACTCACGCTTGTTGTTTCTTGTTTTAGGTACTTGAAGTTGGCTCGTCGGGTTGGGGGTAGCAACACGTGCGACTTCGATCTCCAATAATCTGTTTAATCACTTCATTAAGTGCGGATTGTAGCTAGTGCGGGTCGTAATGTATTGTTTGGCGTGGTGGAATTTATTAAATTTCTATATGTTGTGTGATTGATTAACTAAGGACCTGCTAGAATGATATATCTGCAAATGTTTTCATCTGTGAGTGGATGTCCTCCCTTCTAGAGGTCATGCAGAAATTTTGTAAATTTGACAACTTAGTTTTAATTTGGTTTTAGAGTTTAGTGGTTGATAGCAGTCAAGTTCATAGAGGTGTTAGGTTTTTTTTATGTCCTCTTCGGTAATTTTCGGTTTAATTGATCTTGTTGTGGAGAATTATCGTGGGTTGGTAACCCTCTGGACAGGTGTGGGTCCGAGGGGTGTCGCTAGTGAAGTGGGGTTTTGGTAGCATCCGTGGCGCGTTGGCGTCTGGGGTGTTACAGTTGGTATCAGAGCGGGCTTCAGGTCTGTGGCATTTGAATGAAGTGAGTCATTCTAGAATGAATTAAAATTTTGCTGTGTGAAAGTAGAAACATGGTTTAGGTTGAACTTTTAAAATGTGGTCTTAGGGCAATAACCTTAAAACTTGATGTAGAATGGTTAAATAATTTAAAATTTGACACACACTGATGCACAATAGGAAGGGATGGGATATCGTTGCATTGTCATCTTTTTGGAACGGATTTGGGACAATAGCTCTAAAAATGTCATCTTTCATGAAATTATTTTGAAAAACTAAAATTTTAAGACATTTTATAAAAATAATAGAAACATTATTAAATTTTTAAAAATGTACAATATTGATTATGCACTGCAAAATTATAGAACCATCTTTAATAATCTAGGCTCATACTGCAATATTTTCAAAGAAAAATAAAAAAACAGAAGGAACATAAATGAGGTAGTAACCGTGTCAGAATTTCATAAATTTGCTTGAGTATGATCATGTTCCAAAATTTTTAGAAGAGCTTAAGCCTTGCCTCAACACCCTTCACTAAAATTTTTAAAAATTCTAAACTTGTTTTGATTGCTCAATCAAATATATGAAAGCAATACATCTACTCAGTCTTTTATTAGGACAGTAGCATTGTCAGAATTTTTAAGCATTTCTCAGACTTGATCATCATTTAAAAATTTTATGGAAACATTAGGGATGCATCATAACTATCCATAAAAATTTTCTAATGTGTTTTAAAAATTTTCATTCAATTAAAATTTTGTAAGGTTTCAACAATTTTGGCCAAAATTTTTACAAAATTTCTGGTATTTTGATCAGATTTCACTTTTTACCATATTTGGGATAATGTATCTTGAGAATATCATATTCCATGAAAATATTTTGAAAAACTAAAATTTTGAGATATGTTATAAAAATAATAGAAAAACTATCAAAGTTTTTAAAAAATGTACAAGCTTAATCATGCTCCAAAAAATTTACTGTACCATCTCTAGTAGTCAAGGACCATACAAAAAAATTTCAAAAGAGTTAAACTTCATTTGTTATCTTTTAAAAACAAATAATAGAAGGAACATAAATAAGGCTGTAGCATTGCTAGAATTTTATAAATCGCTCGTGTGTGATCATGATCCAAAAGTTTTAGGAGAAATTAATTATTTCCTCAAAATCCTTCTCTAAAAGTTTGAAAAATTATAAATCAGTTTTGGTTGCTCAATCAAAAAGTTTATCATTGTGAGGCTTTTATCAGGTGTTCACGACAGTAGCATTGTCAGAATTTTTAAAAATTCCTCAAGCTTGATCATCATCTAAACATTTTGTGGAAATATTAGTGATGTATCAGGACCATGCAAAAAAGTTAAAAATTTTCTAACATGATTTTAACTATTTTTTGTTTGGTTGGAATTTAACGAGATTTTGATAATTTTGGTCAAAATCTCAAAAATTCCAGTTCAAAAAATTTTGGATTTAAATTTTAATTTTTGGGTTTCATTCGGATTTTATTTGAAATTCTTAGATATCACCAAAATTTCATATTTCCATCACCTTTGTGATATATTCCAAAACCAAAATTTGAAACCTTTGATCCCAGCAAAACCACGTACAAGAGTAAGGGAGTGTTTGGCATAGCTCTAGCTTCACCAAAATCCGTAAAGTTGGTGGAGTAGGGTATTTCTAGCTCTAAAATTTATGAAGCTGGGGCTATGGATACATTAAGAGTGTTTATGTGGGTTATTTTGTTTACATTTTAGACTAAAAATATAAACTTAATTCACTTTTTTTAGCCTACAAGCTCCAGATATGAGGTAGAGTTGGGATCTGGAACTCTGTCAAACAGGGTCTAAGGGAAAAAAGTTGGCAAAACATTACCCGAGAAACAAACCCCTCAAAACCCTACAATAATACCTCCCACAGGGTTTGCAAAATAGTCGAAAACCAACCATTTCAAGCCGTTCGCAATTTGAAACCGCTCGTTAAACCGTAGAGTTCAAATGTAAATTTTAAAAATTTAGCAAAAAAGTGTTAAAATTTTTAAAAATTTTTGTGTGAGGTCCTGAGGAAATGCTAATAATGTTGTAAAATTTTTAGATGATTATCAGACCTTTGTATTTTTAAAAAATTCTAAGAGTGATACTATCAAAATATATGCTCTCCAGTTTTTATTTTCTAAGGGCACAAAATAAAGTTTAATATTTCTTCAAATTTCTTTGAGATGGTCTAACGTAATTATATTGATATTGTAAAATTTTTAGGAGATGATCATATATGTGTATTTTTAAAAACATATGAAATACTGCTACTATCATTGTATATGTTCTTCTTTTTCTTGTTTTATATGGGCACTAAATGAAGTCTAATATTTCTAAAAATTTTAGTACATGATCCTTTGGCACTAGTTATAATTACATTAAAATTTTAGAATATAATAATCTTTTAAATATTTATAAAAATCTAATAGTGACTTTGTTCCTTTTCATTAATTATTGTTTTGGATTTTTTAGAAGCAATAAATTATTTCAAAAATTGTTTAAATTTCTCTGAGGTGTTTCATGGATTAATTGGAATTTTTTGTAATTTTTTTCACAAGTAATGTTGCATTTCGAGTATTGAAGTAGTGTGATAGCCAATTTATCAGCTAACACACTGTCTGTTCGACTCAATGCAATAATGTTGACTTGTTTTTACTCAGAATGTAACATTGATTGGTAATCCCAAAAATAGCAATCTTAGCTATTGTGACATTTTTCTCACAGAGAGTAATGTTTTCGTGTGGTTGCATATTTACTTGATGCCTCAACAGATTCTTTGGATCAGATAGGAAGGATGTATTCTTAGATGGAACCGCGATGATAGTTCAACTGCAAAGGTAAGAGCCGAAATCACAAGTTTTTAGCATGCTCAGAAATGACAATGGTTTGCGTATTTTGTTTATTTGATTTGCGCATTTTGTTTATTCTTTGAAAGATAACTATGTTCCTTACTTTTATGCTTCTCTTTTGGGCTTTGTGACGAGGTTTTTGTGGAAAGTTTTGTGTGTGTGTGTGTTGATTCGGACATTTCTTTGCCGGTTGTTAAGAAAATGGGAAGAACAGAACGCCCTGCTAATGCTTTGTTTTTTTTTAATAATACATTTTTTATTTAAAATTTCAAAAATATACCACCGAAAAAAAAATCTCAGAAATATACCTCTGTCGCCCGTTGGTTGGGCGACAGGGGCCTAAATAGAAAAAAAACACGGGCGACAGGAGGCCGGGCGGTGACGTGGCTTCGTGTCGCCCGGCGAACGGGCGAAAGGAGCCGAAACGGCGCGTGTCGCCCGGCGAACGGGCGACACTGAGCAAATCGACTGATGGTAGGGCGACAGGGGTGGTGCGGGCCCCTGTCGCCCGACGGTCGGGCGACACGTCCGTTTATAAAAGGGCTTCACCCGGGCACTGTAGGCATTCGGCTGATTTGAGAAAAAGAGAGGGAGAGAGGAAGAGGAAGAGGGGAAAGAGGAGAGGATAGAAAAGAAGGAAGAGGGGGAGATTCTGCGCCACTTTCGAGGTAAATTTCTATTGTTTATTTTTGTTAGCAGTAAATTATGATATGTTAGAAATAGTTTTAGATCTAGGGCACTGTAGCAGGAAATAGTGGTAGATTAGAAATAGTTTTAGATGTAGGTTATGGATAAATTTAGGGGATAAATGTAGGTAGATTGATAGGTTATGGATAGATCTAGGTAAATTGATAGGTTACGAATAGAGAATTTTAGGTAAATTGATAGGTCACAGCTAGTTCTAGTTTAGAAAATTTAGATATTTTTTACGGAAAGGAGTATATCGGTATATATTGATGGTAATGTAGATGCGAATGTATATTTTTTAAGATATAAGTACATCGATACGAATGTATATATTGTTAAGAATGAATGTATATGTTTTACGAGATATAAGTACATCGATATGAATTATTAGGAATGTAGATGTTTTTACGGTTAGATATATATTTTAAGTAGCATGTAGGTATAGTTATGTTACGTCATAGTATTTTATACGGAAAATAATTAATTAAGTGGGTGAATGAATGGATTATGATATGGCGAGCAATTCCATTTAGAATCTATTATGGAGATGGGGTTGTAATGCATGGTTTGGAGGTGCGAGATCTTAGTAACATGCGAGATGTGGACGAAGTTTGAGTAGGGTCGAGGCGCACATTTGCTTCCGTGTTGAAATGGTTGTATTATACTTTTCGGATGGAACAAGAGAAGTGCGAGTTGAAGGTATTTTGCCTATGTAGTATCTTGAAATGACCCTATTCTTTGGGAGCTAGTTGAGCTGAAGGGAACCTCATCGTGGAGATCATATGTGAGGGCGGCAGAGCAAAGGGGATGGAATCGGGTGCTTTTAGTGCGAGCATATGAGAGGATGTTGCCCCAGCAGACGATTGGGCCTTGGTGAGTCTGATCGGCCTTAAATGAGCTCGATTTGGTGACACGAAATTGGGGGATGTAGGCATGAGCAACATGTTCAGCAATGCAACGATGATGAAAATGTTGAGTTTCAGGAGGATGATGAAAATGTTGGCCAAGAAGCGCAGGGACTGGTAGACGAAGGTGAGCAAATTGATGAAATAATAGCTAGGATGGAAGAAGAAGACCGTGAGTACAGCAGAGCAGAAAAGGAGGACGACGATGAGTCAGATGAGGAAGATGGAGGTACGGAACCGCCTGTGCCGGCCGAGTGGAGCACGCAGCAAGTTGATAGGCTGGTTGTCAATGAAAGCAACCACATGCCTTGGCAGTATACTGATAATGAGGTTAGGCTTAACAGTATCTACCCGACAAAAAGAGGCTGTGCGAGGATGCCGTGAAAGATTGGGCTCTATCATTAAGAAGGACTTTCGTGGTTAAGAAATCAACCCCAAGCGCTTTCGACGTGGTGTGTGAGATCCATGGGTGTCAAGTAGAGTGCAGCGTACAAGCCCAAGTGGGGCACCCATTGGCTATGTTGAAGGTTGAGCAACACACATGTATGGTGAGAAGCAGTGATGGCTCACAGAACACATCATCCGGGTATGTCGCGAACATCATGTCTGCAGAGATAGTGGAGAACATGAGTTTTGAGCCCGTGCTATTATTGACGATCGAGAACAGATATCGATTACACAATTAGCTATGGGAAGGCGTGGAGGCGAAAACGAAAGCATTAGAAATGAGGTTTGGGAAATTTGAAGACTCGTACCATAATCTGCCCGCACTGCTCAGTTGCATTCAGGGAAGAAATCCTGGGACCTACTATGATTATCAATATTGTCCGTCAATCAAGTGGCCAACTAAAATGCATCTGAGGAGAGTGTTCTTTGCATTCGGAGCTTGCATTAAGGCGTTCTATCACTGTCGTCCATTGTTGTGCGTGGGCGGCACATTCTTGACCGGAAATCTGAGAGGGCAAATCTCGGCAACTGTGGGCGTCGATGGGAACAACCAGATTCACTGTTGCCTTTGCCTTCATAAGCGAGAACTACGAGAGTTGGCTGTGGTTCCTCTGAAACTTGAAGATCGGGGTGGTCAAAACTCATCCAGATATGTGTGTCTTTGCATAGCAGGCATCTTTGGCTTGCTTAGTGCTATTAACCGGTACAAACGGGGAAGAGGAGCCATTACGATGGCCTGACTTGCATAGTCGATGGTGTATGAGGCATTTGGGTGCAAACTTCTATAAGCAATTCAGGAACAAGCAACTGATGAACATGTTCAAAAGATTATGTAACTATAACCAGGAGAGCAAGTTCCGAACTCTGTGGAAAAATCTTGATGACGACAAGGAAACACAAGGAGCGGATTTAACAACATTAGTGGCAATGGAACACAGGAGCAAAGGTGAGCCTCTTTTCCCCCAAGCGAGAGGATGAGGCGACTAACCGTCGTCGGAGGCAAAGGACAATCAAATGTTTCTCGATTTGGATCAAGCCTGAACCGAAAGATAAGTGGTCATCGTTATATGACACACATGGTGCCGAGATCGGTGTGATGACCACTAACTTTGCGAAGTTTACAAGCTGGGTAATCGAGGTATGAGATGTCTTCCCTTGGTAGGAATTGTCGAGGAGTCTTTGAGAGGTACAACCAAGTACTTTGTGGATGTGCATGCATTTCTTGACATAGTAATGAGAGATGAGAAGTTCTTGTACTCTTCGATGATCACTAAATACATGGATGAGAAGACTCGAAGGCGGCCAAACACAGAGCTATCAAAGTTGGTGCCTGAACAACTGCGCTTGAGGTGATCTGCGAGGATAAAGGAAGGCGTGAAACCAACCGAGGGTTGTCACCTAGGAGTGCATCTTCTGATGAGTGCAAATGCTCGTGCAACAAGCCATACCTTTTGCACAGGCCATGTTCTCATGTCATAGCCGCATGTGCTTTATTTGGAATGCAACCTGGTACATACCTATCTGAATATTTCATGAAGGAAAGGGTGATGGCAACTTGGAGCGAAGAGCTTTATGGTTATGGGGTTGTGGGTTCTTTCACCACAACTCCTAGTATTGATGAAAGGTTCTGGGTCCCTGATTTTGATGCGAGAAGAGGGAAAGCAGGGCGTCGAAAAACAAGGCGTATAAGAAATGACATGGATGAGTCAGAAGCTGGCAAACACGTGAAGAAATGCTCATTGTGCAACCAACGAGGACATACGTTCAAGAACTGCCAAGCACAAAACGAAGAAGACGAAGGAGGAGATGGCCACCCGACTGCTGCACGACGCCATCACACCGGATGACAAGCAGTTTGCATTATCATATGTCATATATCAAATTTATATTTCATCGATGTAACGTGTGTTGTATGAACTCTGTTTTGTACCTAACTGTTGCGAGTGTTGTGTCTCGATAAATTGTTGCAACTGTTTCAGGATATTTTGTAATGAGCTTCTCCGTTTTTTATGTGCCTATTTGTTTCAACAAATTGTTGTGATGCTTGTGCAGTTTTACAGACTCTTTTGTTTACATATGTGTTTCGGTTCTAACTTCTTTTTTTGTAATTGCAACGATGGCTCACCAACAGGGAGATGAGGAGTGGCCATTCGAGTTGTTGGACCCGGTCGTCGACCGTGGTCACCGTGCCCGCTCGCCACTCTTGTCCCGGAGGAGGAGGGACCTGTGCGGTGGCGTCCTTGACCTAGGCAGTCTGGCGATCTGGACGATCGATCCGCGTTGGGTCCCGAGGTAACATATCAGTATTTAAATTTGTAAACATATTTGTTTTAACAGCATGACTAGTGCAGCACTGATATTAATGACATGTCTTTGTTTCTTAGGCTTCGCGCTTCAGGGTTGCTGCCCCTCGGCCGGATGGTGGAGCACCTGGGATGCCGGTTCCCGTACGACCGGTCCCTGATCACCGCTCTGGTGGATCGGTGGAGGCCAGAGACGCACACCTTCCATCTCCCTATCGGGGAGATGACGATCACTTTGCAGGACGTCTCCTACCTCCTCGGCCTCCCGATCGCGGGTCTGGTGTGGTGCCCAGGGCGCCCCGAGGACTAAGCGCCCGATGGGCTGCTGCAAAGCTCGTGGTGTGCTACCACCACGCGTGTCTGAGGCCTTCGACCACACGCACGGACCGACCTTGAGCTGGCTTGGATAGTTTGTGGTACGTCGGTAGCATTTAAAACTAAATTGTGTACGTACTGCTTAAAATAACAAGCGAGCTTTATTTTACAGCGTGAGCAGATCGTCGAGCCAGCGGACGACGAGAGCCTCAGCAGTTCACGAGGGAGATCGCCGACGCACCCCTTGACGCCGTGCCAAAGTACTCTGAGGATCGGCGTCTTTGGCGCCACCTACCGTGCACTCTGCGTCGGTGTACACGGATCGCCGGCGAGCGACCTTCGGAGGATGTCCACCTTTGATGCAATTTGTGGGCATATGAAGGTTCCAGATCGGCCCCATATCGACCTCTGACTGTCTGACAAAGACGTGGCGGTGACGACGTCGACGGTCCGACCATGGGCACCATCTGGTGCGAGCGACGGGTAAGATATTGTAACCGTGATTTTGGTACTTTTTGTTTAACTTTTCTGAGTACTAACGGTTACGTTCTATCGTGACTACAGCCTTCCTGGGCGCACACGGCTGTGCGGGTAGCCTACCCGCATTTCACGGCCGCGTTCGACCACCTCACCGAGGACCACGTACGCTGGACGCCGTACGCGGACGCTGAGGTCCAGGCTCGTGTCACGGGTGGCCTGTCCACCCTTTGCACACGGGCGCCCTCTTAGTTCACCGTCGGTTCCTCGTGTTCGACGTCCACGTCGAGGGCTACGCTGTCCATCGTGTGATGAGGCAGTTTGGCCTACGACAGGTGTACCCGGTGCACGACGACCGTGCAGTCCCACCCGCAGCCCACGCGTAAGTTCCCTGTATCGATGTTTTCATAATTATTACTGTGTAATGCCATCTAATAACGCTATATTTATTTCTTACCCACAGGCAGAGTAGGAAGGGCGCACCTGGACCCTGGCACGTACGTATGGTGCCTTGGGCTGAGGAGTGGGGAGGAGCCCTCGAGGACGTCTACGCCGAGGCTGCGCCATACGACCCGTAGACGTACCGCGCGTACCGCGAGTGGTACACTCCCCGGACTCGCCTGCGTTTGGTACGTGTCGACCCCGATCCTCCTACACACGTTCCTAGGGTGGCAGACACGTACCCCGCCCATATGGACTCGGCGGTGCACACTTTAGTACGTTGCGTCATATATTCGATATAATCTTAATGATTCGTGATTTATTTTGCTAACTAATTCGTAATTCACTTGGCAGGGTGATGTCGTGCTCCATCACCACAAATGAGTTTGAGGCTTATATACTCGTACGACCACCGGTCGGCGTGGCGAGACAGAGGTCACCTCTTCGTCGGGAGGTTTACGGGCGCCTCGAGACACGCCCTCGAGTTGTCCGGATACCGCGTCCCTACCGACGTGCTCGGTATGCGTGCCGCTTAAGCGAAGCGAGGGGTGCAGCGGTACATCTTCGCGACGCTACCGTCCCGCAGTGCGAGAGGGCACGCCTGTCGGTGAAATCTTGAGATGCACTTGTTCACGTGTTACAATCGCGTATTACAATGCTCTAAACAATTCTTCATTTGCTACTGAGCCCGCAGTACGCTTTTAGCCTTGCTGCACTTGCTCTCGATGACTACGAGGACCGTGGTGATAGCAGAACCGGTGGACTCGAGGACCTGTGAGCGAGGTTCTCGCCGGATGAGGTGGGTCATCACACTTATGGAGCGCCACCACCGACGCATCCTACTCGGCCGAGTATGCGGCGCCTCCAAATAAACGCGCAGAGGGTCCACCGCGTGCCGGCGCAGCTTGAGCGTACTCGCGAGGCGAGTTTGAGGAGGAGGCCTCCCGAAGCGTAGGCCGATGTAGTTTCTTTTGATTTTATTATTGGTAGTGTATTATGTACTTAGTTGATCGTTTCAAATATGTTGCACGAACAATTGCATTCGCATTTTTTGTAATTTAAATCTTATGTCCTTAGTTAATCCTTTCATCAGCTAGTAGCTTTGTCAAACATCTATTACCTTTATCAGACTGAAACGACAACACTCTGCACCACGCCGCTCGAAATTGCCGAGACGACAACACGCCGCACCCGCTTTTCAAACGACAACAACAGCGCATCCGCTTTTCGATGAAACGACAACACGTGGTTTCGTGCGAGGGCAGCTTTCGGTAGAGGGTGACACATCGTGCAGCCTTTGACAGAGGGTGACAGGTCGTGCAGCTTTTCTTATAAGGTTTCAGGTTGTGCAGCTTTGATGATGAGTGACACGTCGTGCAGCTTTTGACAGAGGATGCCAGGCCATAAAAATGGACAAGTGCTGTAATTGTGTGGAGTAACCCCTCACCACCACTATAAAACACGGCCGAGGGGTAGACATTCAACACAACCAAACCAGCAATAAACGTCAGCTGAATCTACACAAATTAGGGCACAATGTCGTTCTCTGATGCGCCTCTTGACAGCGAAGTCATCCCGCCCGAATATCCGGATGCTAGTAGCGTCGGCGCCTAGATTCTCACGGAGTTGCCTCGACCCAAATCGATCGCAACCTCACCGGTGAAGATGATGCAATCTACCCATGGAGAGACGGCCGCCACGCTCACTCTTGTTGTGGCGCACCTCTGAGGTAAACCCTCTTGGTGTCCACACATCTGAGGTAACACTACCATTTCATGCATCGTTCTTTCTTTTCTCGGCAAAGACCGGTGTTGCTTCTTCCAATGGATCGGCGGGCGAACGAGCGTGACTTAATTTCTCTCCAAGCGCCACGATGCCTACCCCGCTTGGCTCGAGAACTTCACCCGTGGGAGAGGCCGCCAGATATGTCCTTTTCTAGATCGACCCGAGCTTAGGGCGGTGGGTAAGGGCCAACCAATCGGTGAGTTTTATCGACATACTCATGTTAAACTCACAAAGTAGTAGTTCTAAACCAGTTCATCGCACACAGAGTTCAAAAGGAAACTTGCAAATTCGCTCAAGTCAAAGGAGAAACCTCCTCGGGGCCACCCAAAGCCCGGCGTTTGCAAACATGGCTGCAGGCGATGGTTGATACCGCCACGATGATCTAGCGACCAGAAGATTCTCTGGGTGCCCCTTGGCGAGGATGAATGGTGCGGTTACTTCAAGCTGGGTGGACAGGAGACGTACCATCCACATCTCAAACTTCTGTATGGGATAAGCGGGGAGCAACCCTCTCCGTGGTGCCACTACCGCCCGTAAAAGCCGGACCAGAAATGCGCCTCGTTGTTATTCAACGACCAGCGGGCATCTTGCATTGACTGCAGGCACGCTTCGGTTGTCAGGATAAGCCCAACACACACCTCCTGCACCATATAGTGGAGTGCGAGCCAAAGCAGGCGAGTATCTCCACATGTCTCCGCCAGCAGCCAACACACGGAGGTGCAAGAGGGTTCCTCCTCTCGAAGAAGAAGGGACAAGGGGAAGCGGTAGGCGAGGTCCGCACCACGCAACAAATCCTTGGCGTTAAAACCAACCGAACCCGGTGGTATTAACATAGGAGGCGCCGAATCGGGATGACATGCCCATATGGGAGGCGAAATCCACATAAAAAGACCAAAAATTATGTCTTATACACCGAGACGTGCGGCATAGGCCACCCATTCGGTGGCAATTTGGAAGAAGCTGCGGATCCCCATGGAGTTCTTTCATAGTAGGGATTGAGCGGTGTCCGATGACAAATCGCAAATTAAACACGGTCGGGTAATATCACGAAAATGTGGGACATCATTCGGCGTACCCAGATAGGCGGAGCGATCATTTGTTCCACCATGACAAATAGTGCTTTAAGTTAGTTAGTTAAATCAAGCAATTTCATCACTGTTGTAATGCCTTTGTAATATAATCTAATCTATTGCTTATTTTATCATCTGAACTTTCGGTGTATGTGCCCTTATATATGTTCAATAAATAATTTAACTGTTCATAACATGAGTTGTTGTCGACTATAAAATTTTGAAATTTTTTGTCCATGGTTATGATGCATCACTAATGTTCCCATAAAATTTTTATCAAGCTTTATAAATTTTTAAAAATTTAGACAGTGCTACTGTCTGAATTTTGCCATATCGGACACTAACACTGTCTGAATTTTTAAAAATTCATAGAGCTTGATCATTATATGAAAATTTTATGGGAACATTAGTGATGCATCATAACCATGAAAAAAAAATTTTAAAATTTTCTAACGTGGTTTGTTTCATTTTTCCTTCGGTTCAAACTTGTCGGCCAGCGTTTTATCAGGACAGTTATATTGTTTGAATTTTAAAAAATTCCTCATATCTTAAAATCATTTGAAATTTTTATGGTAATATCACTGATTTATCAGGAACCTCCATAAAAAATTTCAAAATTTTTCGACGTCGTAACTTCTGTGGTTTCATGGCTGCGAGTGCCTTTTTCGATTTTCGTAACTTCCTACCGGGGCAACGTCTGGCTATCTCCCCCATACGTAAGTGGTAGCCCACGTTGCGTAGGTCGCCTTTGATTTTTCCCGTATTTTTTGGGCTGTACCCGGCTTGTCCCGCGGCCCTACGAAAACCCCTAAGTGGCCACGACTTCTATGGTTTCATGGCCGCGAGTGCCTTTTCCGATTTTCGCAACTTCCTGCTGGGGCAACGTCTGGCTATCTCGCCCATACGTGAAGTGGTAGCAGCGTTATGTGGGTCGCTCTTGATTTTTCTCGTATTTTTGGACTGGATCCGGCTGTCATGAGTGCGAAAACCCTTAAGTGGGCACGATTTCCACGGTTTAAATGGCATGAGTGATTTGAGTCGCAATTCCAATCATGACTATTGAGACAAAGATGTATGTCAATTTGGAATTGTGACTATAGGGTATTTCGTAATTTTTTCGACATAATATTTACGTAAATTTTTACAAAAATATATTATTTTAAAAAATTCCATCTAATTGACCTCGTCCAATATCTTATAATATTTGTCGACGATTAGACTTTTTTTTTTGCAAATTCTAAATCAATGAATTAGTAAACAAATTATCTAACTGAATTAATATTTTTTGCAAATTATCTATCGCCATATGGTTGGGCGACAGGGGTGCGTGTCGCCCAGCCATTCATCGATTGTTTCTGTCGCCATTTCACAGGCGACAGGACGCTCGCCATTTAAATCAGGCGGCGAGGCTTGATAACTATTTGATCAGGCGACAGGAGGCTGCGGGGGTGACGTGGCCTCCTGTCGCCCGTGTTTTTTTTCTATTTACAGAGGTATATTTCTGAGATTTTTTTTTTCCCGGTGGTATATTTTTGAAATTTTGAATAAAAAATATATTATTAAAAAAAAATTCCATACTTGTGCGAGCAGCATAGTTTGCTTCACAGGGGAAGAAAAAACCGGGCTTATACTGCGAGAGACTTTTCAGGAGGTACCAAACTATACATTGCGATAGTACCAAGAGGTATTAAAAGTTTAAAGTGCGGAGATACCGAGAGATTCTAAGGATTTAAAGGTAATTTTGGTGGTACCTTAAGCTACTGGAATATTACAAGAAAACTGTGGGATTCCTGCAAGAATCATGTGAAATTCTCTCATTGGCGTAAAACTATCATGTGAAACTCTCGCAATGGCGTATAACTATCTGCCACAGAAATTTATCCTGTGGTAAACTCCTTGACAACACGACTATCAACTATGATATCAATACTGGATTCTCTCAAGATCATCGTCACCATCATACAAGCCTAGCTAGGCGGCATTGCACGACTCGATGACCTTGAGCTTGACGCCGTACCCGAAGTTGAGCACTATCCCGATGACGAAGTAGGACACTAGTGATGGAGCAGGCGAAGTAGCAGGGCTGGTAAAGTAGGCCATCGGCCATGGACGCTGGTGATAAGAAAGGCATGAGGAGGAGGAAGAAGGGGATCAATGAAGAAGAAGACGAGGGTGGCACGGCACCAGAGCATCCATTGGTAATGCTTGGCTTGGTTTATGGAATTGGGGGAGGGGGGTTGCAGCGCTTGGTTCCACACTGGCCTGCTTTCTTTCTGCCAGGGATTAGCTTTTGTGTGTAAATGCGTGTGCGATCGATCGAGTAGCCAGATAGCTGGTTGCTGGGTAGAAAAAATCAGAACAGATTCCTTCTCTGGAGATCATCGTTATCATGTATGCCATATACTATCTTCTTTCTTGGCATATACTCCCACATCCCAATTTATAAAGCGTATTAGCCTAGACGCAATTACCAACGCAGTGATTTTCTATCAATGCTACCCTTGATTAACAACCGGCCCGATTTTCCATCAGCAGCCTATTTTTTACTCCTCCGTTACCTTTCTGGAAGGACTACGCATAAAGATAGAAAGCGAGCGAATCATATGGAATCAGGAACAAACCTGCCTGCTTGACCAGGACTATGCATGCGCAGAGGCAATTACGGAAGAAACGAATGACAAATCACAAGACGTCCTATAAAATAGGATTTCAATCAGATTTTTATGTGCCCTGTTTTATGGGATGGAGAAGTACTATCTTCTTTCTTGGCTACGTATCGTTCTATCTTTGCTGCGTGCATCGGCTAGGAGCTGTAATTTTTCATTATCTAGAGAAAATGTATCGTTCTATGTATCTAATTTTGTTTATCGATATATAAAGTGACGTAGTTACACACACCTTAAAAGTTCGTGGATCTACAGTGCAATTTACTCTTATCATTTCCGCACCATAAGACCAGCAGTGTACACTCGGCCATAGAAACCTGCTGCATCAGGCCGAGCTATCACTACACGTGCGCTCATCCATTTTCCGCGACAAGGCAGCAGATTTAGCCCACAAGAAAACATCGCTCCACCTGGCTGACCAGAGAAGACCACGCTGTGAGTCCACATTTGCAAGCACATACGCTTCCTCGGTTTCTTTCCCCTGCCACTAATTAGATGCCTGTCTATCTTTAAATTTGTGTATGGATTACAGTGATGATGAGACTGAAAAATATATTCCTCTAAAAAAGAAAGGTACAGGAAAAAATAACTTAATACCTCTTGTAATTGCCTCAGAAAGGTGAGAGAATATTTTGTATGAGTAATAATGAATAAATGTATATATTTCAAAGATAACAAATATGGATACATTAGGAAACATCTCACCAAATCTACGTGCAAATCTTATATTTCTTTAGCAAGACAATTTAAACTATATGTTTTATATTTCTCAACGGGAATGCTGTGGATCGATCGTCCGACGCGTCTCGACGCTTCTGACGGCATAACGCTTCAAATAAAATATTTCCTAGCTCGTACTCATCCTCACCATCCAGCTCGTTCTTATCCTCACACGCACGCGCTGCTTCATTTCATCTGTTCTCTCAACTCCTCCGTCTCTTCCCTTGCTGCATCTCAAACTCCGTAAGCTTCAAAGCCATCTCTCTTGTTGACTAGGCTATGGCTGCACGCGCTCGGCCGCCGTCCTCGGACGCCCTCCCGTGCGTGCCCGGTCGCCGTCGGCGTCGTCCTCCGACGCCCTCCAAGCGCCAGCCACCGTCCTCCGACGCCCTCCAGCGATGCGGCATTGTCGGCGCGATCCCTCTCGATGCCCTCCAGCAGCCCAGCGCCGTCCTCCGACGCCCTCCAGCGTGCACCGGCCATTGTCGATGCTGTCCTCCGACGCCGTTTGGTGAGGATAATGGGATTTTTGTTGTAGTTGGTGACTTTTTTATGTTTTATTTGTTGATTTGAGATGTTCGATCTCGTGAGTGTTTTTATCTATTTTGCAATGTTGTATGAGATGAATTGATATGTTTCATCTGTTATTTTTATGTGTACGATGGATTTCGTGATGTTGCGGCGAATTTTTGCGATGTATAGTTGATTTCTTTGATGTTGCATGAGGTGTTTTTCAGATATTTCATCAGTTGAGTTACGATGTTGCCTGATTGATTTTGTGATGTTTCATTTTTTTTAATGTTGCACATTTGATTTTGGGATGTTGTCGTATTGTATTTTTGGATGTTGCATGGGGTGATTCAAAATATTTCATTACTAATTTTTATTGTCACATGGTTTATATATGTGATGTTGCGATGAGTTAAGCGGATGGATGTTGTGACTTCGTTGCGGTGGAAATTTTTCTCTTATGCGATGAACTTTTAATTCAAATCTTTAATGTTGCAAAAGTTTAATTTTAATGTTGCATATACTATTTTTGTAATGTTGAGAATATATATCTCCAATGTTGCATCCACCGTCCGATGGCCAGCGGATGTTGTGTGAAACATAACGTGACATTGTTTGATGTTGTGGTGGAAATTTCTCTAAAAATATGCATGCATTCGATGAATCATCTGTGGGAGTTACTGTAGCCATCAGATTAAAATTGGACGGTGGAAGGTGCGTCCGGTGGCCAGCGCCCGGAACGGACGTCCGGATGCTAGTCGCCGCCATTTCTCAAACCAGAGAGTGACAAAGATTTTCCTTTCTCTTGAGCTCACTGATCAGGCTTATCGAATAATCAGCATTATACCACATTTGTTACAGCCGCATGATATGTTGAAGCATTACCCCGCGCCGCGTGGTGCTGTGCACATGCTACTAGTAAAATTATAATGGTTGGAAAAAGCAAAGAATTGCCTCAAATACAAGGATAGTGTATGGATACGTGCGAGTCTCGGTGCACAATGGAGAATTTACCCCTTTTCTAGCTCTCTCTTTTGCAAATTTAGCCTCCTCACTAATGTATTCGTAGAATTAATCCTATTCTCTACCGCGGAAGCACTGAAAAGTGACATACATCACTTTCCACGCTCTCCTGTCCAAGTAGCACAAGTCCTCCACACACTGCCTGTGCGCGGAGCTGTAGCTCCTGCGATAAGCTTGCTAGCTGCCGCGCTCCCTCGCCGTGGTAGCCCAAGTCCTCCTTGTGCTGCCCATGTGTGGGAGCTGTTGCTCCTGTGACAATTCTCCAGCTGTCGCACTTCTTAGGTGTAGGAGCGTCTTTCATGTTAAAAAAAGAGCTAAATCTGCAAATTATTTCGTCACAAGATGGCTTCCTCCTCGTCAAATGCGAGTCTGTTACCGGCGCTCGTGAAGACGGTGGCGGCGGATTTCACCTCGCCGCCGTCGTCGAAGTGTGAGGGATTGAAGTTGGCAAAGGCGGGATCAAATTCAATCGCTGATCCACGGGTGTTTTCGGTATGTTGCGATAAACTCTCGTCCCCACGAGTCAGTGGTTTTCTCCGTTCTGCAGTCCCCACGAGTCAGTGGTTTTCTCCATTCTGCAGTCCCCACAGTGGTGGAGCCACAAGGCAGTGAGTCGCGGGGTGAATCGCTGGTGAAACGCGATTTGATCCAGAGGGAAGAAGAGGGTGAGATCGAGGAGTTTTTTGGGCAACTCTGGGCCATTCCTTCTCCACATGAACAATCTAGGGTTTCATCTCGGTGTGAGGTGCTTTTCTGGGTGAAGAAGGATTTGGTTCAGCGGAGAAGTTTCCTATTGAGTGATTGCTTCCCAATGAGAAGAGCGGATCGATTTGTTTCATCTCCGGTTCGATTTAGTTTAGCCAGAGACCTTTGCTCTTCGAATCCGAAGGGGAGTTTCACAGAGGTGGTGAGCAGAGGGAAAATGGCGGAAGATCAGGTGGGTGGTCGTTGGATATGGTAGCCGGAGCCACGTCCGCCGAGGCCGCCTCGCTACCGGCAACCTCCTCCGCAATTTCATCAGTACCAACGTAAGGCACCGCGTCCTCCTGGTCCTCAACATCCCCGTCCTCCCCCGCCTCCCCAGATGCTACAACAACATTGTCCTGGTCCTCAAGCCGTGCAAATGCCGCAAGGAGCAAGAGTGCCTCAGCCACCCCAACAACAGCAAGGGTGGCCACAGCAGCAGCAGATGAGACCGCATCAGCAGTAGGGCAGGAGGCCTCCGCAACAAATTCTGGGGCCAAGCAGTGAAGATGAACGAATCGTAATTGATCCAAGGTACCAAGGCCTAACTTGCTTTAACTGCGGAGAGCCTGGTCATTTTGTTGGTATATGTAAGAAACCTAAAGTTTGTTTCATCTGTGCTGTGCCTGGACACCATATGAATGTTTGCCCTACTTGGTCTAAAAACGTTGCCTCAAGTCGCTTATATAGGTAGTCTTTGGTAGAGGTTTGGGTTTTACCATTTGGATGTGCCTCTGAGAGAATCTACTCAATGGTTGAACTTGAAGAATTGTGGCATTTTTAAGGTTAAAGAGGAGAGATTACTTTGTGAGCTAGAGAGGGAATTATCTGAGATATACTGCAGAGAGTGGCCATGGCAGATCAAAGAATTAGATGTGGGTAAATTTCTTGTCAGATTTCCTCCTCATAGGAAAGTGTCTGATATTAAAAATTACCCTTCATTTAACTTAAGAAAGGAGGGTGTGGAAGTGGAGGTTTTAGAGTGGATTGGTGAGCTAGAATCTTATGGTGAGTTGAAGGAGGTGTGGATACAGATAAGGGGTATCCCTCCTAAATGGTGTGATTAGTCTGTTTTTGCTCAGATTTCTTCTGGATTGGGTATTATGACTGATGTGGATTGGTCCGGTTTGTTCAAGTCCTTTTATGAGATGGCTAGAGTTAAAATAGCGTGTCGAAATCCTGGACAGATTCCTTTGGAACAGTTGTATGAAATGGACAAGAAGTTGTATTTGATATCTTTTGTGGTAGAAGATTATACCCAGGAGCAGGATGGACCTTCAAAACCTAATGAAGAAGATGATGATGATGATGGTCAAGATGAGGATGATGAAGAAGCTGATGACTTAGGTGATCAGAACAGTGAGCAAAATAATATGGAAGTTGACAAATATAAGAATCAGCAAAAAGGATTTAAGACAACAAAACCAAGTGACAGTAAGTCTTGTGAAGGATATAAGTCAGTGAATGTTTTGGATGAGATAGGGGATGTGATTGATCAGGCTGAACAGCTCCAAAAATGTATGAACACTAGTTGCAGGCATGATTTTGAAATAGAAGTTAGACAAGGAGAGGATGAATGGACAACTCCTAAGCAGAATGACAAAGCTACAGATCAAGGTGTTCGGATGGGAAAGAGTCTTCTATGGGATATACGAATGAGACATCTACAAAGCATTCGCAGTGGGATTCTTTTAACATGTTAGCTATGGAAGGCAAGAAGATGGACAGTGAATATATTTTGAAGGATATGGAGCTGGCTGAATCTGAATCTGATGAAGAAGTGGAGATTGAAGGAGAGGTTTTAGCTTTAGAGAACATGGATAGTATGGGAGGTGGTTTACTGGCTGAGTTCAATAAGTGCATCCAAGAGAAGGATTTGGAAGATCAAGTTGGGACAGAGGTTTTGGTGGCTAAACAACCAGAAGATAAATGGGGGCCATCCTTGAGGATGGATCGACCTAGAAGATTTACTGAAGATGGAAAAACAGTTATGCAGAGAGCACAAGACTATGTGAAGTATAAGAATTTGGAATCTAAGTATAATCCAAAAGGTGGTAACTCTTTTTACTCTTTACATAATGAGCAATTAATTAATATGGCTTCTCATATTGATGTGAGATTAGGGATTAACCCTCAAAACATAGTTGAAAATGTTGAAAAAATGAAAAAGATAGAAATAGAGAGGGTTATGGCTTTTGAGGCTAATAACCCTGATATACTTCTTCCTGTGGATTTAGATGATAGTTTAGTTTAGAATGATTTCCCCCCATTGATGGGAGTGTCTTCACAAAAAAACTCTCCAATTATGGGAGGTGTGGAGATGGATAAGGAAAAGACTTGGTCTCAGGTAGTGAGTAATACAAAACAAAAAATTAATAATGAAAGGAGCATTCTGGAACATTAGAGGCTTGAATAAATTAGGAAGAATTGCTGGGGTTTCTGATTTTGTTTTTGAAAACAAGTTAGATTTTATAGGTATTCAGGAAACTAAGAAAGAAAACTTTGAGGAGTATATGTTAAGAGATATTAATAGAGATTATATATGGAATTGGTTACCTTCTATTAGTACAGCTGGTGGTATTTTGGTTGGTGTTAGCTCTAATAAATTTGAAGTAACTGTTTGGAAATGCTTTAAGTTCTGCATGTCATGTATTATCAAAAATATTGCTGATAACTTTGTTTGGAGATTAGTGGTGGTGTATGGCTTTCCTTATGAAGAGGGCAAACAAGATTTCTTAGATGAATTGCATTTTATTATGAATGTTTGGGAAGGTCCAACCATTTTTGGGGGTGATTTTAATATTGTTAGACGGCAGTCTGAAAAAAGTAATGGGGTGATTAATCACCATTGGGCCTTTCTCTTAAATGATTGGTATAATAATTAGGGAATGATTGAGTTGAAAGACTCTTTCTAGATCTTATACTTAGTGTAATAATCAAGAGCAACCCATTATGGTGGCACTTGATAAAATATTTGTGACTACTACTTTTGAGCAACATTATCCGGGGTTGTGGTTAAGACCGGTTCTAAAGCCAGAGTGATCATGTCCCATTAATTCTAGATTTTGGTGTTGTGGAAGGTAGGAAGCAGGAAATTTTTAGATTTGAAAAGTGGTGGCTGAATAGACCAGATTTTGTTGAGGTTGTTGAAAAGTCTTGGAACTCTCCTTGTGCTATGTCAGACCCTTTAGAGGTGTGGCAGTTCAAAATTAGAAATTTGAGAAAAAAGATCAGAGGGTGGGCTATGAATGCCAATTCTGAGATGAGAAGATATAAAGCTGAATTAATAAGAGAAATTGATGTTCTAGACTTAAAAAGGGAGGTTTCCCAGTTTTCTGAGGAGGATAAAAATAGATTAAAGGTGTTGGTGGAAGAGTTGAATAAGATATGGAGTATTGAAGAGATAAAAGCTAAACAGAGATCTAGAGACAGGGAGGTTAAGGAAGGAGACAAAAATACTGCCTATTTTCATGCAGTTGCTAATCAGAGAAAGAGAAAGAAGAAAATTAGTGTCCTTGAGGGCATTAATGGTCCTATGGAAGATACTAAAGGCATGTTAGATTTGGCAGTGAACTTCTACAAAAATCTGTTTGGTCCAGAAGATAATCTAAATATTTCTTTGGATGAGAATTTCTGGGACTTGGATAGTAAAATTAAGGATGATGAAAATGGGTTGTTGGAAGCCCCTTTTTTTGAATCTGAAATCAAAGAGGCTGTTTTTGGTTCTTATGCAGATGGGGCCCCTGGTCCGGATGGCTTCTCTTTTATGTTTTACCAAAAGTTTTGGGATCTAGTGAAAAAGGATTTGATGGCCTTGTTACGCTGTTTTGATAATGGGAATTTGAACCTATCTAGGTTGAATTATACTATAATAATTCTAATCCCAAAAGAAAATGAAGCTAGGACTTTGAAGAAATTTAGACCTATTAGTTTGATTAACTGTAGTTTCAAGATCTTCTCCAAGGCCTTGAATAATAGGTTGGTTAAAATTGCTGACAGAATTATTGCTCCTAATCAAACTGTTTTTGTTAAAGGTAGGTTTATTCTGGAGAGTGTTATGGCGGCATATGAAATTATTCATGATGTGGCCAGTAGGAAAGAACAAGGGGTTATTTTCAAGATTGATTATGAAAAAGTTTATGACAGAGTGTTTTAGAGTTTCCTTGAGGATATGCTGAGAAGTAGAGGCTTTGGGGAGAAGTGGATTAATTGGATCAGACATGTGGTGATAGGAGGTTATATGTGTGTGAGAATAAATGAGGAAAATAGCAAGTATTTTAAACCTGGTAAAGGGCTGAGGCAAGGGGACCCTCTCTCCCCCTTGCTTTTTAATTTAGTGGTTGATGTTTTTTCTAGAATGCTTATTAAAGCTGCTCATAAAAATTTGATAGAAGTTATGATGACTAATGTGTGCCCGGGAGGTATAATTAGCCTCCAGTATGCTGATGATACGATGTTTTTTCTGAAAAACGATCTTGAAAAAGCTAGAAACTTTAAGTGTCTGCTTTCCTGCTTTGAGCAGTTATCTGGTATGAAAATTAACTATGATAAAAGTGATCTGATGTGTGTAGGTTTAGATAAAGGAGATAAGAAAAAGCTAGCTAGACTTTTCTGTTGCAATCTGGGTTCTTTTCCTTTTAAGTATTTAGGGGTTCCTTTACATTTTGCAAAGTTGAGAAGGGAAGATATTCAGCCGGTAGTGGACAAAGTTATTAAAAGGGTTGCTGGATGGAGAGGGCGCTTACTATCTTATGGTGGTAGATTGACCCTGTTAAAATCTTGCCTAGCCAGTATTCCCATATATTTGTTGTCAGTTATTAAATTTCCTAAGTGGACAATTGAGGAGATTAACTCCCAGATGGCTCACTTTTTCTGGAATGATAGTGGCCAGAAAAATCGTTATCACTTAGCTAACTGGCAGCTGATTGCTCAGAAAAAAGAATATGGAGGTCTAGGTGTTCCAGATTTAAGAAATTTGAATTTGTGCTTGCTGGCCTCTTGGGTTTCTAGATACTATTTGAGAAAAGATAGTCTCTGGAGGCGGATTATTGATACTAAATATAAAACTCAAGACCCTAACCTTTTTTGTTGTTCTATTGAGAAAGCTTCTCCTTTTTGGAAAGGTGTGCTCTGGGCAGTTAAAGCTGTTAGAATGGGTTATATGTGGAAGATTGGTGATAGACGAAGTGTTAGGTTCTGGGAGGATCATTGGTTTGGCACATCTAGTTTAGCTATTCAGGTTTGGCCTCTTTATGTGATTTTTGTGCAGAAAAATATTTCGGTTAAGGAGGCTTGGGATGGTAAGTGACGAATACTGAGACCAGAGGTGCCTCACAGCAAGGTATCGATCGGGCCATGAGAGATCTCTCACCTATGACGCGGCCTGCGGAAGTGCGCCGATCCGACCACGGGTCGGACTCCTCGCGGCCCACAGCCGGGCTTCGGGTCGGGGCTTCCGAACGCTCCTACCCAACCACAGGACGGGAGTGTAGGCATCCTCCGACCCAGTCGCTGGTCGGGACCCCGGCAAAATCCCGTCTCAGCAATTCCGGCCACGTCATCGGTCGACTTCGAAGTTGAGCAACCCCCGTCTGAACGAAGCAACCGAGCGGAGATAGGCGTACCTTCCCAAAGCACGCCAGAGACACCGCCCACGCAACCCCTACTTCTGACAAGCGCACAGGGGACAGAAGCGCGCCTTCCCAATGAAGCGCCGCTAGCTAACCCTACCGACAGGGCGTAGCTGGCCGAACCCGCCAACCCATCATGACATACGCAGGGACCTGTCAACTCCGAAGATCGCAAACCCGATCGCCAAGGACAGTGCGCCCTGGTCGCACCTCTCTCCCGAGCCTCATGTAACCCGCCCTCTTCGCCTATATAAGGAAGGGCGGGACCTTTAGGGAGGGGGGCTCTCTTCTTCATGAACTAAAAAAAACTCTCTCCATCTTCCCACCGTCCGGCTCACTCCCCCGATCCGAGCGGTCGGACGAAGCATCCAAGCTTACCCACGCAGATGAGCACTAAGGGCCTGTCCTTAATCCTCACATTTAATCCGCCATACCCCGATCAACGGGATCCTCGACCACGAACTGGAAGTAGGGACGTTCAGCCCGAACCAGTATAAATCTGAGACTCCTCAATCCGATCCAGTGTTCATCCGAGGCTTTGTTAGCCTAACCATTCGAGGAGAGGGGGCGCGCGATCCCCTATACTTACAAATTTACTTGCCGGTCATACGAAACACCGACAGTAAGAATCTGAGACTTTCTTTTAAAAGGAATGTTTCTCAAAGGCTAATGAACATGTGGCAGGAGTTAGTGAGTGTGGCTGAATCCATTGTCTTTAGTGAAGATTGTGATTCCATCATCTGGCAATTTGATTTGAGAGGGGTATACAAAGTTCAATCTCTTTATGCTGTTATTAGTTTTAGAGGAATCTAGCCTATGTTTATCCCTACTGTTTGGAAGATTAATGTTCCACTAAGAATCCATGTTTTTCTTTGGCTTTTAGCTAACAATAGGTTGATGACTAGAGATAATCTAAGTAAAAGGCAAAAAGTGGATGGTATTACATGTTTGTTCTGCACAGATTTTGAGACCATCTCTTATTTATTCTTCACATGTTGTGTTAGTAAAGCTGTTTGGCATGAAATTGCTGATGTTCTGAATTTGAATTTGGGTGAATCCTTTGAGAATGTGGCCAGATTGTGGATTAGTAGGAAGAAGCATGCGGTGGTGAATTTTTGTACTTCTGCTGTGCTCTGGACAATGTGGAAGTTGAGGAATGCTTTGTGTTTTCAGGGAGAGCAATGGAAGGATGTTCGAGTGGTGCTGGGTCAGATAGCAAGAAGGCTGAGAAGTTGGCTTATGTTGCTGAAAGAAGATCAGAAAGCTTAAGGAGAAGACGTGGCAAAAAAACTGGAAGAAAAAGCTGGCTGGGTGCTGATGCTTGGTTGGAATCAAAGGGATACCGTAAGAAGCTCAGATCAGTAGATTTACCAAAATCTGGAGGAAGGTTGTTTACATGTGATCTTGGTAAGCTTTGATTGTATAAGGAGGGGTGAAAGTCAGGTTTAATCTCTGTTTTTGCATTGGAAAGTCTCATTTAGTTGGTTGTCCAGCTGGTCAAATGTAACTGATCTTTTTTGGAGAGTTTCAGTTAATGGCGGGCGCGCCTCGAATACGCAAAGATACTGGTTGTGATGAAAACGTTTTATTCTTGAAATAAAACAGGGGAAACCTTTTGCTCTGAAAAATTATTTCGTCACAAGCAAGGATCAGCTTCTCACTGCGGTGTACAGTCAGGGAAAATTTATCCTGCATATCAACACCTGCACCCGCCGGTTCATCGCAATTGAAATGGTAGATCTTGTCGGCCAGCGTAATCTCAAATTTTTGTCCTGGGACACAGCCTTCTTCTAGCCCCAATGGCGGTGACCGAAACTAGTTCCCCTTGAAGTTAATCGCTGGGTCTTCACAGGCCGTTCCGGAAATCCCACACATCAGCGTTCCTGTCGAGATCGAGACGTCGTTGAACACAAGCATGTCGGTCGGACAGTCTCTCTGATCCCTCGAGAGTAATCCCTCCGTTTTTTTTTTTTTTGCGTCTTTTGCTATAGCTCTTGTACCAAGTGCAAGTGATTAGTTACTTCTATACCCCTAATAAATTATAAGGTGCTTATTGATTAGTGCTTGAAACAATGCATCACCAGTGGCTAGCTGTTACACAGCTGTAATTGGCATACATGCATGCACATTTGAACCAGAACTATGATCCCACGAAAAATTAGCTCATGCATGCGCTTTTCAACCTGTGGTACTTGCTGTGGACGTGACGGCAGCGAGAGCACGGCTTCATCCGCACACAACGAGCACACGACTCCTCATGGCCACAGTGATCGCATGGCTACTGGCTAGTTCATGCCTCTGCTGGTGTCTTCTTTTTCGTAAACAGCCGCCACAACGTGCAGGCCCGCCACGCCGTGCAGGCCCCTGCCCACCGCGTCGTCCACGCCCCCGGCCACTGTCCTGTCCATCTCGATGATTATTGTGTTTGTTCATGTTCATGGAATCATGGGCCAGTAAAATAGATTAGATAGCATATGAATTGTTGCTTCTATTGCATGCATGTGGCAGCCAAAAAGTTTTGCATGTGGCTGTTGATTTACGAAGACAATAAATACAAAGCAATCTATTCAAAGGATAGGACTGAAAAAAAATCAAAATTAAACTTCTTGTGCTCCTTATAATTGTGAACAAACACCGGTTGAAATGGCGCCCAACAAAAAAAACAGAGGGAGTAAATTTTTTAGCGGTGCTTCAATGTTTTTCTTTTTAATAAAATTTGTATAAATCTTAAAATAAGTGAGAGGATAAATAATCATTATATACCTTTTACTCATGCTTTAATATTTATATCTGTTAAAAAAAGCATGGAAGCACCTCTCAACTTCTTTTATCATTTTAAATTTAATCATTTTTCAAAAGTAATTGTAAAAATAGCTATATCCCACACCGCTGAAGCGCCTACCGAGTTAACACATGTCATCATTTGGTATTTCTGCAGTCGATGCTGCATCTACTTTTACCATTACATTTGAAAGGAGACAATTTTTTAAAAAAGAAAATAGTTTATCATTAAACTAGAAAAAGTTATGATTTCCGAGGGCCCTCCCTCCTCGGCTCGACTTGGAGCGCGATCATGAATCGTGGATTCCGTATGAGCGGAGCTCTGCCATGCAAAACTCCCAAGACCAGATGCGTTGTCCGTGTTCCATCAAAGAACACATCCTGCTCGCGCCACGACGGTGCGCAGAGGTACACCGCGAGGGCTCCAGCGGACATTGATGCTACCTAGAACTATAAAAGCGATGTGTCATGACTCATGGACATCGATGCTTCCTAGCATTGTTGACCATGGATTCTCTCGTGCCAAATTGGGTTGCAGGGAAAATGGAAAAGGAGGGTGAGGTATAGGTTCCCCCATTAGGATTTCCCCCTTTATTCCACTGGGACTAAGGATGCTAATGGACGGAAGTCTAGCATAGCTCTAGTCTAAATTTAATATTTTTTTTATAGATTTGTATCTAGTCTGATCTAAATTAAATAAGGTATATGTCTGGCCTAGGCCTAAATGAAATCCAGGACCTTAATTGGTTTTTATTTGGACAAACTGTTTTGTTTAGTGAGTTGATAGTTTATGGTATAATATTCAAGTGACAAGACTCGGTCTATAATTACATATAATTATATATCTGACTTTTTAGAAATAAAAATTGAAAGTTAGAACTTAAAGTATGTAAAACAGAAAAGAAAGCATTAGTGATAAATACAATATTAATTGGTTTGCTTGGCTGATGGTGAGAGATTTGATAGACAAACAAAGATCCAAGCCCGACCCAATGTAGTTTAGATATGATCTAAGTAGTTGTAGATCTAAAATGAGTCCAATCTATTTACAGTTTTAAACCGGCCTTATCCAAAAGCTAGATGGATCAAGCCCGTTAGCACCCCTACCTAGGACATGGATTGGGCCGGGTCTAATAAGTTTTGGGCCGCGTTACCCAAACACACAACTTCGGTCCAGCTAGTCACTCTTCTGGATTAGGCCAGATTCATCAGGCCTGGAGCATGGCCGACGATTCTGGGCACTGCCGCTCGCCGCCAGCCGTCTCACGAGCGGCTCTAGCGGCCGTAAGAAGCTTCCAAACAAAATATCAACACCCCCCTCCTCGCCTCCCTCCCTCAATCTAGTACTTTCCAGAATGTTCCATGCCCGCCCTACAAATACTGAAACCCCGCCTTCTTCTCCCGCCAATACGGACCTATACCAGCGAACTCATCATCACTTGTGAGATGGACCGCGCGGCCGTGACGGTGAAGCAGGAACAGCAGGAGGAGGAGCTCGAGGTGGTGGTGCTGGACGGCGACGACAGCGGCGCTTGCTGGCCGGACGGCGTGGCGCCGGCGCCGGCGCCGATGGACTTGGGGGCGGCGTCGGCGGTCGCGCCGTTCCTGGCGAAGATGTTCGAGATGGTGTCGGACCCGGCGACGGACGCGGTGGTGTCGTGGGGCGCGGCGCGGAACAGCTTCGTGGTGTGGGATCCGCACGCCTTCGCCGCGCGCCTCCTCCCGCTCCACTTCAAGCACGCCAACTTCTCCAGCTTCCTCCGCCAGCTCAACACCTACGTCCGTACTACGAGCATTGCATTGGTGAACCAGTCGCGATGATTCTTTTCTAATTGCTCTTCTTTTTTACTGATTCTATGTTTACTAGTTTGCAGGGATTCCGTAAGGTGAACCCGGACAGGTGGGAGTTCGCCAACGCAGACTTCCTCGGCGGGCAGCGCCACCTCCTCGCCAACATCCGCCGGCGCCGCGGCGCGGAGACCGGTCGCCGCACCGCTGGCTCGTCGGCGGCGACGGCTTCTTCGTGCGTGGATATCGGAGGATTTGGCGGCGTCGGCGAGGGGGAGCTGGACAAGCTGCGGCGGGACCGGGAGGCGCTGGCGCGGGAGCTGGCGTGGCTGCGGCGGCAGCAGCAGGAGGCGCGCGCTCGGCTGCTCGACATGGAGCGCCGCGTGCGGGGCACCGAGCGGCGGCAGGAGCAGTGCACGGCCTTCCTCTCGCGCGCCGTCCGGAACCCGGCCTTCCTGGACAGCCTGAAGCGCTGCAACGGTTTCGCGACGGCGGGCCCCAGGGAGGGCAAGAAGCGGCGCCTGCTCGACGCCGCCGCGCCGCCGCCCGCGGACGGTGTCACCTTCGAGGAGCTGGCGCTGGCGGCGGGGGTCGAGCCAGCGGCCCCGACCGCGGCGACGACCCAAAGCGCGGGCGTAGTCACCACTGACATGATATGGTACGAGCTTCTCGGGGAGGAGCAGGCAGAGATTGACATCGAGGTAGACGAGCTCGTCGCGGCGGCTGTGGCGGCGGAGGAGGCGGAGCCGTGGGAGGAGATGGGCGAGGAGGAGGTGACGGAGCTTGTGCAGCAGATCGACGACTGCTTGGGCTCGCCCGGTTCTTGATCATCATCAGCTCAGCAGGAGGCGCAGGAGCTGGACGCATGGTGGTCTGGTCATGGTAGTAGCCAGAGGTGCTATAAGTATTTGCCGCGTGCCGCTGGCATGATGCTGCTAAAATGGTATTGCTACGAGTGTGGTTAGAGACGATGGTGGTGAGTCGCAGACATGATACGGTAATGCAGGGCTTGCCGTAGAAGAGGGCGATCGATTCCATGCTCCGGTAATCAGTGGCAAACTGGCGACCTTCTGCCGTAACGTATGCCTGTTCTGTGTCGCAGTGTCAGTATTAGTAGGAGTAATTGTTATGTTTGTGCATGGTTTTGGCTAATTCGGATTCTGCGTGTGTTACTTGCAGGATCCGATGGTGGTATATGTTGCCGTGCAAGGTGTGGATGGATGCGGGGATCTGCTACAGATGTTCCGTGTGTAATTTGTATTTGGAAGGAAAGCATAGAAATGCTGCATGTGTGTATAAACAATAGTAATGCATTCGTATTCAAATATGCTCCGCTGATTTGCTCTTGAAGTTTACATTATGGCAGGTGCTTCTATATATCACTATTTAAAAGCTGTATAAATATTAAAGTATAAATAAAAGATAAATGATAATTACTAATCTTTTTCATATTTTAAGATTCGTGTAATTTATATTGAAAGTGCGATAGTATGCAAGCAACCGTGAGTTATTTGTCCAGAATATATTCCTTTTTGTGAGGATGATTTTGTCTCTGTTGGGAGTACCAAGAAGGATTCATGCCATCATGGGAGTGGATGTGTTAAGATCAGCGCAAAGCTCCTGGTGAAAGCGAACAGTCTCCATTGCGGTGTTTTCACAAGACTGGTCCATTTCATCTTCAGAAGGACAGCAGGCCAGTCAATTCCATGGATGAACGACACCAGTAGGTTTCTCTCATGAGCTGGAATAACTTCTTTGGACATCAGCGTCACCTAGATGTGCTGCTTTCTTCGATGTGCTCGCTACCTCCATGGAAAATCGTCTTGATTGCGACAGATGCTGCTATTGGGCGAAAGCTTAGTAATATTCCCAGCATGAGCAAGCATTGTCCCGGTGCAAATATTCCTGCATATCATTTTCTTTTCTTTTCCTTTATTTTTTGTGAGTATCGCATATGAATTTACGACCATTGTGAAAGTGTGTGTTCCGAAAATCCTTCCGTTATTCCATTTCAGAGATGAAGTATGCAAATCCGTAAACCATGGGAGCACATACTAATGGACATATCAAGTTATCAACTGAGCAAACATCCTCACAACTGAAGTTAATCATTGACGAAGGAAAACCATATTTAAACGATTCCAGAAGAGTGGAGTACATGACTACTTGTCAGCTCTTATGTTACATCTCGCATAAAAAGGCACAAAAATATTTTTGACGCTTCTATCATTCATCGTCATCTTCATCATCGAATTCCTCCTCTCTGTCCTCGTCATCACTCATCTCTTCCATAGGTTCATCCTCATCAGTGACTATAAAACCTCCTAGTGTTTCATCTTCCTCATCCTCGTCGTCCCTGTCGTCCTTATTTTCCCTTTGAACATCTGAATTCTCTTTACGAGGTTTTTTTGGGTCTTTAGATCTTGTCACATACTTTGGTCTCTTCACACTAAGACCCCTTGACAGGGAGCCTTTCTCATCCTCGCTCTCACCAGTCCACTCCTCATCTTCACCTTCTCCCTCTTTCTTCATGCTTGCACCTCTACTACCCTTTGATTTACCTCCCTCATTGCTAACTTCATCATCGGAGTTGCTCCTTATTTCCTCCAGAAACCAATTCCAATCCTTTGGAGGACGAATCCTTCCCCTCGGGTAATTGTCAAATTCATGGCCCATTGACAAGAACCCGAATTCTGCAGGCAAAACTACACTTTATTACTCTGAAATGGAATAGCCAAAGCTTCCAAGCAGGAAGAGCTTTTAATACCATGTGAACCGTCAAACGGAATTAACTTCCTAAATTCCAAAAGAATAAATAAATTATTATTTCAACATCTACTGTGAATTATTTTACTCCCTCTATTGAGAAACATAAGATGTATTTTGACTCGGCATATGGTTTAAGGTCAACATGAAATTGAGAAAAATATGAGAGGAAATGACTTAGATATCCCTCATAATTGTCTTGAAAAGATGAGAAAAAAATACTTTGCATGGATGGTAACAGGGCTGTAAAAAAAGCTCGAGGCTTGCGAGCTACTCGAGCTCGACTCGTTCTAGGTTTGATTCAAGCTCGGTTCAAGCTCCAAACGAGCTGAACTTAAGCTTGATCCCGAGCTCCCAAGCTTCATCGAGCTGAGCTCGAATAGTTTGTGGACCTGGTAAATTTACACATTACCTACTATTTGTTAACTCTTACCGAGCTTACCATTACCGACCTAGGTGGTAATGAATAAATGCATATGGTTTGGAGAGAATAAATAGAGGTATAGCAGGAAAAGCCTCGTTAAATCTACATGCAAGTCTTATATTTCTCAATAGGACCATTCAAATTATAGTCCTTATATTTCTTGACGTAGCGAGTAGCTTACAAAAAAGAATCAAAACAAGTGTAAACTGAACTCCACATCAGTCTTTGTTTGTTTGTTTTTTCAATTACCACACTAGTTGTAATCTATATAGCAAACGGTTGCTCTTGGCTTCTCGCATCGCACATAATTTACACGGTTAAATGGGAACCCACATAAATCAACACGCATTTTACATCTGTCATTAACGATTAACCAAGGCATGCTAACTACACATTGCAAAATCAAAGCCAATGTGTAATGCAATCTTAGTCTTATGACTCCAATGAAACCTGAATCGAGTGCGTATCCATCAACATTGTCCCGAACAGAAGAATTTTGCAGCCTGCGACTGGAAATAACTTTGCACTGAAATTGCGAGCCCAAGATTGGAAATTTCTCCTGAAAGGAAGAACAAACCAAGCTCACCTCGAACCGGGTCGATGCTTGATAGATCGAATTGTAAATCCTCCACTTCCACATCCAGCTCCCCACTACCCTGTGCCGCCTCCTCCTCTTCAGTCACCTCCATGGCCTCCTCCGCGGCTCGCCTCTCCTTCCTCTCCCGCGTCCGCCTCTCCCGCCTCGCTACCGCGTCCAGCACCGCGGCGTCCACATCCGCCTCCCCACCCCTCCTCCGCACCGCCCAAAACGAAGGAGGCGCCTTGAGCGACATCGACAACCCGTCCCCGGCCCGGAGCTCGCCCGCCTCGCCGCGGCGGTACACCTTCTTTCCGTCAGCGGATCGGACAACCACGGGGTTCCTTCCGACAACCTCGAAGGCAAGCCTGGGCTCCCCGCCGCAGAGTAGGCGGAGGGACACGTGGCGGCGCGAGACGGTGCGGTCGGCGGGCAGGCCCGCGGCCTGGCCCAGGTCGCCGCGGCCGAGGTCTGCTGCCGGGGCGTCACCGGAGAGGGATACCACCCTACTCCCTCCCCCTCCGCCGCCTCCCCCTGCTTCGAGCTCCAGCTCCATGGCACGCGGTCCTCGGAGACTAGAGGAGAGGAACGGGGGTTCGTGTCTTGCCGCCTTGGGGAAGACAGGAGCGTGGTAGAACGGAGCAGCCTAACGTTAACGGTGGTGAGAACCGTGGGCCTAATGTTGGGCCGAAGGCCCGTTTAGCTGATGGGCTACGTGTTGCGAAGGCCAATTCTAGGCCCGCCATCTCATCCTAGCGAGCCCGCCTCCGCTGCGCTGCGGCCTCCAGCGGAGCCTTCCTGTCTCTCGCCGCGCTTTCGCCCGTTTTGAAATTTCACAGAAATTTACAGATAACATTTGCTCCTCGTAGAAATAGAGAAAAAAAAAGCTTTGCGTGTTGATATATTAGAATGTACTAGATGAAGTACAATCAGAGAACAACGACGTTAGCTCAAAGCCTCAAACCTCAATAATTGAAGGAGATAAATGAAAAGTAAGTAAAAACCACCAACAGCCAAAGCTCACAAGCAGCCTATGGCCTTATTCGGAGGGGCTTAAAGCCAGTTTCAGATTCTAAAAAACCAGTAAGTCATTTTAAATAGCTTAGCTTTTAAGTGGTTTTTGACATAAAGCAAAAACCATTTATAACTAGTAAAAACTAAAAGCTGAAAGCTAGGTTGGAACTAGTTTTGCATCTTATTGCTGAGAAAAATTAGTTATTTATTAAACGGTCTCTTATAAAAAATTATAGGTGCTTTTCAGCTCAAAAAACTAAAAAAATAGTTTTTCAAAAAATTACAACCTCTAAACAGGTCTATAACCACATGTAGTAGCACGCAAAGAAGGTTAGAAAACTAGGTGAGTTATGAGTAGACATAGCCAAAGTGCACCAGCAAACTTTTACTATGCACAGAGTAAGTTATCCACGCAGGTAAGATCAAGGATTGAAATATCGGTTTCGTTCTAAATATCGTCTGTGGCCGGAGAATAAAATCTCGACGAGATATCTCTATTTCAAATAAATTTTGAACGAATTGTAAAAACAAAATTTTAATTCCAAATTTTAAAATCGAAATCTCAACAGGTTTTGCCGAGATCTCAGCGAGATTTGCCGAGATCCTAGTAAAATTGCACTGAGCAAAAAATAGTTCAAACGATGTTAAAAAATTTAAAAAAAAATTTAGAGGTTTTTGACACATCAATGATGTTTCCATAAAAATTTTAGATGATTATCAATTCTGTGGAATTTTTAAAAATTCAAATATTACTACAATCATGATAAAACGTTGATAGACAAGTTTGAACCAAATTAAAAATGAAACAAACCACATTATAAAATTTTTTGCATGGTTATGAAGTATCACTAATGTTCTCATAAAATTATCAGATGATGATCAAGCTTCATGAATTTTTAAAAATTCAGAAAATGCTACTGTTCTGATAAAAGCTTTATTGGCAAACTTCAACCAAATGAAAAATGGTACAAACCACGTTAGAAAATTTTGAAATTTTTTCATAGTCTTGATGTATCATCAATGTTTTTATAAAATTTTCATATGATGATCAAACTTCAAAAAGTTCCAAAAATTCTGACAGTGCTACGTTCTTGTAAAAGCCAGATGATCAATACATAGATTTGCTTTAGTAATAAAAAAATTTAAATTTTTGAAAATTTTGCAGAAGGGTTATAAGGAAATGCTAAAGATCTCATAAAAATTTTGAATTATGATCACACTCTAGTGAATTTATAAAATTCTTACAAGTACAATGTGCTATTTATGTCCTTTCTGTTTTTGATATTTGAAATATAACAAATGAAGTTCAATGCATACATAGATTTGATTGGAAAAACAAAAAATTTGAATTTTTAAAATTTTATATAATGGTACTGAGTCAATTATTAAGCTTTCCTAAAAATTTTGGATCATTATCAAATTCGAGAAAATTTATAAAATTCTGACAAGGATATTGTCCCAATTATGTTCATTCTATTTTTAATTTTTAAAGATAAAAAATAAAGTTAAATTATTTTTAAAATTTTTCAATACGATCCTACACTTCTTAGAATGGTATCATAAATTTTTCATATTATGGTAAAGTATGTACAATTTTATAAAAATCTGATAGTGTTTCTGCTGTTTTTAAAAAATATCTAAAAATTTCGTTTTTCATCAAATTTTCACAAGAATGACTTTCTTAAGGGTTATTGAATCAAATCCAGTCAAAAGAAGTCAAATTCTGGTAAAAATGGTGAGATCTCAACGAGATTTGGTGAGATCTCGCCGAGATTTTCGAGATTACTGTAGCAATTTAAATTTTTTGAATTTTTTTTACTCCAGCATATCAAAATTTGTCTACGTCCGAAAAACGAGATTTCATAAAATTTCAGCAAGATTTGGATCTTTGGTAGGACACGATTCAAACACTCGCGTTTTGTTCTTTCCAAAGTGCCAATTCACCATGATGAAGTGCACACATTTAACCAATGGGTCTTGTTGGGTTTACTTCGCTTGAATATTGCGTTTCAGGTGATCAAGCCTACCAACCTGCCTGACTACCGACCTTCGGTTTGATTTGCTAGTGTGGCATAAACCAGTCTAAATCATCATTAGCGGTGGAAGTAGCCATCACATCGCACTTGGAGGAGAATAGGAACCTTTTTATAATTCGCTGAGGCATAGATTACTACTAGAGCTTTTCCAAGGAATAAAAACTTAGTGGTGGCCGGGTTTAGCTAGTGAGCGTAACTATCCTGCATCCAACCACATTTTTAGCAGCATCAACCGACCCCTGCCCAGTCGGTGGGGTTAAGAGGTGATCGCGACGGAGCTAAAAATCCGCGGCGCTGAACGGGAGAGCGTGCTCTCACGTACGTGCGATTGTGCGAACACGCGTAGCTCGGTGAAAAGCAAAGTGGAGATGGAGGATATATGCGCCCCGGTCATGAACACGCGTAGTTTTATTAATTTTTTGAGAGATACTGTAAGGTACTAGTCTCACTGGTAGATCCACCTCCCAGGGCAGAATAAGCTACTGTCAAGCTCTGCGGTGACTATCCATAGAAGTGTCAAGTGTGTGCAGCTCCGCAGTCGCAAACATCGTAAAAATGGATCCTTCCTGGCAAGATTTCATCCTAGACAATCAAGTATTTAGACTCATCTAGATTGCTAAAATTTTCTGGCTCCACCACTGATGCCAACATCTCCTTCTCAAATTACGTTTAAACTCTTTGTATCTCTTGATATTCCTATAGCTTGATAGCTCTTAAAAATAGCAAAGTCTCGTACAGTGGCATTCTGTCCTCACCATCTTGACTTCTTTGGCTAGCAGCAATTAACAATTATATTCGTCGTGCCTGCCACCGTTTGGACGTGGATAGATGGGTTAAACTAATCTTAAACTTCGAAGAAAGGAGGTGAAAGAAAGAGTCAGGGTTTGTATTACCTAACAACGTTGGAAGTAGTCCAAACGTCGGTAGCGTTTTTTTTTTTTTGAAAATAGGTAGAAATCTAACAACTGCAAAATTAAAATTTTTGAAGTCAGTGATCAAATAACGATGAAATAATTCAAAAATCAGCCGATTTTTACCATTTTCGACTGATTTACATCGAAAATTAGCACACTCAGTGAAAATTGAAACAAAATCAAGGATAATTGGAAAAATTGCAAAAAATTGGAAAATGTTAGCAATGTATAAAAAATATGAAATAATTTCAGCTTGACCTTTCCTACATTTTAAGACAACATCAAATGACAAAGTACGCATTTTGCAATAATAGCAGAACTATGAAAAATATGAGAAATTTATGCAAGACCTTTGTTATATTTTACACAATCTCAAGTTGTAAAGTAGACATTTAGCAATAATATCTCAACAAATAACCTTTTATTTTCAACACCATTCATAAATCAATCCAACAAGTCCACAGCTCAATGTCCATGACATTTGAAATTAACATTTCTCACCGAAATATGTAAGTACAAGTATGTAACGTATGAACGTCGGTAATACATTATTCTTTAAAACAAAATACATTTCTCGCTGGAATAAAATATCTTGTAGTTGTAGCTTTTTCTTTTTTCTTTCTTTTATATTATCTATATTCAGTTTTGCTCAAAAATATCTCAAAAATTCATTTTTTTAAAAATCATGGCAGATGTTAAAAAGCTAGTAATACTAATTTTAGGGGACTTTTGGATAATTTTTAAAAAATCCTAATTTTTTGAATATGAATTAGAATTAGAATTATATTGATTCTATTTATTGAGTCAGACCGATACGGACCTTTTAACGGAGCCTTCAAAGGTACTTGAAAGAAAGAGGTGACTATGTATATCATCTCTATTGTTATTAGGGTGGATTGTGCGCTATGCCGCGCCATATGACATGAGACAGTTAATAGCGTAGTAAGATATAGGAACAATGTTGATTAACTATAACAAATTGTTATTTCATACAAAAATCAAGTTGGCTATTAAAATGTATCTTAAATTATAAGCTGGTTCAGGTTAATAGAACTTTACTGTGATAAACTATGCGAACACAAAATCATTATTGTCAATAATAGTGAGTACAGTGCAGTAGTGTACATACTTGTGAAATCACATGTAGCCATTGGCAAGATAACTCCAGTATTCGGTCGAACACAACATATTTTAGGAGAAGCTAGTTGAACTTAGCAATTTTGAAATGGCAAGATTGGATACTATAGTTTTGCGATAGAAGGCATGAACTACGATAGTCCAATTGAACATAAAAGCAAAAACAAAACTCATCATGGTCATATAAGGAAATATCCAAGTTTAGCTCAGAAATGACTGCAGAGATACCAATAGGAAATACTTCCTCCGTTACTAAAGACATGTTGTTCTAACCTTTTCACTTTGTTAGTAAAGAAGGTATATATATATATATATATATATATATATATATATATATATATATATATATATATATATATATATATATATATATCACTTTTTCCCTATATACCTAGACCTAAATAATTGAAATTTAACTTTCCATAAGAAAACTAATATTAAATAAAGCTATCAAGGTCATTTTCCCTGTTGACTCTGTCCCCGTGGTAGATGCTAGAATAGCATGTATTTAGTAATAGAGGGAGTAGCTTTTACTTTAGCGATGCTCAATCGATGTATAAGGTTATCATTCAACACAATAACAACTACTTAACAAATTCATAGCTACGGTCACAAAGAACACAATATACGCCATTAGCATCATCAGGTAAGACTTAAGACGAAGATATACAATAATCTAAACTAATAGTGAAAATCAAACAAACCTTGAAAGCGCACGGGCTGCACGCTCTACTCCTCCATAAGGATCACCTTCGCCTGCATGCACAACCCTGATGCTGCATAATTGGCACAAAATTATGACCTATTCCTAAACTATTCCTAGATTTGAAAATAACGTCATTCTATAATGCCAATTGGCACAATATGATCTGTGTCATTGTCACAATCTTGTGAGGGTTGTATAGCACCCATAATCAATCTTCCTTTAATATTGAGCATGCCTTCATTTACCATTATTTAGAATATAGGCTCCTAATTTCCTAAAGCCACCAGAAACCTCCCTCGTACCTTCTAATGAAATAAGGTTGGTTATTGTCACAGCAAGTGATAAGGGATCTAAAACTTCGACTTGTCTTATCTATAGGCCTCCATAGCTTCTTGGGTATGTCCTTGTAGCTGAAAATAAAGATAGAAAACTTAATACCTTGTAGATGAAATTATAGATAGAAAAGCTCTTATAATAAAACTTTGAATTAATAGAATAAAGTTGCCTTCTACATGTAAGCAAGCCGATCAGAAACAGGAGCTAGTTCATAATCAATCTCATCTTCTGCATAATCTTCCACCATAAGCTACTTTTTCCCGATTCTACAGACAAAATGAGAAGAAAATTATAATTTAGCTTATCGTGGCCATTAAAAGTCAGGCCATCAATGTCACTAATCTTGCATGTTTTTCCTCTAGTTCATAATCAGTCTAATCTTCTGCATAATCTTCCACCATAAGCTACATTTTCCCGATTCTATGGACAAAAGGAGAAGGAAATTATAATTTAGCTAGCTATAGATGATTAAAAGACAGGCCAATGATGTGACTAATCTTGCATATTTTTTCTAGCTAAGGGATCTATCCATAAACAGAATATCTGGAACTATGGAAAAGTGTCAAAGTACTAAACCTTTGAACTAATCAGACTTTTTTTATTATCAAGCTTATAATAATAAAATGGAAGTGCTATTGAATGGATTATCAATTCAATAGGCTGAAATGATGCATTCATTTGCACTATCAGTTCACTAGCAAAATCACAATCTGACACTTCATCATATTATATAAACAAAGAACAGTGCATCGTTGTTCCAATATGTAAGCATCCAGCATACCTCCAATTGAATCGCATACGAAGATTGAAGAAAGCTTCACTCTTGACCACTTAGCATAAAACGTATTTAGTTGTTCTTTCCATATCTCAAAAGTATAAGAACTCTCTCCAAGCTCATGTACAAAACTAACAAACTGAAATGAATATAACTGCTAACTAAAGAGTTCTGAAATAGTAGGTACAACAACTCTTTTCCTAAATATGTATATTTTATTAGATGACCAAAAGATCAGCTAAACCTCCTTTTCCTCAGTCACTTTGCTTATCTTAAGCAGTTTATGTATAAAGAATAGGTTGCAAAGCAAATGTTTTCTAGCGATCAATATGAAAAGAGCAGCATCAAGAACAGTAAATGAACTGTTATGCTTAAGTCTAACTCCCCTTTGCCATGATGACTTAAGAACTTTGGTTGCTTGCAAATAGTAAACAAAAATGTCTGTGTACAATGAGGACATGTTTGCGTCAAAACCATGAATTAGAACCAATGCAGGGCCAGACGCTCCAGCGTACTAATAGCTAATGTTGTCAATCCTCCATTTCCATGTGCTGCACAAGAAGAAAAGGAAATCTAACATATCAGTAAGAAACAAAAAGAAAGAATTGGAAGCTATAAAATTGCAGGCAAAATAGCTCAGAGATTGGAGTAGCAATGAGACTAAAGGAGACGTCTGCCTACCGGTGTATACATGAGGTCGTGGCTTTGATGTGGCAATCAGGGTTGGCGCAGTGGGCCTCTCCTTGATCGGGTTAGCCTTGGAAGCCTCCACACGTAGATGACAGCACGATGCCAATGCGCTTCCTGAAGATAGACTCGCACGTCTCGAAAGCTACGATGATGTGGGGTAGGGTGCGACCACAACGGGGCTCGCGCTGTGGCATGTGGAGATGGGGGCCAGACCTTTCCAGGGGCGAGGAGCCATAGCGTGTTGATCACCTGAGTGGAGAAATCTTGGCATCACCGGGCCAACGGAAGGTAGGAGGCGAGGGCGAGGGCACGGAAGTGATGCGAATCTCCAAAGGAGGTGAGGGGGACGGGGAGGAGGGCTATACCGCGGGCGGCATTTGTGGCATGGGTAGGCTGAGGTGGACGACTTGAGGTTGTGTGAAGTCCTTCCAGCACGCGACGAAGGCGAGACATGGGGGAGGCGACGGAGGGCAGGCAACATGCAGGGCTTGGCGGACCGCACGATGGAGGCGAGGCGTGGGAGATAACGGAGGAGAGTGCCTCTTGGAAGCTTCGCCATGGAGGGCTCTGGAACGGCAAAATCGATGAGGCGCAAAGAACCATCGGACAGAAAGAGGCATGGCTAAACCGGCGGAAGGACCTGTTTGTGAATTTGGTTTTTTCGAAGTGTTTTTTCACAAAAAAGTGATGTGGCACACCTAGTTGCGGGAGAATCCCATGCAAATATGTGTAATGTTATATTCTTTTTGTTCTATTCTCTAAGGGCAATATTTGGTCAACGCCGTTGTTGAAGAAAGGAGATCTCACTCTGAGAGTAAACATCACAGTTAGAGCACGTACATTTCGGTGCATGTTGGAACAGGGCAATTGCTAAAGCACTTGAAACCGATCAAGTTGTGCTTGTAGGTTAACCTCTCTGTTACTGAATATATAGATGCATCAATATATTTGAGTTCTTATTACAAGACCAAAATCTCTAAGGATATATTTGTAGAAATTATATAGCAAAATCATACTCTCTCCAGTCACAAATAGTTGTCGTTCTGGACATTGATATGGTCCTCAAAACTCAACTTTGACCACTAATTTATATTATAATATATTTAAAAATCTAAAAAATTATAATATTATAAAAATACATTTCGAGATGAATATATATATATATGATTTTCATGCATCCAATCTAAATATTTAAAAGATATCAATAGCTAAAATTTCAAAAGATTGATTGCATGTATCCTAAACTAACAAGTTTTTGTGAACGGGAGGGAGTATTTGAAGACAAGAACTAAGAGCATGTACAATGGTGTAATGTTAGTCATCTATATATTTTGTCACATAAGATTTTTTTTTTTGATATGGAAAAAGAGGATATAGTTATTTCTTCATAAAAAGATGACCTTATAGGCAATATAAAATACTATTATATTAGTTATTGTCTATAATAACATCTCCTCATGCTATAATTAAAATATTATAGGATCTCATAGAGACAATCTTAAGATGTCATCTATATTGTAAAAGTTATCTTTAGTTTAATCTTCAGATAATATAGAGAAGTATGTAAATAATAGTTGTCTCTACTTGTACCATACATGCTCTAAAAACATATCTGAAGAAAAAAAATGGTAAGTGGCTCCCTACTTTCCAACCCTTTAGGCCAAGCCAGCAAGCCCATCCCAACGCTGGGATTTGCCAATTATTGTCCTCCTTTCATCTATGGTCCACAACTAAAACAAATTATGTCATCTAAGGATCAGAATTTATCATGCCCGATATAAGCACAAAATAGTAGGCTTTGTAGTACAATCAAGGCTACCTAGTATGAAATTTAGTTGATGTACTTCTTCGGTATTCATTTTTATGTACCAACCAGTTCAAATAAAGCTTAAGCTAGATTTTGTGCAAAAGGTGATCAATATACTTCATTTTTTCCTTTTTTTGGTCCAGAGAGACCTATGTTCAGAGGAGAAAATTGGTTATATGCCACTTGTGAAGAGTGGGTTTCACATATTTGCCATCTTAAATGCTTGGTTCGGTTTAATACCCTCCTAACGTTGATGACTTGTCCATTTACCATTACAGGCCAATTCTGATTTACTTTGAAATTTAAAAAGCAAGTGATCGAATGAACCCGCCTCTCGGTCGGCTTTATCCCTTGTGCCAGCACGGTATGGTGTGATCGGACCGGTTCCTTGTTCGTCCTTCCCCATCCTCACGTCCCACTCAGCGAGGAAGACGACGGCGCAGGCGGCTTCCTCTCCCCTCCGGCGAGCTCCTCCATGGCGGTAGATGTCGCAAGCAAGCTTCTCGTCGGTGTCCCGAAGGCACCGGTCGAGTTAGATTTGAAGTCGACTTGAGGTTTGGCGTAGCGGACTTCCACTCGTGTCTTGCCCTAAGTGCGGCGATGAGATACTGGAGTTGACATTGAGGTCGAACCAAAACCCAGGGAAGATCTTCTTTAAGTGCAGGAAGAATGAGCAACATGTATGTGTATGCTTGTCTTTTGATTTTTTGTGGGGATTCGGTGTTAGGTGCTGATTCAATTCATGGTTTTTAATCATTATAGATGCCCAGCAAATGCAATTTTTACCTATGACATGATCAATACGTGGAGTTTCTTGCAAATTCTGGCTATTCTACTCTCCGTGATTATGGTCATCCGGTGGAAGAAACCGGAAAGCTGAAAGAAGGTGGTGCACGGGTGATAGAAGGTGTCCCCGAGTTAGTGAAGTTTGTGAAGTTGTTGCTGCTGACTAATGTTGTCATCATTGTTTTGGTGCTGATATGTGCTGTAAATTTGCTTGGCAAATAATTTAGATTAGTTGTGATCCAGTTTGGATCTGTAAGGTGAACTGTTGTTTGTGATATTGTGATAATGAAGTGAGAATTGGTTGTCGATAGTGTAATCCAGTTTTGGTTGTGTAAAGTGACAATTGGCAAATATTGTAATGCAGCAGTTTTGCAAAGGCAATGCACGGTTTTTGGCAGTTTTGGTTGTCTAAAGTGAGAAGGCAATGCCCAAGACGATGGCGAAATTGCATGATTACCACACATCACTATAATGCCTGACTTACTAGGCGATCTATCTTTGCACATGGTCAGTTTTCCCCGCACATCACTATAATGCATTATCAGAGCATTTGACATCATAGAGCTCAACATTAAATTATAGTCATAGCCATAACCAGAAGCATCATCTGTTTTGAAACATCAACTGAGTAAAAGGAAGTGTCACCAACTAACATTACATAGCCATAACCAGAACCATTATCAGTTTTGAAAAAACATCAACTAAAAGTGTCACCAACTAACATTACATAGCCATAACCAGAACCATCATTAGTTTTGGAAAAACATCAACTAAAAGTCAGAGCCAACGCATTGACATTAAACTGCTTGAATTTCCCTTCTTTGGAGTCATTTTTTCTGTTTTTTTCCTTGGAATTTTCCTTGGTGCAGAAGATGGTGTGCCTTCCACTCCCGCTTGTGCGAGTTGCGGTGTTCAACTCCTATTTGGTCCGACTTGCGAGTTCCACTCCTATTTTTTGTCCTTGACTTGCACTCCTGTGGTGACTTGCCCCATCTAGTCCTAGAAGCGTACTTAGGCGGCTGGATGCATGGGATTGAAAAATATATTAGTTGCTCATTACAAGGATTTGAGGAAAAGGATATGTCATACAATTTTAATCCATACCTTCTAATTACAACTCCTGGCATGATATTTGTTGGTTCTACATTGATTTCTCTATTAGCTCTAGTGGTATTTTTCCTAGCCTTCTTCTTTCTTTTCTTGGTCCCATTCAATGGGCACTTGGAGTTAGCTTGTCTATGCCCAACCTCTCCACACCTTTTGCACTTGATAGGACCTCTGACCATGATCTTTCTCTTTGCACTATCTTTGTTACTCGAACTGCTGCCACCCTCAAGGCATCCTTTCATTCTCAACTTTCTCTGTCTACCCACAGTTCTCCTACCCAGAGGTGCCCCCACATGTTCTATCTCCACTTCCAGCCAATGGGACTTGTCAGGCATAGGCTCAATTCTATCAGCATATGCATGCTGAAACCTTTGAATAGAGTAGTATTCATGTACATAATCCCCAATGTGGGCCATCCTTTGAGATGTTATCACTTGCCGATGCATGTTCACAAGGTTTACCAGTGTGCTGCCATTCAAGACATGTGCATTCTTGTGTTGATATCTTCACTACCTGCCTGGCATTGTTAGTGCTAGTGTCAAGGACCTCTGCAGCCACTCTATCAGCCTTAACAACTTTCAAATGTCCCAACCCTCTAGTTCTAGTCTTCAATTGCATTATCACAGCTGGAAGTATTCTTCCTTGGAGCCTTTCTCCAATTCTTCTCCTCTTGTCCCATAAAATCATGATCATTTGCCTAAGCTTATCAGCAAGGTCCACTATAGGGAGATCCTTTATGTCTTTTACCCAATTGTTGAAACACTCTGCCAAATTGTTGTTGATATAGTCACATTTCACACCGTTTCAAAAGCACACCTCATCCATTTGAGGGAATGATACTTCTTGAAGTAATTCATCACCTCGGGGCATCCTCCAAATCTTGTGTCCATGTGTTTTTCAAACACCTCGGGCTGTAAGCCCTTGCCGCAGGATACATCTCTCCAAATGTGCTTCTATGAAACCTCTTCATAAAATTTTGCATCAGATGTCTGAAACATTCCTTCTTTTTTGCATCTGGAAACACCCTTTGTGATGCGCATTCTCCAGACCCTTGCAAGCATCTGAACAAATTGCAAGAAGTGGTAAGTCACCAATGGCCTTGTGAAGTTGACTCATGAACCAGTCCAGCTTGTCTTGATTTACGCCTCTATGAACCCAAAAGCCAAAGGAAACATCCAGCCAGACCATCTAGAAATACATGGCATTGCTAAATGTCCATTCCACCTTCCATTCAAAGCAAGGAGTCTATACTAATATATGGCCTACAATCTTTTATAAAACCGAAATGCAAGGGCTCGAGAGCACGAAAAAACCTATGGAAAAAGACTCTACCACCAACAACCTTTGTGTCAAGCTCAACAACACTACTTGGTGATCTCTTCAAAACCTCACCTCCATCTATATAACCAATGGAAACTCTCTTCCAAACTCCATATATATCTTGCAATGCCAATTGGTGACCTCTCGGTATGTCATATTGAAGAGTTACCTTGTATTTATCCTCCAACCTTCTCTACAACACCAATAGTGGGGTTTGTCCTTAATATGGTTGAAGCCTTCTCAGCTACCTAACCTTTTGAAGCGGTATGGCCTTTTACCCTGTTGCGTGATGCACAGTTGTGCTCTCCAACCAAAACAGAAACCTGCATGACAAACAGTATGTTAGTACCATGACAGTTGAACAATTTAAAGTAAGCAAGTTAGTACCATGACGGTCCTCAGATCAGGCCTCCTGCACCCAACAATTCTCCAAGGGCATCCCCTATCTTTACAATAACCTCTAAACCTAGTTTTATCAAATTTTTCTATGCCCAACTCAAACTTCTCATTAATGGCAAATTGCCTCATAGCTAGTCTGAAATCCTTCATTGATGGATATAGGGTGCCAGGGTCCATCTTTGGGTCATCCTTGTCATATGCAATGTTCACTTCATCTCTGTTGTCATCATCAACTGCCATGTCACTACCTTCACCTAATCCTTCACCAAGATGTTCTTCTCGCATAACCCTCTGCCCTTCATCATCATCCTCAAGCCCAATAACACAAACATGTCATGCTCATTCATCATTTCATCCTCCTTCTTCATCTTCTGCTTGATGTCAAGAGAATCCCGATCCTATGTAGTTTGTCGCTCCATTACCATTATCTGCAGCAACAGCTGGGTGATCACTAACACCAAATTGTCCTGCCTCAACACTTGCCACTGCCTCATTCATCACACAACGGGAGCTACCAACAGATCCTCTAGTTGGGTGATCACTAACACTAGATTGTCCTGCCTCAACATTTGCCACTGCCTCATTCATCACACAATGGGAGCTACCAACAGATCCTCTAGTTGGATGACAACTAACACCATGTTGTCTTGCCTCAACACTTGCCTCATTCATCATACCAGAGGGGCTTGTCAACAGCTCACTCATCACCCGAGGGGAGCAATCAACCACACTTTGCACTCCACCTATACTATCCATCTGGCAAAGAACTCTCACGACAATATAGTGAACAAAGAAAAAATAGCAACAAGTTAAGGTTCATCTAGGGTTTGCCTCTTGTCACATAGAAAATAAAAACAATACAACTACGAATAAACACGATCCCCATGAACATCCTTCAACTTTTGTCTCATTCGCCCACTCAACGAATAAACACAGCTCGAATCAAAGGTTTTTATCTAGGGTTTCATGAATCAATGAAGAACTGAAAGAAATTCATCATCCGACAGCAAATACAAGCAAACGGTTTCGTAAGATGGACCTTTCTTGCCATCGCCAGCGCGCTCTTGTAGAGGAGCTCGTCGGAGCGGATGGAGATCACCTGCGCTGTCGCCGTACTCACTAGGGACCCATCGTGGGGAGGGGAGGAGAGCGGTCAGTGATCTGATGCTGTGCTGCTCACACTCACCGAGCAAGACCGTTCGATCGACCGAGGGGGCAGTTTCATCCGATCACTTGCCCAGGCCCACGAAATTTCAGGCGAAATCCTGTAATTGGCCTGTAATGGCAAATGGACAAGCTGTCAACGTTGTGGAGGGTATTAAACTGAACCAAACGACGGAGATGGCAAATATGTGAAACCCACTCTTCATAGTGGCATATAACCAATTTTCTCATTCAGAGGGTATCAATACTTGTGAAAATAAAAATGCATCACATTGTAAACCTTCTCCTTCAAGAAGGTTCATAGCTGTATGCCAACCATCCCTTTCAATTGGATGAAAGTTAACAAAGATGAGAATGAATGCAAAGATGATGCAATTTTTCTAGTAAAACGATCCGACACCCCTTCATTATGTCATATGCCACCATTTCACTACATGGCCGCACGAGGATCCAAGCCAAATTTTATTAAGAAAGAAGCGTCAAAGAGGATCTGTAGATAGAAAAGGCCATCAACAAGGGAAAAGAAAAACTAAAACACAAGATTACTCCAACTAACACTGGATAACATGCATGACACCATTTTTTCATTGCTTGATTTCTGATTACCATTTGAACTACACAAAGTATTGTCATACTCCACTCCCTGGGATGTATAATAAACTTTCAGCTCACCGACAGCATCATCTTTTTACTGCTTAAAATAAAGGTAGCGATGGTTAGTGCGTCATTTGTTCCCTCCCGTTCTCACAAAGACTCGGCATTAACATATGAGCCTTGCTCCTCACACACACATCCCATCTCTAAAAAATGTAGAAAAAACTGTACCAAACAAATAACCTAACAAATTCTTAACAAACCCAGGAAACTCAATATTACCAACAACTTAATACACACCTCTTTCTTCCTAATAAAATCTCAGGGTATAAAAAAAAAATCTAAACTACCACATCGAAATAATGTTTCTTTAAATTTTCTTTAAATAACTTCGCCGCACCACCACATGCTACCAACCACCATTGGTGGAAAAGAACAAATGAGATAAAGGAGCCCCATCACCGCCGCCGCATTCGGCCTTCCCCCGCTTGCTGCTACACTACTGGATTCGTCCTCCTTCACCACTAGGCTATGCCACCACCCATGTCGGCCACCATCGGTAGAGAAGAGTGAGAGGGAGATCTACCTCTAGCCAAACTTGGTGGATTAATGGACACACTAGGGTGTGTTGGTGATGGTGCATACTGGCGGAAGTGGCACAGGAGAGTAAGTGGGATCGGCGAGGGAGGATAGGGGAAGCTAGGGAGGTCACCGAAGGCAGCGGATCTCTGTAGCAGTGTTCGGGACAAAGAGAGCAACAAAGAGAAGAGAGAGAGGGGCAACGATGAGGAAATGAAATGGGGAAAGAGATTGAGGGTTGGTAGATAAGGCTAGGTTACTACCTGTCACTAATCACCATTGATGAAGAAGAGCAAGAGGGAGAGAGGAGCCCCATCCTCGGTCTCCACCATCGCATCTGGCCTCCCCACCGCCGATAACCTACCATATCCTATCTCCCCCACTATGACGCTATGCTACACTCTGATAGCATCTAAGCCCCCCTAATTTTTATCTTATACATAATTGTATGGTTTTGGTGTTAATGATTAAGTCAATGACCACTAAACAATGAAAAATATTGGTTGAAGTATCGAAGAAGACATTAAAAAGGTCAAGATTAAGGATTCTTGTTACTAGTTTTGGCTTGGGAGATGATTCAAACCAAGTAGCTAGGATTATTTTAGTTTGGCCATACTATTAAGGAGGATTGTGCACAGGCTCAAACTTTGGTTCATAGGCTAAGAATAATTAAACTGCTTGGAGTCAAAATCCTTAATCATATTTTCCCTCAGAATCAATCCTTCTCCCCATATAAATTCTATGTGTTTCCTCGAACTAAATTTTATTTCTCTTCTTAAGTCCGGTGCAATTTTAGTCATATTCTTATTATCACCGGATCATCTTTGCTCTTCCAAATTTCTGTCCAGTGCACTCTAAAGTCTACGTTGGACAATTTCTTTTAAGTCAAACGCTGAAATCTGCTCTAAAAAGTTTCAAACCGAGCACATTCCATTCACAATGGACTAATCTTGTGTACTCAGAATTTTAGTCTGATGCAAACTAAAATCTTCGTCGGACCACTCTCGCTTTAGTCCATTGTTGAGAGCCTATTGTACAAGGGTTTAACCGAGCATACGCCTTTTACGCCGGACCTACTTCCGCCAAATCATAATAAAGTCCGGTGCAGTTGTATTCCTCTCGGTTAGCTATCTCATGTTCTTTCAAAAGTCCACTGAATGAACTCCTTTAAATCCCCTCTTCGGCGGACCAAGTTTTGTGGTCCGGTGCATATAACCAAGTATACACCTTTTCACCGGACCTAACTTTTCTTAAAACCCATGTACGATGGACAAAGCTAATTAAGTCCGGCGCAAATACACATTCCTTCAACTTTCGTCCGGAGTATAAAGAACATTCGTTTAAACTTAATCAAGCTAAGTCCGCAGCAGTTGTGTTAGCCTGATTTTTGATAGTCTGACACGTCCAACGGATACTGTGGTAGGTGTAACGGCTATATACAGTTCAAATGGCTATATAAGCATTTCCTGAGCATTCCTCCACAGATTTTTTGAACATCTTTTGATCTCCTTGACATTTTAGCACTCTAGAGCTTCCATTCCACCAAGGAGACCGTGCCTCAACCTTGAACTCAAAAACTTAACACTTTTTAAGTGTTTTGCTCCAAACTTAGTCTAGTTAGTGTTGTGCTAAGTAAACCAAGAGATAGGACTTGTGGATAGTCTATTACTCTTAGATCTTTGTGATCCTAGATGGCTTAGAGGAAGTGTTGGTGCGACCTATCCAAAGGTGTTTGTGGAAAGCCACCATTTATTGTAAGAGGTGGGACTCACCTCACACACTAGTGAGTGGTGAAAGAGTCACACTAGTGATTACCAAAGAAGAAATAATAGGCCCAAAAGTGGCCTAGCCAGTTTGGCCTGGCGGCGGCAGGGCGATCACGCCACTCACCGGCGGCGCCCACGTGGCTTCTTGGCGGGTGGCCGGCGATCACGCCACCCGCCGGCAAGGAGTCTAACAGCCCCGGCGGCGGCCGGGCGATCACCACTTTCGCCGGAAGCGAAGCGCCGCAACTTCTGGCGGCGGCGGGCGATCACGCCTTACCCGCCGAAGCGAGAGTCTGCTGGCCCCGACGAGCAACCGGCGATCACGCCACCTTGTCGGCGAAGCGCCCACGCGGCTTCTGGCGGGGTCGGGCGAGGAGCCCCGCATGGCTCCCTGGCGAGCAACCGGGCGATCACGCCCTGCTCGCCAGGTGAGCGGCCCGCGTGGGCGTCGGCTTATGAGGCAGCCTAGCGAGTGGGCAGGCGTCTAGGCCCCCCTCGTCAGGCCACGGAGGCAACCAAAAGAATGAGAGAAAGGCTTCGCCTCGAAGTTTCCCTCCCTTGGCACCTCGTGTCAGGGTCATTAATTATGAAGGATTTTGCTATCGACACGTCAACAACACGTCCCTCCGACACATCTTACCAAACCCGTCGCAGGGGCGTCGTGTCCCGGGCGGACCGGGCGAGGCCACTCACCGACATTAAATGGGGTTTGGAGAACGAGGCCACGGAGGCGTGCATAATAAATGAGTCGTGGGTCAACGTGGAAGTTGAAATGATGGCTGTAATTAATGTGCTATAGATAAGTATCGCGTCACCCTCTCCCCTGCCCAGGCCGGCTCGTCTATATAAGGGCGCCTGGGTGCATGGAGAGGGGGGGCCAAAACTTAGAGTAATCAAGAGGTCAGTCGGTCAAGAACACAGAGGCAGACATAGAAGAGAACCCCTGTAAACATTCCCACATTTTCTCAGCAAAGAACCAGCAGGACATAGGGCTATTACCCACTCTGGGGGCCTGAACCTGGGTAAATCGTGGTGTCCCCGGCTTGTTGATTCCCGGATCCATCATTGAGAGGTTTAGGTTTAGAGTTAGTGGCGGGCTTGTTTTGTTAGTGCTATTTTGCAAAAAAAACTCGGATTTTTTGAAATTACCCGTATGTGTAAGATTGAGGATGTTGACTAGAGGGGGTAAATAGGTGGTTTTAAAAATTCTTCTCTAAAGATCACTATGGCCAAAACCTAGAATTAATGTAGAAATGCAAATCAAACGGTTTTGACAATTAAGGTCTAAATCCTCTATGCCCACTATGTGCACTAACAATCAAAGACTAAATCAAGGTTTGCAATCCTAGGTTGACAAGCAATTTAATTCTATGAAGGTAAATTACAATAATGTAAATAAGCAATAGAAAGCAAATCATAATTGACATACAATCTTTTTGCTGTGATGTTCAGAACTTATCGGTCTCTCCTAATCTATGTTGAGGTAAGCCCAAACGAATGGACCGGCTCCACGAATTAAGCTAAGCATCTCGATTCCACTAGCGGTAGCTCTTTCCCCCTTTGGGTAGGTGAGCTCCAACCTTCACAACTCGTCGGACCTTCTCACAACATTCTTAAGAAGATCACCGGACCACGATGCCTCCATGCCATTTAGGTGTCGGCAAAGACCAAGTGTAATAGGTCAAGCCTCTTGCTTGATCCTGGCCAAGTTCAACACATGCACAAGGATACTCAATCCTGCTCCAGATGCAATACATATAACTAGAGACCTTCTTTTCTTGCTTACAAGGTGCAATACATGCACAAATGAGAGGAGAGACTTACACTAGCTCAAGGGAAAACAAATGAAACACCAAGAGTAGTCAAACAAGAAATTATAGTTCAAAGGCTTCTTAAATTACTCAAACATGGCTCTATGAGCTCTAGAGGTTTTGCTCTTGAGTCTATGCTTCAAATGGGTGTAAAAGTAGCAACAAACACCTCTTAACTCATGCCTTTTTATAGCCCATTAAGAAAACTAGCTATTGAGGGCAAAATGCCCAAAAATTAGAAAAACCTGGTTTTACTACCTATCTAGAACCGGTCCCAGGCTCAATGATTAGTTTTGTACATTAAATAAACTACAACTAGCCACTGCTACAGTGCCCCCTGGTGCTACTACCCATCTAGGACCGGCAACACCGGCCATTTTGTGATGGACCGCTTTTTCGAGAGTGCGTTTAAATTCCTCAACAACTACCCAGATTTTAGTTGTAGGTAACCAAGCGATCATTGCCAGACATAAGAGCGGAATTCAACTGTTTTATAGAGAATTAAGGCCTAACGGCTAGAGTTTTACAAAATGAGTGCGGTTGCACCAGATCCATTATAGAAACTCCCACAAGAAAACTTGAGCAAATAGATCAAGGCCTCAAAACCAGATGCTATCACCATCTGCGGACTCCGGGAAGTCACCGTCTTCTTAAAAATCTAAGGGGGGAGATAGGAGTCAAGGGTGAGTACACAACAATACTCAATAAACCACACAAGAAATTCTTAATATTATATACAAGGGATGTCAAGGGGTCGGCACCGATTTTAATTATTGTGGATGCAAGAGTTAAATTCTTGTTTTTATATTACATTTGAAACACACACCAAATATCATGTAATACCCTGGGGTTTTGCAAAGTTTAGCTTTGTGGCAAATTCTATTTTGAAAACTACTTGAGTGCGGTTATGAGAATCACCCCAAATTAACTCAGCTTCGCTAACCTAAGCACAGTGTATTTGAATACCATTAAGATCACTCTACAGAGCTGCTCAACTTTACTCACAAGATATCTACGGCCGTCAGTGCCACGCGATTGACATGCAATTTTAATGCATGCGGCCGGACCAAGATGATCATAGTGTTTTGTTAGATTTCCTCTCTTTAGCCCATACCCGAGGGGAGAATCCACAGTCTCCGGGAGAATCCACAGACACCTCTCTGTGAGGAATGGTCGCCCCATTCCCGTTCCACCCCGATCGCTCTGCGATCCATTCTTCGAAGCGAGAATGGCAGCTACCACCCAAAGGTATTCCAAGGGGAAATACAAGATACTTAGCTATGTTGGGACAAGCCAACAGGGCTGATGGCCCAACTTATGATTGAGTGGGAACTGAAGTTATTTACTTTGCCCAAGAGGGTCGGTCTTTAAGTGCTTGAGACTCGGCCCATTCCATACCACCTATTCTAGTACCGACCGTACCATCCACCAGACCAACACCTGGGCTTTGTCATCGGTCGGGGGTCGGACTGACATCCACCTCACGTGGGCAGCCCAACACTATCCCCTTAACCATAGCAATTTTGGAAAAGCACCCCGAGTCATCAATCGGAGATTTTTGAATAAAGAGCTAGAGTGAGAGATTATTAATAGCTGAGCTACGGCGGTTCATTAATTATGGCCTAAGGTTAAAAATGGATTAAGGCTTAACAAGGGGTGGGTTCTAATTAATCAGGTCATTCCAAATTATCTCATTTTTAGTTTTCTAAAATACAAGAAAATAATGCGGTAAGAAAATACATAGTACTATATGAAAAACTGGGTTCAACATGTTCAAGGGTGTGGCTTGCTTTGCGGGGTCGAGGGTTCTCCTAGTTGGAAGTAGTTGTAGTCATGACCGGTCCCGGATGGCCCTACTCCTGGTATTGCTCCACGTACTGCTCCTGCTCTGAGAACTACTCTTGGGACTGCTCTAAAGTCGGATCTAGCGCGAGAAAACATAACCAGTAAATAAATGAATAAAAACACCCAAAAAGAAGAAAAACGAAAATTAAATCGGAGAAGGGGCGGAAATGGGTTGGAGGGGCATTTTAGGAATTTTGAAGACTCGGTTTGGCAAAACAGAGATCATCTTTAGACTCAGCAGCTCGAATTGGTTAAGAATATATATTTTTGGATTTTTCGGATTTTTTGGATTTTTAAATGATTTTTTCAGATTTTAATTAAAATTAAAAATCTAAAAATTCAGAAATTAAAACGAAACGGGCTACACAAGAAACCGCTTTGATCTTGTCTGACCTGACATGTAACTGGCCAAGGCCCATGGCTGTTGGTAAATAGCCTGCGTGAGGTGGTGGAGGTTGACAAAGGGGCCTGGGTAGAAGCGACCAAGCAGCTTGGAGCAGGGTTGGGGTGAGACTAGCATCTGAGTTCGAGCTCGAGTGGTGGCAAGGGGGGCAGCGATCAATGAGGGAGGAGAAGCGGCGGCTGTGGGAGGAAGAAGAAGGGCGGGGCGAGAGGCGAGAGAGAGAGGAGAGGGAGAGAGGAAGGAGTCTCACCGCGGTTGGGCGGGAGGAACAGGCGGGGAGGGCTTAAATAGTGGGAAGGGATAGAGAGGGTGGGTTCTGAGTAGGCGGGTGTGGGCGGGTGCTGAGGGGGAGCGCGAGGGCACGGCTGGCGATGGGGGAAGCGGAGGGGACAAGGGAGGGGGCGCGTGGCGCAGGGGAACATGCTATTTTAATTACTCCTCCGATCACAAATAGTTATCATTTTGGACATAGGTGTAGTCAAACTTTTGAAAATTTGGCTGTTAATATTTTTTAAATATTTAAATTGGATATATGAAAATCATATATATAGATTTATCTCAAAAACGATAACTATTTGTAACTTGAGGTAGTATATTCTCTTGCAACGCACATGTACTCGGGTAGTGTACATGAAACAAAACACTGAGTTCTTGATCCAACTTCTAAAGTTCCTGTAACGCTCTTCGCAATGCATTATTACATCTCATTGTTCATGCTTGCCTCCTTCACAGTTCTCGAACGATTCCACGTTGACCAAAGAAGAAGGGAAGAGGAAGATCTGAGCTCCACACACCACCAGATTAGTAATTGATTGTTTGAAGCACTCACTCAGCCAGCATGCCTGCGGTACTAGCTTGTCCGTGTGCTAATCTGCCAACAATACCTACTTCTGCCCTGACTAATGGCCCCACCACCTGTACTTATTATTAAAACATTAATTAAACATTCTTTGAAGCCAAGCAATCCTAACCTATATGGAATCCTTGGGAAGAAAAAAGAAAATAAAGAGATCTTTGCTGTGTCACCCTTACTTGTTAACTTTATATCAATAAAAGACCATGCAGGCATGTACATAATAAAGGAATAATTGATGATTTGCCTTAATTTATTTATACTATTGATAATTTGTTTCATGATATCTCACTGACATACGGACCTAAGGCGATATACCAGTGAAACAAACAAAATAAATGATCAATTGCACCAATTAAAACATAGCAAATGATCAATTCTCCCGTAATAAAGGAGCAAAGGGAAAGTATTACTGTGCAGTAATATTCCTTACAAAAACCGTGTGGTTGGGAAGTTTCCTTTCACTTTTTATTTGAATCTTATGTCAAAAGTAGGCATATTATGTGCAACCAAGGAAAGCTAAAAGATGGTGCTGGTGTGACTTTTTATTTTGAGGCAGTGCTTAGGAATTTAGAGACCCCTTCAACCATAAGATTTGTAACTGTTACATGACATGTCTTAGGTTGGATTATAGCACCACATTAGTATATGATACTAAACTATTGAAACATGTAGGTGATCAAAGCTGAATTATGTATCTTAATTCCTGAACATATCATGATTATTTCCAAATAATTATTAGTAAATAACACTTTTTTGATACTACTGTATTAGACACGAGTCCTCAATTTTGCAATTCTTTTTGACGACCTAATTCAGCTAGTTGTCATTTTATATGCTTAAAAAGCTGCCATATTTGGAAACCGTTTTGGTATAACATACATTTATTATTTGAAAATTCATTACTTAACGTGTATCTTCGTTTTGATATCGATGCGCCTCTGTTATTAGATGGAGTGCAATAACAGGATTATATAGCTATTAATTGTTTTTTGGTAAGATCGAATAAAGTGTACCAACCCAGGATACATGACCTGAAGGAAAAAAAAAGGCTCATGGGAATCAATTAATGCGTATGAAATTTGAGAAAAAGATACACATATTGATTAGAAATAAAATCAAGTGTACCAGCTCATGAATACAAGCAAGACCAGGCGGTGGCCATTTGGGATGGGCATTTTTAAATCGAAACCGAATTACCGAATCGAACCGAATTAACCGATTATTTTTGTTATTTCGGTTTTCGGTTCGGTTTTTGTTTTGGGTATAATTCGGTTTTCGGTGTTCGGTTCGGTTTTTCGCTCTTAAAAACCGAAATAACCGAATAACTCATGTACAATACTATTTTTATAGTATTCTTCTTAAAATCACTAAACAATTCACATGTAATAATACATTTATGCATATGTTTAGTATATTCATATGTTTTATTATGCTTATATTGTAATTACATAAGAATATTGTGTGGGTTTATCCATATTTTGTGTTGTAATATGAGAATGATTAAATCTAATTTACCTAATGTTATACATATTTCGGTTAACCGAAAAACCGAAATATTTCGGTTAATTCGGTTCGATTTTTTATTTTTATCAAAAAAATTCGATTTCCGGTTTTCAAAAACCGAATTATTTTAAAACCGAAAAAACCGAACCGATTAAACCGAAAAAACCGAATGCCCACCCTTAATGCCATGCTCTTTGTATGTCAGTCTCCATACGTCTTCTCAGACGTATACATCATCGGTTTTGCCTTTTCGTACCGGTAACTACTTGACAAAACCAAATTAACTTATTCTAGAATCAAAATGTTCAAATTACATACGGCCATATCAATCAATGGTCTTAAACTAATAACGACAAAATGGCGAATTAATAAAGACGAAAATTATTTTCTTTTTGGAGAGAAATACAGCACTAAAAATCCTGGGCCGTGCTGTGGTAGGGCCTCTCGTAAATTACGGCGGATTATAAATATATGGAAAATACTAGTAATTAGACGTTCAATTACTGTTTATTTTATCGGAAATTTCTTGTAATATTTTTTTTCAATGTTTATAATATTTTTTTCACAATATTTTTTTTTACGTATACAATATGCCTTTCATACCCTGTTTCTATTGTTATTGAAGAAAATATTATATATATAAAGAAATATTACAACACGTCCAAAAAATAGGATGTTCGAAGTGAAGTCATTGGGTAAATATATACACGTTTCGCTAAATAATAACGGACTAAAATTAATCGGAAATTTAATTAAAATCTCTCTCTCTCTCTCGCTCCCCACCTTCTTCCCTCCTCTCTTCTCGCTCCGCCCTCCAATCCCCACGCCACGCCAGCTCCACGCGTTGCCGGCCACCGCGCGTGAATCCCGAGGGGGGATCGGACGCCCGCCTGCCCGACGCCGGACTCGACGCCCCCTCAGGCTCCCGCTTCTCCCAGGTGGGCACCGCCGACTCCTCCCGTAGCCTCCCCGGAGCTCGAGCTGGGCGCTGATGCTTCTTCTGTTTTTGGCCTTGTGGTTTCTTTCTCCCCTTTGTACTTCTATGATTTTTTTCATGTCGCATTTTTTTTTGCGTTTTTCCTCTCTTTTTTGGTGATTTGTTTTGGGCTTGTTTGTCTTTGCTGTTCTTTCCGTGGTGAATTTGGAAGGTAATTATGTTTGGCGAGAAATGCGGTGCGATTTACGAGTTCCTTTGCCCTGCGGATTGCGAGATTCCAGATTTCCTCGGCACGAGATTCCTCCTCCCTTTTTGTTTTTTGGGCGATTTCTTGATTTTTTTTTTGGCTGGCGAGATCACGGTCTGATTTCCCCGATTCGCAGGCCGAATTCACCCGGGCGGCGTAGGAATCCCATTCCCCTCCAATCCGGCCGAGATTCGATCGAGGATGCTAATGCCGGGCTCCGCGTAGCCGGAATCGGACCCCGCGCGTCAAGAGGCTGCCAAGATGGGCCGTGCCGGCGGGCGGCGGCGCGACCGCCTGCGATGGAGCAAGCTCTACACCTTCTCCTGCTTCCGCGCCCCCTCCACCGACGAGGCCGCGGGGCCGTCTGCCGCGAGCGGCAGCGCCGTCGGCGGGCCGGGGTTCTCGCGCGTCGTCCACTGCAACAACCCCACACTCCACCGCGGGAAGCCGCTCAAGTACCCCACCAACTACATCTCCACCACCAAGTACAACGTCCTCACCTTCTTCCCGAAGGCCATCTTCGAGCAGTTCCGCCGCGTCGCCAACCTCTACTTCCTCCTCACCGCCATCCTCTCGCTCACCCCGGTGTGCCCCTTCTCCGCCGTCAGCATGATCGCCCCGCTGGCCTTTGTCGTTGGGCTCAGTATGATGAAGGAGGCGCTGGAGGACTGGCGACGATTCATGCAGGACATGAAAGTGAACAACCGTAAGGTTGCCGTGCACAAGAGTGACGGTGAATTTGGGTACAGGCATTGGGAGGACCTTTGTGTCGGTGATGTGATCAAGGTCGAGAAGGACCAGTTCTTCCCTGCTGATTTGCTGCTGTTGTCGTCCAGCTATGAGGATGGCATTTGCTACGTTGAGACGATGAACCTGGATGGTGAGACGAACCTCAAGGTGAAGAGGTCACTCGAGGTTACTCTGCCACTGGAAGAGGATGAGTCGTTTAAGGATTTCCAGGGAGTGATAAGGTGTGAGGACCCAAACCCAAGCTTGTACACATTCATCGGTAACTTTGAGTATGAAAGGCAGGTGTACGCCCTTGATCCGTTTCACATACTTCTCAGGGACTCAAAGCTGAGGAACACATCCTTTATCTATGGTGTGGTCATTTTTACTGGGCATGACAGTAAGGTGATGCAGAATTCAACTGAGTCACCATCCAAGAGGAGCAGGATCGAGAGGAAGATGGATTTGATCATATACATTTTGTTCACTGTCCTGGTTTTGATATCACTCATCAGTTCAATAGGTTTTGCTGTTAGGATCAAGTTAGATTATCCCAGCTGGTGGTACTTGCAGCCGCAGAATGCCAACAAATTGGATGATCCATCACGCCCTGCTCTTTCTGGGATATTCCATCTCATTACAGCACTCATTCTATATGGGTATTTGATTCCAATATCGCTGTATGTATCAATTGAAGTTGTGAAGGTATTGCAAGCACATTTCATTAACCAGGACATTCATATGTTTGATGAGGAGACCGGCAATACTGCTCAGGCCGAACATCGAACTTGAATGAGGAGCTTGGCCAGGTTCATACAATTTTGTCAGATAAAACTGGCACTTTGACCTGTAATCAGATGGATTTCTTGAAGTGTTCAATTGCTGGGGTTTCATATGGTGTGGGTTCGAGTGAAGTTGAAATTGCTGCTGCAAAGCACATGGCGTCAGGTGCTGCTGAACAAGATGTTCCTGTACAAGATGTATGGGAGAATAATGAGGATGAAATCCAGTTGGTGGAAGGAGTTACCTTCAGTGTTGGAAAGACCCGAAAGTCCACAATAAAAGGTTTCAGTTTTGAGGATGACCGTCTTATGCATGGGAACTGGACCAAGGAACCAAGTTCTTCCACAATTCTTCTGTTCTTCAGGATACTTGCACTTTGTCACACTGCAATTCCGGAGGTGAATGAAGCAACTGGTGCTCTTACCTATGAAGCAGAATCACCTGACGAGGGGGCTTTTCTTGTGGCAGCCAGAGAATTTGGATTTGAATTTTTTAAGAGAACACAATCAAGTGTCTTTGTTAGGGAGAAATACACTTCTTCTAAGGGCACAGCTGAGAGGTTGCACAGTAGTATTTCATATTGCATATATCCTTTGTTGTTCCCGTTCCTACTTATATACTTTTCTTCATCTCTTGATTGGCGTTTAGGGAGTTCAAGATTCTCAATCTATTGGAATTCAACAGCAAAAGAAAACGAATGTCGGTAATTCTTAAGGATGAGGACGGCCAAATTCTTCTTCTTTGCAAAGGAGCAGATAGGTAAGTTTCTATTCCAAATATATTTCTTTGCCGATGCTTATGTTTCAGGTTTTTAGTTAATCATGTGCCATGTAGTCATCTGTATTCAGATTTTTGGCATTCTGGTACTTTGTTAATAAAAAACTCAAAAATGATAACTCAAAAAAGAGACAAAGTGTTATCAAAGTAGCAACTTGTACACTTGATCACTTACTGGGTACTGTTAACATGCATGTGTTGTTTATGCTTTAACTTGACTATCTCTTGCCGTTCTTTGTTCCAACCGAGCAGCATTATATTTGATAGACTAGCCAAAAATGGAAGGTTGTATGAGCCTGATACAAGTAGGCATCTCAATGATTACGGTGAGGCTGGCTTGCGGACGTTGGCACTATCGTACAGAGTGCTGGAGGAATCAGAATATTCTACATGGAATGCTGAGTTTCTTAAAGCGAAGACATCTATTGGGCCTGATAGAGAATTGCAACTCGAGCGAGTCTCAGATTTGATTGAAAGAGAGCTGATCCTTGTTGGTGCAACTGCGGTGGAAGACAAATTACAAAAAGGGGTAAGAATGATTGATTGATTTTTTTATATTGGTAATATATGTTGTTGGGTCCTGCTATCATGCTAGTAAACATTTTGATTTGTTATATGTTATGTCTTGTGTTCTATCAGGTTCCTCAGTGCATAGATCGTTTGGCGCAAGCAGGTCTCAAGATCTGGGTTCTGACAGGTGATAAGATGGAAACTGCAATTAACATAGGGTAAGCACTTGCCTGTTGGAACCTTTCTATACATAAAAGTGTTATTCTGAATGATATTATCATAATCCCTGATATTGCATTTAGCATAAGATTTCTCTAGTTCTCGTGAAGGATGAGAATATGTTTCATCTTAATGTTATGTCCATTTCTTCTTTGCAGATATGCATGCAGTTTACTTAGGCAAGGTATGAAGCGGATATGCTTGTCTACAGCCACCGGTGACCAAGTTGCCCAGGATGCAAAAAAGGTACCTTTGTACAGCATTTTTTCTATGGTACTATAGATGGCTTTGATCTACACGGTAATATATACTATATATTATAGAGCTAAGGATTGGAGGCCATTGAGCCATGCCACCTCACCCTCCCTCGCAATTAGGTCCTCCGGAAAATTGGAAATCACGTTTAGGTCCTTTTGGCGGTTTTTTAATAAAATAGACCGAAAAATATGGAAATTACGTTTAGGTCTCTCTGCGATTTGCATTTAGGTCCTCCAGGTTGTCTTTTGCGGAACGGATCCCGGGAAAAAATAAATTACTTTACGTCCCTCTACAGTTAAAAAAACACAGATTTGTCGAAGGTTTATAGCAACCTATGGATTTGCCAACGGGTCGTAACCGCGGTTTTCTAAAAAAAAAACCGATTCGTCGAAGATTTATAGCAGCCCATAGATTCTAACGACCTATTTTTTAAACATATATGAAAACCAAAAATACAACCAAATTTCCCGAAATGCGTAAAAAAAGCATCCACGGTTTTCTAAAAAAACACAGATTCGTCGAAGGTTTATAGTAGCCCGTAGATTCGCCGACGGGTCCTAGTCGTGGTTTTCTTAAAAAAACGCAGATTCGTTGAAGGTTGATAACAACCCATGGATTCGCCGATGGGTTCTACCGACCCATTTTTTTTAAAAAAATACAAAAACCGAAAATGTGAGCAAATTTCTCAAATTTTACATGTTGCATCGTCGTGCGCGACACAGCATAGCGCGTTATTCTGGCTAGTTCTCTTTATGGTAGGCTTTGCTTTCATCTTTGACAACTGAGCAGGCTGCAAAGGAGAGTCTTATGTTGCAAATCGCCAATGGTTCACAAATGGTCAAGCTAGAGAAGGATCCTGATGCAGCATTTGCTTTAGTTATTGATGGAAAAGCTCTTACATTTGCATTGGAAGATGACATGAAGCTTATGTTCTTGAATCTAGCAATAGAGTGTGCTTCTGTCATATGTTGCCGCGTGTCTCCAAAGCAGAAAGCACTGGTAACCTAATCTATCGCCAATGCGCAATCTGGATTTGCCACATAAGCGAAGCTGAGTTTGCTTAACTTCGCTTTGCAGGTGACCCGACTGGTCAAAGAAGGTATTGGAAAAACCACTTTAGCAATAGGTGATGGTGCAAATGATGTGGGCATGATTCAAGAAGCTGATATTGGAGTTGGTATAAGTGGGGTAGAGGGCATGCAGGTCTGTTGTCCAGATTGTTATAATCCACTAGTGTAGTGTTACTTTGAGATAATTCTAAGAAGATGCATGACTGATTTGATTATGACTGACAATGGCTTTTTTCCTTTGGCCAGGCAGTGATGGCTAGTGATTTTTCTATTTCCCAATTTCGATTCCTTGAGCGACTCCTCGTTGTCCATGGCCATTGGTGCTACAAGAGAATTGCCCAAATGGTGCTGCTCAAAGCACTTCCTTAATTTGTTACATTCCATTGAATAATATTGTTTCAAATTTGCTGTATGGTGTTTTCTGAGTCATCTTTATTGAACTGCAGATATGCTACTTCTTCTACAAGAATATTGCCTTTGGACTTACAATATTTTACTTTGAGGCATTTGCTGGATTTTCTGGGCAATCAGTTTACGATGACTGGTTTATGCTTCTTTTCAATGTTGTTCTTACCTCGCTACCTGTTATATCACTTGGAGTATTTGAGCAGGATGTTTCATCTGAAATCTGCCTACAGGTTTGTGATAGAATATCCGACTTATTTAAACCATATGGCTTATGAGAATTAAAACATGTTTGGAGAGGAAGTTAAGGCTTATTTCTGGAATGCGGTGTGCTGCATTGTGTTATGCTGTTGTGGGGTAAGGTGCTAAGGTCATTATGAAAGATTTTTGCTGTATCCATCTCATTATGCTTCCAAAGAGAAGCTAATAAATAAGGAGATACAAAAGATAGTTTGCCAAACTTTGTTTCTTGAGAAGCAGTGAAGCACCATAATCCCAATGCAGTCCAATAAATCTATTAGGAATTTGCTATTGTACTTAATGATCCGTGTAGTCTTTCATCTAGGGGCTAGATTGTATGGCACCACCATGCGATACTAGTATAACAACACTAGTATGCACCATCTTTTTTTGTGAATTTACCAGCCATGTTTTTTCGTGCTATGCTGGTTTGTAATGTTTCGGTTACACAAAGTTTTATCCTTCTTTGGTATGGCTGTTCATTTAGATGATGCATATGAATCAAGCTATTCTTTCCATTGACAGAGAATGTTGGAATTAGAAATAGTTCGGTTTGGAATTCGATTTGCTTTATTCTGTATTCTATAGAATGCTGTCATGGTTAGAATATCTCAGTCATGAGTCATCCAAATGAAAGGCACAAGTCACTCTATGTTGCATACTTTGACATGTGATTGTAAAATGCGTTGTATTTGAAATAAATAACTGAAAGATCTTGTAAAAAAAAGGTACTTACATTAAGTAATGTGTTAAATTATCTGTGTTGCCGATGTTAATCTATTATGTTGGGAAATTTGACTAAAAATTCTCCAGCATGTGTTGGAGTGATGCCATAAATGTGTCAGTGCAGACTGGATTGATGCTTTCTTTCAAGTAGTTTGTCTTGCGTAGCATATAGAAAATAATTAAGAGAGTTGATCAAGTAGCAAACATAATCAGATCGAAGACCATACATTCATGTCAGTACAGTTGTGCCTATTTTCTATATTTTTGTTTTGGTTATAGTACTTCTGGTAGTAAGGTTGTATTTTTGCCCAAATGATAATCTGATTAAAATGTCAACAGACTGCAAATAAACCTCAATTCGATTCTTAGTAACATTTTGTTTGGATGGGGCCCATCTGTAGAGCAAATCAATCATGTCTAGGCTTGGGGATGAATACTTTACATGTCTCCCAAGTAAATTTGTATGCTTGTTACTATTGACTGATGCTGGGTGATACCAGAGGACTCATGCACAAGGTCCTTTCTACCTTAGGACCTGGTCATTGTTATCTGGACATCTGTCAATGTTACTACGCCATCTCACATCCACACTGACATGGCATAACTTGCATTTTGCAGTTCCCAGCATTATATCAGCAAGGGACAAAGAACCTTTTCTTTGACTGGTACCGGATTTTTGGATGGATGGGGAATGGTCTCTACTCATCTCTGGCCATATTCTTTCTCAACATCTGTATATTCTATGATCAGGCAATCCGTGCCGGAGGACAGACTGCTGACATGGCTGCAGTGGGAACTACCATGTTCACCTGCATCATCTGGGCTGTGAACATGCAGATTGCTCTGACAATGAGCCATTTCACGTGGATTCAACATCTCTTTGTTTGGGGTAGCATAGGGACTTGGTATCTCTTCATCATCGCCTATGGGATGACATTGAGGTCTCGCAACAACTACCAGATTCTGTTGGAAGTTCTCGGGCCAGCTCCCTTGTACTGGGCAGCGACACTTCTGGTGACTGCTGCTTGCAACATCCCCTACCTGATTCACATATCCTATCAGAGATCGTGCAATCCACTTGATCACCATGTGATCCAAGAGATCAAGTACCTGCGGAAAGACGTCGAAGACCAGTCAATGTGGAAGAGGGAGCGGTCTAAGGCCAGGCAGAGGACGAAGATTGGTTTCACTGCGAGGGTCGATGCGAAGATTAAGCAGATCAGGGGGAAATTGCATAAGAAAGCCCCCTCCCTAACCATCCATACTGAATCATAGAACATTTCTGAGTCATTGGACAGCCCTGTCAAGAGTAGTGATCACCTTGCTTGCTCCTGCAAGGCAGCGGTTTTTGGCTTCTCAGAGTGATAGAGCGAAATTCTTTTTTTTCCTGCCTTTTTTTTATTTTCTTGGGATTCCTTTTCTCCATCTGTGTAAGAAATGTTGGGGTGTAACTGGTGGCCTACCCCCCAGTAGAAGTTCCAAAGCCAGCCGTGTAAAAAGTATAGCTCCTTTCAGTTGGAAAAACAACCTACCGAGATAGCTGACAATATATGTATATCTGCAATTTTGCTTCTTGACTATTCTTGTGCTGTAAGTATTTGGCATTGTTATTTGCAATGGTTGTAAAAGTAGCTCATTTCTTGTCTACTGAATAGGGCAAGGTTTTCTTTGTGCAGAGCTTCGAACCTAACAGTTGACAGTGTGAGTGAGCACTCGTACAATCACAAGAATCCCTATCCAACATGGTCCCGAAAATCGCAACGACTGATCGGCAAGGTAATTCCGAAAAGTTCGTCTTCTCTTCCAAAATTACGTGAGACGTGATACAACTAGGGATGAAAACGGATAGTAATTCGGATATCAATTTTTTTGTCTTTGTTCTTCAATGGGAAACAAATATGATATAGAATTTTCTATCCGAATTCATATTCTTGTTTGTGGTGTTGAGCTTATTCAAATTCATAAAAATGAACCTCAAATTCATTATATATTTATTTAAATGATAGAAACAAAATTCGGATATCAATCGGATACGGATTCGGATATTTTTTCACCTTTTTATTTATGGGAAGCAAATAATGCGTAATTTTTTTATCTAATTTTATAATCTTATTTTTATAATGAGCTTGCTAAAGTGTTAAAAATGAAAACCAAAATCGTTATATATCTATTTAAAATGTCGAATTTGTTCGTAAATTCGGATATCCGTTTTCATCCTAGATACAACCTCTTCAATACTCCGTACTTTCCATGTAAGCATGAAAGGAAGAGATGATGATACGTTCCCGTTAAGCGTCAGGTCACTCCGTTACAATTCTCCGCTCATTATAATAGAGTAAATTTCAAAAACCACATATTTTATGGTTGTAGCTGCAATATTTACACCAAAGTAAAAGTAGAAATTCTATATACCATAGAAATCTAAAGGTGTGTTTAGTAGGGCTCCAGTTCTACCAGATTCGTGGAGCTAGAGCTATAAGTACATTAAGGGGGTGTTTGGGACCACTAAAATCTGTGGAGTTGGTGGAGCAGGGTATTTCTAGCTCTAGAAATTTATGGAGCTGGAGCTGTGAGTACATTAAGAGTGTTTAGGTAGATCATCTTGGTTACATTTTAGACTAAAAATATAAACTTAATTCACTTTATTTTAACCTATAAGTTTCAGATCTGGGATCTGGAGCTCTCCCAAATAGGGTCTAAGAGTGTTTAGTTGGATCATCTTGTTTATATTTTAAACTAAAAATATAAATTTAATTTATTTTATTTTAAATTATAAGTTTTAGATCTCAGCTAAAACTCAACTAGATAGACTCTAAGATAGAGCTTCTGTATTCTATTCATTGGTATCGATCATGCGAACATCAAAATCGAGGATAGAGCTTCTGTATCACACCTACAGCATCAATATGTACTACTAGTTTATTTAGGCTGTGTCCAGTTGTTTGAGGCTGTAATGAGGCTGTGGTGGTGCCACGTCGGTTTGTTCGTCTGTATGTGCACTAGACATGTCCAACACGGTTCAGCCCGATTAAAAAATGGCATGGGTCGTTTTGGCTCGACTAATAAACGAGCCATACCGTGTCGGCCCATGTACCGAGGAGACGGTTCAAGCACGGTCCACGGGCTAACAGGCTATATCGTGCGGTATGGGTCCGATGGACCTTAACAACTGTTAGCGCCAAAAGAATTTAAAAAATTAGAAAAAATTTAGAAAAAATAGAAAAAGTATGAAAAAAGCAGAAAATATAAAAAAACAGAAAAAGGAAAATATTAGAATAATTAGAAAAACTAAACGTCTATTTTTCAAACTAAACGGGCTAAGCAATTTGTGCCTACCCCTAATCGTCTTGCAAGACGTGTCAGTAGTCTTGATGTCTTACCCCAAGCACACGAGAGTAAGTGGGCGTGCCGATCTGCCCATTTACTGATTGGATCAGACTTGTGCTTGGGCCGGGCCAATAGCATCGTGCCTCGGGGCAGCCTGTTTGACTTGGTCCATTTAGACATCTCTAGTGTGCACCTCACTAAAGCCTTGCTACCACATATCGCTCCAATGGGCAGCCGGTAATGAGGTGATAGTGGCGGGTCCCGTGTAATATTTAATGTTTGTTCGGCTTTAGAAAAATATTTCTCATCATTTCTTTATTCATAAATATGCAAATAAATATTTATAATTCACATATATTAGAAAAAATATTTAAGTGGAACTAAAAATGACAACAAATATTTCATTAACTACAAATAATAAATTACAAGCAATGGGACTCTATTTATAGGAGAAGGGATGACAGGTTACTCTATAATTTTTTAGATTTTTTACCAATTTTAATAGTTTTGAGAGAATATGATAAATTATTGCATTGCAAGAGCTAAAAAACCCAAACGGTTGTTTTTTTAGTGTGACGGGTGGGGCTGGCGTTTTTACTTTTCCAACGATAATTTTTTAGAGTGTGACAGGTGGGACCCACGGTCCTCGCTTCCTCTCTCTCCAATTCACCTGGCTTGGCCATCTCGTTGATTCCTTCTCCAACGCAGACGGCAGGTGCGCTTCTCAACTTCTCCCTTCCTCGCTTCGGACAAAATGCAAAATGTCTCCTCTCTCTCTTCTCCCTCTTGCTAAGATGGCCGCTCCTCTCTCCTCTACCGCCTCCATTAACGCGCTGGAGATAGCCTTATACGTCACTAGCATTGCAGATGTGACAAGTGAAGCTAGCATGTTAATTTGGATGGGGTACTCAAGAAACCAAATGAGCAAAAAACTTAGAGTTGTGCTTCACAAATTACAAGGCATAAAACCTGACGTATTTATGTAACTACAATCATAACACTTGGGTTTATGACTGACAAATACTCATATCATAGGTACCCCCAGCGGCCCATGATACTGAATGGGCCACCCCGAGTTCAGCTCTGGCTGAAGACCCTGCAGGGTCACGAAGGACTCTCGCTCCGTCAGAGGCGGTCAGGCCCCATAATAGGTCAGGCGCCCAGACCCAAACCAAGCCGACCAAAGGGAGGTCCGACTCGTCATGGGTCGAGGATTCCCAGGCCCGACCCCACCATGGGTGGACGCCTGCAAGTTTCGACCAAGCTAAGGTAATCTCCGCCACCGTCACGATCAACCTCGAGTTGGCCATCCGCCCCCACCAGACACGACGGCTTAGGGTGACCGTGCGCGAAGCGGTAACTCCTTCCCAAGGTCGCGAGGAGGCTGCAAAGTTAAGCGCCGATCTCATCGTCGATCCGCGCATGGGAGGACGCACTTCCTCCGGCAGCGCCAGAGCAGTAGCGACGATGTCGGCACTGCAAGCGCAAGAAGGTAGGTCGCCAACTTCCGACACAGCAGAAAACCACGCCACTCGACGTGTCTACCGACCCAGCATGGAGCGAGCAGGCGCCGGTCAGTCGTCAAGACCGAAGACCAGCACTCCTAGGCGTAAGACACCCCATCCTTTTTTTCCAAGTTCCCGTGTAACCTGCCCCCTCCGTCTATATAAAGGGCAGCAGGACCCTCAGGGAAGGGGGCGGCTTTTAGAGCAAACTGTTCTTACTTCTTCCGCTCGGACGAGGCACACAAGGCTAGCCTTAGCCCTCGCTTGTAACGCTGTGTAGTCCTCTGCACCCAGAGCAATACATAACCACCACGAACTGGAAGTAGGGACATTCGGCCCGAACCAGTATACATCTTGGACTCCCTGAGTCTAACCATTCAAGGAGAGGGAACGCGTGACCCCTTGACTACAAATTTACTTACCGGTATTCGAAATACCGACATATACGAAATTAACTTTATTGCAAATTTCAATCAGATGGACTCTAAAATTGAATGTTGTGTTTAAAAAAGCTAGTCCAACGTTACAAAAGCCAAGAGCTTGCCCGAGCTAGGGCTGAAAAAATAAAACTAGGTAGGGTTTAAATCAAAATTTTTTGATTAAGTAGTTAATAGGGTTTAAAATTAAAATAAGTCAATCCTAAAAACAAAAGGTTAACATGGCTCCGCTCGACAATAACTTGTTAACTTAAATTTGAGATAGCTAGTTTGACGATAAATCAAATAATTTAAGAGGAAATATATTGAGCCCGACGCTTTCTCCTTGTCTGCATGAATCATGGCGCACATATATACCATATATTATAGTGGTGAGGTTTGCCCGCCTCCCAGGGGTGCCACGTGTCGACCCCCTGGCGAGGCCCTCGGAAATCTGAATATCGCATTTAGTCCTTTCGGAAGAAATAAAAATCGTATTTAGGTCATTTCGCTGATTTTTTAATAAAATAGACCCGAAAAAAATATCAAAATTACGTTTAGATCCCTTGCGGTTTACATTTAGGTCCTCCTGGTGCTTTTTAGCGAAACGGATCTCGAAAAAAAGGCATTTTATGTCTCTCTACAGTTAAAAAAATAGATTCGTCGAAGGTTTATAGCAACCCATAGATTCGCCTGCGGTTGTTTTTTAGCGAAACGGATCCGAAAAAATAGATTACTTTTTTCCCATCTATAGTAAAAAAACACCGATTCGTCGTAGATTTATAGCAACCCATGGATTCGCCGACGGATCGTAATCGCGGTTTTCTAAAAAAAACCGTAGATTCATTGAAGGTTTATAGCAGCACATAGATTCGCCGACGGGTCCTAACGACCTATTTTTTTAAAACAAATATGAAAACCGAAAATACGATCAAATTTACCGAAATACGTAAAAAACAACCACAGTTTTCTTGAAAAAAACACAGATTCGTCGAAAGTTTATAGTAGTTCATGGATTCGCCGACAAATCGTAACCGTGGTTTTCTAAAAAAATGTAAATTCATCGAAAGTTTATAGTAGCCTATAGATTCGCCGACGTGTCCTATCGACTCATTTTTTTTTTAAAATGCGAAAACTGAAAATACGACCAAATTTCTCAAATTTTTCACGTTGTATCATCATGCGCGTCGCAGCGTAGCGCGTTATTCTGCCTAAACGCGGTTTTCTAAAAAAACGCAGATTCATCAAAGTTCTATAGCAGTCAATATGTTTGCCAACGGGTCCTAACGCAAAAAATAAAAATACAAATAAAATTACATTTATATCCTTCTGCGGTTTTCACCCAAAAACAAAAAACACTGATTCACCGACGATTTAAAGTGGTTCATAGATTCGCCAATAGGTCCTATCGACCCTTTTTTTAAGAAAGCAGGAAGATCGGAATTATGTAAAAAAACGAAAATACGTTTGTTTTCTCCCAAACAGGAATCGTAGATTTGTGAACCGTTTATAACAATCCGTAGATTCGCCGATGGGTCCTAACGACTTATTTTTTTTAAAAAAAACATAATAAACTGGAATTACGCAAAAAAAAAAACCGAAAATATATTTAGGTCCCTCTATGTTTTTCTCTAAAATAACACCGATTCACTGACAGCTCTAACAATCCAAAGATTCGCCGATAATTTCTAACAACCTATTTTTAAAAAAAAATTAGAAAATCAAAATTATGCGAGAATTATGCAAAAGAAAAATCAAGAATACGTTTAAATTCCTCTGCGTTTTCCTTAATAAAAACAGATTCACCAACGACTCCTCGCAATCCAAAGATTCATCAACGACTTTTGACAGGCCGTTTTTTAAAAAAACAAGAAAATTGAGATTACCTAATTTTTTTATAGAATATCTGTCGAACAAAATTTTGTACGAAGCAGCATCACGACCGAATTTTTTAAATTTCGTACAATATATAATACATATTATAAAATTTCGTACGACGCGGCCTAGCGTAGCTCTGGCTAGGCTCAGCTAACCAAAGCAACTTGCGCGAGCAGCCGGGCCACCCATCGACACTGAGCTAAAATCCCCTCCCGACCACCTCGCCGCCACCCCTCTCTTGACAATCTCCCCACGGCTCCGCCCTCCACCCGAAGCGGCGCAGCTAGGGTTTGCTCAAACCACGAACCCTAAACCCTACCACTCTCATACCAGCAGCGCTGATCCCTATTAGGCAATCTAGCTGCCACGCTTCGCCCCTCGTTTCGATCGGGAGTTAGGGTTTCGCTGTTCTCTGAGCTCCGTTTGGGTGGTTGCTGCAGCAGTGGTGCCGTGGTGGTGGCGGTGGCGGCATGGTGGGCTACGGGGAGGAGAACGAGAACGCCATGAACGGGTACGAGGAGGAGGAGGAGGAAGTGGAGGAGGTCGAGGAGGAGGTGGACGAGGAGGAGGTGGACGAGGAGGAGGGGGAAGAGGGGGCCGACGCGGGGGCGGCGGCGGCCGAGGGGAGGCGAGGCGGAGGCGGAGGGGAGGACCTTGGTAATGGCGAGGCTGGCTGCGAGGAAGGGAGGGACGCAGCTGCGGGGGCTGGCGATGCGTCGGGGTGAGTTCCTCGGGCTTTAGGTTTGGTCTTGTCTGTTGGATTGGATGAGGTTGGGCTAACTGTTTTGTCTTGGTGCATCCGTATATGTGTTTTGCAGGAAAATTTTCGTTGGGGGTGTAGCCTGGGAGACAACTGAAGGTAGAGGACTTCTTCGGGGCATTTTGCTAAATAGGGGGCAATTTTAGTTATGTCAATTAAAATGTTGCAGCCAGATGAATATACAAGTATTTTAAAACGAAGAAACTAGCTACTTGCAGTTGGTCAACATAAAAGAGTATCCAGGGATAACATTTCCATTTAAAGGATATACCATCTTGACATTAGATTGCATGATTCATCTGAAATACCACATAGCTTTGGTTAGGTTGACATATGGAAAAGGCATTGCAAGCTGGGAACTAGTACTGCAATTTGATTAGGAGGAAGCAGGCTGTATATTCTTAATGGGGAATTTCAGAAATAAAATTTAATGATTTTAGCCAACTTAGTTTATGAAAGTCAGAAACATGGCCATTGATAAGTGCACTAAGGAGTTTAAAGGTCAGATGCTGTACAAATCTTTGATTATCATGTTGGTTTGAGCTATTTGAGTGACTATGCTCCATGTCAGTCTACTCTGAATGGTTTTTTTAGTGTACGCATTTGTCAAAATAAAATAAGGATAGACAACAGAATTATCTGGCTGGTGTGTGTATATATATATATTGGGTATTCTACACACAATTTTCTGTGTTATTAATTATTAGTTCAACATGCATTTTAATAAATGATGCCACCATGAAGAAGTTACTTTATCTGCTACGTTTCTTGTAATCATCCTGTCTCATCTAGTTACTGAGAATTTAGTCTTGAATATATATCCTTTGCATGATGCAGGCTAGGATTTCAATTCAATGTATCATCTTTGGTGGGTTTGCAGGAGTACTATGACATGCCTTCTGAATTTACTTTTCCAATTACACACAAATGATAAGATCAATAATATTAACTGCAGTGTGTATAGAAAGGCATGTGTGTTGACTCCTTGTTTGGGAAGCTGAAATGTTTACATTGCATTTAGTTCGAACTAAGAAAGGGATCCATTCAGATGACAATTAAGTGGAGATATGTCTCGCTGTGTTGGTTTTCATAATGATATATTTGCATTTGTTAATTTTTAAAGGCTGAGCTGGTTCGTATGGTGCTCTTTTTCGAGTCCAAATGCTTCTACTGTATCTCACTGTCAAATTTTCTGTTAATGTGCCTTTTCATTTATTTACATGGGACTGGGAGTCTGATCATAGGAGCATCACGGTCTTAATGTGACAGCAATTAGTTTGCAGTCTCACAAGGGGTGCTGTGATGTAGCTTTAACTAGAATTATCTCCACAGTATCACATATGAAACTTGTCCAGCAATGATACTTCAAATCTGTTCTCAAGCTGTCTGTGAACCTGTTATTAGGCATGCGCCTCCTGAAGTCTAGCCAATTTGTTGTTTCAAACTTTTGAACCCGTGGAGCTTAACAATCAACTGCAATAAAAATAAGAGCAGTGCTTCAATGCTTTCCCTTCTAATACAAGTTGTACAAATCTTAAAGCAAACGGAAGGGTAAGTAAGTAATTACCTTCTACCTTTCGTTCATGCTTTAATATTTGTGCAACTGTCAAAAAGAAAGGCATTGAAACACCTCTCTAAAAATAAATAGTAGAACCATGACAACTGATTCTCCAAGAAATTAGGTACTGAGAGGAGAGAATAGTTAATAGTCAAATATTGATTGTTTATATACATTTGTTCTGAATGTTTTTTCTTTCCTTTTAAATTTATTTGTTTCACTTGGCATTCTTATTCCTCATTTGTTCGTATGCAGAAACATTCACCAAGCATTTTGAGAAATATGGAGCTATCACTGATTCTGTGATCATGAAGGACAAGCATACTAGGATGCCTCGTGGATTCGGATTTGTTACATTTTCCGATCCATCTGTGATTGATAGCGTTCTGGAGGATGACCATGTTATAGACGGAAGAACGGTAAGACCTCTATGTTGACAGCAATGTGGAGGTTTCTCCAATTCTATCACATCAGCAACCAAAAGTTGCACACTTGAATAGGAGTATGTTCTAATGCACAATTTTGTTTATTAAGGTCGAAGTCAAAAGGACTGTCCCAAGAGAGGAAATGTCATCGAAAGATGGCCCTAAGACAAGAAAGATCTTTGTCGGTGGTATTCCACCATCTTTAACCGAAGGTATTTAGCAAAACAAAAGGTGTTTTCTTCCTGCGAGCACCCCAAAAAAAAGATGCAAGTGTAGACTACGTTCACAACTGAAGCACTATTCCCCTAGGCGGCCGCCAAGCTTGCCTAGGCGCTAGGTCCCTACCTCCCGCCTAGCCGCCTAGGCCAATTTTTCGGCGGCGATTAGGCCCTAGGTGCCAGTTTGCTGCCCAACTAGCGCCTAGCGCCTAGGGGAACACTAAACTGAAGTCATAATCACTTGAATACTCCAACATTTATAAATATTGAGTCTTGAATATGTTTGTTTCATATGCTAAATTTGACCAACATGAATCTTCCAGATAAGTTAAAGGACCACTTCTCCTCGTATGGGAAGGTGGTCGAGCATCAGATTATGTTCGACCATAGCACTGGTCGTTCACGAGGCTTTGGCTTTGTCACCTTCGAAAGTGAGGATGCTGTTGATAGGGTTATGTCAGAGGGGAGAATGCATGATCTTGGAGGGAAACAGGTGACCAACTTTACCTTATTTTGGTAATTTCTATAATAGTTAATATTTTTTTACTTGCTTGCAATTATTAGCTTCAGATAGCAAATATTATAATTGGGTATGTTGTTAATGGCTTGATTATATTATTATTCATTTAATTTGTTTTTTAGCCTAATGATCTGGTTCTCTATTTCTCTACAATTTGAAGTTCGGACATTGTTCATGCCTATTATGTACATGCTCAACCATGTCAATAAGTTCAATGTTAAACTGGTACTTTGGTAGCATGTAGTTTTGTCGATCTGATAGGTTGTTTTTGAGTATTGAGCTAGTTTAACATATAACGGTGTCAATTGTCGAAGTGCACTTTTATTGAAGTCGATATCATCATAGCACACTTTTAGAGATAGTGCTATACTGCTATGTCTATAAAGGGGCGAGTGTTGTCCAAGAATATGTGTAGTGAAGCTATTTAAATTTGACCAACAATATTTTTATGAATATTTAAGCCGGTCATATGAAAATGATGTTAGTATATTTGTGGTGAAAACTACTTTCAGTATTATAATTTTATTGGGTTTACAAATATATTACAATAGAAATTGGTCATCCAAGTTATATTTTAGAGACCATGTCAATGTCCAAAACGACACTTATTGGTGATTGCAGGGAGTGGTTCTGTGTTTTAGGACGGAACAAACTGTTGAAGATTGCCTTTAAAATCTTTACCTGATTTGATTTGTACTTTCAAGAGAATAGTTCTTGTGTGGTGCTTGTATGAACCTTTCCTGGCTTCCTTGTTGAGGAACTACAAATAATGGTGTGTTCCTCTTATTATATCAACTAGAGTCTAGAGTAAAATTGTACTACTGGAAGCAGTAGCTGCTTTTCTCAGTGTGCAATTGCTTGCTATTCTGTTGCATGTGATTTTAGATGTGGAGCTTTGTAATTTCTTTTTCTTGCTGAACCAAATTGGCTTGAGCCTGGAAGTTACTTTCAAATGCCCTTGTTTCCCTTAAAATATGTCACTTCTGTATAGAAGAACATAATGATGGCATGTCGTGGTGCAATTGTTGTAAAGGTCAGTGCAGTGCAGAGTGTGAGCTTCTGGTGCTAAGATACAAGATAAATGATCCTGACTGCACCTATATGCTTGTCATCTGCTAAAATGATGTACCTTAACACTTGATACTCTCCCAGTGAACTGCTCAGTTGACAAAAACCTTTGGCTATTAAACTTCCCTGATTAATTTAGGATATCCGTTGCAAAGCCTTTACACATTTAAGGGCCACTTTGGTTTGTCTCTTTTCGACATGCAACATGCTCTTATTTTATCTCTTAAGTGAGAGCCTTTATTGGTTGTCAATTACATAGTTTGAATTTTAGTGTAAGTTTGAAGTAGTACTGGAATGGGAGTAAACTTGAAAAATTGTTTTGACAACTTCACCTGTTCTGTAATTTTGCAGGTTGAAATAAAGAAGGCCGAGCCAAAGAAACCAGGTGGTGGTGATTCCAGCTCCAATGGGAGATATAATCATGGGAGTGGTGGTTACCGTAATTCTTACCGTGGTGGTGGTGGTGGTGGTGGCGGCGGCAGCAGCAGCAGTGGAGTGAGTTCTGGGAGCAGCAGCGGTGGTGGCTATGGATATGGAGGTGGCTATCGATCAGCTGCAGCCTATTATGGTAGTGCAGGATATGGTGGCTATGGTAGAGGAGGGTACAGTTATGGGGGTAATCCTGGCTTTGGGTCAGGTTTTGGTTCTGGTTACGGTGGTTCCATGTATGGAGGTCCATATGGTCCCTACGGGGCCTACAGTGGGGCCTACGGTGGTGGCGCATATGGTGCACCAGGCGGCTATGGTGCAGGAGGATATGGTGGCTATGGGGGAGTTGGAGGTATGGGCGGTGGTGGGAGCGCAAGTGGTCGAGGCTCGAGCAGATACCACCCATATGGAAAATGAGCATCCATTCATAGCGGGTTCGCAGGCCTGATAATAAATCTATACCTTCCCCTCATTTCTGCTAAAGAGAAGTCGGAGCATTCATTCACCTCATCAAACCAGTGGCATCAGAACATTTTTTTTGGATACTATGCATTGCATTGTATCCGGCAACATGAGTGTATATTCTAGTCGCTGAACCCTGAACCGCCCCGGGACTTCCTGTAGAAGCTAAAGCTAAAACTCTGTTGTATTCATTAGTTTACTATGCAGCGTTAGAACCCTTGAAACCGAACTTTGTAGTAGAAACAATATTTGTGTGATGGAACAGTGTATTGCGATGTAACATTCTCTCACCGATCAGCTAATTGCCGCCATCTGTGCTCCTGAAAGGATTTGACCTATGCCTCCGATTGGATAATTCGGTATCTTTCTTGCATATTTGATCTGCATATGTTTGTACAGTAGTTGCAGTGCACTGGTGCCCCCGCAGGGTCGATGTTGCCTCATGAACTCGGAAATCAATTTGTACCATGTACTACTTGCATTTCTGTTTGCAGAAGCTTCCACTCATCAGAGAGTAGTCCTGACAATACCCAACGCCAGATAGCTGCTCAGAGACACGTCAGAAATCACGATATGCACACTTGCCACACTGTAATGTCTCCTGACCTCTAGTGAAGGTTTCACCTGATGTGAGACGAATTCGATTGGACTCAATCCATTTCATTTCTTGTCTGATTCGTGGAACAGAAGCATTCTTACACCCCCTTACAACTATGTCACACTATCAGAGTTGTCAGCTCCTTCAACACTAGCTTGCTTAGACTGTATTCCCTCACTGGAGGCCCGTGTGTGCTTTCTGCTTGCTGAAGCATTTAGGCTTCCAAAATTGTGATTGGTTTTGGCAATTAATGATATTAAGATTAAAGGACTAAAGTATCTTTTTTAGTTGATGAAATGGATTCTTAATCCTCGTTATTGAAAGGATTACATGGAGATAAAAATAAAATCTTGGATGAATCAAGCTCAAGGCAAAAGTATAAAAACATAAGAACCTTTTTATAACTTTTGCCGACCTCAAAGTTTGGAGAAAAGATCGGATTGCTAGAAATAGATGCCGTACTACTAAGAGAGATTGATGTCTAATAGCTTGAAATTGATTAAATGTCACATAGCTCAAAGTCTCATTCATATCGACTAATGATTGCATATAGAAATGCATCTCTGAAAATTTCAGTAAATGTTTAGTATTGTCGGCACTATCTGGCATGCTAAAACCGGTACCACCGCAAGTCAGTAGTACCACTCTTTTAGTGCAATAGTTTTATTCTAGAGAATGTGTTTTTTGTGAAACCTTTCTTTTCTTTGGGCGGCACTACCGCCAGTAGTATGGCGATACTACGTTGTCTGTGGACTCCTTGTTGATGGTAGTCTTTTTATAGAAGGTGCATTTTTTTAGTGTCTATCTTGGCTGGAGCTACCAACGGTCTAATGCCGGTACTACCGGGTATCGGTAGCACCGATACCTTTGGCCAATACAAAATGACATTTGTGGGTTTTCTCTAGATTTTCAAATGCTAGCAGTACTGTGGTTCTAAAGCCAATACTACCGCATTTTAGAGATCATTTGTCGGCACTAACGCAACTTACATATCGGTAGTACCAGGGTACTATTACAACGGCTAGTACCTATGCATTAAATGCTTGAAATCAACAGTTGAAAGGGGTCTGACACGATTGCACCTTTTATGGTTAGTTGGTTGGTTAGGGACTATAAATACCCCCTCTCCGAAGCAAGGGCAACTCTTGGACATTCATTGTGTACTTCTTGAGCCTAGCAAGCCCCTCTTCACTATTTGAGCATTTAATTCGCATTTTGAGGGTGTTGAGAGCATTCAAGTGCATTTATTGAGTTAGAGCCATTTGTGACACTTGATCACCTTCAAGTAAGCATCATCAATTCATTTCTCTTGGAGTTTGCCGACTCTTAGATGGCTTGGAGGAGAAACCGGTGATCTCTTCAAAGAAGATTGTGTAGAGACCCGATATTGGTTCAAAGGTTGAAGCTCACCTACCCAGTGGGGAAGAGCTACCTCTAATGATTTGAGGAAGGCTCAATTGCACAAGGAGCTGGTTTGATTCGTTCAAGCTACCTTAACGTGGATTAGAGGAGACCGATAAGTTTATGAGATCACGGGATAAATCTTTTGTGTCTATCTCTTGGTTTGCATTCTTGTGACTCACATTGGTGCAATTTATATTCATAATGATTATATTGATTGATTATCTTCCTAAGATTGCCACTTAGCGAAATTTAGCTTATTTAGGCCTTGATTGTTAAAAATTATAATTCTTGACATATTTGCTTAATTATTGTATTAGAGCTATTTTTTTAAAACCTCCTATTCACCAACTCTAGTCAGTTATCCTTTATCCTACACTTACTTTAGTCTTCTTGTTCTGCGTCTTCCCTTCATGGCCAACCCGTGTGACACCACCTCCTTCTGCAGAATCTGCTTGACCCCATGCACTAGCATGCCTGACCACATTCAAGTCTTCCCAAGTAGCCATTTCGGTCGAAATAACCGGCCTAAACTCAAATGGGCCATGCCAGCATGGCATGGTTGTTCGGGCTGAGCTGAGCCTACAACCTAGGCACGGTGGGCAGCACAGCATGCCCACCTAGACTGTGTTTAGGCCGACACGGCTCACCACAATGCAACTGTGCCGTGCCATGGCACGAATGACTAGGTGGCATGGTGGCACACCGCCAACATGAAGCACACGGGCCAGACAGGGCCATGGCAACATGCACGACACGTGGTTGGGCATGCCAGGGAGGGGGAGGGGGAGGCAGCATACTAGGCGGCGAGGTTACTTGCTCGTTGCGTGCCCACATGTGAGGCGACCAGAGGTTGGGGAGTCGAGAGGGGTAGGGGTATAGGAGGCTGGATGTGACCGAAGGTCGAGGGGGCGGTGGGGGGCCAACAGGGCAGTGGTAGAGGGAGGCAGCCGAGGGGGCAGATGGAGCGAGGAAGACTGGAGAGGGAGAGGTCAACTGGGGCTTGGTAGGGAGAAAGAAGGGAGGGACTGAGGGAGATGACCGGTTGGCTGGAGGGGGAGGGGGAGAGAGAGAGAGGGGAGGGTGAGGAAGAGGGGGAGGCACAGAGTGAGTGAGCGAGAATGAGCACAACGGGTAGATAGAAAGCGATATGCATGTCAACATGCGGGAGCAACGGATAGAACGAGCGCAACAGGCAAATGCCAACAAGCAAAAGATAGGAACATGACACAATGAAAGACGTAAAGCTGATGAATGAGAGCTTGATCACCAACGGACGAATGCCAATGGGTTTGCTATCTCCTACTCGCTATAAAATTCCTCTTGAACACATTTCTTTAGCAGAATCAACACACAAATCCCCCTCACTCTCTCTTGAGTTGTTCTCTCTATTTGCTCTGAGTTTACTCTCTCTTTGCTCTCCTGACATGAAACAAAATGTTTGGCAAGAGTAAGAGTTGGAGAGCACGTCCTCGCTCTCCTAGTCCCCCTCATTGGGAGCAAGAGACCGATCCGCACCAACTCTCTCTAGCATGGGAGACTATGGCATGGATGGTATACATAGAATCGGGGATGCCTCTTCCATTCATGAGGGGACGAGCTCTGGACTGACCTTCGATGCTGCTACATCGGTGTAATTAGGACGGGCATCGGTGTCCGACAGTCGATAGGCATGGTACTGGCAACATATGGATATAACTGTTGAAATTGAGGATGGGTGTGAGGTAGCGTATACTATTTGTAAATATTGTCAAACTAAATTATCTACACATATATATGTAGAGGAACAGGTCATCTCAAACGATACGTAGAGATATGCTTGAAGAAGACATTGACCGAACGAAGGCAAGGGGAGGGTGTCCAACATAGCTTAATTTCAACACCGACAGTTTGGTAAGTACATGGGTATACAACGCTGAGGTAGCTAGGAACGAAATTGCACATTATATAGTTACGAAGGATCTTCTACTTAGAATGGGTGAGAGCTATAATTTTGAAAGGATGATGCAACATAGTTTTTGCTCGCGTTAGTTGGAGAACAACTACACGTGACATATAACGAGTTTTTTTAGAGTTTTTAGCAAATATCATGAAAAGTTTGGCACTAGAAGTAAAGCAAAAACATCTGCCTCAACAACGCAACAAGCACGAGGCACTTCGACCGCTTCAAACACAGAGGTGGAACTGTAGCCAGGGCATGGGTAGGCTGAAGCCCCACCCACGGCCCAGCAAGTCTCTTATACCCCCTCTCAAATAGGCCTAATAAAATAGTCCAATACCAGCCTAGTAGTCTCTCAATTCTCTTATCCTTTGTATTGTTACACACTTACATTATATGTGACTGTTAAACAAATGTTTGCAAACTTTGAACATGGTTGGCTTGTTAGGCTTTCGATGTCTTAGTCTTAACCCCCCTCCTTCCAATTTTCTAGATCGCCTTTGTTCAAACATATGGAAGAAGCTAAAAGATAAGGTGTCTAGTTCATTTCCGAAGCACTGAGTAGGTCACAATTGAATTCACAAGTAGAGATCAACCACTATCTCGACACACCTTTCGCAGAGGCTGAGCTTGACCTCGGGGGGATGAATTCACTTGCTCTTGTGGTGGAAGAATCACCAACATATTTATTCTGTGCTATCGCAATTTTCACAAGATGTGCTTGTAGTTTTAGTGTCCACTGTCTCGTCGGAAGCCACTTTCAGTTTAGTGGGGGAGGATACTTGAGCGAGGAGATCATCTCTCACTCCTGAGATGGTTGAAACAATTACATGCCTCAAAGACTGAGAGTATGCAGACGAGAGGACACAATATAAGACTGAGAATCCAGAGATCACGGACGTGTTAGCCAACTTTAACTACCTTGGCCTCGATTAGTCTATGTATATGTATGTAGTTATTGTACTCTTTTTCTTATCGAGAGTACCCCACACTAGGGTGTAAAATTTTTAACGAGACAGTAACTCTGTACCTATTCAAGAATAAATAAAATTTATTTCCTTTTCCCTAATATTTGTGTCCACTGTCTCAGCTTCATGCCTCTTTGGCTCTTTTCCTCTCGTCGCATTGAGTGCATATGGGCGAGCTTGACCGCACGATCTGGCTTGATCTGAGCGCAAATGGGCTGTGCTTGGCAACCTGGGCTCACTGAAGACAAACTAGACCGGCACGGCAAGGCACGGTGGGTCGGCCAGGCCGTGGCGGCACGACAAGGTTTAGGCACATGGCCCGACGCACACCTCTATATTGGAACAGTCAACTAAACTGTTCAAATATTCAATGTCAGGCGCTGTTCAAAATGAGAATGGTGAAGTGAAAGTTGTGAAACACTTTGTCTACATTGTTGTTGCTGGACTGCAGATTCAAGTGTACATCACGATGAATTATTCTTTGGATACAGTTCATTTATCCACGTCCTTGATTAGAAATGTAGTGCATTTTTCCTGATGATTTACCAGATCAACTTTCCTCGATTCCACTTCAATAAATGTGTATCTTAAATTTGGTTTGTGTTCGTAGTGATATATTTACCAAATTTGAGAATAACTTCATCTTTGTATTACTTGTACTGAACAGTATATGTGTATTATCAAAGTGTTACTATCAGATAGTTATTTTACCTTCGCTGATACGTTCCCTGTGATATCTGGTGCTTACTGCTGATGGCATTATGCGTGCTGTCGAAGAAACAAGTAAGCTCTATGATCTGAATGTTTATTTGGAGTGCTCTGTATGTTCTTCCATCTTGTACAAGCAGAGACCTGTAAATGAATATTTGCTTCGGGCAGCTCCTGTATGAAGGAAACCCAGCTGCAATTACATCTTCATTACTTGCAATAGTTTTATAAGTGCTTGTAAAGTCTTTTTTTTTTTTACAAAATGCGACTTTGATACAACTTTACCACCTCTGCTGCTTTTACACACCAAAAACTACTGCTGTGCAATAGTTTTCATCATTTTTTTTGAAAGAATGGCAGGAGTGCTGCCTCTCATTGAAGAGGGATAGAGAAAACTAAATCCACAAAAATACAATCCGCCGAATATATTTACAGGAGAAGGATGGAAACAAGGTAAAAAGACAATAGTTTTCATCATTACTCTGATGTACTTAATAGGAGAATGTGTTTTCTGTTGTTTTCTTGCCTGTTATTGATACGGCAGAAATTAGGGATCCTGATTTCTACACAAGTTTGGCCCGATCTTTCGTACTACAAACACGAACACCAGCTTCGTTCCTTGCTCTTGCGCAGCCACCCAAAGTAATAGCAGCAGAAACAATTAGGGTCTGCTTGGAAGTCTTAAATTTTTTTACGAGTGTAAATATCTTACACTTGTATATTTTTGGGCACAAAGAAAACCACTTGAATGCATCTGGATTTATTTTCCCTTGTAAAAACTTTCAATTGTTGTTTGGGTATTCCCGTTGAAAATAAATCTGCTTATTCAATTATTGTTTGGGTATTCCCATTGTAAATATTCATTACTGCTAATAACTTATACAAGCAAAACAGAGCATAACACATTTGGCAAGTATACGAAAACATCTCGTTGCTCATCATGAAATCACGTCTCATTACTCTTGCACATTCGATTGAATAAGCAGAGTATAACCCAGTTGCTCGTCATGAATATCACATATGAACCAAGTACATAACAAGTCATGAAAATCACACAGATGAGCGATTGAATAAGCAGAGCATAACTGTAAATCCTTTGATACAAGCACACATGAACCAAGTACGTAACAGAATGTGTTACTGAAAAAACGTATTCAGCCAATATGAACTTCAATTGATAAATGCAAGAACTACATGTTTGAACTTTAGCTCCTCAGTTGATAAACATATTCAGCCAATATGAACTTCAACTCCTCAGTTGATAAATGCAAAAACTACATGTTTGTAGCAGTGTGCTAACCTGAAATGCAAGCACGACACAATCACAAACTCATTATACATGTACATGAAACAAAGGAAGTATGGCTTATTGCTTAAACGATGATTTAATAACCATGCAAGTACTATATAAAAGAATTGAGCCATCTTGTATTTAAGTAGAGTAATGCACAGGTATTAAAATTTCAAAAATATTCACTACTACTAATGACTTACTTTACAGGCTCCTAGAAACAAAAGGACAACCATGAAGAACTTATTCACTAGAAATGACATTTAGAAAGAAAAAAAAAGAATATCTCCTATATTACCACAAAATGCCAGTAATATATATATATATATATATATATATACACATATACATATATATATATATATATACACACACGCGTATGAGCTACATGGCAAAAAGAACAGAGGTTCTCATAACATAACAAACTGTACAATGTGCAGCTCAGAATTAAGCAGCTTTCTCAATCATGATTTTTCTAAAGCAGAACTGGCATGTAAAGCTGGAAGATGTATCAACATAGCTCCAAGAATGGGTCAAAGAATGATTAAATTCCATGTCTGAACTCTGAAGTCAGGCTTTATTAATTTAAATGCGAAAACAAATTATATAGAATATAAAGGAGGTTTTGTAACAATAAGTCCAACCACATTTCCTTTGTCACTTTATGACTGGTACCAGAAATGCACGGCTAACAGAAATCAAAGCAAAATGGCTATACTGCTGAAACATTTGAAAAAAAAGAAGAGAAAAGATGAACTACAAACAAATGGAACAATGCACCCATGAAGATGAAGCACAAACATACAAATAGACCAAGGTCTTGACAATCAATACAAATATGGCAGATGCATCATGCATGAGGGCATTGAGGATTTCTACTTGAAAGGGTAATTTTTAAAGTAGATAGTGTTTCAAGTCGTTTTAAACAGAAAACCTTACTATAACTCTCATAAAATTAATAAACCACATGTTCCATTGGCACAAGTAGTGACGAAACAAACAGGGATTAATCTAATCAGCATAAAGTTGACTAATAGTATGGAGAGGGGCGGAACTTATGCTTATGTCTCCCATAAGCCATCTATGAAGTAAACAGAATGCACGAATGAAATATATCAATCACAAAGCCTTTAAAGGTAGATATAATTAGTCATCAAAGCACAGTGATGGGTACATTAATTAGAAATGCTAGTACGACAGATCTTACCACACTTATATACTGAACAAAAATAGCCCCCATAAAATAGCTCAAATGTCTTGAAACATAACAGATCTTGAAATATTAAATCAAATCAAAATCTGAGCCTGAAACATAACACTGGATTTCACTCTCAAGCATACAACTGATCAATAAAGCGGCACTATGTAATATATTACAGTAAAAGATACTACCGCCATTGCAAATCTTTTGACAAACATTAAAGCTATAAAAACTTTACTCAAAGGACTAGTGAGCTGCACACGATGAAATGGAGTCAACAAATCCTAAGGCCAAAATAGGACTTACAAGGAGTCAATTTTCAATCTTGTTTACTTCCTTTTTCAACCACAAACCACGAAGTCTTGGCTCATAGCATAGAAAGATCTCATGGTTTATTGCATCCATGAAGGCAAAGATCTTGATCTCATCGGACACATCATCCATCGCCTGTAACACTTCAAAGCATCTTGAAATTGAATATTCATTTCCTTGCTTTGAAGCTTGCTCCTTCATGCTAGCATGTTCTTTTCTGAATTCAAAATAAGCTGCCATTGTTTCTTCAATACGTGGTGCCGATGTACCTTTTTGTTTCTTGGGTCTTCCTCTTTGTGCTTCAGCACTCCTAGTTCTTGAATTTGGATGATCATCATCTCCTCGTTCTTGTTGATTTGATTCATTATCTTCAACATCCAACTGCTTAGCACAGTGATTTTGAAGTTCATTCTCTACGCTCCATCCAATGTCTTTCATTCTTTGACAAGAGTACATAGTGTTCTCTTCTTGATCTTGTATGTTATTCTCCAAATCTTGCCTTTCAACTTCATGCATTCTTGGAGGAGAATTCATGTTGTCCTGTCTTTCCCCAATGCGAGCTCTTGAATCAAAACTTGCATCCCATGAGTGTTTTCTAGTGATGCTTGCATCTGTGAGTGTTTTCTAGTGATGCTTGTGTTTACAACATTCTGTGATGGCGAGATGGGCGTGGTGTTTGGGCGCCAAGGGCTGGGTGGGCTTCTGTTGCCGCACAGCAAGTGAGGCAGGATAGCCCATTGGCGAATCTTGAGCTAGGGGGCGAGGTAGAAGCGAACAGCCGGAACGATCCTGAGCGGCAATGGCGCAGCGTCTTGTGGCGGCGGTAATGTGGCGCGATGAGTTCGAGGGCAGGCGTCTTGTGGCGCGATGAGTTCGCATAAACATATTGCAGGCGTGGCTTTATTTCCATCGGCCAGGTTGACGAAAATAGAGCCCTGGCCGACGAAAATAAAGTCGACCGATGACGTGGCTTTATTTTTGTCGGCTCGACCGACGGAAATAACTAACTATTTTCGTCAGCCGAGCCGACGAAACTATATTGTGGGCTCAACATGCGCCTGTTCGGATTATTTTTTGGGATTATTTTTGTCGGCCGGGCCGACGATAATAGTTCCCCGAAAATTCAAAATTTGAGCGGGTCATTGGGTCGTCTATTATCATCGGCTAGGCCGACGAAAATAGGGCACGGACGTGTTAACGTTGGCTGAGCTAACGAAGCTATTGGTATTTTAAATCGGTTTTGTCTGGTAAGCGAAATAGTGTTTGTAATGACGTCGGTTTGTTTTCGTAAGCGAAAATACTGTGGACCGTCGAAAACAAATCGTTTTCCTGTAGTGACTCTCTCCGTTCAAAAATATAAGGCGTATTTTAATTTTGCACAAGGTTAAGATTGGGGTGAAATAATTAAGAAAAGGTATAAGTGAAAATGACTTAGATACCCTATTTTATTATCTTGGAAGATGGGAGATAATATTTGTGTATGGTGACCATGAATAAATGTATATAGTTGAGAAAAAATAAATAAGGGTATAGTAGAAAAAACCACATTAAATCTATATGCAAGTCTTATATTTCTAAATAAGATCATTCAAACTATAGATCTTATATTTCTGAACAGAGAGAGTATGAACAAAATGATTTGAACCGAGGGTGGTTTAGAGGAGGACCGACCAGAGTTCGAAAAACTAGGACCAAGCCGATTTAGACTTATCAGACAGAAACCAACCGGCGGTTACCCTCAGTTTTCAGAAAAGATGCTCGCATTTTCCTAGCTAAATGTTGCTCTTGAGCCTAACACTACACGTTTAGGCATTGTTTGGAAGGCCCATTCTAGTCCGATATTCTTGTGGATGGGTCAGGATTTTAGGAATGTTGTTTTTGAGCCTAACACTATACATTTAGGTCTTGTTTGGGATGCTAGCTTATTCCCGGCCGGGATTTTAGCTCCAGACAAGGCCTTAGTGGGTTTATTAGTTCAATTTTTCCAATTAAAACATATATAATCGTATGACCACTCGATCGGTTGCCAGAATGCCAGGTATATATCGACTATGACAAGTAGATGCTTCTGGCTACGAACAGAAAGACCCAACTCCACCGAGTGGATTCATGTCAATCTCGATCGTTGCTTCTTTTCTATGGCCAGGATCAAGCAACGTCACCTCTTCTTCCCTACCTCAAAGCGCACGTGTTCTTCGCGTCCCCGACACAGCAGCAGGGTCCCTCTTTCCCTGCCCTAAATCGGTTTCGCCTTCCCTATCCATCATACAATAGAAAAGCTTCGAACTAAATAATTCGGCGAAACTACGCGCCATTCCATAAATTTGCACTGACGAGATGACTACGTGTTTGGTTAGAATAACCCTAGATTATTTTTTCACACAACCATTAATATTGATACAGAAGCTTTGGAAAACTGGACCTTCTGTTCCTGTGAAACAAAGCATAGCTGTTCACCACCGCCATTTGCATTCGATTGTTGCTTTCTAAGGATGTTGTCCAATGTTTATACAACGAAAGAAACGTGTTCCATTTTTTTATTAAGGTGTTCGAATTCGAGCTGCCGAGGATAAGTGAAGTTTCGGTTCCTTCAGGTCTAATATGAATTGGGAGGAGAAGTTGCGGATTAATTAGGAAGGAGAAAGAGTGACACGGCTAAATCCAGTCCATCCAAAGGAAGCAATGGTTGAGATTGTCATGAATTAATTAGGAAATGTGCTTCCATACTTTTCCTTTTGACAGATACACAAATATTAAAGCATAAATGAATAGTAGATGATGATTACTTACCTTTGAGTTTGCTTCTAAATTTGTGTTACTCGTATTGGGAGGAAAATCATTGTAGCACTGAGGAGCTGAGGGACAACTCTAGGAAAACTACACCCAGTAGGGGTATATTGATTCTTGACTAGAGCCAATAACAAGGACAGGCCGAGGTTAATTGTTAGCCAGACGATACTAGTCCTAATGACCTAATCAATGGGTAGGTGCGTGCAACCGCCCCTCCCCACTCTATGTGATTCACAGCAGCATATATAGGTCCCAATCGGTAGGTGACCGGTTAATTATGCTGACATGTACATGCACAGCTACGGTTTATGGCGCTACTCCAGGAGCACACAAAACGTTGACTCTTGGATTGAATTTGAACCACTCTTAATTACTGTCTTCGGTTGTTTATGGGCGCCGGCAAACATTTTCCTCGTCATTAATTAGAGATGATTGCATGCATGTGCATTCCTTTTGGGATACTTGATGCTTTCATGAATAATAATATATCCCAGCTCGATCGGTCGCTATATTATATAGAAACATAGGAGTAAGTACGTGCTTGATCATATCACCTTACTGGTCTAGGCATATGTATGCATGGACCACAAATTATAAGAATCTTATATATAGTGGTAACATGCATCTCTACCGAACCCCAAGTACCAACTGCTTCCTTAATTTTAGTGAGATATTATATGTTGATCGTGTTGTACACCAAGAGAAATGCCATCTGGCCAGCTAGCTTTTGGCCCTGCTTGTCTTTAGGGGATGGTATACATTTGGGAATATCCCGTAGAAACCACTTATTTCAGTGGAAGCTTGGAAATCTCTATTAATTTGGACCGTGGGTACGTACCCACGAGATCAAAACGTACTCAACCCACTGAGAACATTTTCCATCTAACCCCTAGCCCTGTTGTCAGTACATTTGGCACATAGGGTTTGTTTGGGAGAGCTCTACTAAAAAAAATCAGCTTCACCATAGAGTTGAAGTAGGGAAGAAAAGTGTTTGGCTTGCAAATTAGATCCAGATTCAAGAATAGATGGTTTTGGTGTGGATATCCATTTATGCCCTTAGATGTTGAATGGAGATACCCATTTAGGGCATGTACAAAGGAGAGCCCAAGAGTGTCTCTTAGTACAACCATCTAAACAAAAAGACAACATTAAATATACCTCATACAATGGGTTATCTCTAACCATTGTCTCTCAATAATGAGATGCTAATTAAGTTCTTGTATATGCTACTTGATCAAGTGTGCACACATCCGTGTTGCTTTTTTTATGTAACACACATGATATTGCCGATATATATAATTGTTAGTCAAATAAAGAAATAAATCATTACTTTTTAGATGACACACATATATTCAGGCTAGAAAACCGAGTCCTGGCACTTCACTTTTCTAACTACCGCATGTATGGCATCTGCGCATGTATGTCCTTCATTGCTCAGATTTTCAGTTGGAGACGGGAGAGCGCGTACAACGCCGACGCAGCAGTCTGTATCGCTTGGAAAACGGAGCCCGAAGACGTTGTTTCGTGAAGAGTCGTCTTGTCTGTTTTTTGCCCAAACTATCTGCCACGTCACTAAAATTCTGCCAACTCAGCTCTAAAAGACGGAGTAATTAAGGGCGTTGTACATGCCCTTATGCCTCATGTGTGTAACCAGTGGCAAAGGTGGGTAATTACCTAGGAACTTCACGAGTGGGTATGAAACGGTGTTTCTTGGAGTACCCCTTGAGGAGCTCCACAAAAACCATGAAGCAGCCCCCTAGATTCGTGATTTTTCCTGAAGCTGGAATTCTGTAGAGTTGGGATGTTTGGCTACGCGAATTTGGAGTGGAGCTGAAAATTAAGGAGCAGAGCTCTCCCAAACACCCCCATAATTAACCCCTTCCACCGAGAGCTAGGGTTAGGGTAGTTCGTGGCGATGGCGCGAGGCGTTGGGCTCATTGCTTGTCTAGTGCGGATCCTCCTTGACGACCTCCACCTTACTTGGGGAGATAATTTTGTTTTAATGAAAGGGTATATATGCAATAATTAAATTGGTTAATATGTTCACATTTCGATCGAGTATAAACTAAAAGTGACAATCACTAAAGAGTGATGAAATTACATTTCTGGTCACCATCTTCTTCCCAGAAAATGTGTGTGCTAGTATGCAATCTTTGACCTCCGGTTGTTATTTTGCGTAGACTAAGTAATTAAGGAATATCATCATGAGGTGTGAAAACTTCTTAAAAGAGTATGTCTTGGCTGGATGCTATAACCAGAATCTGAAGTCCTCCTTCCACTACAAGAAACAGTGAAAAATTCGTGGATTTTTTTAAATTCGTGAGTAAAAAAAAACCCACGAATTTATTGATTTTAATTCGCCGGTTTTAAAAAACCCACAAATTTAATTAAATTGTAATGGGCCACATGCGAGACCCACTAATTTAATTAAATTGTGGGTTTTTATATTAAGCGACAATTTAATTAAATTAAATGGGCTTTCCGAGCCCACAATTTAAATCCCATTCTAGCAAATTTCGCCGAACAAAGGTCCCCATTCCGCCGATCTTGATCAAACCGGCGCGCCCTAGCAAATTCCTCCGCCGGCCGCCTCGCTTCGGCAGATATTTTTCCCACCAGCTCCTCCCACCGCCACTCTCCTGCTCCTTCTCCACCCGAATTTGTCTCCTGCGCCGCCTCCCAACCGGTCGGCGTCGCCGTCTCCTTCCCTAGCGCCTTGCTCTCTGGCGATTTCTCCTGGCTCTTGGCCTCCTGCTGACCTGGCGATTCCTCCGGGCCGCGCCACTTCTTCTGCCTCCTGCTGGCGCCCCAACAAAGAAGCGACCCAGACAGAAGAATGGTGGCCTTCTCTCTCCTTTGCTCGGCGACAAGGGCAGCAAAGCAGCCGTGGCCTTCCTCCTTGGCTCAACAAGAAGAAGGGCAACAAGCGGCGGCTCTTCCCTCTCTGGTCGGCACCCTCCAAAGAAATAGCAACCATGACACCGCCTCCTTTGCCCCTTGCCTTCTTCTTGTGGTGAGCCTCAAGCACAAATGACATTTGAGGTATTTGGTTCATGTGTGCATGTCAAGTGTTTGTGGTAATGTCTACAAGAGCTATTAGTTCCTCATCTCAAGTTTGCACTAGCTATTTGTGATGATAGTTGCAAAGTGATGTTTGGAATTTGAGATTTATGCTTGCACTGAGATTATGATACTATAATTGTGATTTCTTAGTTGTTCTATGATATGAGATGCTTATTGAACTATCTATCCATGAGCTTGATTATTAACAGTAGGTTGAGATTGGTGTACTGGACTTTTGTGATTTCTTAGCATGACATGGAAATTAACTTCTAGGCCGTTGTTGTTATGGATATATATGTATGTATAGCCTAACCTGTTCCTAATGCATTTAGCAGATGATGTGCATGCCTCTGCTCAATTCTTATACCGATTATGAGTATTGTGTTGCAGTTTATATACTCATGTCACTTCATTTGTATCTCTTGGTTTTTGTATATTTGGACTAATGTACTTGCGGAATCTATTATTTTATTCGGGCATGGAAGAATAGTTTTCAAGGCCCAGTGCAATCTTATTGTCCTAGGGCTGAATGTAGTAAGAATGACAACCCACACAATCTTTGGCAATTCGCAATATGGATATGTGTAGTCTTGAACAGTGAAAACTATTGATCCTCATGTGTTACTGTGCATAAAGAATGAAAGTTCAGTTTGCATTAATGAAACTGGATGAGAGCAAATATCGTGAATCTAGTTGAGTTTGGTTTGACTAGGTTCCGAAGTTTGGCAAGTCGAATCGATCCTTTAATTTAGTATTGTCCATAGGCTATGCAAAGACATGATGCCAATGACATCATGGCGATATCTTTGTATTGAAATGTTCTCATGTTAGGCATTGAATTTACCTATTGATGATCCTTTCATTGTTGATGATGCTCTTGATCTGAAATGTAGCTTCCAATTTGAACACCATAAATCTTTACATAATTGTTTCCTAAATATCTACATTAGGTTGGAAGAACTCATGAACCATTTTGTTAAAAAGGGAACTGTGCCTTTCTTTTCCTCTTGGTGTGCTATATAGTAATTGATGTACAAACGTAGTGACTTAGAGCCATGTGATGCCTCTTTTACGTTGAGTGGTTTTATTATCAAATTGATGACTTGATTGCGGTAAATTTTGGGTATGGCCAAGTTATTGCTTAAAATGGGTATAAATGCGTAATTTCTGGTGGTTGTTCCAATTGTATTGCTTGCTCTTATAGTCAAGCTCTTGTTTTACTTCTGATAAATTAGAATTGTTATTCTCGTGTACTTTGCTGAGTTCGAACTCACACTTGTTATTTAATGTTTGTAGGTGTTTTGAAGCCGGCATGCATGGATGGGGGTAGTAGCACCATCACATTCACATCATCACCGTTCCACCATATTGATTCATAATTCCGATCTTAATAGCTCGTGAAGAATTTGTGTAGAAGGTTGTTTGCAGTTATGTTTAATGAGTCCCTGTCCTGTAATAATTATGTGGTGGAGTTGATTATTTTCTATTAGTTGTGTGATTGGTTAACTAAGGACCTGCTAGAATGATATCTTATAGCTACAAATGTTTTCTCATGCACGAGTGGATGTCCTACTTTTTAGGAGGTGTCATTTAAATTTTTAATAATTTTGACAACCTCCTAGTTGTTCACTTGCTTTGCGAATATTTATTCTTAGCGATTTGTAGTTGTTGATGCTAGAGGGTGTAACATGCGGGGCACGGGGTTATATAATCACAAATGACAACACAATGTCATATACATGATTATATTTTGATCAATTTTTTCAATGCTTTTGACTTCTTGCTTATCTAGCTTTCATATAAAGGTGCATATCACCCATGTATGCTATACAAGCCCTAACAAAATGTAGGTACATGTCTTATGATATTCATGTGATCACATTGTATTATAAATTGGCAGATCATGCATAAGATTTTAGTAGAAATACTTAAAAGGACTAATGTCAACGATATCAATGGGTTAAGTGTAACATCCCGAAATTTGCTTTAACTGTATTTACATTATTTTGAATTATTTAGGAATAATGTGGAAAACAACTCGAGATATATAATGGTTATTTGGTTTTGATGCTTTCAATTTAAATAAAGAAGTAGTTTAAAATATTGATGCAAAAGTAAAATAATCAGTAAAGCCTTTCCTTTGTAATAAGCCATGCATGTAGTAAATAGATTTGCATTTGTGCATGACTTGTTGAGTACGGTGTGTACTCACCCTTGCGGACAAACTTACCAGAAGAAGAAACTACGCCAGCCTACGAAGAGGAGTATGTCGAGGAGCCGGGAAATTAGGGGCAAGCCTTCGCTTGAGCGATCAGGAGAAGACGGACATCACGTCTTTTATATTTCCGCTGTTGAACTTTATTTACTTTGACTATTGTAAGCCCTGCGTGGCAGATTATTGTAAGGATGACCATAAGGTCGTACACTCATTTATATACATGTTTGAAATACATATTTAATATTCCGCTGTGTATGATGTGATATTATACCCTGTTTAGCCTGTGTGCACTAGCGCGATCCTGGACTAGTGCAGAATACACAGAGTATCCGAATTTGTAAATTCGGGGCACGACAGAGGTGGTATCAGAGCATACCGACTGTAGGACTTGACCCTAAGTAGACTGGTCGATTAAGATAAGGTTAATTTCTAAAGGTTAAACGTGCACAAGATTATGAATGAAATCTTGACCAATCTTTTCTTCTTAATCCGCACCTATGCTGCAATTCTTTGTTATTTACTTTTTGATTTTAAAATCTAGTTCTAACGAAGTGTGTTTTGGCAGATGAGGAGGATTCACACCTTTGGCGAGCGCACTGGTGGCTACGCTGCGGAGCTGTGGTACTTGCTTCAGTTTCTGGAGGGTTTTGTGACGCCGATCTACCGAGGTAACTCGGTGGTTCGAGCAGGACTGGACGTCGCTTGGGACGTCAAGATCACTGTTTTTGCTAGAGACAGGGGGAGAGCCAGTCGTTCGTTTCACTTCACTGCTAGGAGGTCCACTTTTGAGGCCGGGATCCAGGAGACTGCTCGCCTGGCGATGCATCATATCGCACGCACTTTCTCCGAGGAGCTCGTAGGCACCGTCTTCATCTACGTCGAGACAACCGGTTTGACAGAGACCCGGAGGAGGAGGACGATGCTACAGTCACTCACTTGGAGAGGTACGTCATCGCCCAGGAGGAGCTTATAGACGAGACTGTTCGGGAGCTTCAGAGGTCTCGTGAGGAGGTGGCAGAGGTCAGGGCTCGGTTGCAGGACACTGCTGAGGGCCTAGGTGTCTACATGCTGAGGGTTCGCGAGCTGGAGGAGGCGCTGGAGGGGCCTGAGCCAGAGCTGGAGCTAGAGCTGCACGACCCCGATCCCGAGGAGCCCGAGCCTGAGCAGGGGGCGCCGGTGCAGGAGGCACCTGTCCAAGAGGCACTAGAGCCGGTAGTGCCAGAGCCACCAGCACCCGAGCCGGCAGCCCCGGAGCCAGCAGAGTCAGTGGGTTCCTTCGTTCCACCAGCAGTGGGGGCATCGGGACCGGCCGCCCCGACAAGCCGCCAAGACTCGCCGCAATATCCTCCAGGAGGACCGCAGCCTGGATGGATCGACGACTAGAGAGTTTTCTTTTATTATTATTGTCAGAGTCGACTTCTGTGAAAGTCAGTTATCGAGTTAAGTTTATGTCGAGTCAGTATTGTTGAGTCCGTCCCCAGAACGGTCACTTGGTTTGAACTATATGAGTTGTTATGGTTGCTTTTGGTGAACAATTTCTGTGATATGCGTGTTTGGTATGTGCCGCAATGCCCGTGAGGCACTTGTGAGCCCATATCCTTATGATATTAAATAAAATTGCGTGCTTATGTTCGAGTCAAATTTCCTCCCGATAATATTCTCAGATACTTGTCCACTCTATTCCTCTTTTCCTAAATTCTTTGATTCTTCGGATGGTGAACACTCGTGGAAACCTGGAGCCGGAGGAAGTGGATCACAAAGAGGTGGAAACCAAGACAATGCACTGAACCCTCAAGCACCACCTGTTGACATGAACAACTTAGGAGCATTCCTAATCGCCGCACCAGCTTGATGCAAACTATGATGCATCAGATGCAGCAAATGCAGAATTAGGCTGCAGCCAACAACAACCAAGCTAATCACCATGGAAATCAGTCTAGATTATCGGACTTCATGAGAACCAGACCCCCAACCTTCTCTGGGAATGTTAACCCCATAGAAGCTGATGATTGGTTGCGCACCATTGAGAGGAAGCTGCACATATCTCAATGAGAGGGTCTTGTATGCCTCTCACCAGCTGGAAGACACTGCTGCTGAGTGGTGGGAAAATTATTGCGCTTCCCACGAGTATCCTCAAGAGATTACTTGGGATGAGTTTTCTGTCGCCTTCCGCTAGTACCATGTGCCTGAAGGGATGATGGAGCTCAAGAAGGAGGAGTTTCGCTTTTGAAGCAGTGAGGCTAATCAGGTCGATTATCTTAACAAGTTCACACAACTTGCACGATATGCGCCAGAGGACGATCCACGGACAAGGCTAGGCAGTCCGGTTTATGAAGGACTCAACTCGACTTCGTGGGACAGATCACCCACACGCTCCTCGATTTCCGTGAATTGGTAAACAAGGCGCCATTCTAGAGGATAAGCGCAAGGAATTGATGACAATCGCAGCGCCGTGATGGCACAAAGAAGGAGGACGCCAAGGTCAGCAGAGACCGAGGGTGGTACCTCAACAGTTCACTCGATTTCAGCCAGAAGCGGCAAGAAGAGCACCAATGTTCGTCAACGACTCCATCGTCGTTCGCAGACACCGGCAAGAGCCGTCATCCAAGCAGCTGGGAACCTGTCGATGGCAGGAAGACGTTGTTACAACTGCAACGAGATGGGCATTTTGCCAATGTTTGTCCCAAGAAGGGAGGTGTTACCCCTGTTTGCTTCAACTTGGGTAATACGCCTGCAAGAGCACCAGCTCAAGGTGGAAGCCGAGCACCTGTTCAAGCCGGAGCCGCACCACAATCAGCCGTGTGAGGCAAAGTTAACCACATCTTGGCGGAAGAAGTTCGTAATGCTTTGATGTTGTCTTGGGTAAGTTACTAGTTAACTCAAGATCAGCCTACTATTTTGTTTGATTCAGGAGCTTCTCATTCATTCATTTCTCAAGTTTTTGTTGTGCAAAATGAATTGGATGTGGTTAAACTTAAGAATACATTAATAGTCCAAACCCCTGGATCAGAACTCCGAGCTAAAGTAGGATGTTCTGGGGTAAAATTAATAATAAATGGAATAGAGTTCCTAGCAAACTTGATTATACTGGATACTCAGACCATAGATGTGATTTTGGGAATGGATTGGTTATCCAAGCATAAGGCAGTGTTGGATTGTGGACGAAGGGTAGTAACAGTCGAGAACCCAAGTGGCAAGAAGGTGGAAATCCAAGCAGTTGCTGTTCAAGATAGTCAATTAATGATCAACAATGTGAAAGCTGTTGAAATGAAAGATGTCTTGGTAGTTAAAGAGTACCCTGATGTTTTTCCTCAAGATCTACCCGAATGCCGCCAGATAGAGATATAGAGTTTGTAATTGAGCTTGTACCGAATACCCAATAGCCAAGAGGCCCTATAGGATGTCTCACGAGGAATTAGTAGAAATGAAGAAACAGATCGAGGAGTTATTGGAGAAAGGTTTTATAAGACCTAGCTCATCGCCATGGGGAGCCCCGGTATTGTTTGTGAAGAAAAAGGATGGGAGTTTAATGTGTATAGACTATCGTGCACTAAATGATGTGACGATAAAGAACAAATATCCATTGCCCAGGATAGATGATCTCTTCGATCAGTTAAGAGGAGCAGGAGTCTTTTCAAAGATAGATCTTCGGTCGGGATATCATCAGTTAAAGATTCGGACTGAGGATATACCAAAGACGGCTTTTTCGTCTAGATATGATCATTATTAATTTACGGTCATGTCCTTTGGACTGACTAATGCTCCTGCGTATTTCATGAATATGATGAACAAAGTGTTCATGGAATATTTGGATAAGTTTTTTGTCGTATTCATCGATGACATATTAGTTTACTCAAAGTCGGAAGAAGAGCATGCAGGACATTTAAGAATGGTTTTGGAAAAATTAAGGGAAAATCAACTATATGCAAAATTTAGTAAATGTGATTTCTGGAAAAAGAAGGTTGAGTTCTTGGGTCATGTGATGACTGCCGAAGGGGTAGCTGTTGATCCTAACAAAGTAGAGGCAGTGTTGCATTGGGAGCAACCAAAGTCAGTTACTCAAATCATGAGTTTTCTTGGAATGGCGGGGTATTACCGCCGGTTTATTGAAGGCTTTTCTTCAATTGCGAGACCTCTCACGCAATTGCTAAAGAAGGAGAAAAAGTTTGCATGGTCGCCTGAATGTGAAAAGAGTTTCCAAGAACTCAAGAAGCGTTTGACTTCGACACTTGTCCTAGTGTTGCCGAATACTAAGGATAATTTTGATATATACTGTGATGCTTCGCGTCAAGGTTTGGGATGTGTATTAATGCAGAATGGTAAAATAGTAGCTTATGCATCAAGACAGTTAAGGCCACATGAACAGAATTACCCGACTCATGATTTAGAATTAGCCGCTGTAGTGCACGCTCTTAAAATATGGCGTCACTATCTCATGGGAAATCGATGTGAAGTATATACTGACCATAAAAGTTTAAAGTATATATTCACACAATCGGATCTTAACATGAGGCAGAGAAGATGGTTAGAACTAATCAAGGATTATGACATTGGGATTCACTACCACCCGGGAAAAGCCAATGTGGTGGCAGATGCTTTAAGTCGGAAAAGCCATAGCTTGAATTTGATAGCTGCAGAAGATCAGTCTGATTTATGTAAAGAATTTCAGAAGCTAAGGTTGGAAGTTGTACCAGAAAGGTATTTAGCTACCTTGGAGGTTAAGCCGACCCTGGAGGAACAGATCAGGGAAGGGCAGAAAGACGATGAGAAGATTAACAGGATCAAATCTAAGATGGATGAGGATTTAGCCAAAGACTTCGAATAGATGAGCAGGTACCTTGTGGATGAAAATGAATCTCCGTACCTCATAAACCCGAACTGAAACAGTTGATTTTGGAAGAAGCACATGATTCCAAGTATTCAATTCACCCCGGTAGTGCTAAGATGTATCAGAATCTTAAAGAAAGATTCTGGTGGCCGAACATGAAGAAAGAAGTAGCCGAGCATGTAGCATTGTGTGACGATGCCGAGAGTTAAAGCAATGCATCGAGACCACGGATTGCTACAACCATTAAAGATACCAGAATGGAAATGGGAAGAAATCGGGATGGACTTTATCACCGGGTTGCCAAGGACTCAAGGTGGTTATGATTCCATATGGGTCATAGTTGATCGACTAACAAAGGTCGCTCATTTTATACCCGTAAAGACAACTTACTCTGGAGATAAGTTAGCGGAATTGTATATAGCAAGAATTGTGTGTTTACACGGTGTACCCAAGAAGATAGTATCGGATAGAGGTACTCAATTTACCTCGAGATTTTGGGATAAGCTGCATACAGCTATGGGTACCCGTCTGAATTTTAGTACGGCATATCATCCACAGACAGATGGTCAGACCGAAAGGGTAAACCAGATTCTTGAAGATATGCTAAGAGCCTGTGCTTTATCGTATACCACATCGTGGGATAAATGTTTGCCGTACGCAGAGTTTAGCTACAATAATAGCTATCAAGCCAGCTTGAAAATGTCACCTTTTGAAGCTTTGTATGGTCGTTCATGTCGGACACCATTAAATTGGAATGAGATGGGGGAACGTCATGTCTTCGGACCAGATGTACTTTTAGATGCAGAAGAGAAGATCACATTAATTCGAGAAAGATTGAAGACTGCACAATCCAAGCAGAAGAGTTATGCAGATAACCGGCGTCGTGATTTAAGTTTTGAGCCCGAGGATTATGTATATCTCAAGGTCACGCCACTAAAGGGAGTTAAAAGGTTTCATGCTAAAGGAAAACTTGCTCCGAGATATGTGGGACCATTCAAGATATTGAGCCGCAAAGGAGAAGTTATGATCGCCTAGAATCGCCGCAGCTTTTGACCGGGTACACGATGTATTCCATGTGTCGAATCAAGAAATGTCTACGAGTAACGGAGGGCAAGGCGCCATGTATAAATTGAATTGCAAGAGGATTTGACTTACAAAGAGCGCCCAGTGAAGATTTTGGATATTATGGATCGTAAGACCAGAAACAAGTCAACTCATTTTTGCATAGTGCAGTAGAGCAACCACTCAGAAAGTGAAGCAACTTGGGAGCGAGAAGAAGATTTGAAGAAAGAATTTCCTGAGTTATTTTCTAGTTACTCAATCTCGGTCGAGATTCTCATAGGGGAGGTTTGTAACATCCCGAAATTTGCTTTAACTGTATTTACGTTATTTTGAATTATTTAGGAATATCTGAAGTTTATTTGGAATTTTTGGAATTAATTTGAATCTAAGCTTTATCGAATTAATCGTATAAAATAACGATCATGCATTTCAAGTATGATAAATTTCAAATTTAGTTTTAAATAATAACATTTGAAAAATAAGGATGTTTCTTTCAAATACCCTCAAAAACTTGTTTATAGATTTAGTTTGACGATTTTATAAATAATCGCAAAGTGTCTCGATCCACTAAAAGACTTTTTGCAGAAAATCTATATATCGAAAAATCGCGAAACCAACTTCGTTAAGTTCCAAGTATTCCCTATTATTTTAGAGGATTTTTCCAAGATTTTTAGAGCCTTTTGCTATTTTATCCTAACCGCGTATTGATCCAACGCTATTCAAAATGCGGAATTTATCTGACGAGGACATTCTGAACGGAAGGAATTCTTTAGAACTGATCATTGCCGTTTCTGTGCGTGTGTGGTCACTGATTTTTACTTCCATGCATGTAGTAACGTGAATGAAGGTCTTTCCTTTTAAATGAGAACGTTTCCATGCATGAATTAGCTAGTAACGGCAACGTTTTCTGAAGTTTCGATTGGAATGCATGCATAAATTAGTAACGGCGGTGCTTGCTATTACGTCGCGTCATTAAGGGAAGGATTAGTGCCACCGTTTATGCGCATGATCTAGCGACGCCATTCTCAGAAGGAAGTGCTCGCTGCTTCAAATTTTATTCATTTCCTTTCCGCCGCTTTTCTTCCTGGCGTTGCATGCATGCACGTAGCCGTTTCTACTGCCTTGCCTTTATTCCATTCGGTTCATGTTCCTCTTTGCTTCTTTAGTCTCCTTGCTTTTCCACCGGTCTCATTTTTCTCCTATGCTAATCACGTCCGTTTCAACTCCTTCGCAGTTGTTCGGCAGAGTGAGTTTTCTCCGTCAAACACCCTTCCGATGTGTTGTTCTTAGCCTTCTAAATCTATCATTGCCAAACGCTTCCAGAACACGCCGCAGCGATCTTTTTGTTCCTTGTCGCCAGTAGCATCGACGCCGCAGCACTCTTCTGTCTTGTCTCCTTCGTCGCCGCGCCGCTTGTCGTCCGTTGTCGCCCGCCGCCTCGCTTGGTAACCATTATTCTTCGCCGCTTCTAGTCTCAGATATTGGATTCTCAGATTCAGGTGTATCTGTTGGAATTAATCTTGACATGTGTATTGGTGCATGGCGATCTAGGCACGTGAGTGCATTTTGTATTAGATCGGGAAGTAGCCAGTTATTTGTGTTTGCATGTAGTTGCACATAGGAACTAAGTGATCGAGAGTTACGTGCGGCAGCTTGTGCATGTTAGTTTGTAGCCTTAGTGTGTTTGCATGCATGACTAGAGAGATAGGATTAGTTGTTTTCTGGCTTAGTCTTCATGATGAGGAAAGCTCCTAGAGAACATAGGTCATGATGGCTTGGTCAGATGCGATTGCGTACATACGGGATCGTGGAATCAGTAATGCATTATCTGTGCTTGTATAAACATGTTAACAATCGACCTTTCCAATATTGTTATGCTGGTTCCCGGTGTCTCGCCTTTAGTTTGCATGCGCTGCTTAGCCACTGTGTCATCGTTTCGCCACTGCCGCCGTTCTTGTCGTTGCCGTTTGACTGGCCGTTTTCTCAAGAGAAACTCTCGATTTTTTTTTGGCGAGCTGCAGAATCAAGAAAACCAATGAAACAGAAGAACATGCAAACAAATGAACAGTACCATGCAAACGTATGACTAGTTAATTTTGTACGTGAGTTTGCAACCAAATTGCGGATTTTGTCTTTTTCGCTACAAATTCGTTATAAGTCTAAATCGCATGCAACAAGTTTTGTAAATTAGTAAAATTAATACCTTCTCACAGTAATTTTATGAAATTTTATAAATGAATTTATACTGTTAAAATATTCGAGGAATGTCCAAACTTATGAATTTTGTAGCTCTTAAACTATATGTTCAAAAATACCGAAATAAAATTTTTAAATCTTAGAAAATGCTAAACTAATTATCTAGAAGTTTTCATGAAGTTACTTAATTAGTTTGATTTGTCGATTTTCCTAATGTGTGTTTGTACGTTGTTTTACATGTTTATTTGGTTCTTTATGTCATTACGCCAGAGACGCTGAGTTACGTGAGGACGCGGATTTCGAGGATCAAGCTCCACCAAGACTCGCTGCTTTTCAAGGCAAGTTGTGCTTGACCATGTTGCTCCTAAATTTTGAAATGTATTTTGTTTTAAACTATGCATGCTAATTCAACTAAAATGGATTAAAATATTTTGGGTGAATTAGCTAGCCAACCTAATTGTTATTGTCACCTTGTTCCTATTATGCCATGATTCCTTTGATTAACCTAGACTTGGTATAAATAGTTGGTTGATAATATTTGTGCCAACACGGGGCTAGACCGTGAATAGTTGCTTAGTCATGCCAATTTACGAAATAACCTTTTGAATACAAAAGCAACATTGACTAAAGAATAGTGAATGCTTTTTAATGAAATGTGGAATGATGTTGGTATTAACCTTGGAATGTAGAGACATGTGTGGTTCTACATGAAAGATGAATATGAGCATGTGTTGCAATCGTTAACAACTTGGGGTGGAATTGATTTAGACTGGGGCAAGTGGACCGAGGCTTGGCTGTGGGCCTGTGGCAAATGGGGGGTGGGTTGAGTGTTGTGAGGGTCAGGTGCCAAATTGAGAGAAGGATGTCTTGCCTTGGTCAGCTTAAGGACCTTACCTTGCAAGCCTTTGACTCGATTCTCTCAGACAACCACATGTCCGAATGGGAAGACCTAGCTTAGTAGGGTTCGATATCTTACCTTTGATACTCGGGGTGGCGATTACACGGGGTAATCAGATGGGGAGCGTGCTCGTACTACGGCTTGGTACCCTATCGAACGGTGTTTGTCTCGTCCTATGCTTCGCTCGAGTGAGGGAAGTGATAGTGAAGGCAACACGGAGAGGTTCTTAGGCTAAGATAGAAGTCTCTGAAAAGCTTTGTTACGGTTAATCGCCTTTGTGGTGTGCAACTGTATCTTGTGGGTAAAGTGTACAACCTCTGCAGAGTGTTAAAACTGTTCGAATAGCCGAGTCCACAGTACTGGACAATGCTCGGGGATTACAGTCAAGGGGTAGTGTTTGAAAATAAAATGGGGTGGAGGGCTGTGTGCCAAAGAAAAGTTGATTAGAGACTGTGTGTCCAAATAATGTGGAAAACAACTTGAGATATATAATGGTTATTTGGTTTTGATGCTTTCAATTTAAATAAGGAAGTAGTTTAAAATATTGATGCAAAAGCAAAATAATCAGTAAAGCCTTTCCTTTGTAATAAGCCATGCATGTAGTAAATAGATTTGCATTTGTGCATGACTTGTTGAGTACGGTGTGTACTCACCCTTGCGGACAAACTTACCAAAAGAAGAAACTACGCCAGCCTACGAAGAGGAGTATGTCGTGGAGCCGGGAAACTAGGGGCAAGCCTTCGTCGGAGCGACTGTGGAGAAGACGGACATCATGTCTTTTATATTTCCGCTGTTGAACTTTATTTACTTTGACTATTGTAAGCCCTGCGTGGCAGATTATTGTAAGGATGACCATAAGGACACAATCCTGCTACTAAACTTTTACGAGAAGATTTTCAACCAGTCCACAACTCACTCTGATTGCCGCAATTTCCTTTCGAGAAAAGAAATCCAACCAGAAACTTCCAAAGAAGTTCGACTCTCAAAATTCCACGAAGGCTGGGAGTTGCGCAAATAAATTCACACGAATGAAAAGCGAATCGGTCGAATAACACCTTTTCCTTTAAAGCCCCAAACCTTAAGTTCTCACGACTAAACTTTTCACCAAAACTTCAACTTGGAGAACGACAACACGAAGAAATCCATGACTTTCTCCGCAAAGCAACCAAAAGAGGAGCAACATAATACTCTCTTCTTTGTCTTAAAGCCAAAAAGACCAAAGAAGACAGCACCCAAATAACGTACCCCAACAACTCTCCGATCTAAAACAAAAGAACAATGACTCTCCTCACACGAGGTTATGAATCCTCCGGTGCTGGCTCTCAACTGCCACACCGACCGACACGGCTACACGACAGAGCCGAAATCCCTTCGACACAAGGAGTCCCACCGGACCCCACAAATCAATCTACCACTTCATATGCATAACCATAAATAATGCCATAGCCTTATCAAAACTAATAGATAACATACCAACAAGTATCAACATAGCATCAATAACAAAATAAGCATTGTAGCACAAGGCAACGATATCCCATCCCTTCCTATTGTGCATCAGTGTGTGCCAAATTTTAAATTATTTAACCATTCTACATCAAGTTTTAAGGTTATTGCCCTAGGGCCACATTTTAAAAGTTCAACCTAAACCATGTTTCTACTTTCACACAGCAAAATTTTAATTAATTCTAGAATGACTCACTTTGTTCAAACGCCACGGACCTGAAGCCCGCTCTGATACCAACTGTAACACCCCGGCGCTAAACACGCCACGGATGCTACCAAAACTCTGAATAACTAATGTCACCTCTAGTGAAGAGACAGGAATTAACCTCTGACTCTTAAAACCAGATTAAAACTAAGCCACCGAAATTTTAATAAAATTTCGCAAAGACTCTCCCCTAAAACTAGGACATCCACTCAGCAGACAAAAGAGCAATAGCAGATAATATAATATATCAAACACTTAAAATAGAAGCAAACCATCTAGCGTGTCCTTAGATAAGCAATCACACATCCAATAGATATTAACAACTCCAAAGACGACGAGCAACACATTACAACACCATTATTTACAACCAAGCTTAACAATTTAATTAAATGCGGTGGTGATGACCGGTCGTACGTGCTTCTACTCCCAACCCAATGAGTCGATCGCAAGGTACCTAAAACAAGAAGCAAACAAGCGTGAGTCCAAGACTCAAAGAAAGCGCAATCGCATAAAAATAATGAACTCGACTAGAATATAAATGCTACAAGACATAAAGTAAAAGTTTCTTTAATTGATATCCGTAAATAAAAGAAACAATTAAGTTCATATACAACCAAACATATGAGCACAACTACTTCATCGCTTTGACATAAACACTACTTAAGTGAAAATCATCCAAGAAAAGAAGCATATCTATCCCCATTTACCACATACAACTCGGAACGTAATTAAACCATACTCACGCCTCAATAATCGCTCCAGATGAGTCCACGACTAAATCCTTAACTTGTCATTTCCCTTCTCATCAATTAACATTTACCAAATTGCAACACACAATGCAATGCTTTTATGCTCTCATCCCTTTTCCTCATGAATCAAAACAACGAATTCACCATGCATGCTCATAATGCACATTGTCATAGCGATATCTAAGATAGTGAGTGCACACCCGCTCGGTGTGCACCCTCAATCCCAACCATCCGTGGCGGGCCTACTCTTCTCGACTCGCTCCCATTCACCTCGATGAATGGGACTACGAGTAGGACTTTGTGCTCACTACGGGTGAGCACCGAGGCCCGTGATCAACATGGGACGCCTTGTCCATCATGAATGCAATTATGCAATTGACGTGAATGCATTTCATCCTATTACAACCCCACATTAGTCATAGACATGTTTATAAGCATGGCCAACCCAATATAATTACACTCATTAGCATTTAATCGCATTCATCACTTCATTACTTGCATCAACCTAACCATACTCATTCGCACAATTCGTAATGCAATACAATAAATGGGAATTGAATAACTTACTTACCACTTGCTAACATTCATCCATCCTCATCACCATACTAAAACAACTTCTAGACATGCTATTAAACATAACCACATCATTAGAAGTTTCATAATTATCGCAATTCAAAGCATTTAACACCCTAATAACACTCTAGGGGTTGCACTTGCCTTTTACCGACGGGAATGGAGTGGCATTTGGAATCTTAGCGTTCGCACGACTTCGAGGATTAAAGAAAGCCTGAATTTTAGAACACATACACACGATATAACTTAAGACAACATACCCCCTAAATTGATTAACAACTCAATACACATGGTCTACTTTTAATAAGCTCAAATGAAATTCAGTCATCTTAAGTATGAAACTCAGTATTATGCACTCATCACATGCATGTATACCAATTAGACAGTGCAGCGATTAAAACATGGCATAGTAAACTTGATACCTTTCCCTCTCTCTCTCTCTCTATATATATATATATAAATGCATCTTATAATTTAGCTAACTACCTTCCGTCAAATGCTTTGCCATGAGAACTGACAATGGTAGTGCATACAAAACGAACCTAACCAATCATGTATATATATACATACTACTCTTTAGAGGGAAAAGTATCACTCAAGAAAGCCCTGAACTACAGATACCGTAGACACAATAATTATAATCCCAATGCATCACTAAATCATTGCTCAATGTCTTTAAAATACAGATCTTTTGACCAATGCTTGCAAATCAAGAATCTAAATACATTCAACAACTCGCAAACCGACTCCCAACTCGATGAAGTTGGTTGTAAAAACTTGTGTTCAATCTGCCATTATTTAGAGGAACAACCTCGCAATGCTTGATTCAATCGCATCCAATGTAATGGATTTAAGATGGCTTAATAATTATTGGCACAATAAGGGTGACAGACAGAACATGTAGACTTTCCGGTGACACTACCAGCCAGCCATCCACTCTTATCAACATCACATTCACATATCATACATGCAAACCCTATACAGGAGGGGTAAAAAGGTATGGTAATTACTAACTCTTAACATTTAGTCAGGAACTGACTACACACAGCTTGACGTATTTTAGTTTGTTAAGAAACTTAGAAACAAGCCACAAAAGGTTCAAGCATTCAAACACCATTTCTAATCTCTCCATCCTCTAACCAAAATCATTTCAAAATCGAAACCCCACTAGGCATTATCACGAACACCATGCATGCAAGCCAAATGGATCCTCATTTTCCTAGGGTTTTACCTCAAAGGCCCATGGAGGAAAGTGGGAGGTGGGGAGCTGCATTGCTTCCACTGGCTGGTGAAGGTTCGGCTTAAATTTCACCGGGCAAAGAAGCCAGCCGAGGAGGAGGAGGAAGGAGGGCACCTGCCGAGCCTGCTGCATGCTTGGCCGAGGAAGGCCAAGGCGCCTGCCTGAGATGCTGCTGCCACTTTGCCGAGGGAGAAAGGAGGAAGGCCCGCCAGAGGGGCAAGGGCGCCACGGCCAGGTGTCAGCTTCTTCCGGGCCGAGTCGCCACTGAATAGGGCGCAGGGAGAGACCAGCCAAAGCGTTCAGAGAGGGTCCAGTGGAAGTCGCTCAAGACCTGGGAGAGCAAGAAATCAGAGGAGAGGAGGAGGAATCGGCAGGGCTCGGCTCACCTGGCGCAGGAGGCCCGAGGAGAAAATGGAGGCGCCACGGCTTGGGGGCAAAAAAAAATATCGGTAGGCTCGAGCTTGGGAGGAACACCACAAAATTGAAAGAGAGAGAGATAGGCTATGTGAGGGAGGGGAAAATTCCGAAAAGCCCCATCCTAAAAACCAAAAACCCAACTTCTTACCATTAGCGCGAACCGAAATAAATTTCTTGGCGAAAACCCAGACCAAGAAGATTTGCAGTATTACAAGTTATCTCCACAAAACAACCCCACATAATTTTAAGAGAATGGGAAAACTCATTTTCCCGGCATAAACTTGCTTTACCAACAAAAGGCGCTTATGAATCAATCATAAGAATCATCTTTCAAGAAATATTCAAAATACCTCACACCTTTTGAATTTTTTTTTCACTCTAGTCAAACTAGAGATACGCATATCTCCAATTCAAACACTTCTGAAACATTACCTTAAATTCGGTTATTTCGCTTAACCAATAATGCAACCAATAACTCATTTTGTATACTAATGAGTGCAATCCAAGCATACACCCTTCGGGGTTAGATTCCACAATCATGACTTAAATCCAATATCTTAACAAGACAATTGAGTTGTATTAATATAGGAGTAACTCAATAAAAATTCAACATATTACTTCATGATTAATCCTTCTTTCATCCTCATTTCCAAGCCTCAAAATTAAGCCCAAATTTAGCTACATTCACACTAATATAGGGAACTCTAATACATATATTAGAATTTGAATGTCTTAGCCAAAAGACATTCATCCAAAAGTTCATACAAACACACCAATCCATGTACTTGTAACATAATTCACCTTAAATCCCCCACCATCTCTGGAAACCTAATACGCTATCCATTTAAAGGTTTCAATAATGACAAGTTGCACCTTAAGAAACCCCATTAGGATTTAACATAATTCACGAACCAATTCTTACTTTAATTGCCTTCTCCCACAACTGTAACGAAGTTACAATACTTATCATAGAACATCAACTTCATTCAAGTCTATAATCCATGACAAGCTCCCTAATGCACATCTGCATATTCTAAATTTTAAGTCATCTCTTTTCAAGGATACATGTAGTGTGACCATCATAAAATTTTCATACAACCCATAAGTTAATATTTCAGCATCCAAAACTCATTCAACCAATAGCTAACTCTGACAATTAAATATCATCTTCATGAGACATATTTCATCCATATGGCTCTAAGACAGTCATTTGCTAAGACAAGATTTTGCACCAAAGATGACCAATCCAATAACTCTTCATACTTTGTTCTTAAAATTTCATCCAACCACAAAATCTATATCTTCTCAATTGGGATCTATACTAGTATTAAAAGAACTGATTTCTTACTTCAATTTTTTTTTCAATAGTTCACAACAACACACCTAATAACTCTAATTCACTTTCACTTTTGGGTCACCTACCATTATGATTAATTTTCTCTACCCACATTATATTATATTGTATTTAGACAACTAGCAAACAAACTTTATCAATAACAGTAGTTTACATCATCTCACTGTTCCAACTATGCATCAAACTTCAAGATTTTAAACTTTCTCGTGGGTCACCCATCCTTAAATGCAGGCTGTGACCCCCACCAAATTTAATAAAGGAACTGGACTCTCCAATTTACAATAAGGCAAGACTCAAACTCTGACATGCAAAAGCTCCCCCAATCAAATTTTTTTGAGCTTAAATACTTCCACCGATGAAGATGGTCGCCAGGATAATTTTTCACAAAAGAAAGAACCAAGTGATCAAGTAATCTTTTTCTGGTAAAGCTATAAAACTTAAGTCCACACCATTTAAGGTTTGCACAAAAATCCAGTTGCTTCTTTTAAATGCGAAGAATGACAACCACCAAAAAGAAAACAATTTAATCTAATTTATTTTTATTTATTTATTTTTCTTTCAGAGCAACTAATGTTAACCAACAAAACCCATATCCAGAATAGTAATAATAGCAATCAACAATGACTATTCTCTAAACTCTTTTCTTTGCCCCCAACCATCGAAGACATATCATCACATAACTCCCTTTTAACGTTTTTTTTCCAAAAGGAACAGCCAAGCGATTAAATAATCCTTTCCTGATAAAGTCTCAAAACCTAACTCCACACAACTTAAGTTTTGCATAAAAACATCAATAACTCCCTTTAAACTCACAGAATGACAAGCACAAGAATAAAATAGTAGTTTTCTCCAGAAAGTAGCCAATGATAACCAATAAATCAATATCCGGAATTGTACTATTAGCAATCAACAATGACTAACAACTAATCTCTTTTCTTTGTCCCCGACCTCAAGACATTTCATCAAGCCACCTTCTCAAATATGTCTCGATATAAGGCATACTAAACAACAATTCTCCACTACGAGAGGTTATTTAGCCAAAAGAACATGACCAAACCTTTCAAAACAATATTTCACATCAACAAAATTATTCAATCACTCTTTCATAAGCGTGTAACACGCATCATCATAACATCATTAATCATCAAAACATAACATCCTTCATCAAAACTCAATAAATCACTAAAACGCAATGCATGATTCCCCACACCCTTCCTATTGTGCATCGAGTGTGTCAAGTTTTTTTTCAAGAATTAACCAATCTATATTAAATTTTTTAAAGTTATTGCCTAAAGCCAAATTTTAGAGGTTGATCCTAAGCCATGTTCCTACTTTCACAAAGCAAAATTTTAGTTTACTCTGGAGTAATTTGCTAATTCCAAACACCACGGATCTGAAGCCCGCTCGATACTAATCAGAATACCCCTGCTCCAAACTAAGCCCGAATGGTACTAACTCCTAAATTCACTAAAATTTTCGATGTAACCTCCCTATAACAATGGACATCCACGTAGCGCATAAAGAACATTTCATCGCAGATATATATCCAACAAGATATAACAGTAGTATAATGGAGACGAAGGATGATCCATAAGTCACTACGCTCTCAAGCACAACTAGTAAACATCAACCAAACATATTCAATGTACGAAAACATTAAACACATTTTGACATAACACTTCGTGTTATCTTATCACAAGTAAGATTAGCTAATTATAATATAGTGTAGTGATCATGATGCGGATGTGTCGCTAAACCCCTTTTCCACATGCCGCTTTCATGGTACCTACAAAAACATAAAACAACAGGTGAGTCACAAGACTCAAAGCAAGTGCATCAAAACCAACAAAACAAACCCGTCATGTCGAAACTCATCTCATCACTTATACACAATTATCATACCACGACTCATCTTCACATTTCTCACTCATAACATGTAATGCACCAATCTCATCAGCTATACACACTAGCATATCACATCTCATCTTCACATAATTCATCCACATGATTCAATATGCAAGCTTAGGAATGCCTCATCTCATTCACACTTTATCAACCACGAGATGCACCATGCTCATGAATGACTCTTCTCTTTTCTTAGCACATACCGGTATTGCCGAGTGCACACCCGTCGGCGTGCACCCTCTTCCCAACCATCCCGTGGAAGGGCCCTATCGAAGTAGGTCTTGCTCCGCCATCCCGTGGCGGAGTCCTACTCTTAACACCGCTCCCATCCACGCCGGTGGATGGGACTACGGGGTAGGATCTCTCAGAGCACTCCGGATTAGTCATATATTCTCATATGACTTCCTCACCGACCCGGCTCAATGCAACTTTCATGAATGCATAATGCCAATGTCATGACTAGTATTCAAATTTCCATACTTCATCATCATTTTTACTTATCATCAACACTTTATTTAAAAGCCATAAGCACTCCTCATGAATTCGATTCGAACCAATATTCTTAATGCATATACCTTGTCTTTGATATCCATATTAGCCTATTCATACTAGTGAGCATCATCATCATGGCACACAAGTTGTATCAACAAGTTTCACAAACAAGCACAAGATTCATCAAATTAGCAAACAACGGTGATGTACTTGCCTTAATCTTCGGAGATAAAAAAGGGCTAAACGCGTCTGGGAGCGACACCGCCTGTACCACAATACTCATATTATGACATGATAATACCATTGAAAACACAACATTTTTACTCGCTTCCTACGACCCGAAACCCTTGCACAAACAACGAACTCACAATCCAACGGGAACATGCTGCAGAAAGCCTCACAATTTTATAACTATTGTTATATTGCACCTAAAAATCTGAAAAATTTATAGTAGCTAGGTTTTGACATGAGCTACAACTTTCATGAAGACAAGAAAATTAAAGTCTACTGTTATCCATGCCTAATCAGCAGCCCAAAATCAAGCTACGAAATCTGCAGCCTAATCTGGCAGCAGACTTCTAACAGCGATTACTCGCAGACCGAAGCTCCAAAAATTCTGAAAAAAATATACAAAATATATCTCGACGTTATATACAACTTTATAGTTATACGTTTTTGCAGGAAAAATCATCTAGTCTACGTAAATCATGAAAACAGACACACTGCTCAATCTACCCGTGCAGAAACACCACTTCGTGGACAACTTCGCTTTCCTCCCTTCAAACCCCATCAAACCCATGCTATACCTGGTCTAAAACATCCCTAACACCAAAGGGAAACAGAGGAGAAGAGGAATAAAATTTTACCTAAGGTTTTTCTTTGGGAAAAACAGCGAGGAACTCAAGACGAACGCCGAGAACCGCGATCCGCCCGGCTGGACAGCACCTTCCTTCGATTTCTCTCGTGTTCTTGCTATAGATCTTGAGCCATCACCAAGGGGGAGGAGGGAGAGGGGCTGCGTCCAGGAGGTGGGAGAAGGGTGGCTAGGGTTAGGGAGAAAGGGGTGCGCCCCTAAAGGAGGAGAGGTGGGAGGGTCTGGCTGGCCTAAGGCCCAAGTTTGCTTGGCCCAGCTGCCCCAAGCCTAATTTATTTAAAATAAATAATATTTTCACAGCATATACTCTCAATACCTCAATCTCAACATTTCTCGCAATTCTCCCGAAGCAATCAAAAGAAGCGGCGAACCGACAAAACCCTAGAGCGACTTTCTAACTTGCAGGGCATTACATTTATCCTTTCCTGAGATTTCAAGCGAATGATAGGTAAAGCTAACAAGTGATCGAGGGTGGTCAATTTGAAATTTGTGGCTTCTTTCACTGATGTATTTGCTAAGTATTGTTTGTCTTGTTTAAACATAAGTGCCTTTTCTTGTTAGTAGAGGCCTTTTTGAGCACCTCTAGGAGTCTGTTGTTGCATGAATACTTATACATGTATCCGATTTCTATTTCAGATTCAGATTGAGGGATCAACTGCGTCATGTCTTTTTGGGGACAATTTGCATTTGTTCATGAATCTCAACTTGCTCTTTTGTTGTCATCATCATGTCAGGCTTGCTGAATGTATAGGCTTATCCTTGCAACTGGACTATCATGCTTTTAGTATATATTCCTATTCTATTTATTTATTACATTTTTTTGTGGACAATGGGTGGGTATTTCAATTTTGGATACTTGATCAATGTTGAGAAGAATGCAAAATGTTAGCCCAACAATAAATTATTATCAATGTAGTCTATAAGCATTTGCATAAATCATTTTGGGGATTAGTTGCTTGGGCTTGTCAAGTAGCGGGTGGAGATATTTTTAAATTTCATTTGAAGAATCATATACAAATGTTAAGGGAAAGTATCTAGTGCAAAACCATCTCTGGGTGCTAAATGTTATCTCATAACGTGTCATGGGATGATATTGGGATGGATTAGATTTAGAGCATCATATGCATCAGGATGATTTTTTGTTGCTACTCCATTAACATAATTTTATTCTTCCTTGTACTAACTGCTGTCTTTATGCCGTATTTTTGCACATCTTCCTTTTTTTTTGCCAAACCCGAAGTGGTGGCCCTATTTAAATGCTCTATATTAGGAATAATATTTATATGTCTTGTTGTTCAGAGGTAGTTTACAATGCAAATAAACTTGTCGATCTTGTTGAAAAGAAGAAGAAATTGCAGAATTGGCTTGATTATTACCAACTCAAGCATGAGCGAAATCAATCAAAAAGCCCACCACCAAGGTTAAGTGCAAGAATGATTAGCCTTCCATTTCTCCTCCATATGGATCTTGATTTTGTTTATCTTCATTTAAATTGGAATACTTGAATTAGGATCTGTTTACTTTAATTCCTTCCCTATTTTCGGACCTATGTTACGATCGGCTTTCTTGGATGTTTTGGTTCGAGGTGGATACTATCGAATACTACAAATCGAGATTGAGAAGATAGGAAAGGAAGTAAGTTATGGCATTTGTATTTATATAATCATTGGACCATTCATTCTGCCGGTTTAAGTGTTAGATTCTTTTCGTGCATTAACTTTTGTTTACAAATCAACTCGTCGAGTAACTATTAGATTAATACGTGTCGATACACGTGAAGATGAAGAACGAGAAAGGTCAAGAAGGATCCAAAGTCGGTTGTGCAAGAGCCTTTGTTTCATTTCGTTCACGGTGGGTGCGGCATTTGTGCTCGACACAACAAATGAGCAACCCAATCGTCGTTGATCAAGGGCTCCGAACCTCATGATGTGTACCGGAATAATCTATCTATTCCATTTGTTTCCCTCACGCTTAGGAGGTTGATAATTGCCGTGGCATTCTTCTTCCTTAACTTCTTTTATGTTATTCCAATAGCATTCGTGATGTCTCTTGCAAACCTTGAAGGAATAGAGAAGGCCCTTCCATTTCTAAAACCCTTGATTGAAATGTAAGTCTACTTTCGTATGTTTGATTATTCAGCAGCTTTTATAGCATTTCGTAGTCCTTTCGTGATTCAAAGATAGTAGAATTATTACAAAAGCTTATATGGTTGTCTTTTGCATGTTTTTTGATGGCATCTCCGATTTCGTTTGTCAACTATGGTGCGCACCTTTCATTAAATCATTCATCCAAGGGTTTCTTCCTGGAATTGCTTTGAAGATCTTCCTTATAGTGCTTCCAACTATACTAATGTTTATGTCGAAGTTTGAAGGATTGATATCACAATCAACACCGGAGCGAAGATCTGCATCTAAGTATTATATATTTTGTTCTTCAATGTATTTTTGGGGAGCATCATTACAGATCTGCTTTTATGTTCTACATATAAAACATGTTAGCTCAAATACCTTAAGTGTTAACATTTCTATTCATGCATAAACAAATTGTGATAACTTAGTTTTTTAACAACAATTAAAGAAATCATTGTTAAATGGATACTGATCATGTTGTACGTCATTGTGTAGTTTACAAATTGCCGTTGGCTGTGTGATTGATTATTTAAGGATTTGCTAGAATGTCTTCTTTTGGTTTCAGAGATTGATATATATATTATAACTGCAAATGTTTTTTTGTCTGCTGAGTGGATGTCTTATTTACTAGAGAGATTATGCTGAAATTTTGTATATTTCGGCGACTTAGTTTTTGTTGAATTATGATCCAAATTCAGAAGAAGGCTAACTTCTGTCGGAGCGTATGTAGAAATGGGCGGATCGCTCTCACTGCTACAATTTTTTGTATGAATGATGACTAAATTGTGAGCCATTTAAAACCCACGAATTTAGCGCTTAAATTGTGGGTTTTTTCAAATTTCACAATTTAGTCATTAAATTGTGGGTTTTTTCAATTACAATTTTAGTCATAAATTCATGAGTTTTTGAGCCCACGAATTTAACAGCTAAATTGTGGGTTTTTCAGAACCCACAATTTAATTTAAATTGTGGTACCCACTAATTTAATTGATTAATTTCGTTGAGTTAAATTCATGAAATAAATTCGACGGTTTGCCCACAAATTTAATTTAAATTCGTGGGTTTTGGCCTAAATTCGTGGGTTTTTGGCCCACGAATTTTTCCCTGTTTCTTATAGTGTTCCGGTTACAAATACATGTCATTTTGGGATGCGTGCAGTTAAACTCTTGAAATTTTGACTATTGATATATTTTAAATATTTAGATTGGATACATAAAAAACATATATATAGGTTTGTCTTGAAAAGTACTTTAATAATATAATAATTTTATTGGGTTTTATAAATGCATTAAGTGGTGACTAAAGTTGTATTTTGTAGACTGTATCGATGTCCAAAACGATATGTATTTGTGACTCAAGGGAGTAAGATTTAACACCATGCCAAGACTATGGGAATGAAGTTGTATAATATATTACACATATATAAGAAAAATATATTCTACTCCCGGGAGTAGTTACCCCCATCTCTGATATACAACATATACGAACCTAGAATACTCTTTATCACTTTGGTAAATTTATATACTAATTATAAGACACACCAACATGAACCACATGAAAAATTGCAAAGGAGTGCATAGTTTTTAGGTTATTTTTGCAAATACCTTCCTATATGCACATACAAAGGAGTTTGTCTAAAAATATACATACCACCTAGGTGGTCTTATATACTCTTATAGTCTAAAAATATATATACACCTAGATGGTCTTATATACTCTTATAATACAAGTACATACTATCTATTGCATGAGATAGTCCGTACGTTATGAGATACGATATAGGGTATATAGCAAAAATAAAGGGTTCTGATAAAAAATTTCAACAATGTCACATTGAAGCATCTTAGAGTTATTATTGAAGTATACCAAAAGTGATAAAGAAGTATAATATGTTCATTTAAGTCGTATGTTGGAGGTGGAAGTATATGCTCCCGAAAGTGTATGTGTGTATATACACACATATGTATGTGTATGTACATACATATACATACATGTACGTATGTGCACATACATGTACATATATGTATGTGTGTGTATATATGTATATGTGTCTGTGTATATATGTATGTATTTATTCTTGATGATGTTATAGTCATCACTCGATATACAATTCTAGATGGGGCAGGATGAGTTTTTTGCTTGACTTGCTTATAGTCGGTTCAGGGTTGACTAGTCAATGGTGCTCCACCGGGTGGTATGGGATTTTAGATTGATGTATTTCTGCATCTGTCAAATATTTTATCAACTTAAATTTGGTAGAGTTACAAATCGACATAAATACTTTGTAGAGACAAATTTGTTAACATAATAATAAATATGTTTAACATGGAAAATAATTATTGACATTTCATATTATATCCTAGAGAATCAACTAATTAATGTACATAAAAATTTAACAATTTTATGAGATCGGGGCAGCCGGGCAGGTGGCCTCTGACCCACATCTACCTTTGCGCTTTGTGAGGCCACGTGGATCAAGGCCGAGTCGGTGCAGAGCGCCTCAAGCGTATGGGGCAGGATGAGGATCTAAATCTCGATTCAAAAGTACATATATTGAAGGTAGAGATGAGAAAAGCCTAGGCTAGAACAACTTTGAGTGCAGTGTCATTTAGGCTATTTGACCTACATATATGCCAAGCTCAATAGGATAGCTAGGTTCAAAATCCTAGCAAAATTTTGGTCAAGATTTCGGATTTTGGCCGGGATGAGATTGTAAATCCCAGCTGAATAAAAAATTTCAAAAAATTCAAATTGATATAGTATTTTCAAAAATTGATATTTCACCAAAATATCAGTAATTTTGATTGGATTTGGGTCAATACCCTTAAGAATGTCATCTTTAATGAAAATATTTGAAAAAAACTAAATTTTTGATACGTTTTACAAAAATAATAGAAATAGTATTAGATTTTTATAAAAATATACAAGCTTGATCATCATAAAAATTTATGGTACCATATTTAGTAGTCTGGGATCATACACAAAAGTTCAAAATAATTGAATTGCATTTGTTATCTTTAAAAAATAAAATAGAAGGAACATAAATGAGACACTAATCTTATCAAAATTTTATAAATTTTCTCGAGTGTGATTTGATCTAAAATTTTTATGAGAATTTAATCATAGCTTTAGAACCCTTCTCTAAAAGTTTTAAAAATTCTAAACCTATTTTAGTTTCTCAATCAAATCCGTGGAAGCAATACATATAGTCAGTCAAGCTTTTATCAGGATAGTAGCACTGTCAGAATTTTTTAAAATTCCTCAGGCTTGATCCTTGATCATCAAATTAAAATTTTATAGAAACATTAGTGATGCTTGAGGGCCATACAAATTTTTTTCAAAAAATTTTCAACGTGCTTTGAACAACTTTTCATTCGGTTGAAATTTGCTAGTCATCCTTTGTCGTGACAAGAGCACTCAAATTTTTATAAATTCCTTAAGCTTGATCAACATCTAAAAATTTTATTGAAATATTATTGATATGTCAGGACCATCCAAAACAAATTTCAAAATGTTCTAACGTGGTTTGTATTATTTTTCATTCGTTGAAATTTGTTGGTCAGCCTTTTATCAAGACAATAGTACTGCCAGAATTTTTAAAAATTCCACAGGCTTGATCATCCTCTAAAAGTTTTATGAGAACATTATTGATATGTCAAGAACTTCCCAAAAAATTCTAAAATTTTACAACATCTTTTCTAATATTTTTCACTCAGTTGAATTTTGCCAAGATATTAGCAATTTCAGCCAAAATTTTAGTAATTATAGAAATATCATTTAAAAAATTTTGGATTAAAATTTTGCTTTTTAATTTTATCAGATTTTATTTTAAATTTTAAGATTTTAAAAAAATTCATGTTTCACTCATCTTTAAGATGTGAACAGAAAGCAAAATTTCAAACCTTTGCCCTACACACAGAATTAGTGTAGCTCATTGTAACATCTCAAAAATTGAGTTTTAGAATGTTTGAATTTGAAAATGAATCGTTTGCATTTTTCTTAGATTAAATCAAGCTTAATTTGAATTTCCTATTGATAAAAATATTTAATTTTACTAAACTTTACATAAAATAAATGATTTCTAGTAGTAGTTGGGTTCCTTATGCTCCAAGGAATTTTTCTGTAATTTTTGAGATTGTTCTAAATTTATTTGCTATTTATTTGCTTCTATTTGAATTTCTAGAATTTTCTTAATTTGAAAAATATTTTTATTTGCAAAATTCCTCTTGTGCCGAATCTACCTAGCCTGTTCCTATGTCTCCTGTTTGACCCGCTCCGCAGCCCATCTCACCCTAGCCTGCTTCCGCTCTGCCCCGTCCCATTTCTCCCTTGCTCGGCCTAGCCAGCACAGCCCGCACCGCCCACATGTGCGCCGTCGCTAGAGAAATCCTAACCCTAGCTACCACATGAGTCCGAGCACCACACATTGCCACCCACTGTTGTTTGGTCTTGCACACTTCCCTAGGCTATAAAACTCAGAGTCGCACACCCTCCGAGGTTGACCGTGATCTGCCGCTCCTTTTGCCCATTTCTTGTCCTCAAGCTGTCGTCATCACGGAGTTATCTTTCGCTGATGCAGCACCATCGTGGCCGAGCTTTTCTTCCACTTTGATCTATGTCGCTGGTCTGTCTCTGAAGATGTCGTTACCTTCTTTGAGTTCGCAGCATCGCTCTCGTCTAGATCCGCCGATTTTTGTGCTTGATCTACTGCCAAAACACCGTCGAACGTGTCTTCTTCTCTAGCCCCAGTGAGAATCATGCCACCATTCCTTCGTTGGTGGCTGAGGACAAGCCCGAGCCGACGTGGTAGCTGATGTGTCCCCATGTCGCCCACGTGTCGGTCCCCCACAGTGCCGTGTATGCCCTAGCACTAAGTCAGCCAACGCGTGTCGCCTTGTCGGTGATGATGTCAGCGTCACCGCTCGCTAGCATCAGAATGATGCCAGTTGTAGCACTGCAAAGGAACCCGATGCACCAGTGGATCGCCGAGTCCATGGACTCGGACCATGGAATGAGGTCCCACCCATTAGCCTCACGTAGGTTTTTCTAATTTATTTTAATTTCCAAAAATCCCGAGTGACGCCAGCATTGCGCAATATATTAGTTTTTCTTTAGAAAAATAGTTTCAAAAATATTTTTTTCTATTTTATCTGAATTTAGTCTTTTAAAGGCATGTTTTATCTCATACGAACTCCTATTAAGGTGATTCAAATTTCTAATTTTTTCTAAAATTGAGTTCTATATTCTGAGAGCCATTTATTTTCAATTTTGAGGTGATTTGAGTCTTTATTTCATATTTATTTTTATTATTACTTTTTTCGGTAGACGCTAATCTCGAAGGAGCGAATAGAGTATTTAAAGATTAAGACTCAACAGTAGATTAATAAGGCAAGTCATAACCTTTGATCATATTGAACCTATGTTTGCAAAAGTACTTTGCTTTATATAATTGCATGCTATTTGTGTATCAATAATTAATTGCTAGGAATAACTATATATCTAGTTGAGATTATGCCACCTTCATTATTGGAATAACATGTATTAATTGTTAACCCTAGGTTGGAACATTATTAGTTGGATATGTTCATATTATCAACATTGAGTTATTGTAGTTATCCTTAGACATGCTTAGATATATAATGGGATTCATATTACATGTGAATTAATGTTAATTTTGATTTAATGAGATATTGAATTGTAGCCGATAGCTACTGTTGTAAAATTTGTTATACCATGGCAGGGTGTGCTATTGGTCTTCGTTAAACAAGATTGTTTGCCCTTAGGCAAGTGATCATGTAGTAGAGGGGGTGTTATTGGCATATTTGGGATGTGGCTTCCTGCTTGAGATAACTTAAGGACTTTTGCACTATTGAACTGAGCCTAATCATACAACCACATGTCTGGTATAGGACATACCTAATTGATTAAATTGTAATGTCTAAGTTTGAGTACTGTCAGTTGGTGGTGTGGGTTCCGGGATGGACAAGTTGATTCACATGGCTTAAGAGGGGGCCTATAGGGCGAAACCTTAGTGGGCAATGCCGAGTTTAGACAGGGTATTGTAAAGGCTTTGTCATGATATCTCTGCGTCACACCAAAGTATGCTAATGACGTTGCACTAAGAGATGACCATATCTTGTGGATAAAATATATAGTACAACCCGCCCGAGAGTTTCACATGAGGTATAGAGTGTTATATGAAATATTGGAAGGTGGAATTGTTGTAATATGAATAGAGAGTTCACTGTTGTTTTGTTATCTAAAATTAATACTATTGAATTAGTGGTTTGATAATTGTTTTAGATGTAGGATAATGCCTCACTATTCTGTTCATATTGTCTACTATTGATTTACCAGTTATTTATTTATCTTTTTATAAATATATTTTTAATCTATTTATTGTATTTCAATTCAAATTTTTGCTTTCTGCAAAAGAACCATATGTCTATCCTTTGTCAAGCCTTGCATAAATATGTTGCATCATTTTCCTACGGCTTACTGAGTACTTTTTGTACTCATGGTTTTATGCCTTTGTTGATCTGTAATACCACAACTGGTTTTACCTGAGTTTTTGGCCGGAATTGATTTTTGTTTTCTTAAATCCTAGGTTTTATTCAGAGGGGCAAAAGTTTTGGTCGTCCCGCAGTTTTGAGAATCTTATCAAAAGCTGAATTCTCTAGTTTTGGTGGGCTTCAGGCCCAAGTGGAGGGTTTTGGGCCTTCTTGGGTGGGGGCTCGACCTAATTACTCCTCCCTTACTTGTCGCCATGCTCCGATCTCTCCCCATGCGCCTCATTTCCCCAATCCAAATTGGCCATTTCTTTTCTTTCCTCTCCACTGTGCGCCTCCTCCCACCTGCCGGCGCCTCCTCCCCGGCCAAGCCAACAGCGGCGACCCTCCCCCGGTGGTGCCATCTCCCTCCTCTGGCGGCCTCCTCCTCCTCCTTCCCAGCTGCCCCTCCTCCCTTCCTTGAGCAGCAGCACTTGTCTCCCTCCTCCTCTTTGTAGGTAAGTGACTTGGTGCTTGGAGGTTGTTTTACTGCTCTAATGGAGGTCCTAGCTGGGTATTGTGGTCCTAGGGTTCCTAGATTTGGGGATTTTGGAGGGAAACTAGGGTTAGAGTGGAGGGAACCCTGTTCTGATTTTCGAGCAGATTTGTGTGCTCTGTTGGGTCACAAAATTGGAAATTCTGCAAGCGTTTCCTGGGGGTTTGGCTATAACGAAAGTTGTAGATAATCGAATTACCTTTCAATAGAGACTGAAATCGCTAAATTTCGTTCAGCCGTTTGAAAGTTATGGCATTTTTCGTGAGGGCTATCCAGAGTAAGTCGGGTAATCTGTATCCTCTGTTCGTCTTCGATCTGGGAGCAGAGGGTGCGTTGGCTGAGCAAGCGGATGTGATATATGCGTAGTTTATCTCCTCATGGTCGTTTCAAGTGTAAGAACGCGAAAATCCGATAAGCCAATCAAAAGATACGCTATTTGGAAGTTTTGTCCCGAAGCGGGGAATTTCAGCGAGCTCAGTTTCTCGGCTGAACTTTAGTGTGTGATTTGGTGGCCTTCGTGGCATATCTCGCATGAGTGGCCGTGACGTAGCTGTAGATTAGCCTCTTATGGTTAAATAGAGGTGAGGATCCCATTTTTCGGCTAAATCAATTAGGAGTTAGGCTCTTTAGAGCGCTGCTGTCCCGGTTAAGCAGATTTATGTTTTTTCGGGTTTGGGAATGGATTATAGGATCGAAGTCGTTATAAGCCTTGTGTTTGTTTTGTTGGTATGTTTGAGTAGAATGTATTTATTTGCAGGTGGTGTGACCCCAGGTGTGGCATCAACCTCTCGCCACTCTAGTTCGCGAAGTTAAAGGCAAGTGCAACCCTTATATCTCTTATAGGGTATTTAGTTCGTTGCTTGTGTTAGGTATATGCTTACCTATGGTTGCATTTGTGTTTATAAGTACGTCTTGGAAGGTAATGGTCTTTTGATGAAAAGGGTAAGAAATCTGATACAAATGCATCGTTGTTTGATGAACTTTATATGCTTTGCTATCATTAAATTATCTTTGCATTCTGGCTTGAATGTTATGTGCGATGGATAATGAATTCGTCTAGATGTTTGTGTTGACGTCTTGCTAAAGCTTACCTTCATATTTACGTTAAGCTAGTTTGATAGGCTAGTGGGAATACTGAAAGTATGGAATTGGATTGCGAAAAATGGATTGATGTATGATCAAGATAGATGGAATTAGTAATTACTCAAGAAATAGTGATGTGAGTATGAATATGGATGTTGAGGAGGTGATTATGAGTGTTGAGAATATGAATATGGAAGTTGATAATTTGGATATGATGTTGAGAATGGTAATTTATGGATGTGAAAAATGGATGTAGTATGCAAATTTGTTTGCGCCAATTGCATTTGTGCATTCATGATGGAAGAGGCGACCCATTCGACAAGGGCCTCTGTGCCCACATGTAGTGAAGCGAAAGTCCTACCTCGTAGTCCCATATACATGATTGTATGGGAGCGAGTCAAGAAGAGTAGGCACCCTCCACCACGGGGTGGAAGGGGAATGAGAGGTGCACACCGACGGGTGTGCACTCATGCCATACCCCAGTATGTGCTAAAAGAGGAGATGAGCATGCATGATGCATCATATGCATAGAAATTGTGCAATCTGCATTGCATTGTCAATGATGGATCATGTTTTATGAGTTGATTATGATGTATGGATATGAGATTCTTCTTTTGTATGGTATATTTGCATCTGCATTGTATTGACAATGACGGATCATGTTTTATCCATTGGAATTGTTAATTGTCGATTGATGTGAATGAAGGCATGGTTATGTCGCATCATTTAGCATTTCATTGCAATTGCATTGGATTTGTTAATTGTTGTTTTACGTGATCGAAAGCATGATGCGTTGCATTATTTATCATTTCTGGCAATCGCATTGAAATTGTGAATTAATGATTTTTGGGAATGGAAGCGTCAAATGGAGGATTGAGTCGTGGACTCATCCGATCGGATTAACGAGGCATGGGTAATGTCTCCTTGCGTTTTTCTTATGAGTTGAGTGGTTGTGGTAAGTGGAGGTAGGTAACGCTTCTTGTACTTGATTAATTTCATTTAAGTATTGGTTATGGTAAATTTTAGAGTAAAGGTAATCCATTGAATGTATTTGATTCTTCTGCTTGCACTTTGTCGAGTCTTGGACTCACGCTTGTTTGCTTCCTGTTTTAGGTACCTTGAAGCTGCTTCGTCGGGTTGGGAGTAGTAACACGTGCACCACTGCAGTCCCCAACATTTACTTAACCAATTTATCAAATCTGGATGTAATTAATGTCATTGTAATTTATTATTCTTCGTGTTGAAATTTGTTAAATGCTGTTGGGTGTGTGATTGAATAACTAAGGACCTGCTAGAATGATATTAAACTGCTACAATTCTTTTGTCTGCTGAGTGGATGTCCTCTGTTCTAGAGAGGTCATGCCGAAATTTTGTAAATTTTGCTGGCTTAGTTTCTAAGCCAATCTTAATAGTTTAGAGGGTTGGTAGCATCCGTGGCGCGTATGGGCTCCGGGGTGTTACATGATCAGTTGCTGAGGAAGCACTAGGAAATATAGAATTCTTTGGGGAGGTGCATTATGAAGACTACGTGGGTTAAAAAGGCGTTCCTCAGACGATTGCCTATGGTACATCGAATAGTCTAAGTTATTTTATTTCCACTGTAACAGTTTATTTGTTTCTTAAGCCCTTAAGGCATAGTGGTGTAAATTTTGTTCATAAGGTCTGATGCTTTATTTAATAATAGCTTGTTTCTTTTTTAGTTAATTCGTTGTATGAAATAGTATTTCATCTGTGTTGTCACACTATGCATTTACGTGATTCTAGACTAGTACAGTATACATAGAAAATTTCGGATTCGTAAATCTGGATGTCGACACTCATTTTCTCATCAAATCTTATTTCCCAAACGCAACTTAGCCCTAATTAAACCTAGTCTCAAGTCAGCGGGTCGTTTCTGCTTAGGTCAAACTCGGGGACACGTGGATGGCTAGATCGGCACCCACCCTCAGGATTGATGGCTCTCGCCAACAGGGACCTGTCCACGATAACAAGAAACGTGAGGGTTTTCTTACAAAAGGAGCTAGCGTGGTGTGTCACCCCCTGACACGGATCTCTTCCGCCATAAGAGACAGTAAATATTGGAAGTAGGCTTGCAAAACTATATAATATTAAAAAAGAATAAAAAATCCCATTAAGCTTTGACTAAATTTGACACCAATTTAGTTTGTTACCAATATGCTATCAAACTTTAGTAAGATCTTTTTTACATTCAATTCTTAGTTCATTTTGTTGAACAAAACTTGGACCAACAATTCCAAAACCAAATTTTGATAGTGTCAAAATTTAATATGCATTAGAAGGGTTTGTACGATTAATCGAAGCAAACAGCCCCTGAAAACGATCATTTTTTTAGGAACAGAGAAAGAGAAAAATGAAATCTAAAAACTCGGCTTCCATTGTCCGCTTCTCCTCTCACCCATGTGCCCCCCCCCCGCCTTTAAATAAGCCCCTCGCTCCCCTCTCCTCTTCCCCACCACTACCACCGTTTCCACCTCCGCGCTGTGCCGCTGTGGTCGGAGGAGTGGCGAGCGCAATGCTGGAGGAGGCGATCCCCGCGCTGTGGAGCACCGTTCACGGGTGGTTCACCCCGGCGGTGCTGTTCCTCGTGCTCAACATCGTCATCGGCACCATCGCCGTCACCTCCAAGGTTGCCGCGTCGGCGAGCGCGGAGGGGGATAGGGCTGGCGGTGGCGGGAGCACCGGAGGCTGTCCGTGTGCCGTCGATGGCCCTCGACCGGCTCCGGTCGTTCAACCTGTCCTGCCTCACCGCCCCCGCCCCGGAGCGCCCGGTGGTCGGCGTCCTGGATCTGGGGTGCGACCAGCCCACGCCGCTGCTTGAGAAGGAGGGGCTGGTTGAGGGCGAGCGCGAGCACGCGCATATGGACAGGAGCAGGTCGGAGGCGGAGCTTCCGCGGCTGCCGGCGAGGATGCGGAAGTCGGCCAGCGAGAAGTCAGCGTTCGCGCACTTCGCGGTCGAGGGGGAGGACACCGACGCGGTGGAGTTGCGGCGCCCAGCGACGACGAGGGCCGCGGCGCGCGGTTGGATCCGCTTGGCGGAGCCGGAGTGGGAGGAGATAGAGGAGGCCGCCGGCGGCGAGGTGGACGCCCGCGCGGACGACTTCATTAACAAGTTCCGGCACCAGTTGAAGCTGCAGCGCATCGACTCCTTCATGCGCTACAGGGAGACGATCCGCCGCGGCCAGGCGGCGGCGGCTGCTGCGACCGGGAGTGAGTAGTGGGAATCTGGAGAAACCGAGGGGCCTAGACGCTAGAATGATAAAGAAGAAGAAATGTGGGGAGGAGGAGATGGTAGTTTCTTCCTTCCTTTCTCCCACGGTTTTTCTTTCCCTCCGAGGCCTTGTTTCTTGTTTGGAAAGGCCGACCTCTGGCCGGCAATGTCCTTCTCAAATAAGAGCTGATGATAGTATAATGTAGCTTTTGAGTTTTGGGTAGAATTTACTGTAATGTGGTATCATAGTCTGTGAATTCCAGCTGAAACAATCGGTAGTTTATGGGCCTGTTTGGGAGAGCTGCGACTGGGCTAAAAAGCTGTTTTTAGTTTGCCGAGCTAGTAAAACACTTGTAACTGGCGGCTGTGACTTTTCTTGTTATACTGTTTGGCAAATTAGTTGTTACAGCTGTAGCTTTTGGGGGCCAACCGAGTGGGGAGGTAACATAACGAAGTACAGCGGCGTCCGAGTGGGGAGGTGACATAGAGGCGGTGAGGCGGGGTGGCGGAGGTTGAGAAAGCAGAGCGACCGATGTACGAGGTGATCAAGCGAAGCCATAACTAAAAAGCTCCTTCTCAGTAGCTGCAGCTTTGGGGGGTGTTTCTGTTGTGACTTAGCTTTCCAGTTACTTTGTAGTCATACTGTTTGTGAGAGCTTTTTGCTCAAAGCTGAAGCACAGCTCTTCCAAACAGGCTCTATAAGTTTCTGTGAATTTGCTGCTCTTTTTAAAACCCTCTCTCTATATATTTTAGCTTTGCAAATATGCCCAATGAACTAACGGAATTGCTAATAAGAGGGTGTGTCCTCACACCCTTTTATTTTGACAGGAAGCATCTCTTTGCTTCTCCTATTTTCCTTTCCCTTGTAGCCTTTCTCGTCATTACACTTGCGTCATCCTCTTTACCCTCTATCTTTCCTCATTCCCTTCCCCTCAAATTCAAAATAATTTTTTTTTCAAAATTCCCCCTGCATTTTCGAATAAGATATATTTTCTACCACTTTCAAAAAAAAATTTAATCAAAATTTTTTTGAAACTCTAGTTTTTTTAATAGAAAATTTTCAAAACGAAAGTTTTCAAAGTTGAAACATTTTAGTTTGAAAATTTTCAAGTTGAAGCTTTCTAAGTTGAGAATTTTTTATTGAAATTTTTTGAGTTGACACTTTTTAATTTGAAATTTTTTGAGTTGACACTTTCTACTTTTAAACTTTTCAATAAATTTTTTTTCAAGTTGAAACTTTCTAATTTGAAAATTTTAAATTTTAAATATTTCATGTTGAAACTTTCCGAGTTGAAATTTTTCAATTTAAAATTTTTTGAGTTGAAAATTTTTTGTTGAAACTTTCTATTTAAAATTTTCAAAGTTAATTTTTTTAATTTTAATTTTTTGTTTTAGAGAGGATAGGAGGTGGGGAAGTGAGTAGGGAAGAGGGAAGAGGAAATGCGGAGGTGGATGGAGAAGATGACATATAGTATCGTAGAAGGGTGTCCTTAAATATTTTATAAACTAGTGGTACCATGAACAAATTCATTTTTGCAGGTTTCTACTTTCTTGTACTGTGGGTTGTATTTTTTTGAGTGCTATTATAGCACGGCATCTAGTCACTTCACCATCTGACGGGATATACGTGACCAGCGGCCAAGTGCACTCTTATCTAAGGATGCTGGAACCAACCGATTAGCATGCATGGGCACAAGCATGCATGGGATGCGCTTGCACCGCATGATTTGATAGCAACTAGCCGCCCGATTAGACACGAACAAACAACGTATCCTCTGCGCTCGCTGTTCTACGTGGTTGACACCATCCTCCTGGTGGTGCACATCCTCGGCGCCGTCATCGTTGCGGTGTCATCAGGTGCGATGTGGACGCTTCGAAGCAAGGCCCTAAATGTGTGGACCTTCATGGTGTTCACGACGGTACTGATGTTCTCGAGCTGCAGGTACATGCCGAAGAACAAGAATATGGTGGTGTTCAAGAAAGACACCGCATTGCAGCTGTTGCTTGTGTGAAAACCAATTTCATATTAGTTTTCATGAGATTCGCCAAATATTCAAATAAATCAAGTAGGTTTCACAGGGCTTGCGCATCTGGATGAAACACTACGAAGCCTCGTGAAACTTATTTGTGAAACTTAACCCTGAAACATGATACCTATTAAGACATAGTTTTACAGACTATCTGTAACACCCTGGCACCTTCAGTGCCCCGAATGTTACCTTCTTAATTAACCACAACCACAAAGCACTAGAGAAGGACAACAAAACGACTTGAACAAGCTAATAGGGGCCGAACTTACTAAAAATTTCGGCAGCACCTCCTTTAAAACTAGAGCATCCACTCAGCAGACAAAAGAGATCAATTAATAATGAAAACATAACAAAGCCATTCACAATCAACCAACCATCATAAACTGCCATGGCAATTACTAGCCTTCATGACCAACTAAGCAAATATACAAGGATATGACATATGCAAAAGACAAGCGCTACACCATACAACTAAGGTTTTATAGTCCTAAACATTCACCCATTACTTACAATTTATCGCAACCAAAAGAAACCAAGTTCATCACCATCACTACTATAACCAAAAGTAAGGATATTATCCTAAACTAGCTACATGAAGTCATCGTGAGTGAAGTGAGCTAGCCCATCTCCCAAATGTCGCCTTGGAGTTACCTAGAATAAAATATCAAACACAAGCGTGAGCTCATCACTCATCAATGTGTAATGCGAAAAGGAATTAAAGTGAACATGTAGCAATTATATATATGAACTACATGACTTTAAGCATACAAGGAATTTAACACACAAATCCTCATCCAAATCATCTCATTAGGTCTTTACTCACAATCACAATTATGCAATGCATCATGCATGCTTATGAATGCAACCATCTTTGGCTCATACCGGTATTGCCGGATCACGCCCGTCGGCATGCACCCTCTCATTCCCTTCCATCCTGTGGAGGGGCCTACTCTTACTGTCTCGCTCCCATTCATCTCGATGAATGGGACTACGAGGAAGGACTTTTGTGCTCACTACGGGTGAGCACCGAGGCCCGCATCAACATGGGACGCCCCGTCCATTATGAATGCATGAATGTAAATGGGCACACATAGATCACATCTTCATTCATTTCTAATCATTATTGCAAGCCATAACCACATGCATCACATAGATAAATCCTACTTTCATAAACCGCCGTTCGCGGTAGTCTATTCAAGTTCACAATTAAGACATCAATATAATTTCTTTCATGTGGGTAAGGTCCTAAATAACATTAAACCTTTACATTACCACAACATGCATATCACATTACACTTACCTTCAACCGCGAGGAGGAGGATGGCGAGAAGTTGAAGCCTCTCCCAAAGCTACTCCCCCTGAAAAATAACATTCGCAAGCTCAACTTTCCAATTCTAGATGGGTCACAATGACCATACACACAACACTACTACACCTGAACGCACAAAAGACCCAAAACCCCGGCGATTAAAAATCCGGACAGCAAGCGCTCTAAAGAGCTTAATTCCTAATTAGCTTAACCAAAAACAGGGTTCTTTACCTCTAGTTAACCATAAGAGGCTAATCTACAACTATCTCACAACCACTTATGTGGGAGATGCCTCGAAGGTCTACAAATCGCAACTAAAACTCAACCGCAAAACTGAGCTCGCTGAAAATTCCCAATTTCAGTTCATCGACTTCCAAATAGCGTAACTTTTGATTGGCTCAACGGATTTTCGCGTTCTTGCACTCAAAACGACCGCAAGGAAATGAAATACACCAATAACATAGCCACTCACTTGGCCAACGCACCAGCTGGTCCCAGATTGATGATGAACAGCGAGTACCGACCACTCAACACGATCTGGACATCTCTCACGGAAACAGCCGTAACTTCCAAATGGTTGGGCCGATTCGCGATTTCTTGAGCTTTAATTAAACTTAAGAACACTAGCTTTATTTTTCTCTATAGCCAACCTGTCAAGAGAGGACCCAAGCATACCCAAAACGTGACCGAAAAACTCAACGTGAGCATAGCCCAACCACTAACCAAAGATCCCCCCCCAACCAAGAGCAAGACAATCTCTATAGCCCAAATCTAAGAGCCCTAGACCAAACCCCAACCAGGAAAAGAACCCCTACTCCCAACCCTACAATCCATACCTCTCTTACCATCAAGGAGAAGGAGGAGGATGGAGGAATCGGCCGGCAGCAGGAGAAGCAACAGGGGATGGCAAGATGGCGAGCACCGGCAGGACAGGCAGCGCCAGGCAGAGCTGGGAAGAGGGACGCCAAGGGAGGATCAGGCACGCCCGCCAGAGGCCGGAGGTGGTGCCGTGGCAATCAAGCGGCTGGCCGGAAATCGTGAGGGCGACGCCGGCAGGAAGATCGGCTGGATCGACCGGCTAAGGGATTAGGCAAGACAACAAGAAGTGACCCAGAGCTTCATAGTTCGGCAAAGACTTGAAGAAGCCCTAGGGAGGAAGGAATGGCGTCGATCCCACAGAAGCAAACCGCCAGAGGAGAAAAATGGAGGCGCCACTGCTACTTGGAAAAAATCGTGGAAGTTGGCTTGGCAGAGCAAGGAGCATTGCCACCACTCATTTGGAAGAGAGAGAGATGAGGTTAGGAAAAGTAGGTGGAGAGAAATTTCAAAATACCCTCCCAAAACCTAAAACCTTAATCCTAACCCCTCCAGATGGCCAACCTCCTCCGAGATCACCTGCCAGACGGGCCCAGCTCACCCGACTGAAGGCACAAAAATTTTGGGGCGAGGTTTCGCAATATTACTCTATCAATACTTGGTGAAACTATAAACTTAGATGAGAAACTATGTGATGAAACCTCATGAAACATATTAATGAAATGTTCGTGGAACATCATGAAACTTATCTGTAAAAAAGTTATGATACTTGAACTTATTGTAACTTATGAAACATCGTAAAACTTATTTTGTGAAACCTCATAAAATTTATTTGTGAAACATTGTGAAACTCAGCAAGTTTCAAAAGCAAATTCAAAGTTTTAGTAACTTTCAATAAAATTCATGCACATGTTTCAAACGGGTTTCAAGTTTCAACGTCAAGTTTCATAAACAAATTCGAAGTTTTGGGTAAATTTCAATAAAAAGTTTATGCTAGTTTCATGGTGCTTAAAAACAAACTTCACGTTTCAACGACAAGTTTTAGAAACACAATCAAAGTATTGAGAGAGTTTCAACAAAATTCATGCAAGTTTCACAAGTTTCAGGGAAAAACAAATGAAAACCAGCTTCATATGGGTTTTCATAACACTCGCTTCTTCTGGTTATTGAAACCAGGGATTTTAGCCTTAGAGATTGGCGGGTACAAAGGATGGGGACCCTTCATCATTCTGGGAGCTTGTCCCCTATTGAAGCGAGTACCTTGTGGTGATGCTTTACTTCCCCTAATCACATGTTTGCACCCTTCTCCCCTGCTAGGCTGCTCTCCCTTCCCATCAAGCTTCTGGCCCCTACCTCTAACTGGGTGAACCACACCGCCACCCTTATCCCTCACGCCACCCTCGCACCGCTTTGCTTGTGGGATTGTGCCCTCCCCTCCACTATCGTGTCCTCCTCTTCTTCGCCGCCATAAGCATGGCTCCTCAACAACGCCTGTCATCAGTTCCCCTACCCATCTCCCCCTCCCTCCTGCGAGCTTCCCTTGCTTGATCCCTCTCTTCCGCTACCACACCATCCTCCCATCTTGCCGCAGGCATGGCCCCTCGACAACGCCCATCATTTGTTCCCCTGTCCATCTCCTCCCTCCCGTGAGCTTCCCTCATGCATGCCATCTCCTCCCCATCGTGCCTTTCTCACCTTCCATCGCCCCTTCGCCACTGTGTCTTCCTTCCCTTCCACCGCTGTCATGTCTTCCTCCCCTATTATTGTCACCACTGGAAGAGACCTCACCAGGGACATGGTGATGTTCTTAGTCGCCTTTGCCATGCGATGCACAACCGCCTTACACATGTTCAACAAAATGCCAGATTTGCCATGGTGGGGAGCTTCACAATGTTGTCAACAAAGAGTCATCAAGAGTATCACTGTATCAAAATGATTCACTGGTGAGGAGTAGCCATCTGTGACCATAGCCACACCATAGTCTAGCTCATATTAGTACAGTTGGGCATGTCGACCAGTGGAGGAATAGCTACCATTGTTGCACATAGACCTGGCTAAATCGAATATGTTATATGTAAGTTTGTCGTTGTTATCTCTAGTACTTCTAATTAGGAGTTGGTGGTGGTCATCCGTTCTATTTCAGAACACCTGATTCGTTGAATCTGGTACAAACGGTTGAGATAGAAGGGCATTTAATCGATCGTCTCACCCCTTTCTCTCATCTTTGCACGGGCTCATACGACTCGATAGAAGGGCATTTAATTGATCGTCTCACCCCTTTCTCTCATCTTTGCACGGGCTCATACGGCTCGAACTGCTCCATCCAGACATCTTCCATCTCAAACCACCTCGACGCCGCACCACCTCCCCTCCCTCGATCCAGCATACTCAACTCTCCTTCTCAAATCTCGCGACCTCTCACTCCTGATTTTCTTTTTCCACCACCACCTTCAACATCTGCCCTTTATGAGTTGTGAGAAGAAGGACCGACATCAGCGTGGAGGCAAGTGGGTAGTGCAAGCGCTCGCAACTAAGGTCCAAATCTTATCTATACAACAACTACCAGTAAAGCTCGGATGTGGAGGAATGAAAAAGCGCAGCAAATGAGGTTGCAGCTGTGCTTGTCTCCTCGCTCGTTGATGGCCTCCCCCACCTCCAAGGCTAGCCTACAAGCCTAGGTACTTCTCAAGGTTGGAGTTAGACGCAATGGAGGAGATGGTAGTGGCCTTTGCTGGAGAACAGAGTTTGAACTAGAAACTACACCTTGGTCATGGGGAAGAGGAGCATTAGGCTGCTACAGGAGGAGCACACCGTCATTTTGGTGTGGTAGAAGAGGGGTCTTCCCTTCTTCTGTCCCCTTCCCTTGCATGGATTGGCTCTCTACGGTGATGACCATGATGGGAGTAGTTGGTAGTTCATGCGAGGACGGGTGTTCAATTAGGAGTTGGTGTAGGGTCGAGGATGCGCCTAGAGGGGGGGGGGGTGAATAGGCGTTTTACAAAATTTGATCGCTCACTAGCCAATTCGCTCTAATCAACCCCTATGTCAAAACCTAATCAAATATATATGCGGAAGCGATAAACTAGGTTTTGACAATTAAAGCCTAAATCAACTAGGCTCACTAGTGCACTAACTAATTTATGTCTCTACACTAGAATTGCTAAATTGAACAATCAATTAATACTAAGTAATTCTAATACATTCAAGCAATTGATAAATATGCAAAAGGTAAATACTTGAATGTAACGAGACAAGGGACAACCGATGTTTTTCCGTGGTGTTCGGAGACTTGCCGGTCTCCCCTAGTCCACGTTGAGGCAAGCCCGACCACTCGGACCGGCTCCCACTCGAGCACCCGCCTCTTTCCACTAGTCGTGGTTTTTCACGCTCGCGCGTAGGCTCAACCCGAACCTTCACAAACTTGCCGGTGCTTCTCACACCTCGAGAGCTCCCGCGCACGACGCCTACGCCGTCTAGGAGTCGGCAACCTCCAAGAGTAACAAGCCGCTCCTCGCTTGAACCTCACCGGGCACAACAAATGCGCTCCTCGGTGATCACCAAGTGCAACACATGCACAAGGACCTCACTCAAGTGCAACACATGCACAAGAGCTCACTCAATCCACTCCTAATTGCAACACATGCAATTAGTGCTCACTTTTTAGCTCAAGAATCAAATGGGAGTGTGCAACACATGCAACACCTCACCCAAAACCTCAAACACAGCAACAACCTCATGCCCAAGCCCCCCAAGGGCTCTATTTATACCCCACACAAGAAAACTAGCCGTTGGGGCAAAAGTACTGAAATTCGGGCAGGAAGGCCGGTCATACCGCACCCTGGCCGGTATGACCGCTCCTCACAAGCCAACGGCTAGAAAACTAGTCACAGACGAAAAACCGGTCATATGCGCCCTTGGCGCAGATGACCAAGACAGCAAGAGGATCACGACCTCTCGATGCAGCCGGGACCCGAATATGCAAATCCGGACTCTCTATGTATACTTGCACTAGTCCAGGATCACGCTAGTGCACACAGGCTCAACATTAGTGAATATCATAATCATACACAACGTAAATAAGACAAAGACATAATATACTAAATATTAGCGGTTGTATGACCTTATGGTCAACTTACTTAGCAATGCCTCATAAGGCTGAACAACAAATTGAACTCAGCAGCGGAATAAAGACGAGATAACCCTCAAGATACCACGTGCAACCGACAAGGCTCAAGACGCTAAACATTCGTCCCTTCATGGTACTCCTTCTTCAAAGATCGATGATTTTTGTAGGCAAGGGTGAGTACACCAACACGTACTCAACAAGTTGTGCATGAATGCAATTCTATCATAGCTATATGCAAGGCTTATTCCAAAGGAAGGCTTATGGCTCATAAGCGAAGCAAGATTTTCAAACATAAACAATATATAGATTGAAAAGACAGTAAAACAAATAATAACAAGTAAATAGATTCTATTGTTTCTCAAATCAAACCCAAGTTCTCCATCCTAAATCAAGTTCCATTATCCACATGGCATCCTGCCATCCCAAACAGTTGTCCATTTTAATTAACTACCCCTTGACTGTAATTCCCGAGCATTGCTCAATACCGTGAGCACGGCTATCCGAATAGATTGTACACTCTGCAGAGGTTATGCACTTTACCCACATGATACAACCATACACCACACAAAGTAACGATCGTAACGAAGCCTTTACAATGCATCCTCTTAACCCAAGGCTACCGCTAAGGTTTCAACATCAAGGGCTATACCACCACAACAGGCCCCCCTCTTGCGCCATGTGAGTTTCCTCCGTGAACCGGACCCACACCACCAAAATAGCACTTAAGTTAAGCATTTGCAAATTAGTCACTAAGTCTGTCCCATTCCGCACATGTGGTTGCAAGTTAGACTCAGTCAAAGGCTCATGAGGTTAAGTCCTTAGTTTTGATGAGGCAAGACTAACCAAAAGTGATCTCAATAACCAAAACCAAATAAAAACCAAATACGATCGCCCAATTGCCACTCTTGGCCCACCGTAAACAATCTTGCCACTTGCCCCAGCCTAAATCATTTTTCCACCCCAGTTGATTACCAAGCACCATGTGCTATACACAAATCAATATCGTTGTGTGACATCCATCGCCACAACAACTCAATCTCATCGTGTGACCACACATGACACACAAATTCTCATCATTGTTCCATATTCCATTAGTCAAGATTATTAAACCATAATTCATGAACATGTGATGACATGGCATGGCTAAGCAATTCTATTCCGTTCTAACCATCCATGTTGATTTTCTATTGACCAACTATAATTAACCAACCTAGGGTGACAATGAAGCATGGCATACAAATAACAAGGTAGGGTATAATCCAAAGGGTATGATAGCTAATCCCAAACTTAAGTTGAAAACATTTGTACGCATAAAATAACAAGTGATAATGTAAATCAAAATAGCATGCAATCTAATTTATGGGTGCAACATGATCAAAGCACAACTTGCCTTCGTTAAGCTCCGGCTCCTGATCTGGAAATAATTCCTGAGCTGAGAAATCCCCTTCCGAAGCCTCGCACAATTCAACGTCTCGCACAATTCAACGTCTACGCGAATCGAGAGAGAAAAGCAAATAAAAACCAAAACTAAGGAGCAAACAATTTCAAAAATTCAAATAAAAACAACCATTAGAAAGATCTTAATTTTACAAATTTTTAAGAATTTGAATCACCTCAATCGGAGTTAAAACGCAAAAGTTATAGCGTTTTGAAGTTTGAAAATCCTGAAAAACCCTAAAAGTCATAAAATCCGAATTACTTGAATTATTTTTATAAAGGAAATCGCTTTTATGGCGCCATTAGTGTGCTATGCTGACGTCAGCGCTTAATTCCGACCAATGCACACGTCAGCGTCACGCCAACCACGCATAGCGCCACCTCGCCGGATCGCCACGCTGTTAGCAAAGCATCCAACTACCTCGGTACGTGGCGCGACGGCCTAGTGTCATCGGCGGCGAGCAACCGGCACCTCCCCAATCTCACCTCGATGTCGCCTATCTGATGACGCGGCTAGCTTCGCTTCTCGGTCACCGGAGCAGCGGCGGCGCGGTGTTCTTTTCCGGCGGCGATGGCCTCCACAACGATCTCCTTCCTCGATGATGCTTCGGCGAAACGACGGTGCGCACCAGATGCGCCTAGACACGGCGAATGCGGTGGCCCGGCTGGTGGCTCGAAACGATGATCGTCGGCGACTAATCGACGCGGGGAAACTTGCGGCGCGGCGCGGAAAACTCGACCATGATGGCTACGCTGTGCTCCACGGGCTAGGGCTTGGAACTTCAATGGCTTGAGGGATTGCGCACCCGATGCTCCCCTTAAATATAGTACACGGTGGTCGCGTTTTGGCAAGAATCGATGAGGAGTCCGTGGCGGCTACGGCATGAACTCGCAGAGTCCGGCTCTGGGACGACATGAGGACGACGACCAGATGGCCGACACGTAGCGAATCAGATGGCTATGCTTCACGCACGCGGTAGGGTTTCCTAATCGGTTTTGGCGTGAAAATGACCGTTGGATCTTGATCCAACGGTCGGCAAAAATCCTTTCTAAATCCGACCAGCCTGCACAGTAATTGGGCCGGGCCTGTTACTATTCATTCCATATTTTCCCGAATTTCCTATTTTAATTATTCCGATTAAACGTTTTGATTTATTTAAGGCTTTAGAAATACTCTAAAAATTCCCAGAAAATTCTCAAAAATACTTTGAAACATTTTGGACTTTAATAAAATATTTTCACAAAACTTTATTTTGCAAATATCTTTTATAATTATTTCTTGACAAAGATAATGTATTTTAATTCAAAAGAATTCAAATAAATCTCAGAAAATCCAATAAATTCCAGAAAATTCATAAAAAACATAATTTGTAAATACATAATATTTAATCATTAAAAATTCAAAAATTGGGATGTTACACGGTCATACCGCCACCTCGGCGCCAAAACAACTGCAGACTTTGAAAAAACACATCAGACGGGCCTAGATTACCGTACCGCAGATGATCGATGGGGTCGCGGTCATACCGCCCCCACAGATTTTCAACTCCAATTTCGCGATCTTTTCCTCCGAAGATCCAAATGCAATTCTTTGAGCCTCAAGGATGATCAACACATGATCATACACGTGCAAAACACATTTGCACCAATTCAAACCATGCTCAAAGAATTCAACCCAAAATGCGAAAACACATTTGCAATCGAGTCAAGAACTATTCGCAAATCAGATAGTTTAATCAAACTCGAGTTTATGAGATTAATCCCCTAGCCATGTGAAGGTCAACACAAGACCCGGCCAACTTGCCAACACCCGCTGCAAGCCCCACTCACATGCTCTCGAATTCGGACACATAAACCTCGGTTTATTCGACAACTAACTTGCAAATAACGCAAATAAACACATTTCATGCTTGAGCACTACTCTTTGCAACACATGCAAAAGTCTAGCTCCAAGCAACATCAAATCAAGGTGCATGAACTTCTCTAATTGCAACACATGCTATTCTCTAGTTCCATGCAACACCAAAACCAAACTTCAACTAAAACAAATCACACGTATGAGCTCTTTACTCGCAACACATGCAAGCCTCTAGCTCCATACAAACCACAAACACATAAAATCATGCTTGAGCTCTCTCCTTTTGCAACACATGCAAAACTTAGCTCCAAGCAACACCAAGGTTTTATAAAGATTGTTTTGAGAACCAAAGCATGAAGCTTCAACTAATGCAATACATGCAAAAGTGAACTTCATGCAAAAGCCAACGCATTAGCGTATCCTATTTGCAACACATGCAAATCAAAGCAATATGCGAAAACCAAATCCAAATGCTCTTCCTCTTTGCAACACATGCAAATCAGAGCATAATGCAAAACAGCCAAGCACGGACTTAACACATTTGCAACACATGCCAAATGGTTAACCTTTATGCAAAAACCAAATCCAAATGATTTGAGCAGTGAACGCGGATTGAGATCACCAACACATGATGAAGCTCAAGCAACGGGAACGACCCCTCTTAATAGCACGGCGATAAAACCTTAGACTCAAAGACTATAAAGTCTTTAGCCTATCTAATTATACCTTCGCCGCCGCGCGCAAGCAATCCCCTTTGGGGTCTTTATGATCTTCACTTTGATATTCCCCCGGGATATCCACTCGACTCCTCTTCTTTGACTTCGGGATCCACTCTTGACGCCCATCAACTCATGATGCCGTCCTTGTCCCGTTCTCATCATCTCATTCATCTTTGGACCTAACTCAATCACAACTCATAAAACTTGTTAGTCCAAGATGCATGGTTGTCTCAATTATCTTATGCACTCCGTTAACACATAATGGATGTCTTTAGATCAATTGAGCACAACCTAAATCAATTGAAATGATTGTAAATGTGTCTTAAGTATAATAATGCAACACATGCTTAATTATACTTAAGAACTATTCATTTGTCCTCAATTAATCACGGAGCACCATCAACACATGATGAAATGTTCGTTAATGATTAATAAGACAAATGAACTCAATTTAAATTATCATTTAAATTGATATGAGTATATATTAACTACACAAGTTTTCATATACTCATGTTGATGAAAAGTAATGATCCATTATATGTAAATTGTATGGAAATGATTATTACTCTAAATCATCAACTATAGAATACACCCCACATGTATATGTGCATAAATATGATTGTCTTGGAGATAATATGCACATATCCAAATTGATCGTATTGGAGTATATCCTATATTACCATGAGTATACTTATAACTAGGCAATTCAAATATATACTCAAGGATTTAGTTTCTTTGTCTTGATCCTTATATGTGTCAATAACGAATCGATCAATACAAAGAGACTTTCAAGTTAAACTACTGAACTCCCCTAAGTGTGTGCATCCATGTAATATATGGATTGGGAAACATGATGCACATTTTGTGGTTAATATAACGGGGACATTCATATTTTAACTTGACTCCAAAGTATGCAACTAATACTAGAATGAATATGCAAACATACCTTGGGTTATCCATTTTTCAATGCGATGAGACTAATCAAAAGATATTCTAAATAAACAAGTTAGTCTCGATATAAGATTTGTCATTAATAACAAAATCACATTAATGGATAATCACAATATTAGATTTGTCATTAACACCAAAACCATAACTAATGAAGGTTGAACTTACAATCTCCCCCTTTTTGGTGATTAATGACAAATCCAAGCTTAATAAGCGCATTTGGATTAAAACTAACATATTGAGAGAATTTAAGCTATTAGAATGCATATGCACATATTAAACAATTAAGCATTGACAATTTTTGAATGCATATGAGAATCAATTCTCCCCCTTAACCAATTAAGCTTCCTTTTTAAGCCAAATAATATTAAGCTTCCTAATTCTCCCCCTTTTGGCATTAAACACCAAAAATGGATAAACCATCTTAAAAGAATATTTTAATTATTTCTCCCCCTTTTTGGCATTTAACAATTTCTTTTTGAGCTCCTAATTCTCCCCTATTTAATTATCTCCTTTTAATGAAGGTCATACAAGAATTGAAATAAACACTTATGACCTTGGGAATGAATTAAGATTTCAAACCAAATAAAAACTTGAAGGATTATTCAAGAAGTAAACCAAGTTTTTTTTTGAAATATGGTCTAAAAATAAGGAAAACTCGAAAAGAGACCATATTTGGATTTGTGGATACCCCTTGTACAAATACCACTTGTAAAGATAAGCGTGAAAAACGAAGTAAGGGTATCACACGGTTTATTTGAAACACATTCAAATAACTCACTCCTCATTTTATTAGGCTTTGCACATTTTCAATATGATTCTCTTGAAGAATCCAACAATTTGCCTAAACGGGTTAACGAGGAACCCAAAAGAATAAAGACCACTTTGAGAAATAGATACCACTTGTAAATTTAATCTCAAGGGCTTTGCTTGAAGACTCAAAAAGAAATGAGCATTCTTAGATTTTAATGAAGAACAATACTCAACAAGAGATTTCCTCTTTAATGTATTTCAACGCATAAAGAATCTCACACAGAGAAGTCTTAGGCGGTTGAACTTACAAATTTAGCTTGCGAGGAAAAATCTTAATCAAGAATGTGGGTATCGGAGAAATACTACAAAGAGGCAATGAAATACCACTTGTAGGAAATAATTGAAATCAATGATACCACTTTAAAAAGGAATCCAAATAATCAAGGATATCATTAGAGAAAATGATCAATAAGAACCATGATACCACTTGGAGAAAGGAAAAACTCAATAATACCACTTGTAAGCATATGGAATGAATAAAAGCTCAATTGATACCACTTAGGATCAAATCACAAAGACTTGATACCACTTGAAGGAATGATCGATAAGATTGATGGGTATCAGAGCAATATAATCGGAGCATCATATACTTATGGGTATTAAAAGCTGAAGATAGATCAATAAAATCACAAGATTTAGTATCAGAGCAAAACAAAGACATGATATCACTTGGAAGCAATTAAGTGCTCAAAACTTGATATAAATAAACTCCCCAAGATATTCAACAAGTGAATTTTGGAGTTATTTGCATTTGAATTGCGCAAGTTTTGTCTTTTCAAAAGGTCAAGTGAAAATCACTCTTTAGTTCATTTAAAGTGCTCATAACTGATACCACTTGAAAATGCCTTCAAATAAATTTCAGAGCTTTTCAAATTTTGCACAAAAGAACTTTGGGATCACAAGAAACTTTTCCAAAAAGAATTTTTGAAAAAGGAATAACAAAATAAACGATATCCCAAAGCCCAGCTCGAAAACCTGAAAAATTCAGAACTGAAATTGCCAGGGCTGGTATGACCGCTTCACAGGGCCGGTCATACCGCATGGCCGGTCATACCGCAGGTGGGTGCGGTATTACCGGTTCTGACCGACTGAAAAACAGACTTTTTGCAAATTTTGTCAAAAAAGATTCAAATGAAGTCCAATTGATTTGAAATTTTTCAGAAATGAACTTTGGACTAATTAGAAGGTTTTGCAAAAAGAATTTTCTCAAAATCAATTTTGTTTTGAAAGATATGGCAATTTGCGCTTTGAGGCATAAAAGGAAATCGATTTTCACGAAAAGCCTCAAAATGCAATTCAATTTTGATTTCATGCAATTTCAATTTCATGGCTTAGATTGGTGAATCAAGAATGTTTCTAGCCAAGATTTAGAATGAAATCCAACTTGAATGCCAACAATTTAGAATAGTGCTAGAATAGGCTATTTTGGATTAAATCAAATTGTTTTTGAGCTAAATTCGATTTCAACATTTAGTTTTTCATTTTCAAAACTTGTAAAACATTTGAAATACATAATAGAATACTTTTTCAAGGATTTTCACAAATTTGGGTCATTTAAATACAATTTTGACTTTTGATATAAATAGTCCAAAGAGGGTCCTTTTGAAGAACCAAATGAGAAATCACAAAGTCAAATTCAATCAACACAAAAAAAATTCAAATAAAGCAAGGGTAAGATATAGAGATTTGAATTTTGTGTATGAGTCTAAAAATATCATTTTGAATTGCAATTCTACACAAGAATTGATCCAAATGGTGAAACTCACTAAGTGCAATAGTATGACCATTACGGGTCAAGTATAGTTTTCCGGCGAGTTTCAAAATCAAATAACTTTTGCTAGGTTGGTCTTTTGAAAATCTTTTGAATACGAAAGTTGTTGAGAATGACCAACTCTAGGATTTTCATTTTGGAATTATTTTCAAAATCCTTTTACTTTTAATTCTATGAAAATTATAAGTTTAAATCCAAAACAAGATACTACTATCTAGATTTTGGAGTTAAAACTCATTTTCTTTTCAAAATAGATTTTGTGAAGTCAAAACCTTTGAAAAACATTTTGAAAACATTTGTATACATTTTACAACTAGTTTTTCACAAGTTTACTAATAGTATACAAAATTTTGACTTTTGGCTAAATGGTTGATTTTGAAATTATATATATATGCACTTATATTAATATGGGCACATGTAGGGATGTGATACACATGAATATGAATTAACACTCCCCCTAAATGTGTCACTATTAAACTTGCTCAAGATTTGCAACAAGAGAATAGATAAGAGGCGAGAGCAAGTGGCCATAACAAGTAATCTAAATTGATTTTCATTAATATTTCAATATAACCTACACAAGGCTATAAGACATAATAGTAATCAACTTAAATACTTGTTACCGAGATGGCATTGGCTCATGATGGACTTTATTGTCTTCATGCTTGACACCACTTGTAGACGAATATAATCCTTCTCCTCTTAAGTGAGCAAGCGTCCAATCCATCTCAATATCACCTAAAAATCTTTTAGGCGGTTTTTGGTACCCAATCCTTGTTGGGTCCGACAACGTTAGTCACAATTGATTTAGGAACCCAAATGGTCCTAATTTTAGCATTTTAAATTGACTAACATGACTAGAAATAGTTTTGCAGAATTATTCCTCCTAAGCAAAATATTTGGATTTAAGTGAGAGGACTTAGGAGGGCATTGATATTTTGCAAAACCATTTCTAGTTTGATCTCTTCTAAGCACATAGTAATCATTATAGTAAGGACGCTTAGAGGATCTAGCATTTCTAGCAAATGTTTTGCTATAATTATTTTTCCTAAGCATATGATCATCATGAATTTTCTTATTCTTAGGAAATATAGCATTTTGAGCAAATGCATTTCTAGAAATACTCTTCCCATGCAAATGTATATCATTTTTAGCGGACATAGGGGACTTGACAAGCTTGGCAAACACATTACCATTCTTGTCCTTCCTAAGCAAATAATTTTCATTAATAAGAATAGGCTTAGGGGTAGTACCTTTGGGACAATCCTTACCGAAATGCCCATTTTCCCGGCAATTGAAGCACGTCACGCTATTTGGCCCTCTCTTGACCGATTTGACTTGCTCCTTACTGGTTTGCCTCATTGTTGGTGTTGTGGCCTTGTTATCCACTTGATTAGGGAACACGGAGGTGAGGTGGCCCTTCTTGTTGCAAGCGAAGCACTTGATGGTCTTCGAGTGGCGTGCATTGTGCCTCGTCTTGCTATTCTCCCTCTTCTTGGAGATGTAGCCGATCCCTCTCTTATCTTGCGAGCGACGTTGCTTGCTTAGAATGTCATCGAGGGTGGCCTTTCCTTTATAGCACTTCTCTAAGTCACTTCTAAATTTAGTGACTTGTTCCTTGAGCTCTTTATTCTCCTCTACAAGATTAGCATCTAAACACATAGAGGAACTAGAAACAATTTTATTAGAGCAACAAGGTATATCAATTAAATCATTGCAAGAAGTGGACATATCAATTTTTGATGAAATATTTGAATTGATATTTAAACAAGGCATTTCATCAATTAAATTACATGATATTCCTATATCCACCTTTGGCTTGGTGAATTCCTTGAAAAGAATTTTCTCATGATTTTCTTTTAGAACATCATAATCATTTTGAAGTGATTCATGTTCTAACTTCAAAATTTTATATTTCTTTTTCTCCTTTCCAAGAAATTCATTGAGCTCCTCTAGCATATTCATTAATTCGTCATAAGAGGGCTCACCTTCGTCATCACTTACCTCATTCTTACCTTTAGCCATAAAGCAACGAATTTTGATGGAATTGAAAAATCATCGCTCGGTTGAGGCGAGGTTGAGGTTGATGGAGTTGTCGGTTCATCATTTGATGTAGAAGATGAAGGATCATCAACCGACACTTCTTCCTCAATGCAATCCTCATTTGATGTGGGCACTTCATATAATTCTTGAATCTTGGTCCACATTGCATGAGCGCCGAGAGGTTGCATATGAGATTGAAAATTTCTCGCCACAACGCTAAATAAAATGTTAGTAGCTTGAGCGTCGAGATGTAGACATTTCTCCTCTCCTTTAGTTGGAGCAATATCATTTAGTGGAGAAGAAAAGCCGACATCTACGATCCACCATATTTGTGGGCTCATGGATTTAAAATGACTAATCATAAATATTTTCCATGAAGCATAATTAGAGCCATCAAATATATATGAATTGGTGGAGTGCACTAAACCTCTATTTGCCATCATTTTTACTCTCTAGACGGTTAAGCCTAAAATGAGAGTGACCATGGCTCTGATACCACTTGTAAGGTCGAGGATGCGCCTAGAGGGGGGGGGGTGAATAGGCGTTTTACAAAATTCGATCGCTCACTAGCCAATTCGCTCTAATCAACCCCTATGTCAAAACCTAATCAAATATATATGCGGAAGCGATAAACTAGGTTTTGACAATTAAAGCCTAAATCAACTAGGCTCACTAGTGCACTAACTAATTTATGTCTCTACACTAGAATTGCTAAATTGAACAATCAATTAATACTTAGCAATTCTAATACATTCAAGCAATTGATAAATATGCAAAAGGTAAATACTTGAATGTAACGAGACAAGGGACAACCGATGTTTTTTCGTGGTGTTCGGAGACTTGCCGGTCTCCCCTAGTCCACGTTGAGGCAAGCCCGACCACTCGGACCGGCTCCCGCTCGAGCACCCGCCTCTTTCCACTAGTCGTGGTTTTTCACGCTCGCGCGTAGGCTCAACCCGAACCTTCACAAACTTGCCGGGGCTTCTCACACCTCGAGAGCTCCGCGCCAAGACGACGCCTCGCCGCCTAGAGTCGGCAACCTCCAAGAGTAACAAGCCGCTCCTCGCTTGAACCTCACCGGCACAACAAATGCGCCCTCGGTGATCACCAAGTGCAACACATGCACAAGGACCTCACTCAAGTGCAACACATGCACAAGAGCTCACTCAATCCACTCCTAATTGCAACACATGCAATTAGTGCTCACTTTTAGCTCAAGAATCAAATGGGAGTGTGCAACACATGCAACACCTCACCCAAAACCTCAAACACAAAGAACAACCTCATGCCCAAGCCCCCAAGGGCTCTATTTATACCCCACACAAGAAAACTAGCCGTTGGAGCAAAAGTACTGAAATTCAGGCAGGAAGGCCGGTCATTCCGCACTCGCCCAGATAACCGCTCTCACAAGCCAACGGCTAGAAAACTAGCCGTTGACGAAAAACTGGTCATATCACGCCCTTGGCCGTATGAGCCTCAAGACAAATGCAGATGACCAAGCACGACCTCCGGTCATACCGCGCCACCTCGCCAAAACAGCCTCCACTGGAAAAACACACAAGACGGGGGCAGATTACCGCCGTGGTATGATCAAGATGGGGTTGCGGTCATACCGCCCCCACAGATTTTCAACTCCAATTTCGCGATCTTTTCCTCCGAAGATCCAAATGCAATTCTTTGAGCCTCAAGGATGATCAACACATGATCATACATGCGAAAACACATTTTCAATCGACTCAAGAACTATTCGCAAATCGTATTAAGCGAATCAAACTCGAGTTTATGAGATTAATCCCCCTAGCCATGTGAAGGTCAACACAAGACCGGTCAACTTGCCAACACCGTTGCAAGCCCCACTCACATGCTCTCGAATTCGGACTCATAAACCTCGGTTTATTCGCACAACGAACTTGCAAATAACGCAATAAACACATTTCATGCTTGAGCACTACTCTTTGCAACACATGCAAAAGTCTAGCTCCAAGCAACATCAAATCAAGGTGCATGAACTTCTCTAATTGCAACACATGCTATTCTCTAGTTCCATGCAACACCAAAACCAAACTTCAACTAAAACAAATCACACGTATGAGCTCTTTACTCGCAACACATGCAAGCCTCTAGCTCCATACAAACCACAAACACATAAAATCATACTTGAGCTCTCTCCTTTTGCAACACATGCAAAACTTAGCTCCAAGCAACACCAAGGTTTTATAAAGATTATTTTGAGAACCAAAGCATGAAGCTTCAACTAATGCAACACATGCAAAAGTGAACTTCACGCAAAAGCCAACGCATTAGCTTATCCTATTTGCAACACATGCAAATCAAAGCAACATGCGAAAATCAAATCCAAATGCTCTTCCTCTTTGCAACACATGCAAATCAGAGCATAATGCAAAACAGCCAAGCACGGACTTAACACATTTGCAACACATGACAAATGGTTAACCTTTATGCAAAAACCAAATCCAAATGATTTGAGCAGTGAACGCGGATTGAGATCACTAACACATGATGAAGCTCAAGCAACGGGAACGACCCCTCTTAATAGCACGGCGATAAAACCTTTGTAGTACTGCAAAGCGCTTTTCCAGTTTTTTTGGCCGGTGGTGTTCTCATTTTCTTGATTCAAGGATTTATTCTGAAGAAAAGTTTTGTTGCCTCGCAGATTAAAAAGTTTAGTAAAGGTTAGGGTTAAGGAGTTAGGTTTGGGGAGGGGTATTTTTGGAATTTCCCCTCTTCCTCATTTTTATTGTGGCTGATATTTCTTGGAGGAGATTTTTCTTCCCTTGCCAGCCGACTCACTCATCTCAGCCGAGCACCAGCACCCCTGGCGTCTTCTTTCCCTGGCCGAAACCCCTAGCGCCTGCTCCCAATCTCCTCCTAGCGATTTCCTCCCCCAGCCGAGCACCTGTATCCTTGGCGAGTTTCCTTCCTAGCCTCCTCCTCCTGCGCCCTCAGCTGCTGACCAGCTACCTCCTGGTGCCACTCCCTGGCCAGCCGTGCGCCTCCCCTAGAGGTTTCTCCAGCAGCCTCCGGCGAGCCCCCTCCTCCTCCGGCCAACTCCGGCGAGCTCCCCTCCGGTGGCTGATGCTCCTCCCCCGACCGGCGTCCTTCCTCCCTCATTCCTCCATGAGAAAGACTTGAGGTAAACCCTAGGTCTTTGGGGGATTTTAAGGCTTGCATACAAGGTGTTTGTGTTTATGCCTAGCTAGATTGCATGAGTATGTGATGAAACTCATGGGAACGGAGAGATCAAAGTAGTGGGCAGATTTCGGTTTTTTGCATTTAGGGCTTTGATTGGAGGATTGTAGATTCATTTTCGGTTGATCGTATGAAAGGCCTAGGAGGTTTAATGTTGCTATTTGGTTCAATTGGTGTGACGATAGCATGAGTGCAAATTGCTAGCATAACTGTGCTTACTTTTGGTGCTAGTATGGAATATGGTTATGTCTTCCTTGGAGGTATCAAGGAATTTGATGTTCGACTCAGTCATCCAATAATAATTCTGTAAGCCCTCATGTTTGCAATAAATTTGTTTAAGCTACCAAATCACTATGGCAATGGTAGATGTAAATCACCTTTTGTGCATCTAAAGACAAGACCATCTAACCCTACTATTTTGAAGCCGAGACTTGGATGATTGTTATCTGTTGGCATAGGAAGAAAGAAATCACTGAAAGAAACTCACATGCATTTCTAGATAAAGTCAACTTTGCATGCTAGAATTTGTTCAGGAGGTAGTGTTTTTGTATTAGTCCCAAACATATGTTGAGTTAAACTCCTCTTTGGTACTGTATGCGTACTCATTTACTTGTCCTCTAAGATCAAATGTTATAAGTTTTAGTGATTTTATTTATATGTCTGCATTGATGTCTTGTATTCTCAAATTAGTGTGTAATGTGTGATTGCTGCCTATATTCTCATGTTCGAGCATTTTGATGAACTAGATATTGGCGTGCATAAGATGCAGCAAGAAAGATTGTACTGTAGAGTTGTTGCATGCTATACTGACTATCCCTGAATTCACTGCATATGTTTTCATGTTGCATCTTCCTAAGTTTAAATGGCACTAGTTCTAGTGATTTTGTTTAGGTGGTTTGTTGTCTTAAGTTATATTATGTGAATATGTTCTAAATTCAGGCTTTCTTTAATCCTAGGAAGTCATGCGAGCGCTAAGATTCCAAATACCGCTCCATTTTCCATCGGTAAAAGGCAAGTGCATTCCCTAGATCGTGGCTAGGATGATTAATTGATGGTTTGTTTTTAGCGTATGAAATTGCCGGTGAATACGCAAGAGGTAAGCTTTGCTTGACAATAACTAGAAAATGGTCCCTTGTATGAAAATGCTTGTGATGATTAAATGGTTAAGGGAAAAGTACATTGGTTTGTGGAGTATGGATGTATGTTAATTTGTAGTGCTCCCCACTCTATTTATTGCTCTGCAATTTTGAGGAATGTTGGTTGAGAATGGGCTTTGGGGCAAGCCTGTTGATCGAGTGATTGGGGATGTCATGAGCTTGGGTTAAATGAGTAAGTAGATTTTCTTTTAGTCTGTGTATATAAGAATTATCGATGTTGTTGCGTTATGGCTATAATGTCATATTCGTTATCATAATGCATTATGTGGTTAGATGCAAATGTGGGCATGGATTAGGCTCTATACCCATTACGATGAGAGAGGGATCATGGGGCAAAGGGTCATTGGGTAAGAATGATTGTCGGCAAATGAGGAAGTAAGTAATTAAGTTGCTTCCTTTAGTGAAAAATTGATTGATTGCATCTGTTATAATGCTATTGTTGGAAAAGAATAAAAGCGTGGTTCATGCATAACATTTGCATTTGTGCATTCATGATGGACGAGGCGTCCCATGTTGATCGGGCCTCGGTGCTCACCGTAGTGAGCACAAAAGTCCTACTCGTAGTCCCATTCATCGAGGTGAATGGGAGCGAGTCAAGAAGAGTAGGCCCCGCCACGGATGGGTGGGATTGGGTGCACACCGACGGTGTGCACTCACTATACCGCATATACGCTATGACAATGTGCATTAAGAGCATGCATGGTGCATTCATTTTATGATTCATGAGAAAAGGATGAGAGCATAAAAGCATCGCATTTCATTATATGTGTTGCAGTTGTTAACTGTTAATTGATGAGAATGGAAATGACAGGTTGAGAATTGAGTCGTGGACTCATCCTGGAATGGTTGTTGAGGCATGAGTACGGTTTAGTTATGTTTCCGAGTTGGATGTGGTAAATGGGGCTAGTTACTACTTTCTTTACCAGATGATTGCAATTTAGTTTTGGTTATGTCGAATCATGAAGTAGTTGTGCTCTTATGTTTGGTTTTATATGAATTCAAATTGCTTCTTTTATTTAAGGCTATCAAATTAAAGAAACTTTTACTTTACTCTTGAAGCAGTTACATTCTAGACAAATTCATTACTTTTCTTACTTGATTGCGCTTTGCTGAGTCTTGGACTCACGCTTGTTTGCTTCCTGTTTTTAGGTTCTTTGAAGTCGGCTCACGGATGGGAGTAGAGCACATACACGACTTCGGTCACCATCAACCTATTTAAATCGATTTGTAAAGCTTAGTGATAGGGATTGAGGTTGTAGTATGTTGTTCGTTGTGGAGTAGTTATTAATTTATATTGGATGTGAGATTGGTTAACTAAGGACCTGCTAGAATGATATCATATACCTGCAATGTTTTCTGCCTGCTGAGTGGATGTCCTAGCTTCTAGGGAGGTCATGCCGAAATTTTGTAAATTTCGGTGACTTAGCTTTAAATTGGTTTTAGAGTTTAGTGGTTGATTGTAGTCAAGTTCGTATAGATGTTAGGTTTTTATGCCTTCTTCGGAAATTCTCAGTTCAAGTGATTTTATTGTGGAGAATTATCGTGTGTCGGTAATCCCTTCGGACATGAGTGGGTCCCAAGGGTGTCGCTAGTGAACCAGGGTTTTGGTAGCATCCGTGGCGCATTGGCGTCGGGGTGTTATAACCTTAGACTCAAAGACTATAAAGTCCTTAGCCTATCTAATTATACCTTCGCCGCCGCGCGCATGCAATCCCCTTTGGGGTCTTTATGATCTTCACTTTGATACTCCCCTGGGATATCCACTCGACTCCTCTTCTTTGACTTCGGGATCCACTCTTGACGCCCATCAACTCATGATGTCGTCCTTGTCCCGTTCTCATCATCTCATTCATCTTTGGACCTAACTCAATCACAACTCATAAAACTTGTTAGTCCAAGATGCATGGTTGTCTCAATTATCTTATGCACTCCATTAACACATAATGGATGCCTTTAGATCAATTGAGCACAACCTAAATCAATTGAAATGATTGTAAATGTGTCTTAAGTATAATAATGCAACACATGCTTAATTATACTTAAGAACTATTCATTTGTCCTCAATTAATCACAGAGCACCATCAACACATGATGAAATGTTCGTTAATGATTAATAAGACAAATGAACTCAATTTAAATTATCATTTAAATTGATATGAGTATATATTAACTACACAAGTTTTCATATACTCATGTTGATGAAAAGTAATGATCCATTATATGTAAATTGTATGGAAATGATCATTACTCTAAATCATCAACTATAGAATACACCCCACATGTATATGTGCATAAATATGATTGTCTTGGAGATAATATGCACATATCCAAATTGATCGTATTGGAGTATATCCTATATTACCATGAGTATACTTATAACTAGGCAATTCAAATATATACTCAAGGATTTAGTTTCTTTGTCTTGATCCTTATATGTGTCAATAACGAATCGATCAATACAAAGAGACTTTCAAGTTAAACTACTTAACTCCCCTAAGTGTGTGCATCCATGTAATATATGGATTGGGAAACATGATGCACATTTTGTGGTTAATATAACGGGGACATTCATATTTTAACTTGACTCCAAAGTATGCAACTAATACTAGAATGAATATGCAAACATACCTTGGGTTATCCATTTTTCAATGCGATGAGACTAATCAAAAGATATTCTAAATAAACAAGTTAGTCTTGATATAAGATTTGTCATTAATAACAAAATCACATTAATGGATAATCACAATATTAGATTTGTCATTAACACCAAAACCATAACTAATGAAGGTTGAACTTACAGTTGGGTTTCTTTCAGTGATTTGTTAGATGAAACATTGGTTATATTTGCTACCTCCCTTTCTCCTATGGTAAGTAAATGCTTATTACTTTTAACTAATTTACTGTCCTATATTTTTTTATCTCTCCTTTATTTTATGATTTGGTGACCAACAAGTCAAAACTATGATCAATTTGGGAGGCTAGATATCAGGATATGCTATTTCGAAGTTTCAGATTCAGAATTGCAAGACTGAATAATTGCACATGCTACCTACTTGTGTAATAAAATTTCATATATGGAGCATTTGTTTGATGCAAATTTGCCATAGAGGCTTGGAGCACACGAATGCCCTCCCAATTGTTGGGTTAAGACTGACATGTCTTATAATGAACCATGATACTTCCAAATATCACATGGTATGTTGGTTTTGCTTGAGTAGTTCAAAGGAAATTCATTTTGCTATCTTCTTTATTTTGCTGTAGCAAACAGAGCATTGCTTTCATTGACTTATGGATATGGATGTAAAAATAATATGGAATTTATTTATTTTTATATGCTGTTCCTGACCCTATTTTGTGCATAATGTTGGAAACCAGTTCTCGATATTGCTGATATCTCACAATCTTACTACTCACAACACAATTTGGTAGTTGAAATGCATAAACCGGTACATCATAGTTGAAATACATAAATGGGTACATCATATTTGAAGTGCATGAACTGGTACATTATAGTTGCAATGCATAAATTGGTACATCATAGTTGAAATGCATAAACTAGTACATCATGCGCTCGCCTACATCATCCCTCCGTAATGGCGCCATAAGTGCTCGACTAGATCTTCTTGAAGCTGAGAGTGAGCTTTTCTATTTCTGATGTATTGATGAGTTTGAATAAACTCAGAAAGCTCAGGTGTTCTTTCATGGGAGACTGCAACATTTTCTCCCATTACTTCGTAATTGTAGTCAATTGGACCTCCATCCCGCTCATCTTCAATTATTATGCTATGCATGATGATACATGCTGTCATGATATCTCGAAGTGTTTCTTGATACCAAAAACGAGCTGGTCCATGAACAATTGCAAAACGTGCTTGTAAAACTCCAAATGCTCATTCCACATCCTTTCTAGCTACTTCCTGAGCCTCTGCAAAATGTTTTTTCTTATTCCCTTGGGGAGCTAGTATTATCTTGACAAATGTTGCCCATGAAGGATATATTCCATCTGCAAGATAGTATCCTATTGTATAGCTGTGACTGTTCACAATATAATTCACTTCTAGAGCATGCCCTTCAACTAACTTAGCAAAGAGAGGGGACTGATGAAGAACATTAACATCATTGTGAGACCGTGGTAAACCAAAAAAAGCATGCCATATCCAAAGATCTTGGGAAGCAACGGCTTCCAGAATGATTGTTGGCTCGTGAACATGATCGTTATACATGCCTTGCCATGCTGCAGGGCAATTTTTCCACTTCCAATGCATGCAATCTATGCTCCCTAGCATTCCTGAAAAACCACTTTTCTCACCAATTGCAAGTAATCTAGCAGTGTCATTCTCATTTGGAGATCTCAAATACTCATCTCCAAATATTTCAATAATAGCTTTCACAAACCTTCTCAGGGTCTCTATAGCAGTACTTTCTCCAATCCGCACACAATCATCAATAGCATCTGCTGCTACTCCGTAAACTAGCATCCGAAATACTGCGGTTACCTTCTGCAAAGAAGATAACCCAAGATTTCTAGCACAATTCCTCTTCTGCACAAAATAATTATCATGTGCTTCTACAGCATGCAATATGCGAAGAAATAAAGGACGATTCATTAGAAACCTGTGTCAAAAAGAAGGTTGAGCTGTAGATAGTAGGATCAACACAATATGCGAAGAAATAAAGAACGAATAATTCCAAACCTACGTCGAAAGAAGGTTAGGCCATAGATAGGAGGATCAGCAAAATAGTCCTGGAACAGTCTAGCATGTCCTTCTTGCCTATTGCGATGGACGACTTGACAGCCAGGAGTAGAACTGCCATAGCGTGGAAAATTTATACCCTGATCTTCCATGTGTGCTAGGTATCCTGTTGTAAAAAGAAATACGTACTCATTATTTCTCTTAGACTCCTCATCTTCTGAGAGACATTGTGATACTAAGTTTCGACGACTCATTGAGATATTGTAGGTAGTGAACAACTTAAATGTGCGTAACATGGAACGCAAATGAGTAGTATATATAGACGAGAATAATATGGTCATTAAGATGACCGTTAGAATATAGACTGTTAGAATATAGCCGTTAAGATGACCGTTTGAATATAGCCATTGCGATGACCATTATAACATAACCGTTACAGGAAAATTCAAATTTAAAACTCCCACGTTCAAATATAGCCATTCGAATTTACCCATTCGAAAATAACTATTACAATATGGTCGTCACAATAAATTTTAATTTTTAAATCCTCGTACTTAAATATAGTTGTTTGAATTTACCAGTAAAAAAACGGTTGTTGTTATGACTGTTATGTGGAATATGATTAGAATATAGGAGAGAGAAAATAAAGAGTGTGATATGGAGAGTGCTGTTGGAGAGAGAGGAGATATGGAGAGGTATTTTTTTGGAGAGTTCTGTAAATCTGGCTTTTGGAGAGTGGGATTTGGAGAATATTGCTGGAGATGCTCTAAGGGTGTGTTTGGTTGACAAAATGAGGTTGAATGGGATAAGATGGTCATGTACTATTTTGTTCCATTGTTTTAGGTGAATGAAATGGTTCAACATCTATAGAAAATATTCCTCAAATTTGTATCACACTGTCCAGGACGAAATGCTTCTATTCAAGCAACCAAATACATGGATGATATTTTTCTTGAACCATCTTATACATGTACCATTTGGTACAAGCAAGCAAACACACCCTAAATCTCTTTCGTGTAGATCTATTTGGAAAAATGTAACAGCATCTGAGCAACCGCGTTGGTAAAGGAAAAAGTCTTTAACTAATCAATACGTGTACATTGCAATGGATAAAAAACTATATTATATGCTTTGCAACCGCCTAAACGTTTTAGCATTTCATTAAAATTTGTTTGTGCCAGCTCTTACATTTAATATATTTACAACCTGTCCAAATTTTTGCTTTGAGAACCCAAGAAAGTATAAATAAACCGACACTCTCCTACCTAGCTAGCACTTCTTCATCTACCCTAGCATATCGAACCGGCGCCACCATATTCAACCTGTGTCATGTCCCTTATTGCGTTGTGCTCTGGCGCTAGGCTCACCCTGCAACAGCCCTCGGCTCCCCAGCCACACCTGACCTACCCTATGTCCTCAACTCTATTGCCGCCGCCAAAATTTCGGATTTAGACCACTCCTAAGATGCATATGATCCAAAAATGAAATTTGAAGCCTTAATATTGCCTGTGGCTAAATCAGACTCATCGATTGGTTCTCACTTCTCTAGGCTCACGCTCGGTGTGATGCTGTTGAGCACTTCTTATCTAATTAGATGCGTGGGTCCGGCACACGCCGCGCCACACCACACCAGCCGCAACGCAAAATCTAGGCCTTCCTACGAAGAAAGGATCTAGATGTAATTTTAAAAAACCTCCGGGACAAATTGTATAATTTTCGCAACGCGCGCTGTAATTTTAAAAAGATTTTGGGACTCTAGGATAAATTTCATTTTTTGGGGGAATTTTTGAAAAAACCGATTTGTCGGGGGCCTTCCCACAAAGAAAAGAAACTGGATATAATTCTGAAAAATTTCCTGGAAAAAACCATATTTTTAGGCTTTTTCCACAGAAAGGACCTACATGTAATATTGCAGACTTTCGAGGTTCTTTTCAACCTGCATGTAATATTGCGGACTTTCGGGGAATATTTCACCAAAAAACAATCCAAAAACATGTAATATTGCAGACTTTTAGGGATCTTATCGCAAAAAAAAAACTGAATTGTCGGGGCCTTCTGCAAAGAAAAGAACCTAGAAATTTACTGAAAAAATCGTAATTTTTGAGGTCTATTCCGCAAAAAGGATCTACACGTAATATTGCGGACTTTTGGAGATCTTTTGCAAAAAAGATGCAACGTGGTGGTGAGCACTTGCGCCACGCCGTCGCGGGGAAAAAACTTGGTAGGCGGCGCACGCAGCGGGGGCTCGAAGCGCCGTGGCGCCACACGCCTCCGCCTCGCGCTGAGCTTACGGCGCTTATGTAATCGCCACGATTAATTAATTAAGCCGCACAACCAATTAGCCACGCAGCGACGTGGTCCACGACGAGCCAATCAGACGCGCCTGGCGTTTCGTCACTACTACTGTAACCGGCTACCACAAGCGGCTCGAACCCCTTTAGAAGCGGTTTATAACCGCTTAAGCAAATCGCGTGTGATACCTGTCGGGTATCACAAGCGTTGCTCGAACCGCCAGCCGTGGCACCGTAAGTAGTTGGGAAGGTGTCCGGGAAGGCGATGGAGCCGCCGTGGGGACTCCTGGCGGTTCGTGTTACAAACCGCTAGGAGAAGGATATCCGAAGCGGTTAGTCTTACCAATCGCCAGGAGAGCAAGACTCGTGGTTTATTAGAGTCACCAACCGCCAGGAGGGAGTTTTCGATTATATGTATTTTAGAATATGTTCTTCGGTGTTTTTGTATATCGTTTTTACCATAAAATTAAATATGAGTGGAGGAGTTTTTTGCTAATTAAATATATATTACATATGCATACTCATACACATGTTCACAAGCTAGCTCAAGACACAAAAACGAACTTAATAGTGTAAAAATGGACAAGTACATACACGCAACCGACGCATAGTTTGAATGATTAAAAAATGATTATCGAATTCATTTCTTGCATGCGCCACTCTTTATGTCCTTAGTCAACGTGGATGTCGTCATCGCTTCGGTGGTGTTCAACGCAGAAAACCTTACGTGGAACTCGCCATTTGGAGATACAACCTCGCCGATAATGAAGCCGATGAGTTGTTCTTGGAGTCTGCGCACCGGTGAGGCGAGCACGTTAACGTGCTCATCGATGTTGGTGACAATTAATTAAGCGGGAAGTATATAAATATCGATCACATGCAATTAATTAAAATGTAAGTTGTAGCTAACAAATTGACATGCATATACGAACCTCAAAGATAATGTTCCAAATCATCGCCATGGATAAAACTTTGAATATAGTGGAACACGAGTAGCCACATAAGTTGTTTCCAAAGTGCTGGCGTTTAACCTTCACGGGAGAAATTTCGAATATCGATGAAGAACCGATATGACGATGTATATTAATAATAGTTTTTGTAGTACATACCGAGTGCTTACTATGACTTCAATTCTTTCTTGAATTCTCCTTTTGCTTCTTCTTGAACTTTGCAAATGCCTTGTTAAGGACGCCAATGAACCATTGGTATTTTTGACCGATTCCTTCTTGAGTCATGAACTATAATCCTGCTTGTTGTCAAGCTCGATGACTAGAAGGATCCAAAGAAACCTATTCGTGATATTGCAATATATGCGTAAGTAGCTAATCGTACTATCAATGGCTTAAGAAATACAAGAACAAGAGATTTGTGAGAACACGCTTGAAGTTGAAGGGCGTATATGTACGGTTTGTAGTGTTTGTTTCAACATTGCATGCAAAAGGTATGCCTCAACTAGCGGTTTTGCTTGTCGTATGACCGCACTTTCTCGTTGACAATCTCGGGTCGATGAAGCCAACGCTCGCTTGCCCGTCTTCTACATCGTTGTATCTCCATTCTACATAAGAAGGGATAACTAAGTTAATTAGATTTTCAATTTTGTGGTGCGAGAGGAAGCAAACGGTAAACTTAGTAGATCGACACTTACATGCACACCCAGCAGACATGAAAGACACGTTGACCTTGTCTCCTTGGTACATATGGTACAAGTCATCGAATTCCAGCCATAGTTCTGTGTTGTTCCCGCGGAAGAAATGCTGATCTTGGAAACGGAGGAGTAACATTTGCTCTCCTTTAGATGCCCTTTCCATGTACCATTCATGCATTTGACGCATCTTGGTCGGGAGATCTTTTATATCACTTGGATCAATTAGCGGTTTGCCCAACTCATACTTCCATCTGGTTGGTGCCACTAGAAGATCCTGGTCTATTGATTGGAGTCCCGCCTCCTTCAGGAATGCCATTTTCTCAACTCCTCAAAGACTCTGCCGATCTTCCACTTTCTTCTTCTTTCCCGACGAGAGCAGTGTATTTTTCATCGTAGCCTTTCTTATTGTCCTTTGTAGTCGCCATCACAAAGCGATTTGCCGCTTTTGCATGACCGAAAGTGCTTCACAATTTTTATCTATTTTAACCTTGGGCTCGCTTCTTTGGCGCAAGTCGCTCGCCACATCCGTCTTTACGGATGCAACTAGCTCCTCCGCATCGAATCATATGGCCTCTTTGGCGGTTCCTTTGACCTTCTCTGGTCACGGATGCCGACTTCGTGGGAGGAGGTGCATGTGGGATCCTCCTTGACATCGAGCTTCTTCCTGGGAGATGCTTTGGAGGCGTGGATGGAGATGTTGGGTGCTTCTTACTTTCAGGCGGTGGCGGTGGCGGTGGCGGTGGACTCGGGCTTCTTTGTGGAGCGGAAGGTGGAGGAGGCATGGCCTGGACCACCGGGGAAGCATTGCGTGCAGGCAACGCTGGAGGAGTTGTGGGTTGTCGGTGTGGACGAGGCGTGCTTGCTCCTGCAGCTGGCTCAAACTGCGGGGCCTCTCTTGCTGGAGATATAACCTCCACACCATCTGGAAATATGATGTCGCCTGTCCAAGCTTGGTCACATCGTCGCCCCCAGCAATCTCGAGCATGAGATCTTCGAAGCCCCCCACCACCTCTTCCACCGTGACCTTCGAGTATCCGAGGGTATCTGGTTGCAGTGGAACGTCTGGCCCGCCTCCACCGAATAAGCCATGCCGTAAGCCACCTTGAAGGAGAGGTTATGCATATCAATGTGTAGCTCGCACTGGCGGCGAACCTTGATGTTGTCCACGGATGACGAACTGCGTCGCTCGCTATAGGCCACAGCCGACGCCAAGAATCGCTTTTTACGCGGGTCGACCGATCACGGATTCGTGCCGCTGAACATTGGTCGAACGTAGTGCTCCCTGAAGCGGGCTGATTGCTTCGGACACTTTTTGCGTGACCAGGACATCGATGGAAGCCTTCGTAGCTCTAAGCTCTTCCTCCAATTGTTGAAAGCTTGTATGTCGGTTGTGTAAATTTCACACCGCTTTTGGGGTTTTTGTATGGGAATTTCACACAAGGAAGTCATGGGATTTTAGGCCTTGAGTTTGTTCTCTTCGTGTTTACGAGTCTCTTTACATTTGAGGAGTATCCGAAGGACCTTCACACTGCTCAAACACTCAATCATGCTTTTTTTTCTTCTTGCTTGGAGTGTAGCTCGCAGGATGTAGAAAAAGTTGTTTTGTCCCTTCTTTGTTTTTCGGATGTAGGTCACTCCTCACCTCCATGTCTTCAAGGTCCTTCCGAGCTTGCAGTGTATCTTTCGATTTGCCATACATATCTATGTAGCCTAGCAGGTTCAAGCAAACATTCTTCGTGATGTGCATGAAGTCAAGCGAGTGACGAACCTCCAAAACTTCCCCATACGGCAGGTCCCAAAATATTAATTTCTTCTTCCATGTGGGTGCATGACCATTCTCGTTCGGCATAGGTATGCTTCTAAGACCCTTCCCAAATACTACTTTCAGATCCTTTACCATAGCAAACACAAGTCGCCCATTACGATGCTGAGGCTTAACACGAATTTCTGTTCCCCCGTTAAATTTACTGCCAGGAAGAAACCTGCGGTGGGCCATGTACACACACTTCCGAGAGTTTTTCAGGTACATGCAGTCCATTTCATCTATGCACTGGGTGCAGGCTTTAAACCCTTTGACAGTTTGGCCGGAAAGGTTACCGAGAGCAGGCCAATCGTTGATTATTACAAACAACAATGCATGCAGGTTGAAATACTCTCTTTTGTACTCATGCCAAACCCGTACACCATCCTCCCACAACTTCACAAGGTCTTCAACCAATGGTTTCAGGTAGACATCGATGTCGTTTCCAGGTTGCTTCGAGCCTTCGATCAACAATGGTATCATGATGTACTTCCGCTTCATGCACAGCCATGGAGGAATGTTATAGATGCAAAGCGTCACAGGCCAGGTGCTATGGATGCTGCTCAACTAACAGGCCAGGTGCTATGGATGCTGCTCAACTAACCGAAAGGATTCATCCCATCGGTGCTCAACCCAAACCTTATGTTTCTGACCTCATTTGCAAAGTTCGGGTAAGCCCAATCTACTTTCCTCCACTGCGAGCCATCTGCAGGGTGTCTAAGCATCCCGTCTTCCTTACGCTCTTCTTCATGCCAACGCATCATCTTGGCATGACCTTCGTTAGCAAAAAGACACTTCACCGGGGATCACAGGAAATACCACAATACTTTGGTGGAGTTCTCTTCTTCGACGATTCCCATCTAATTCACCGATCGCCACGCCGCACCTTATACCGATTCTTCACACATCGGACAAACCTCCAAATCGGCATACTCATTGCGATACATGATACAATCGTTAGAACATGCGTGTATCTTCAGACTTGCAATCCTAAAGGGCGAGGACTCGCCGCTTCATACGTGATTCGTAGAGTGTTACCTTCTGGAAGCAACTTCTTTACGAAAGTGATAACAAACCATGGAATGCCTTGTCCGACACAATCGCTTGTGGCCTTCCATCCGGGTACAAAGCGCCTGCGGGTCCTCTACCATGCTCAAACTTTTGTGTTGTCTTTCCTCTGTGAACTCTCCCTTTCCATCACGGAGCATCCGATCTAGCTCATCATCGCCAAACTCGCCGATCAGATCTTCCACGGACCGTGTATTGAGTTGTGTCCGGCATATTGTTGGCACTATCTTCCTCTTCTTCGCCTTCTTCATCGCCTTCCCGTCGAATCGCCTGCTGTTTAGCCATGGTGGGTCCAGCAGTATAGTTTGCCATGAAACCTCTCGTGATCACATGCCTCATAACCATCCATTGTTCGAGTGCTCCTTCTCATTCTTGCAATCTACGCACGACAACGTATGAAGCTTCCTCGAGGCAAGAATGCAACGCCGCGCCGAGAAACTCCTTCATGCCATCTCGAACTCTCTTGACCGACGGTCCGCATTGTACATCCATTGCGGTTCATCTACACCAATAAAAATAATAACAACATCTATCACAATATTTAATTAAAGCTAACTATGTCTAATAGTTTTGTATTTTTTAATCATTCTGCTATTCTTTTAACTAAAGCCAACTAATTATTTCTAATCCTGCTGCATTTTTTTAAAATAAAACTAACTAATTGTTACGTGTTCATGCAAACCTTTTCTATCATTTCACATTTTAATTTTACCAAATAAAAATTATTTTTTACCTTTTCCCCACCTTTGTAATTTTTCATCATTTCACATTTATTGCATTTCATTCCATACACCAAACAACATATCACCTTAAGAACAAAAAATAAGCCAACAATGTAAACACTAACAATTCCCACAAGAACAAAACATGATTTCTCAACATCCAATGCACAAAAACATCAATATATAGGTGAGAAGGATGTCAGCAACATGTTACTCACCTTAGGAACAATTAATTCGGAGCTAATAGCCTCAATTGAAAATTTTGGTAGCACCTCCCCCCATGAACTGCTCTCGGCCCACCACTCTGCTGTCCTGTGCGAGCTCGGGGAGGAAGATGGGGTTTAAATGCGCTGGGTGGGAAGGGAGTCTCTACAAGCGGTTCTACACATGAACTGCTTCTGGATCCCCACCTATAGAAGTGGTTCGTGTCTCAAACTGCTTCTAGATCTCTAGAAGCGATTCTAGGCACGAACCGCTTCTAGAGATGGGACTCGAAGGGTTCATGTCAAGAACCGCTTCTAGAGACCACCTCCCGCCTGCCTATGAACCGCTTGGCACGAGAGCACAAGCGTGCGACATAACCGCCAGTGATAGACCGGTTGTGAAGGCCGATTCAGAGTAGTGCGTCGCGATGTGGCCACGTGCAGAGAGGCCACGCCGTTCGAATTCAGCGTGGCATGCCGAGTGGTCGGCTAAGTTGCAGGGCTTAATATATGGAGTATTCACAACGGAAGGTTCAAAAGCATTCATTTATTTTTAGAACAAAAATATTCTCATCCAAAGCAAAGATCATTTAGTCATTTGCCTATTCATTGGTTTAATTTGAACTAAACATAACAAAATGTAGGGGGCTATACCTAGGCCATGTTTGTTTGGATTTTTTCACTAGTTTAAAAACCAAAAAGTTAAAGTCTAAACAAACGAGTAGTTTTTTATCTGGGTTTTTCAAAAGTCATAAACCTCCATATAACTAGATGTCAAAAGCCACTGGAGAAAGGTTTTTCATTGATGATTGGTTTTAGACTAATAATACTAAAATTAGATAAAATTACACACTTCTATCACGTACAAAAGCCATTAACATTTAAGCTGTTTAAACCAAAAAATTGACTTTAAACTATAAACCAAAAAATCTAAACCTAAACAAACAGGGTTCTAAAAGTCCCTCAAATAGTCGTGACCGCTGACAACTTTTAGTTGGAGCCTTACCATGGTTGTGCCACCCGGCTATGTGCCTATGTCTGGCTTTGCTCGTCGATGTGAAACTTAATCGGTTGCCATGTAGGTTGCCCTAGTCGAAGAGACGATGACGCTCCTTCAAGGAATTAGTTTTTTAAATAATATATATTTAATAAAAAATTACAGAAATAATATGCTGAAAAAAGATAGATCTGCACATCTGTCACAATAAATTGCGACAGAAACTTTGTCGTAATTTGTAAATGCATTGTATCTCATCCAACGGTTAGCGACAGGCTTTCTATCGTAATTCCAAATTACGACAGAGACCTGCTGCAAATTGGATGTACGACTGGTGTGTAGAACTGTTATTTTTATTTTTAGTATATTATTTCTATAATTTTTCATTAAATATATATTATTTTTTAAAAATTCCTCCTTCAAGGCTCCATGGAGCTTGACGATTTTGCTAGTGCATGTCTAGGCCAGCTGGCCCCACGAAGGCCATCGAAATGGCAGTGTACGACGAGATATTGTCTACGCGATTGACAACAATGGTAGATACTTCTTAGATGGCATAGGATGCACCCAAAAGATATTCCTATATTAATCACTGTGTACAAAGGTTCAAGGCGGTGGTAAGAAAATAGTAGCAACCGCGACATTGGGCTTAGGAGTCTCTGTTCATGCCTAGAGGCAGGACACTGTCCTCGAGGTTTAAGATTCCACTCAACATTAAAGATGTGATGGTTTTGTAGCTTCACAAAGTAGAGTGGAACTACTAAGCTTCTTTAGTAGGCATCGCTAATAATATGGGACTTCTTCTTAGATGGCATGGGATGCACCAAAAAGATATTCCTATATTAATCATTGCTTGCGAAGGTCCGAGGCGGTGGTAAGATAACAGTGGCAACCGCGACATTGGGATTAGGAGTCTCCGTCATGCCTAGAGGCAGGACACTATCCTTGAGGTTTAAGATTCCACTCAGCATTGAAGATGTGATGGTTTTGTAGCTTCACAAAGTAGAGTAGAATTGCTAAGCTTCTTAAGTGGGCATCGCTAATAATATGGGACGAAGTGGTAGGTAGTCGAGGCCCTAAATAGTAGCATGCGAGAAGTAATGGGTCGATGCTACTTGCCATTCGGAGGGAAGATGGTCATGTTTGGTGGAGATTTCAGGCATATGCTACTAGTTGTTTTCTAGGGGACAGACCCATAGATAATGAACATGATGTTGCATAAGGCATACTATGGGAATGCATGCATACTATTGTGGGTGAGGAATGGTATCGAGGAGACCATTATGATGGTTGCATGACTTCCCAACATGATCTACATTTCACATACAGGAAAGTACATGGACCTCGATAAACTCATAAAGAGCATGTTCCCTATGTTGAATGAGAACCTATTAGATCCCAACTATATCATATTCCGGGCCATCCTGTCCACTCGGAATGAGTATATGGACATGACCAATGTTAAGATGATGTACCTGTTTCGCTTGGAGGAGACAGAGTGCCATAGCTTTAATTATGCGGAGGATGATCCCCACAACTAATACTCGCCCAAACTCCTAAACACTCTTATCCCTAACAGGTTGCCTTCACATGTACTCAAGCTCAGAATTAATTGTCTCGTGATATTGATACAGGACATAAACCGTTCTAAAAGAGTATGCAATAGGATGAGGCTAGTGCTCCGGGGTTTCTAGAAGAATGTGATAGACGTTAAGATTGTGCTAGGCCAACATGTCTAGAAGGGAGTGTCCCCTTTTGATTCAAGAGGAAGTAGTTCCTATTAGGCTCAACTTCGTGATGATGATCAATAATGCATAGGGATAGACCATCTTGAACATTTATGCCTACCTCCCCAATCTGGTGTTCTCTCACAGGAAATTGTACATCGCGCTGTCTAGAGCTGCTGCCAGAAGCAATATCAAGATCCTTGCCATCACTGATAAGGTGAAGGACAACTAGTGCAAGTCTAGGAAGATTTGTTCATGAAAAACATCGTGTACAGAGAAGTACCCATTGCATAGACAAGGCATTGATCACTCGTTATAGGGTAAAAAATAACCGACTAGAGAAGGGGTGAATAAGAGGTTTTTAAAATTCTTTAGCTCTACTTACAATAAATCAACAAGTAATATTAGAATTAAGAATTTTAACAATTAAAACCTAAATCATCTAGGTTTCGCTAAGTGCACCAACAAGCTGTCTCAGCAATTCAACAATCCTAGGGAGACGATTAAAGCTAAATACACTATGAGAGTAAATTACTCAAATTTAAATACAAGAAAGAAAACCACAAAAGATGGATACAAGAATTTTATCCCGTAGTCTCAGAGACTTGCCGGTCTTTCCTAATCCACGTTGAGGAAGTTTGAACAAATCAAGCTGGCTTCTTGCGTAAATGAGTCTCCCTGAATCACTAGGGGTAGCTCTTCCCTGTTTCGGGTAGGTAAGCTCCGGTCTTCACAATCCATCAGCCCTCCTCACAAGCTTCTTTGAGGAGATCACCATTTCTCATACCTCCAAGCTATCTAGAAGGTGGCAACTTCTAAGAGAATAGACCTCGATGAGTTTGATCAAGTGTCTAATGGCTCAACTTAAATGCACACACTTGAATGTCTTTTAATAACTCACAAAATATGAATTAAATACTCTATAGAAGATGAGAGACTTGCAAGGGCTCACAAACATGCAATGAATATCTAAGAGTATACCATTGCTGCAGGTGGGGGTGTATTTATAGTCCCCACCAACAAATTTAGCCATTACCACCTAATTTCTGAAAAATTCAGAAAAGTTGGCACTACCGGTAGTAGTGTCGACCTTAGGCTCAACGATCACCTGTAGCATTTAATACTAAGAGGAACTAGCCGTTGTTGCAGTGCCTCCGGCACTACCGTCTATGTAAGATCGGTAGTGCCAGCCATAAGCACTAAGAAATGTACATTTTTATCTTTTTCTAGAAAAAGACTACTGTTCATTTGGGTCAGTACTACCACACCTATGCAGTATCGCTTCCAGATAGGCAGTAGTGCCGCCAGGTAAAAACCATAAAAATGCACCATTCTAGGAAACAACTACTTGCAGCAGTACCGCCCTAAGTAGGTCGGTAGTGCCATCCTGGGTGAACCTCAAAGACATGCACACTGTAAAATAGCTCTCGCCTCTGGGCCGAGCATCTTTGTTGCACCTCCTAACAGATCGCTTCGAAAGCTCGGTAGTGCTGGACTTGCAAAACCTCAAAAACGGCTCTCTCTATCAAATAACTATCGGCCCCTTGAGCTGGTACTGCTGCCTCACCCTTGCAATAATACCGCTCCTAGATGGTCAATAGTGCCGACAATACAGATTTTCAGAGAGGACTTTGAATGATTTTTTGAGAAATGCACATGACTAAAGTATGAGCATGAATTTGAGCCATTAACACTAAGTTATCATCAAGTTACTAGCGAAAAGTTCCTCTTAATAGTACAGCGTCTATACTACCAATCCGATCTTTTCTCTAAACACTTAGATCGGCAAAAAGCTAGAAAAGGGTCCTTCAAATTTATACCTTTGTGTTAGCTTGATGTTCTAATTTCCTTATAACTCAACGATTTTATCACTTCATTGGATCAACCTATTTTTTATAGTCTCAAGAGAAATTGTTAGTCCTTATAACATGATTGTCGACGATCGGGATCGCCAACCGCTAGAAATGAGATGGGGGGTCAGTATGATGCGGGACCCGAGCCGCGTTTCGCTCAGACGGAGGAAAAGAGTAGACGTGGTGATGGTCAAAGCAAGACGACAACGAGCGTGAGACCGAGATTTATACTGGTTCGAGCCCCTGTGGAGGTAATAGCTCTACTCCAGTCGCCTTCCGGCAGTTTTCTTGGCTATTTCTGAGTACAAGGGTGTTTCTGACCGAGTTTAACAATGGCTATATCTAAGCTCGAGCTATGGCGTGTTGTGTGTTGTCTTCGTGTGTCCAAAAGATCGCATCCTTGGTCTTTATACCTCCTCAAGACGCAACGGACGGAGAGATTCCTGAAATGGCCTTCATGCACATTGAGGGTCGGCAAGAACCGCTCCGAACTTGTTGCACGACTTGCTCCTACCCCACGACCGCCTTGGGCAACCGCCGGTCAAATGCTTGATCCGAATCAAGGGTGGACCACGGCCCAACAAGGGCCCGCCGAGCTCGAGGTCGAAGCGGGGCGTGCTTTCGTCCAGGCTTAGGTCGAAAGCTCCAAGACGCACCAGTCGTCGTGGCGGGGCCTCGAGCTTGGGGGATCCGCTGACCGTGTCTTGGCCGGTCAAGGACGCCTAGCTCGCCGGCCAGCCCCGAGGCTTAAGGTCATGGGCAGAAAATGGGCCGACCTTGAGTCTCTATGGTCGGGATCGATTCCCAGAATTCTCTTGAGGTCGACGTTGGGCGGAAACGCAACGCCAGGCCATGAGTAAGCGACACCTGGCGCCTCTTGATCTCCGGAACCCCAGACGGATGTAACGGTTGGCGACACTGCCGAGTTCAAACCGCGCCCGCCTTAATTGTTCTGTCCAATCGCGGCCGTCCACGCCTTCGAAGCGCCATGGACCGGTTTCAACGGTGGCGCAGCCTTTAAACCTGAAACCGCAGCGTCTGTTTGAGAAAAAACTCCCGACCAGCGCCCTTCGCCTTCCAAGCCTCCTTGCCCAAGCGAAAATCTCCCCCCCACCTTCGACCAAAATCGACGCGATCGCCATGGCCAAGCTAGGGAGGAGCACGTTGTCATCCGTAAGGATGAAGGAACTTGAGGCCCTGGGACTACTCGATCCATTCGTATGGCAGCTGTCAGGCAACGAGACCGAGCCGCGCCCCAAGGATGACGAGATCGTTTGCACCGAGCACTATGTCCTCTAGCAATAGCTCCCAAACAGCGTGATGAAGGATGTCTTGCTCTCGTCGTCGACCGCCAGCTTGATCTGGTGGTATCCCGAGTAAGCATCCAAGAAGCTCAACATATTGGTATTCGCGGTGGAGTCGACGATCTGGTCGATGCGCGGAAGCGGGAAGTTGTCCTTCGGGCAAGCCGAGTTCAACCCCGTATGGTCGACGCACATTCTCCACTTTCCTCCTTTCTTCGCACGATGACCGAAAGGCTACCACTCGGAGTAGTCAATCTCATGGATGAAACCAGCCTTCAAGAGCTTGTCAAGATTCTCCTTGATGACCGCGACCTTCTTTGGGGAGAAGCGACGCAACTTCTGGCACACGTGTCGAGAGCCGGATTTCACCTGCAACTTGTGCTCGATCACCTCCTCGAACGCCGCATGTCCGCGGGTTCCTGCTTAATATACCTTTGTTGGCGCTGAAGGAAGGTGACGAGCTCGAGTTTCTATTTGGAACTCACTCGCCGAGACGTGATGCACTTTGGTCGGTCGCCTCATCGAAGCGGCACGGTCTTCTTCGCCCCACTGGCTGGATTGCCGCTTCGCGGCGTTGTTGCCGCCTCCGGGCATGGGCAAGATGCTGCGCGAGAGCCAAGGCCTTGGTCTCACATCCATGTGCCGCCGCAGACGCCCGCACACGGTGATGATGCCATTGGGGCCAAGCGACTTCATACATCGATGGCCATAATGGTTGGCCACCATAAACTTGACGTATGGGCCACCCGAGGATGGCGTTATGACGAGGTCACCTCGACCACCTCAAGGTGACCAAATTGGTGCGGAAGTTGTTCGAGTCGCCGAAGGTAACGGCAAGACCACCGCCCTAGGGGATGGTCGAGCTTAAAGCACGATCCCGAAGAAGGGTATGGCGATGTTTTGACCTTCGACCGTGAATTTGCATCCCATCAAGCGCTTACGCCAGCAGCAAGTTAAGAGAGCCGCCGCCGCCGACCATGACGCGCCCGATCATGTATTGCCGATGGTCGGGTCACGACCAAGGCGGTCTCGTGTCCCGCCATACCGGAGAGCGTCCTCGAGAGAAGGTGATGGTGGCTCCACCACTTGCGTGGGTGCTCGACGGCTTCCCAACGGCGACCGTAGATAGTCCGTCGGCGGCCTTGACCTCACGCCGATCGTAAGCCGACGAGCCACCGAAGATGACATCGATCCGGCCGCCTTTGCCGAACTCCAAATCGAGGTCGCCGTGTTCGCCCGGCGTTCTGCCGGCCGGGTCGTCCTTCGAGAGCATGGGCATTTCACCTCGCCCATCGAGAAGGCCTCCACTTTGCTTTGCCAAGCCCCGCAGTCCGCAGATCGTGACCAGCCGCCCTATGAAACAAAGTGAACTTTGTTCATACCGGGCGCCGCCCCTCATGCCGAAAGCATCGATCACGGGGCCAGTATGCGGCACTCTGCTGGGCCGGTTCTGCGCCGGCGAGGTTGAGGTCGCCCTGGCGAGGTTTGGAGCCCTCCCGAGTCCGACTCAACCTCAAGGACTCACAGCCATCCGCCGAACGATCACCGCGGCGGACCTCCGCCGCCCTGATCACGCTTCCGCTTGGTGGTGGTGGTGCGGTCGGCGCCTGAGTCGAATGGGCCGGTTTCGTTTGGTTTAGACCAAGCTTATCTTGGTCGAGGTCGCTTTCAGCCAGACGGTCGTCCGTCCGCGTCAGATCGCCCGCCATGCGAAAAGCTTGTTGACGCCGAGCCTCGAGGTGATCTCTAGGTCTTCGGTAAGGCGTCGATCGCGGACGCCGAACTTGAAAGCTTTAATGACGGCTTCGTCGGAGATGCTTGGAATCAGGTTCCTCGTGCGGATGAATCGCCGCACGAAATCACGCAGCGGCTCGTTCTTGCCCTGGATGACGCGGTCCAGGTCCTTCTCCCCCGGCGCCGAATAACTCGAAAGTTGGAGGAAGGCGTTCGATGTGGCGCCACGACCTGAAGGAACTAGGCTTCTAGTTGAAAAGCTAAGTTCGCGCGGCACCGTCCAGGACAGTCGGGAGGTAATTGGCCATGACAAGCTCGTCACCCCCGGCCGCCAAGATAGCGGTCGAGTAGATAGACAAGAATTCATCGGTTCTTGGTCCCGCTAAACGCTTGATTAGCGCGGGCTTGAACCGAAGCCGCCACCGACGCGACGCAGCCGCCGAGTACGCCATGCGACCATAGGTCGACAAAGGCCGGGGGTGTGGTCATCACCGACAAGGTCCTCAAGCATCGCCGGATTCAGAGTCGAGGTGCCTCGGCGGCCGACCTTCGGTGGAAACGACCACGGCGCCGCACGGAATCACCGTAGGTAAAGCAAGCGGTCCCGACCTCGCAGCTTTAGGCGAACGCTCGGGAGAGGTCCGCAGACCTGCTGCCGGTCGACTCGGAGTTTGTGAGGCTTGGTTCGGGCCTGGCCCTGCTTGGTACGGTGCCCGCAGGACGCCGGCGTGTCTGCGTCAAAGCCTCGTCCCGATCCCGCTGCTCGAGGGCTAGCTCCTGCTCAGGAGGCGTCTGATGGGTGCGCGGGCGACGACGCGACGTGTTGTCATCGCTCGGGAGCGCCTCCCGAGTGCTGACTTCGGTGCTGCGGAGGGACGACCTCGGCCGCAGCCGATCAAGCTCTTCGCCGTGGCTCGCCAAAGAGCTCCGACCTCGCCCTATCGGGTCAACCATGACCGGCGATAGCGTGGAGGCGCCTCCCGAGAGGGAGCTCGGCGCCCAGATGACGGCTTGGCCTTCTCTCGGCTCTCACGGAGGGCGGTTATGGCTTGTTAATGGCGACATGCACCATCCGACGAGCGTCTTCAGGGGTCTGCAGATCACGGTCATCCGCATTTCCCTCCGTGCCTTGACCGTCCACCACCAGAACGTGATGCTCGAGTGGCGGTGGCGAAGGCGAAAACAGGGACACGGAATCGGAGTCCGTGCCCGAACCCACGCTTGAGGAAAGTCCGTCAATGAAGTGCGCCATGCTCTTGGGACCTTGATGTCGTTCCTGCGAAAGAGCGAAGCGATCGGGCCCTACGGTGGGCGCTAGCTGTCGACAATCGGGATCGCCAACCGCAAGACATGAGATGGGGGTCAAGATGATGCGAGATCTTATCGCGCTGCGCTTATTTCGGAGGAAAAGAGTAGACGTGGTGATGGTCGAAGCAAGACGACAACGAGTGTGAGACCAAGATTTATACTGGTTCGAGCCCCTGTGGAGGTAATAGCTCTACTCCAGTCGCCTTCCGGCAGTTTTCTTGGCTATTTCTGAGTACAAAGGTGTGTTACAGCTCGAGTTTAACAATGGCTATATCTAAGCTCGAGCTATGGTGTGTTGTGTGTTGTCTTCGTGTGTCCAAAAGATCGCAAGATCCTTGGTCTTTATACCTCCTTCAAGACGCGAACGGACGGAGAGATTCCTGAAGTGGCCTTCATGCACGTTGAGGGTCGGCAAGAATCGCCCGAACTTGTTGCACGACTGCTTCCTACCCCACGACCCGCTTTGGGCAACCGCGGTCAAATGCTTGATCCGAAATCTAGGGTGGACCACGGCCCGAACAAGGGCCCGCTGAGCTCGAGGTCAAGCGGAGCCGTGCTCGGGTCCAGCGAGCTCTAGGTCGAGCGCCAAGACGACTCAGGTCGTGGCCGGGGGCCTCCCGAGCTTGGGGGATCCGTTGACCGTGCGCCGGCCGGTCAAGGGACGCCCAGCTCTCGTCAATGATTGTCATTAATTACTAAAATCAAAGAGAAAATTTGGGGCCTAGATGCTTCACTCGTATTTAAATTCGTATTTGGTAATTAATTTATTCCTTTACTAATCGTTGAATTACTTTTTCAGTGTACAGGTTCAAATTTCATATGGTTTGTCGTTCGGATATTCACCACCAACAAGGAAAACACTAGACGGCAGGTATTTTGTCAAATTCTTGAACTGCAACTTCAGCTACACGAGCATATGTAGTTCATATACTATTTTAGTGTGAATTAACCAACACTAATTACTTACAAACTTAGCATAATTGATTCTTGTGTACACTCAGTGACAGAATTATTAATATAAGGATCGATTGCATTTACGACTGCCGGAGATTAGAATATGGAACACAATTGGATTTTGCCTTCTATTTATTTTCATGGTTCTACTGATATATCTCAAATAGCACAAAATTTGACACAAAAGAAAATGTGTACTTGAAAGCTGAAGAGGACGCAAGGCATTCAATCAAGCCTCTTATAATGATTGTCATTAATTACTAACATGATTGTGACATTGTCCTCGAGGTGTGATGGAATGTACTTTTGTGTGGTCGGGCTCTTACTGTTGCAGTGGAGAATGTGGGAAACCTTGGCTCCAGCAGATATCATCTTCAGAAGTTAGACAGTAGATTGAGGGAGCATTAGATGTCTTTATGGGATGTTTTTCTTATGGCGCTGACTAGGAGTCGGACGTCCGATGGGAGCTTTCCATCGGACGCATCATCACAGCATTTTTTAACATGTGTGTAACATTTATAATCAATGTTTGCAACAAAATACAAAATAATAGTGGTAATGTTAAGAAAAAAATATAAATTGGATGAAACCATGAGTATAGAACGTAGCTGGATTTTAAAATGGTTCAAACATTGTCACAAAAGAAAGTTACAAGAACACAACACTTCAACATTTAAAAAGAATGGTTGCAACATTTTACAGATGCTCATGCAATATTTTTTAACATGTGTGAAACATTTGTAATCACCGCTTGCAACATTTGTAATCTCCTATGATTCAACATATAAGATCTCGTACACAACAATCAATGATAACTACTGCAACAAATCTAAAACACATTTGCAACAAAACTGAAAAAGATGCAACAATTTCTTCAATGCAACAATTCAACATCTCTTATGCAACAAAACAAAGACATTGATGCAACAAGTCAAAATACAGATTGCAACAAATACCTCTTACACGCACTTTGTGAAGAGATGTTACAATAAAATCAAACACTTCATGCAATAATTAGGAAAACGTGTTGCAATAATTTAGATACATATCGCAACATGTGTAACAAAATAAGGAGGACATGCGTGTGGTGGCGACGATTTATTGACTCGGTGCCTCATCTCCACACTCCACCCCATATTATCGCTTCATCATCACCTCTCTGGTCATTATCTCGCCGCCGCCTCCTTTCCCGCCTCCTCCTGCTCGCTAGATCCAGAAACTCTACTCGCTCTCTGAAGGGATAGAGCTTCAACAATGGAGGGATGAATCACTTTGGCTAGCAGCACCATCTCTGCCTCGCCTTCTCTAAATTCAATCCCACCAGATCCGACGAGCTCGCCATGGATGCAAAGCAGAGGCCGAGCTAGCGCTCGGTGCCTTCTGCCTCAATAGCAACCCAAGTCAGAAAGCTTAGCTCGCCTCGATAGCAGCGACGGCGCCGCTTTGTGGAGTCCGTGACTCTTGCATGGAGAGGCTTAGTAGTTTTGGTTTGGCCAGAGTATATGTTGCTGGATGGTCAGAGCAATCAAGAGTAGAGAGAGAGAGGGTCGATGTTGGGAGGAACGATCGGCCGAAAGCGTCCGATATGTTTTATTGCCCGTCGTCGAAGCATAGTAATATTGCTACGCCTCGTGCGTCCGATGGAAAGGGCAAGATCAGACATCCACTTCAACATCCCACACTTCTCAAGACGCTTATTCTCCATCGGTCAATTCTTATCCAGTTATCCACCAACAATGTACATTTTTTTTCCTTTTGATCATTACTTTCACCACACATTTGATCGCTGCATTATTAAGTTTTTACATGGAAATTGTTATCGTACAAATGTCCGACGACGATTCATACGCTGCAGTCAACCTGTTCAATTTCACCGCTCTTGTCCATTCACTCTACTACTTTTTCCCCTCTCCATCTACCTCTAGTGCTCATCTTCCGTGTCCTCACCTCCCACCTCCCGTCGATCACCTCCCGCCGGTTCGCGATATCCCGGCGCTGGCTGAGGCCGTCCGTGTCGTGGAGATCAAGGCTGAGCTTCGATCGGCCGGGCGATGGCTCTCCTTCTCCGCCGACTTCTCCCAAGAATCGCAACAGTGCCCGCCTCCGTTCGCTTTTCCTAATTATTGCATTAAGTGTTTGATTTTATTGTAACATCTCTTCACAAAGTCTGCAAGAGGTATTTGTTGCAATCTGTATTTTGACTTGTTGCATCAATGTCTATATTTTGTTGCATAAGAGATGTTGAATTGTTGCAATCGAGGAAATCGTTGCATATTTTTTAGTTTTGTTGCAAATGTGTTTTAGATTTGTTGCGGTAGTTATCATTGATTGTTGTGTACGAGATCTTATATGTTGAATCATAGGAGATTACAAATGTTGCAAGTGGTAATTACAAATGTTTCACACGTTAAAAAAATATTGCATGAGCATCTATAAAATGTTGCACCCATTCTTTTTAAATGTTGAAGTGTTGTGTTCTTGTAACTTTCTTTTGTGACAATGTCTAAATCATTTTGGAAAAATATCCTGTGTAATTATATGTAGATGGGGTAAGCTGAGATGTACATCCATGATTTTTTTCAAAAATTTTTGAAACTTTTTCTAGTTGGGTTGCACCGTGGTTTCACCAACTCTCTGGTTGCACAGATATATTCCCAATCATTTTATAATCATTTCGTTCTATACTCATGGTTTCATCAAATTATATTTTTTCTCGACATTACCACCATTATTTTTATTTTGCTTGCAAACACTTTATTACGAATGTTACACACATATTAAAATTGTTGGGATGATGCGTCGATGGAAACTCCCATCGGACGTCCGACCCCTAGTCATAATTGGCGCCGACTAGGAGTCGGACGTCCGATGGGAGCTTCCCATCTGACGCATCATCACAAAGATTTTTTAACATGTGTGTAACATTTATAATCAATGTTTGCAACAAAATACAAAATAATAGTGGTAATGTTAAGAAAAAAATATAAATTGATGAAACCATGAGTATAGAACGAGCTGGATTTTAAAATGGTTCAAACATTGTCACAAAAGAAAGTTACAAGAACACAACACTTCAACATTTAAAAAGAATGGTTGCAACATTTTACAGATGCTCATGCAATATTTTTTAACATGTGTGAAACATTTGTAATTACCGCTTGCAACATTTGTAATCTCCTATGATTCAACATATAAGATCTCGTACACAACAATCAATGATAACTATCGCAACAAATCTAAAACACATTTGCAACAAAAGCTAAAAAGATGCAACGATTTCTTCAAAGGCAACAATTCAACATCTCTTATGCAACAAAACAAAGACATTGATGCAACAAGTCAAAATACAGATTGCAACAAATACCTCTTACACGACTTTGTGAAGAGATGTTACAATAAAATCAAACACTTCATGCAATAATTAGGAAAACGTGTTGCAACAATTTAGATACATATCGCAACATGTGTAACAAAATAAGGAGGACATGCGTGTGGTGGCGACGACGATTGACTCGGTCGGCCATCTCCACACTCCACCCCATATTATCGCTTCATCATCGCCTCTCGGTCATTATCGCCAAGACGCCTCCTTTCCCGCCTCCTCGGCTCGCTAGATCCAGAAACTCTACTCGCTCCTCGGAAGGGATAGAGCTTCAACAATGGAGGGATGAATCACTTTGGCTAGCAAAGACCATCTACCGCCTCGCTTTCTAAATTCAATCCCACCAGATCCGACGAGCTCGCCATGGATGCAGAGAGGCCGAGCTAGCGCCGCTCGGTGCCTCTGCCTCAATAGCAACCTGTCGAAAGCTTAGCTCGCCTCGATAGCAGCGACGGCGCCGCCGTGGAGTCCGTGACTCTTGCATGGAGAGGCTAAGTAGTTTTGGTTTGGCCAGAGCATATGTTGCCGGATGGTCAGAGTAATCAAGAGTAGAGAGAGAGGGTCGATGTTGGGAGGAACGATCGGCCGAAAGCGTCCGATATGTTTTATTGCCCGTATGTCGAAGCATAGTAATTCCGCTATTTGCTAGGCATCGAACGCCCTAACACTCGTAACATTTTTTTTTCGCAGCAACATTTTCTACCAACGCTGCAACATTTTCCTTCGACAAATGCTACAAGAAAACAGATGTTGCAAGCGCTCAAAAAATGTTACACGGTTGGTAACAAATGTTGCAAGAGTAGACAAAAATGTTTCAAGAGGCGTCCGAAAAAAACAAAAAAAATCGGACGTCCGGACGGTAGTATTCGCCGTTATTATGATTTCCATGTTTCTTTGGTAAGTAAGAAGTGTTTGTTTTCATAGAGGGTGAGATAGTTATGGAAGTAATTATTTGAACACATATTCCTTTGTAAATTCAATTTTGGCGAGAAGCTGTGACGCAAACAAACCGCTGCATTTATTAATGCTGAAAAAAATTCATGCATTTCACCAGGTTTTGTCGTGGTTTTATCTGACCGATATCCTTTCTCACGTTGCAGTGTAGCTAGTAGTTTAGGATCATCGCTAGAGTACGCAGGCTATGGGTGTCTAGTATTGCTAAGCACGAATTAAGTACTGGTTGGGAGGTGCCGACTATTTTAAGCACGTAGTTTGCTTTGCTTGGGTGTGCAGTGTGAAGCTTGGGCTCTTCTAACTCTTTGTTTTCTTGTTTTTTGTTTTAATCTAGCAGCTTCATACATGTATTTGTAGATTTGGTCCCCTTCTCATGGCGGAATGCACTCTAGCGTCCGGACAGCGCGGAATCTAGCTAGTTGCGGCAGTGGAAGGGTGAGCACGGGACCAGTCGCTTCTGTGCTAACGCAGCATGTAGACTGGAAAAAAAGCTTATTGGTGGGGCTCGTTGACTCACCTTAAATTTGCTCCAATTACAGTCTTTTATTGTTTAAACATTGAAATGAGTCAATTTCGAATGAAATTGGATTTTGTTCTAACTTGGCTTGGCTCGTTAACTCGATTCTAAAAATATTTCCAAACTATAAATAAAATTATATTAAATTAAACTGTGCCAATTTCAAAAAAAAAACTCAAAAAAATAAGAGCATGGCCCAATTTACACCCCTTGTAGTGTGGGAGAAGCGTGGGGGCCACGGTTGGGGAGCGAGGGAGGTGCCTTGCCACGGTCTTGGAGAGCTCCAACAACCTTTCGTGATAGAGGAGTACGGGCAGTAACATACATCATCTTCGAACGATTTTGCGGTCAGAAACATTCATCAGGATCTCACTGTAGCCTACATTACCTTTGCCCCGCCGTGTTTGCGACTTTGGTCGCTTTCTCGACCTCCCTTCATTTTTAATAGCCTCCGCCTCGGCGGTTCCACGTGGGCACGGCCGCACGGGCCTGTACGCATCGATCTTAACCTAATCTGAAGTGATTATTAGGGTTAGCCATTGGTGACACCTGCTTGGTTATGCCTTAGCTTAGTCAATGGTTAGCTCCGGTAAAAACATTGCGACCGTGGCAGCTCACGCTCGGCGTTTGATGCGGGTTACGATATTGTATTACTGTAGTTGGTGTTAATCTCTTTTTTGTTTTTTTTTTTACGTTGGTTAGTGCCATTTGGTAGATAGCACGGGCCTCGATGTGTTCTGGGTGGTGAAATGCCGGAGCCGGCGCACCCGAAATTTCACAGGAATTTGCAGTGGTTCTATGTTCATACTTGCATTATGAACTTTCACAGGATTTGCAGTGTTTGACTTATATGCACATGATTGGTTGATGCATCTCCTGCTTTTGTACCACAAACTGTCCTGTTGTGCTGTGGATGGTGGTTCCTGTATTATTGATTGGTTCAGTTGTATATGTGTTGTTAGATACTTCTTTTTTTGCCCAAATGTGTGGTGCACATGCGTGGTATACTGGTATGGCATCGGATTCTCTGGGCAGAACAAAACTAAATGGGGCGAAGGGTGTCTTTTGACTAAGACATGATTGCTTTCTGGTAAAGTTTGTGACTTGTGAGTGCTTGCGAATGATTCGATTGGATCTCTAGCCTTGTTCCTCCTAGTATTGGAAGATTATGTACGCACTAATCCTTGGGAGTATCTCGGAAAGTTCCTCTTATCTTACCACCGGAGGATAACCACATGCTTTACAAAAATTGCACTCCCGTTGTCATCTTTTAATCTCTTGTTTCCTCCTCCTAAAATTTGAAAACTTAAGCCCTATTTGAAATACCAAGAAATTTTCCTTGTTTCTTATGAAAATTGAATTGTTTATTGTAAAATTCCTGTGTTCCCAATAGACCGTTAATGACATCACAACCTGTTCGGAGCTAACCGATTGTGATGTGGTTTTTGTTCTTTTCTACGTTCTCTCGAAAATAGTACATATTACATATAGTATGCACCGAAAACAGTATAGATTATACACAGTATGCATATCACATTCACAATATATATAGAATACAAACACTTTACAGTACATATATCATATTTGTTCACAATATAGAATACAAACATAATTAATAAGTCAGTACACATATCATATTCACATGATATAATATTGCTTGCATGTGGACTAGTAGAAGTCTGTTGGGTCTCTAAACCTACCACTTTCACTATAACTTCTATCTAGTACCACTGGTATATATGATCTCGTAATTTGCTGAGATCTTTGTTTTGTAAGCACTTGAAGGGATATTGATCCTCTACGAAATAGAAATGAGTGCACTAATTTATGTTGTAAAATTTGTATGTAAAAAGTTAAGTATATTATGCATGTACATATAACTTAGGGAAAAAGTATGAGCTGCTGACCATAACCAGCATATAATGCATGATGTAGAAGCCATAGAGGTCATCATTCCTTTGTTGATGACATTATGAACAAAAAAAATCAAATTAAGAGACAAAAAATAGATGTTAGAAAAAAATTAATCCTATGCTAGGTACTTGTACCTTGAAACACCTCCATGCTAACTGGTCGTCTTATTTATTATCGTGTCGTTCTTCTTCAGCAACGTAAGATAAGAAACCCCTAAATATATTGGAGAGATGTCACTGAGGCAAAAAAAAAATGAACGCAACCTAAACTCTAACATTCATCATATTACAGCAACAATAATTTCAGATTAACACAAAAATACTACGAAGATAAATGGATATGTGTTTGTCAAATAAAGGGTATGAAATCTAATAGGATGCGCACAATTCTAGTGCAATCTAAACTCGCTTTGCGACATACCGTGTTACCTAGTGTAAAATTAAAGAGGTTTGAAGGAATGCTCACCTTTTGAAGAAAACTACAAACAAGGAAAAATTAAGGGGAAATCTTCTCAAATTAGGATTTCAACTTTACTCTCTTAATACCCAACCTCGAGAATTTTATAATTTCTCACCCAAGTATTGCTTCCAACTATAGTATGTAATATTTTTTGGGACGGCGATGATTTTTTGCCTCTAGAACAACAACAGAAGATAGTTCAGCCTGAGGGTATTAATAATCTAAATGAGGCATATCACAATCAGTTCTGAGATAAGAAACATTGTCATGTACAATTCGCATCACAATTGGTTCCTACCTACAATCGTTTTTTAGGTTAGAACCAATTGTGACATGTCAATGTTAGAACCGATCGTGATGTGCTTAATGCTACATCACAATCGGTTCTAATCTGTGAATCGATTGTGATTATTATTAATATCCTCTTCGAATCATCTATCACAATTAATTTTTTTCTAAAAAGTTAGGAACCGATTTAGATGAAAAGATAGTGTTATACTATTCTGTAGTAATGTATATTGATAGGCAACATGCCACTTCACCTGAGGAGAATGCTGCCTGGTATGAGCACAAGGCATGTGCTTATTTTTGGCAACACCATAAGACGTCGAAGTTACATGATACGGTAAGACCTTGTTTGGAAAGTTTAAAATCTTGATCTATCTACGTTTATGGACAGGATTTTAATTTAAAATTCTAGCCTATCTACGTCGGTGGATCGAAAATTTAGATTTCTCGGGTATCCCTAAAGCGAGAACGCTTCCCGTATGTCGCGCGGCCGTCCAAGCGATGAGTGTGCATGTCCGAGCGACGTACGCAGGACGGCATGAGGCACGCAAGTGTACAGAAACTAGGCGCCGGCCGGTGACCCATTGACTGCAGGGCAGGAGATGAGAGGAGGCGAGATGCGACGCATGGTGTTGACTGGGGCGAAGCTAGAGCAAACCGAAGGAGGGTGCACATGACTTGTGGGTGCATAGACTTTTGCTATAGGGGGTGCAAATATGGTAAAAATTTGATCCTCATAACTGAATTTGTATTTTTCTATAGATACATCTGCATCCCCTAGCTATTAAGTAGCTTCGCCCATGGTTGACGGGTAACGCGGGCGCGGCCGACGGCCTCAGCCTCACCGCACTGCAGCCGAGCTGTTCACCTCACTTCGATAGGTGCACTGCTTTGGCCGGATGTGCGGCTCAGTTTACTGCCTCGCTTTTCTGTGATACGGTATCTCTTTGCAGGCGGCCGAGTGCCGTCGGCGCCCACCCACTTACAAGACAAAAATCGAATCATCTTTTGCAATCTAATACCGTACATAAATAGCAGAGAAATATGGTCAAAATACGAAATGCAATAAAGATAGCAAGTACATCATTACGAGGCAATGGCATTCTACGAGATTTTTATGCCTAGAAAAAATATTTATGCTATCTTCGTTTCTTCATTTCATGCAAATCTATAGATCGATAAATGACAAGTGACGAAGCTAAATCACAAATTAATTTGCACAAATCGGAAACCAGAGTAATCTTTATTTCGTATACATGTCAGCGGCCTACCTCTGCCTGGCGCCTGCCTGCCCTGCTGTTGTCTGCTGTCGGCTACCAAGTGCCAACGAGCTTGCCCTCCCACACGGCCCCGGTGCCGCCACACACCAGCGCGCATTGTGGCCTGCAAGCTGGCTAGTGCCGCCTTGCGCCTCACGCCAACCTTGGCAATGCTACGCCGCCGCAAGCCCGCGCAAGCCTGCTGGCCACCGCGCCGTTGCACGCCCGCACGTCAACCGCCGTGCCCGCTGCTGTGCCAAGGTTTTCTGTTCGGTGGCCGGTGGAGGCAATGGGCTGGCCTAGCGAGCTTGGTCCGTGGGCCCAGATGGTGTCTGATACACCCCACACGCAAGAGAATATCCATTTTCGGCCCAAATCACCTCCACGGTTCGTCTTCTATGTCCAGCTACATCGAAGCATGCATCTATGATGTCGAAAAGAACGGATGGAGAGGCTAGGAGGTATCTACTGTCTGGCTGAGGATAGTAGGGGCTCCGACCCACATTGATCCTTGGTGGGTCCTCCCTTGGTGTCGACCAGCTTACGTAAGCTCTGTTTGTTTCGGTTTATTTTTTTTGATTTTTGACTTAAAGCTAGCTAAGACATACTGTTTAGTATCCTAACTTTTTGATGGGTTAAATGGTGTAGTTTTTTTATTCGGCCGTCTCCTACCATTCCACCCTCAGGTCCGACCGCCTCCACTCATACCACGCCGGATTTGACTGTCTCCCGCCACGCTTTGGTCGGATCCGTTCGACTCCACTTGTGCCACGTTCGGACCCTGTAGCCTCCCGCTGCTCCAAGCTTGAGTCCGGCCGTCTCAACCCACACCGCATCAGATCTAGGTTGGTGGATGAGAAATGAGGCTAGGGATGATGGGGGAGGGAGGACGTCGGGTACATCGAAGATCGGAGCGGCGAAGGGAGAAAGCATGTCGTACAGGGGAAAGAGAGAAAGCAGAGGAGGAGAAATGAGGAGATAGAAGAAGGATTCTTGAGTTTATATACGATGGCAGTTGGTGGGTAATTCTGGAGACCTCTAGTGGCAAAGTGTTATTTCTTCCTAGAAAAGCCTAAAAAAGCACATCTCATCTGGCTTTTGGTTTATAGTTATATAGAGTCTTTAGGTTTTTTTTAAGTCTGATTTAAAAGTCAGTCGTTTGTTTTTGCTTTGATTTTTTTGTTTTTAAGCTGATAAAAAAGCTGGTTTAATAGAAAAAAGAATCGTGATCAAGTTTTTGTGATATTTAGAGACTATGATAGCTTGGTTTGTTTTTTTCTCGGGATGTTTCCGAAAATTTTTTCTTTCTTTATTAGAAACTGTGTCTTTGTCAACAATTCTTTCCATCCACAGCAATACGTGGAACTGTTGAGCTTCTAGTTCAGTAGCAATAGTTGGATAAATTTGGGTAAATTGGAAAAATTAAGGTGAGAATCAGCGAAGCGGACGGGGAAAACGGTAGCAGAGATGGGGAAAAGTTCAGACTGACTGCATTTGATGGGTATTCCTCTGTTCGTACAGGACTCCACTTTTAATACCCCAAATGGAAGACACTGCCCTGTGGGCCCCCAACCAAGACACCATACACGCTACACATATTCCCGGCCCCACACGTCAGCTTCATCTTGATTGGATTATATCGTGGACGTTGTAAAGGCCTGTTTCAGTCTTGGGCTGTTGGCCTTAGTGGCTTCCTGCCTTACTTTTTATGATCGGCCCAGTTAATCTCCAAGGCCCAAAGACTATTTCGGACCTTCAGATCTGGAATCAACGGCCCACGAGAACCCCTACAAACAAAAGAGGGTGTGTGTGTCAATTCGTCGCGGCGGAGACGAGACGAGGCGGCACCGCGGCAGGCGACGACGACGAACAGCCTCAGCTAAGATCCGAGGAGATGGTAAGCCCACGAGCACCAGATCCTAGGGATCTAGGGTTTTTAGGGTTCAGCGATCCTACTGCACTGTACTTACGCCCCGTCGGGGATGGTTTCGCAGGCGGCGAAGGCGATCTCGAGCCCCGTGCCGGTGGACTGGTACCCGACTCTGGCCGTCGTCATGGTCGCCGTGGGACTCATGCTCACAGCCTCCTTCTTCATGTAAGCAGGCTGCTCCATATACCTCCAACTCTTGTGTTTTTCCGCAAATCGGTGATGTGGTCTGGTCTGGTCTGATCTGATCTGATGCGTGTAACAGTTAATTTGTTTGAAGTATGTGGAATCGGTTCATCTGAACGTTCGATTTGGTGGTCTGATACCCCCATTTGCTGCTGTTTTATGTTGTCCTTAACCCAACCAGGATGGGTTTGAGTCGTCGGCGTTTGCTTGTGGATGAAAGAGGGTGGGTGCTGCCCTCATTGGTGGCGTGAATTGGGTTGGTGCCTTGGTGGGTTTACGCTTGATTTCTTAAGATTGTATGTTTGGGGTTTAGCTGTTGCAATGACTGGTGGTGGAATTCAATCGGTTTGTACAATGTTGTTCTCCATGGACATTGTTAACGCCTCACACCGCTTCCTTTTGCATGGTAGAAAAAGGATTACTTTTGGTCACGGCCAGTTCGGATATCTGGAGTGAGAGTCTGTAATTGTGAAATTAATGTTGGTTTGCTACAATTAGTGGATCTATCTAGAAATTCTGGACAGGTACTGTCCCCGGTCACACAGTGCCATTTTGGAATGTGTTCAGTCAACATTTGAACTTCGGTCATTGATATCTCTATGAATATTTTGATGGAACAAATGAAAACAATATGTATATTTGTCTCAAAATGTACTGTCCTAATATTATATATTACTAGGTTTGTTAATGTATTACAAGAGAAATTAGAGGCCAAAGTTGTGTGTCAGAGACCACGTTAATGTCCAAAATGACACTCTTTTGTGACCAGAGACGTCACTTGAGAACTAAATCTTTTATTTATTGTTGTCGACAGATCATCCATATGTGATAGACTTGTAAAGTGCAGCCATAACTGTGAATCGATGTTAACAAACTGTGCAAACCATCAAAAACTGCCCGACTGCACTTCTATTTTACCATGAATTCCATTTTTCAAATAACATTGTCAAATAATGTGTACGATAGATAAAATCATGCAACTCATCATAACTTGCACTAGGAAAGCATCCATATTTCACTGGTAAAACCCTTGTCCTTGCCAAGTTGGCAGTAACTGGCTGGTTATTTCTTTTTTCATGATTAACATAGGCGGCTCTAACCCCCCAAAAGCAAATAGTGCAACATGCTCGTTCTTGGTGTGACTAAGAGTGTGTCATTATTATGTGTCATTGAATGCCAATTTAAATTATCATTGCCAACAACTTTTTGGTCCTAGCAGTAATTAAGAAATAGCTAAATTTCGACCTTTCATAAGCATAGGACTACTTTGTTTAGATAATCATGCTTGTATAGATCATATTTCATGGTTTTGTTCTCTCTTCCTCAACTGAATTATTATAACTCAAGAATGCATTTGACGAAAAGGAAGGTCAAACCATTAGTCATATCTCTGTGGTGTGTTAGCTTATCTCCTGTTTCTGTTTTGTTTCTCTTCCTTCTCTTCTACTTCCATTATTGTTGTATTCCAATTAGCATAGGTGGATACAACGTGCAGTTGTTGTGTTGAATTTAATTGCCTTATATGTAAAATATATTAATATATTCTATCAAATTACTTTGTTTCAGATTCCTATGTTCTCCATTACATAAAGATCATTTATTTTAGGGAAATAACATAAAAATATTACCACCAGCTAATTTGCGATCTGTCTTGAGTGCTCCCAGTTTTGAGGTCTGGAGTCCTGACTTCATGATGCACGAGGAACCAGATCATATCTTCAAGTGTAATTGCAGCAGCGTTTATAGATGTCTTTTGCATTATCTGCTACTAGGTGAAATTGTGTATAAATTAACAAGGGTGAGATAATAGGAATAAACTTTTAGCATTATAATTCATCATCAATTTTATATAACCATATTGCTAAAAGATACAATCTGGCATACTGGCTATTAACCAGGAAATACCTATTATTTTAAAGAATCATGAATTTTTAAACTACTGTTAGACTGATTGGTGAACCAGCTGTATGCTTCAACTGTGCTTGATAGTTTACTCTTAGTGTGTGTTAGCACATAAATCAAGAAAAAAAAAACTTATTTACTAACAAGTTGATCTATTTCAGTTATGAAGCCACTTCATCTAGGCGGAGCCGTAGCTTAGCAAAGGAGATCACAACAGCAGCCATCGCTTCTGTTTTCCTGGTATGCCTCCAAAGAAGGGTTTTTTTTTTTCTTTTGATAATCCACAAAGTGATCGATGTGTAACATAGCTTTAATTGTTCCACAGGGCTTTGGCTCTCTGTTCGTGCTCCTTGCAAGCGGTGTTTATGTCTGATGATAGGCCATGCAAGCTTTCTTTCTGTGCTCTAGACGAAGTCCTAGGATATGTCAGGCTTCTGAAATTATGTGTGGGCCATTAGCGAATATGCAGTGTCGTATGGACATGGTGTAGACTAAAGGATGAGAAACCAAATTAAACAAATGTTGTGATTCTCTTGCCGAATCTTCTGTCGTTATCATTTATCAGACCGGAACCGCATGGCTGCTTGCTCAGTCGCGGCTTCTTTTACATCATATTTTATCAACGTTTGATCTGTTGCGTTTTTAATTAACCACCAGGGCTTGTTGTTACGTTTTTTTTTAATTAATTAACCAGAAGAAGTGCTTCGCGTTGTCAAGGAAGCAAGACACTCGATGGATGATTGAAAACACCAGGGCGAAACAAAGGCAAAGAATTAGAATCTGTTGCATATAACAAATCAAGAAAAGCCAGACCATCTCTCTTTAATATTCAGACGGCTTCTCATTCCATGGCCTATTTCAGGTCATGAGCATAATTGACCAATGAGCGTAAACTCTACTGACGGAATGAGTTCGTTCAGGTCAGTGATGGCATGCAATGCGACAGCCTCACTTGCAAACCATGTTTAAATTCCCAAATAACAAGTCAACATCTCAAGTAACAAGTCAACAAAGTGTGCATCCAAACAGGAATTGGGATTGCCAACCAAATGGATTCCGGCAAACCATTTCAATTGTCAACCAGACAACAGAATTGGAATCACAGCCCACATACCAATTTCAGGTTGAATTTGAACTGCTCTTCGAATCTAAACCAATTCCAATTTCGACATCCAAACTGACCCTTAACAGTTCAAAGTTCGCACATTCATGTTGCGATGCATAGGTTACATGGCATCATAATACCTTCATGGAGGAACAATCGCACCAAAGTCAGACATTCAGTTTGGGTGTAATAATCATTTACTACTACATAAAAGACTACATAGACAGTTCTGAAACATCATCATAAACGATTTTCTGAACTGTCTGTAAGCATGTGCCTATGATAATATGGTGCATCATAGATAGTTTTTGATCTATCTATGAAACACCTATCACAATTGGTTATTTATACAAACCGTCTGTGATAGCATATTATCACAAATGGTTCTGAGTAGAGAATTGTCTATGATAATAGGCCATATTATCGTATCAATAAAACCGTCTGTGATAGTCTGTTATCATATCAATAGAATGATTTATAGGTGTAGCACAAAGTTAAGTACCTCTTCGCATGTGTGAGGAAAAATATTGATAGATTCTAAGACAAAATCCAATTTTATCCATAGTTCATCCTGAAAGTTGTCATGCTTTGATTTATTTTTCACTTCATCCTTATCCCCGAATAAGAATACTATAAGTAGCCTATTTTCACTCTAGTCTTGTGCAGGATCAGGATCATTTTGATTGTTCTCTATTTTATCAAATATTTTGATTGTTCTCTAGTCATGTGAAAACACTCTTTACATGAGAGACTAGCTCAGTTGTTACGGGAGGAAGAAATCAAGTGGTATCAGCGAGCAAAAGTCAAGAATCTGCTAGAAGGTGATGCTAATACTAAGTATTTTCACATGGTGGCTAACGGTAAGCATCGTAAGGCTCGAATTTTTCAACCGAACAGAGGAGGATTAATAGTAGGTGATGCCGAGTTAAAAAAGTATATCACTAAATATTATAAAAAATTGTTTGGACCTCCTGATCCTGTTCAGTTAACGCTAGATGAAACAAGAATTGATGATATTCCTCAGGTCTCTTTGTTGGAAAATGACCTCTTAACTTCAAGTTTTGACGAAGAAGAGGTTAAGAGGGCTATTTTCCAGATGGAAAGTAACAAAACCCCTGGTCCGGATGGGTTCCCTCCAGAATTCTATCAATCTTTCTGGGATATTATCAAAACGGATTTGATGGCCCTTTTCGAGGAATTTCATCATGGCCTCCTAAATCTCTCTAGGCTAAATTTTGGGAACATCATTTTATTGCCAAAATCTAATGATGCGAAGCAGATTCAACAATACAGGCCTATTTGTTTGTTGAATGTCAGCTTCAAAATTTTTACAAAAGTGGCTACTAATAGGATTTCCCAGGTGGTTCAAAAAATCATTAGGCCATCCCAAACGACGTTTCTGCCTGGTCGAAACATTATGGAGGGTGCAGTAATACTTCATGAGACTTTACACAAATTGCATAAGCGAAAGAGGAATGGCGTGATCTTCAAGATTGATTTTGAGAAGGCTTATGATAAAGTCCGATGGGATTTCCTACAGCAGACATTGCGTATGAAAGGTTTTTCTCCTCGTGGTGTAATTGGGTTAATTCGTTTGTCCAAGGGGGAATGTTGCAATTCAGTCAATGCTCAAATGGGATCCTTTTTTCGACGAGGAAAGGGCTCCGCTGTCAGTGATCCAATGTCCCCAATACTTTTTAATATAGTTGCGGATATGTTGGCTATCATCTTGGCTAGAGCGAAAGCAGATGGTCAAATTAAGGGTGTGATTCCTCATCTCGTAGATGAGGGACTATCTATCCTTCAATATGCTGATGATACAGTAATATTCATGGACCATGATTTTGAAGAAGCGAAGAATATGAAATTGTTACTTTGTGCTTTCGAACAACTTTCAGGTCTCAAAATAAACTTTCACAAAAGTGAGATTTTTTGCTTTGGTAATGCAAGAGATCATGAGGTAACATATTCCGAGCTGCTTGGATGTAAGTTAGGTACGCTTCCGCTTAGATACTTGGGGATTCCGATGCATTATAGGAAGCTGAGAAATTCAGATTGGCGGATGATTGAGGATAGGTTTGAGAAAAGATTAAGTGGATGGAAAGGAAAGTTATTATCGGTTGGTGGGAGGCTAGTCTTGATTAATTCTGTGTTGTCTAGTTTGCCTATGTTTATGATGTCCTTTTTTCAGATTCCTAGGGGAGTTCTGAAGAAATTAGATTATTATAGGTCTCGATTCTTTTGGCAAAATGACCATCATAGGAAGAAATATCGGCTTGCTCGTTGGGATCTTCTTTGTCAACCTAAAGATCAAGGCGGAGTTGGGATCCTTAATCTAGATCTCCAAAATAGAAGCCTATTGAGCAAGTGGTTGTTCAAGTTGTGTAATGAGCAAGGGATGTGGCAGGATTTGCTGAGAAACAAATATTTAAAAGGCAAAACTCTAAGCCAGGTTGAGAAGAAACCAGGTGACTCCCATTTTTGGAGTAGTCTTATGTGGGTTAAACCTCATTTCCTCAACTTAGGTTCTTATATTTTACAAGATGGAACCCAGGTTAGGTTTTGGGAGGATACTTGGCTGGGAAATTCTCCCTTGAAAGTTCAGTTTCCTTCCTTATTTAATATTGTCCGCAAGAAACATGCTACGGTGGCTCAGGTTTTTGGGGCTTCTCCGCTGAATGTATCTTTTAGGAGATCTTTACGGGGAAATACACTCAGAGACTGGGGGATTTTAGTAGCACATTTGATGAATGTCAGTTTAATAGGGGGAATTGATCGTTTCAAGTGGCATCTCCACACTAATGGGGTCTTCTCCGTTAAATCTATGTACAGATACATGGTTAACAATGGTATTAAAGTATCTCAGGAGATTTGGCATACGAGGTTACCTTTGAAAATCAAAATTTTTATGTGGTACATTAAGAAGGGGGTGTTATTGACTAAAGATAATTTGCTGAAGCGCAATTGGCGAGGGGATAAATGGTGTTGTTTCTGTAGTTCTATTGAAAATATACACCATCTTTTTATTGATTGTTGTTATGCTAAATTCCTTTGGCGAGTTGTATACATAACTTTGGGTATTCCTTCCTCGTATCTATTTATCATTTATTTAATGGGTGGGTGAAGCGGTGGGTCGGCCCAATGTTCTCAGATACTTACTGAGGTAGCCAGTATTTGTCGGGCCTTATGGCTAACTAGAAATGATGTCGTTTTTGATAAGCGTATACCAAATCTTTCTTGCGGTCTTATTCAGAGGGACTCATTGGCTTCAACTTGGGCCAAATTGCAATGGTGTGAAGCCATCAAAGCAAGCCTCTTAGATGTGTGTCGAGGTTGGAGACGGTGGCATTGGAGTTATTTACTTCGTTTGGCTGGCCTTTTGTGTTTAGGATTGGATATTATCCTGCTTGATTTGGTTCGCTTGGAGAAACGGTGTTTTGATTATCAATCTGTAATAAGTGTGGTCTGATTCCCTAATGGTGGGATGAAGCCGGAATTTTGTATTCCATAATCGAAAAAATCAAATATGAAGTTGATTAAGTCATCGTAAATGTGTTGGTCTTTTCATATATGCGGTGATCCATATATGAGTAGATCAACGCTATACGAGTAGACCGACGCATATATGATGACATAATCAACTCCATATTTGATGAAATAGAGAACCATTAAAATGACCATATTTCTGCACAAAACCAGAGTAAAAATTGGCTGCATATGGTATTCTCGTTCGGAGATGAAGATGAAGAGGAAGATAAATTAGAGCATGACAACTTTCAGAATGAGCTGTGGATAGAATTATATTTTGCCTTGAAATCCATCAATATTTATTCTCACAGATGTGAGGAGATACTTAACTTTCTGCATTGCTTGTAAATCGTTCCACTTATATGATACACTTTTCTTTGGAATATTGTAGTAGATTGTCAAAATATGTTGGACTTGATGCAAAGTCTGTATATCCAACAAAAAAAACTCACAGAGTTGACATCCTATTATAACTGAATTTTACTATGAAGTTTATTTTTAAACCTGTAGATGCAGGAATTGAAAACTTAGGACTTCACTCTCGTTTTTGTTATTTGTCAATAACGCTACGAAAAAAATCAATTGATTATATGCGCTTAAATTCTCACTCTAGGAGTTTGTACATTACTTGTGCAGTAGAATATTTCTATGACAATATTTTGTTTCTTACAAGTAAGATACTATTCAAGAATTAGATTCAAGATGAGCAAATATTAAGGATAATTTAGCACACCAATAAAATGTTTATGACTTATGAAGTTTATCTTAGGCATACACATATCCATAAACAAATGATATTATCGGTAACAATACATTGAGAAGATATGACAAAGACAAAGATCAACAAGCATACATTGAGAAACAACAATATTTAATATATCAAGGTAAGGAGACAGTAGGGCTCAAGGAGGAGGTGGTGATAGGCTATGGGGAGGAGGCACGCTTGCTCAAAGGAGTTAGCCTTGAGGATGGGTGGTGATGATGGGCTCAGGAAGGAGGCGGTTAAAGATTTCGTTTGAGTGAGAAGTATGGTGGGGCAAAATCCTAGAATGATATATAATAAGTGTTATTACAGACGGTTTGCTAAAAAACTATCTATGATGCAATCATATCATAAACAGTTTGTCCCATGAAACGTCTGTGTAGTATCACAGACTATTTTCTGTAAAAACCATCTATGAAATATATGAACCATCTATGATACTTTACAGACGCTTTGTGGAATGAACCGCCTGTGATATCGGCTTATCATAGACGGTTCTTAGCATATCTTGTAACTTTGATGGTTGTGCTAGCAAAAACGTCTGTGATTAGCTTTAATACAGATGGTTTTTGAAAACCATTTGTGATGAGACGTCTACTATATGTCTTTTTGTAGTAGTGATTGAGATAATAATGGGATACAGGGGCTATCCAGACATTAGTGGAATTGTAACACCCTGGATCAAATTTTGCTCAAAGCTAGTCCATTGTGAGTTGGACCCATGTATACATAGAACCCTACTTACACTTTCATCATCGTTTTATTTAAAAGGGTTAACACAGAGGTACTATGTTTGGACCCCACAGTCATCATATACTACTACAACACATTTTATATAAGCAATGTGGAACTAATTCCACCACCGCTCCACATTGGCCTTTACCTTAACAGGCTATCAACAGCACATCGAATATGCAACGGATACCAAGGACCATTACACGTCTATGTGTCCAGCACCGACATATATATCATGCCATGTGTCCACTCTGGGCTCACACATGTCATGCACCATATGCTTGTGCCCCTATCGCACAGCCGCCTATGCAGTGAATGTTGATATTTTGATACCATCTGTAACATCCCAACACAATCGTTGCTCAAGACATTATCATCATTTACATTTAGGTGCTGTTTGGTTCAGACTAGGGGGCGGTAACGTAAAGGTAAACAATTCACAGGGGAATCCATTCCGGTGTAATAGAAAACGCTATTTGTTTGGTTCACTAATGTAACGTCTTCCATTACCTTAATTGTGTTTGGCTAGGGACAATGGTAACAGCTTTCCATTCAAGCAATGACCATGTTTCCACTGATCACTCGCTAAGACTCGCTAAGTCTTCGTCACAACGAGGAATCAAAAACAGCACGCAGATACAAACACAATTAAGTTAAACAACTGTTGATACTTCAGGAATCAGTAAAACAACTGTTGATACTTCAGTAAAACAACGAGGAATCAGTAAAACAACTGTTGATACTTCAGTAAAACAACGAGGAATCATTCTGCTGACCAATTGTTGATACTTCAGGAACTTCAGTAAAACAACAAGGTTTCTTACATTCAAGTCAAAAATAGAGATCTAGGTGCTTCCAAAATTCAAGCACATGTCTTTGAGCTTCAATTGCTTATCAGATGAACAATGACCCGGTTAAATTCTCAAGTGAAAAAATTGCCGCATCAAGCAGGACTCACTTCTTCTTTTGAGCATCATCTAATGAAGGAAACAAGTACAAACATAAGTACAAGTCATATTTGCATATGTAACAAATGCAAGTACCATTATGTAACAGATTTGCATAGTGAAGGAAAAAATTGAAAATCTTTGGACAAACAGTTCTGTCCTTGTTGTTATGAATCAAACAAAAAAGCAACTCGGTGGCTCATGAGCATCCACTTGGATGCATGTGTGTGTGTGTTTCTTTGTTAAATGTGAGGCATGTCTCAGCAAGTCTCTTTTACTAGTTCCAATCTTCCGACTTCAGCTAAGTCCCTTCTTTTGAGAAAAGAGCCTTAAGGCCCTTAACTCATCATTGCTTTAGATCGTGCTTATTCTCGTGGGTGCTCCGCACAATGCTCACCTGCATCCAAATCTGTGGCCTAAGAATTTCCATTTCTTATTTGACCTGTAGTGTACATCATGTGGCATCCAACTTTTCACAAAGAGAGATGTTATGTTTGTGCCCTAGCTCACGACTGCTTAGGATTGTAGGACACGATTCATGCTCTTACATGTGTCCTTTTTTATCTCTCGTTAATCCAACATGTGCTATTAGTTTCTATCATCCCTGGCTCAATGGACCACAGCGTATCACTGAGGTATATGGGACATTGACACTGTATGGGCACATAGCAAAGCATAGGCAATAAACTTACAAAAATGTTACTTTATTTTGCTGGCCTAGATGACTACAGGAAATACCAACTTGTCACCAAAGATGTAACACGATTTCTCTTGAAACAACAACAACAACAACAACATGCAGTACTGAAGTAAAAACCCTAAGGAATCAAGTATACATCCTACCGACAGCAAGAGGAGAAGACATACCGAAAGGAGACTTAGGATATGCAAATTAACGACAGCAAGAGGAGAAATTGTAACAACTGCTGACAAAGCACTATATTCAATAAAAATCAAAAGAATCAAGTAAACTTTTTGTGTCAAAAATAAAATTAAAACAATCAATGATTCTTTCAATTGGTTCAACAAAGAGTAACCACCTAAAATCTTTCAAGTGACATGCTTAGGCACACTAACACTTTACATGCATGTAGAACGACCTAGTAAGAAACCAAAGATAAATCGACAAATTCAGAATCAATCTTTTATAGTTCAGGTTCTTAATCAAACTTGAGGTCCAAAGATTGTGCCATCAAGCATTGTTCATTTAATTCTACTGATTTTGAACAAAGAACCAGCGAAGCATGCTCAAGCAAGAATAAATATAGGCCGAGGTTCGCATATTGAAGGATATTGATAGCGTGGAGTGGCAATGTATCCGCTCAAAGATCAAGTGTAGCGCAAAAATGGTAACCTGATCTAAGTAGAATTACCAATCGATCAAGATGTACAAGAGAGTTACCATCAGAGAATTTATGCTCTCAACTTGTCAATCACCGTCCACTTTAATGGTCTTCTTGAAGGATTTTTCGACATTTATGGGCCTCGTAAAAATGGGATCATAAGTTCTTAATTAACAATACTATTTCATCATCGCACTACCTATTTCCATCATCAAATTCCAGTTGAAAAGCCAAAATCACAGATCCTCAAGGTACACAAGAGTATCAAATCTTGGAAATAAATATATTTGAAAAGTATACATCAATAAAAATTTGCACCAAGAACCCGAAGGTTTAAGTTGTGTAAAACCTCTAACATTAGTCTTGCCGCTTTATAGGTTTAGTGTTGTGCTCTGCATCTCTTAACACTTTCAGTTCACAGCTTCGATGCAAAGAAGGGCACACACACAATAATACTAGCACTACAATGGTCATTCTGGTTTCACGCTCAACAACAAAATTTACTAATTCATGAGATTCCTAATGACGACGAGGCGACGCCACAAAGAAGCAAACTAAAAGCACAAATCAAACTAATTAGTGCAAAATGTCGCTGAACTGAATATTTGCCGTAATCCGCCGCTCGCGTTCTTATCCACCCCGATTACAAGCAAGCAAAAAATTGTGACAAATTTGATAGAACTGCTTTTGATTTTCAAACAAGAATGACGAATCATGAGTAACTAGGAGTAGTATGATTGTGGATTGGCTGGTTGATTACATGTCAAGAAGATTTGGAGGCGGAATCGGTCGTTGTCCATGATCTGCCGCCAGATCTCAAGCAGCTCCTCTTGTTGATCGTGTCTACCTTCATCCGCCGCCGCTCAATGTGTCAAACAGCTCGAGGGTGAACTCCTTCGATTCCGTCATCCCTCGCACGTAGGTGCATCTCGCCAATGTCTCAACTAACAAGAGCAATTCAAAAAAATTGAGGAGGAGGCAGGAAATACCTATGCATTCTCGCGACCCGAGCGGAGAGGTAGTCGTCGCGGGCAAGGCGGTCAAAGTTGGCTCGACCTCCATCCAGCGTTGTTGGCCTTGTTGTCAGCTGATGAAGCAGAGGTCATGAGCGCCTGCAGGCGCTGGCAATGAGGGCCGACTCGATGTCGATGAGGGTCGCCGCTGCCGCCTCCGCGGTCAGAAGTCAAGCCGAACCTCTTGCTCGGATCGCGTTCACTGACGCTGCGTGAGAGAGGGAGACAGGGATTAGGGTTAGGGATTGGGAGGGAACAGCTTTGGAGAGGCCGACGGGGGCTCACGGATGGCATGGCTATGGATGCGCTCCACGACAAGAGGCGAGGAGGACGCCGCTCCATGGCTGCCGTCACGGGTGCAAAGTTAAGGTGAGCGACAAGGATGGAGAGGAAGTCTGCGGAGGTCATGAGCGAGTGAGATCACGAGGAACGGATGACGCTGCTCCCGAGCAGAACGAGACTCGAAAGGCCGTATCCGATAAGCGCCGTGATCCATTACGGTCTCGCCCAACCAAATGCAATACAACGATATCCGATACCGCCAGAAATCATTATGGAGTAAAAAACATCTAACCAAACAGCTCCTTAATTGATTCAACTCACAACGTATTATAGAATAGCTCATTTTATATCACATACAACTATCCTACTTAATAACATGATAAACAATACCACTTATTACTAACAATTTGTTTTAGTTAATGATTGATTTATTTATTTATAATATTTTTCTAGAAAAACTCAACAATATTTCCCAAAGTAACTCTATTATAAAATCACAAGATAATAAGACCCAAATTCTAATATGCAAAAATTTGCCAAAACAATTTCAAAATTTAAAACTTTCACGAAGGCAAGATGGTTCCAAGGATATTTTCACAAAAGTAAAGACCAAGCGATTAATGAATCATTCTCTACTAAAGGTGGAAAACACAAACTTCCATAACTTAAGTCCTGCACAAAAACTTTAAGAACTTCTTTTAAATGCAAAAACTGGTAAACATATGCAAAAGACAATAGTTTTCTCCGTATAGCAGCAAAAGATAACCAATAAAACCAATCATCAGTAACTGTTGTAAGAACAGCCAATAAAGACTTATCCCTAAACCCATTTGTTCTCCTACAGTTGATGACTCAACGGGAGAAATCTCCTTAACAAACTCTCCGATCTATGACATATCAAGTGAACTACTGTCCCCTGCAAGAGGTTCTCAACCTCAGGTGGTGGCTCTACCTGGCCACACCCACAACCACCTCTACCACGATCAAAGAACCCTTCGGCTCAACTATTTCATATAAACACATTCATTCAATCAGCTCATTTATCATTATAGCATCATGCGTTATCATAACATTATGCATCATCATAACATCATCCACCACCTCTACTACTTCTAATTACGAGTTGGTGGTAATACGTCCGTTCTTCCTCCTCTTTTTCTAGTTCACTTTATCAGTTAGATCTAGTTTAAATAGATGAATTACACTCGCATCTGTCACTAAATCTACCGAAGCCTCCCACCCACGATCTCCCCACACCTCTCGCATGTTCCCCTCCTAGCTCCCAAACTCCTCTATCCCTCCACCTCCCTCACGCCCGTGTAGCCCCACCGCCTCCCCACACCAACATCGCCTTTGCCTCCCCATGCCCGTGCCGCTCCCCATCTCCTCTCGCTCGCACCCCACTCTCTCTCTTCGCCTTGTACCCACATCATGCTCACATCTCCTCTCCATTGTCGGAGCTTTTTGTACCGCCATTGCCTTGTCGCTGTCTTCCCGTGCCACCATTGCGAGCTCCTCCAAGCATCACCGTCGTCCCGTAGCTAACTTCCCGCACCACCACTACAAGCTCCTACTGAAAGTTCAAGCTCCATTAATTTGGTTTTGGTGTTAATGACAAATCTAATATTGAGACTAACTCTTTTGATAATCATAATATTGATTAGTCTCAATTGTTAATTAATGACAAATCCTTTTATTAGACTAACTCTTTTATTGAGCTTAACTCTTATTAGTCTCTTTTGGATGAAAAAGATGGAAATATCAAATGTATGCATTCGAGTTCATATTATCACATATATTTGATCTTATTGCAAATGAAAAACTAAGTGTCATGAAGATTTGTTTAACATTTCTAGTTTATTTGTAAACATTTTATAAATGTCACGTGTAGTTGTTCTTCTATTAACATGTTGGTATTGTGGGCAAAACCCACGTTGCACATTCTCTCAAAACTAGAGTTCTCACCCATTCTAAGTTAAAGATCCTTCGTAACTATGTAATGTGCAATTTCGTTTCTAGCTACGTCGGCATTGTATGCTCATGTGCTTACCGAACTATCGGTGTTGAAGTTGAGCTGTGTTTGCACGCCCTCGCCCGACCTCCATCCAGCAGATATCTGAAAGGACCAGAGATGTTGCCTAGAGGGGGGTGAATAGGCGAATAGAAATTTTTACAGCGGAATTAAATTTCCCGAGGGTATCAGCCCGGACTGTCCGAACTTTGGTCCGGATACTCCGGTATGTCCAGATTATCCGGGGTCAGTATTCCGGATACTCCGGGTTGGTCACCTCGAGATGAGATTTTTAATCTCTTCAATTTTTAAACAAACTATTTGAAGACAAAGAATCTAAACACTATTAGGTATCTGGATCAAGTATAGATCTGGAGCCAAACACAGTAGAGAAGTAGATCGGGGCTCCCAAATATCCAAGACCACAAACCCAAGCAAAAGAAAAAGGAAAAACACGGAGATAATGATTTTTACCCGAAGTTTGGATTCTTGAAGGGAATCCTACGTCTCTGTTGAGGAGGCACAAATCCTGGGTCCCTCTTGACCAGTATCCTCCCGGTGTTGCACAAACGCACTCGCCGGTCTTCACTCCTTGTCTCTTTCCTTTTGGAGGCGAGACTTGCCTTCACAAACTTCCGGGGCTTACCACACCAAGTATTTGGAGACTCCCGGTGACTCCTTGCCGTCTAGGAGTCCTTCAAACTCCAAGAGTAACAAATGCGTCACGAAATCTTCTTGGAGGATGAACTTGTGCTCAAGAATGAGAGATGCACACTCAAAGTACTCAAATCTACTCCTTTCTCTCCAAAGATTCAAATCAATCACTAGATTCGAGTGGAGAAGGAGGATAGAGCTCAAGAGAGTGTGAGAGTGAGAGCTTGAGAGCCAAATAGTTGCAATAATGGAGCTCACTCGGGTAGGTGGGGGTGTGATGGCTTAAATAGAGAGCTCCAAAATCCAACCGTTGTGAGAGGCTGTGCACAACCCGGAGTATCTGGACATATAACCCGGGTAGTCCGAATTAGTGAAGAAATAGCTCTTACCGAACGGGTTAACCTGGAGTGTCTGGACTCAACCCTGGATACTCCGGACTCACTTAACCCGAAGTGTCCGGACTAAACCCCGGATACTCCGGACTGGTGAGAAAGCAACCCTTCGCCGAGGGTATCAACCCGGAGTGTCCGGACCAAATATCCGGATACTCCGGCCTGACCTACTCGGCCAGCAGAGATACATTTAAGGGAAATGCGGTGATTTAAATCCTTTTGGTATGCAATTTTCATCCTTTGAGCACAAGACTATCCTAGAAGCGATTTCCCGTCGTATTCCTCTTAATAGTACGGCTATCCTTAGACTCAATAAAATAGAAAAATTACAACTTATGTCTTGATACCGCCTTCACAAATTTTAAATACGGTAGGGATCTCCAATCGCTTTCTCATAATGATATATTCTCGATCTCTGCATAGATTCTCACTTAAACCATTAGTATTCTCTAATTGTGTCGTCATTAATCACCAAAACCCTCAAGGGGCCTAGATGCACTTTCAATCTCCCCCTTTTTGGTGTATTGATGACAACACAATTGAAGGCTTGAAAGAAATAACAGGGATTTGAATTTTCGTTTTGAATGCTAAACATGTAGTGGAGCTCCCCCTAAGTGTGTGCATTAGTGATATGGAGTGAGATCAAATGCACATAGTTAGAGAGAAATTTTGCAAGAGCAAGAGCTCCCCCTATATCCTTGCATTCGAGGAATCAATAATAGAAATATATCAAATTGCATCAAATAGATATGTAAGACAAGATATTAAGCAACATGTTTCAACAATAAGCAATGATAAGCAAATGAACTAGGAATGTAATAGGAAAGCAACAGGTTCATAAGCACAACCAAAAAGACAAACAACCAACAAGTTCACAAGCATAGCCAAAAGACAATCAACCAACCAAAGCGACACTAGAAATTAAACACTCCCCCTTTGGCATCAAGACATCCAAAAAGGGAAGCATCCAGGACAGCAGATCACTCGTCGTCTCCTGAAGGCTGATAGTCATCTTCCTCACTGCCATCGCCGCTGCCACTGCCACTAGCCTGAGTTGCTGAAGATTGAAGACCAAAGAGCTGCTGAGTGGCAGAGTCCACACTAGGCCCATCAGAAGACTCCTTGGACTCACTAGGAGGAATGTCCTCGCCTTGCTGGCGACGATAAGCCCGGAACTCCCTATGGTGATCTCTAATCTCCTGGCGAGTCTCCTTGACTTGAGTGGAGATATCTTGGCACAAGCAGAAAAGACACTTCAACATCCTCTTGATGGTGTCTCGGCTAGAGCTAGGAGAGCCTGGCATAGATGCTAGAGCCGTAGCTAGAGCTGGAGGAGGAGCTGAAGAACTGGCCCGCGAACTCTGACGCCTGGTCCATCGACCAACAGGAGCGCCCGAAGCTGTGGGGGCTAAAGGAGCTCGGACCTTGTAGGATAGATGCTCTACGTCCTTGACGAACTCAAGCCCGGAGACATGATCGATCAAAGCCTTCATGAAAGGTGCATATCCACAGCTACTTACATTGCTCAAGGAGTTGTGGCGAATGGCCTCCCATAGAAAATCCACCACATCGAAGCTATGGGTGCGTTCCACCAAGTGAAATAGCAAATTCCGCCCATAAGAGTTGATGGACGACGCATCCCCTTCCTTGGGCCATAGAGTAACCCTGAGCATTCTGAGGACAGCTGGCACATCCTTCAGACCTTTAATAGTCCCAACAACAAAGCGCTGCGACTGATCATATAACGCTTCACTCTGATCAGGAGATAAAGCCTTCTTGTCATGAAGCTTAGCATCTCCATCATGTGACCTCAGCTGCAGAACACGAGCAAAGGTCCTCTTGGTGGCCACATACTAGACCTCATCAGACATCCACCAAATAGCATCTTCAGTCTTGTCAAAGTACAAGGTGGAATAGAATTGCATAATGATCTCATCATTCTATGGATAATGAAAAGCCATGATGTTCTTCACCTGGTGACGCTCGCAAATTTGGATGACTTCATTAAAGACTGGATTTTGAAGGTTCGACATGTAAGTCCAGTCAATGGTCTTCATCTTCACCACAGAGTGCTCCAAGAGAAAAAGAACTGATTCATAGTAATCTGACTGAAATTTGTTCCAGAACCACTTGTCCACATATTCATCTTGATGAAAATCGAGCGGATCCTTGTTCCTTTGTTCCACAATAGCCTTTCCTTTGCCTGACCCAATTCGGTAGTCAATTGCACGCAGGCGGCTCATCTGACCCGGATATCTCCAGGTGGGTCTGCTCTTCTGAAGAGGGCCAATCACTATGCGAGTATCTTGATGCTGTTTCTTCTTCTGCTCACGGAGTCTTGCATGGGTGTCGGCATGATGCTCATCAGGATTGGCTCGAGGAGCTGGAGCAGGAGGTGGACTAGTCAGCCGGTTGAGCTGGCCCTGACTGACTTTCCTCACGGCAAGTCTCTTTCTCTTTGAGGAAGCCGGCAAGGAAAAGGACGCGGGAACATCATCACCCGAAAGGCGCTTGCCGGCACCCAAACCACCCTGGGATGAAGCCATCGTGAAGAGGAGGAGCAACGAAGAGGTTCACGAGTGGAGAGGCCTTCCCAAATCTCGGAGGGCGATCCGGAGACTCTGGAGGGTGAGGAGCACGCTGGAGATGAGGAGGAGACCGAGGGCGACGGCTGGGACGGCGACTTGAGGGAGAGAGCGGTTGGGGAAAAAGAAAAAAAAGGAGAGAGAGAAGGGTTCCCCGCAAGGACTTAAAAGAGACAGCCACCACAACCCGGATACTCCGGACTATCCGGACTCTCTAGATAGAAACTCCGGAATGTCCGAGTTAACACCCTCGGGAAACAACAAGGAATTGGCAAAGGATGATATGGACTTGGGCTTGCAGAAGAGGGAAAGAAGTCCTCGATGCCCTATATACTTTATGACTAGCGAACAATCAAGCAATCAAGCTCTAGTCGTATAGTAAATAGGCCTGATCAGAAGATCAAAAATTCCAATCAACACGAAAAGTTCAAAGAAATAAGTCAAATAAGCTTTTCTAAAATATTTTGCAATCACCAATCAATTTTGTGCATATTTCAAGCCAAATTATGAGAGTCTAAGATGTTTAGTCCACTCCTCAAATCACAGAATCTCTTTTCATCAAGGGGCTTGGTGAAAATATCGGCTAATTGATCATTTGTGCTCACATGTTGAATATCAATATCGCCTTTAGTGGAATGATCTCTTAGGAAATGATGGCGAATATCAATATACTTTGTACAGGAATGTTGGACGAGATTGTTGACAATTTTTATGGCGCTCTCATTGTCACACAAGAGTGGAACATGGTTATAGGTTAGGCCATAATCATTTAGGGTTTGTCTCATCCAAAGCAACTGGGCGCAACAACTCCCGACCGCGATATATTCGGCTTCGGTTGTGGATAGGGTTACGGAATTTTATTTCTTGGAGGACCAAGAGACAAGAGATCTTCCTAAAAATTGACAAGTCCCTGAAGTACTCTTCCTATCCACTTTGCAACCGGTATAATCTGCATCGGAATAGCCAACTAATTCAAAAGATGAGCCTTTCGTATACCATAGCCCAAAATGAGGAGTGTGCACCAAATATTTTAAGATTTTTTTACGGCCACCATGTGGCACTCCTTAGGAGCGGCTTGAAACCGTGCACACATGCACACACTAAGCATAATAACGGGCCTAGATGAATAAAGGTAAAGAAGAGAGTCGATCATAGAACGATATACCTTTTGGACGACCGGTTTACCTTCTTTGTCGAGGTCTAGATGTCCGTTGGCTTGCATGGGCGTCTTGATTGGCTTGGCATTCTCCATGTCGAACTTCTTCAACATGTCCTTGATGTACTTTGTCTGGCATATGAAGGTTCCTTCCTTGAGTTGTTTGACTTGAAATCCGAGGAAGAATTTCAATTCGCCAATCATGGACATCTAGAATCTTTTAGTCATTATCCTGCTAAACTCCTTACACAATTGTTCATTAGTAGACCCGAATATAATGTCATCGACATATATTTGGCAAACAAATAAATCATTATCAATATACTTGGTAAAGATAGTAGGGTCAGCCTTTCCGACTACAAAACCTTGCTCAAGACGAAAATCTCAGAGACATTCTGTCGGTGTACTTTGCACCGGGGTACCCTCTCCGCCACAGAAGTGATAGTCCCAAAGAGTGGCCTCGCCCAGTTTGGCGAGAAGCCCACGCGGCCCACCGGTGAGCAGTCGGGTGGTCACACCACCTCGCCATTGGGCGAAGCGGTTCACGTGGCACCTCGACGGCGATCGGGCGATTATGCCTCGCTCACGGGCGAGAAGCCCACACGTCCCCTAGCGGGTAGCCGGGCGGTCACGCCCTTCGCGCGGGCGAAGCGTTTACGTGGCACCTTGGCGGGCAGCTAGGCGGTTATGTTTCGCCTGGCTGGCGATAAGCCCACGGGCCCCGGGCGAAAGCCTAGCGGTCACGCCGCTCGCTAGGCGAAGCGTTTACGTGGCACCTCGGGCGGCACGGGCGATTATGCCGCCTTGCGGGCGAAAGCCCACACGCCTTTAGCGAAAGACTGGCGATCACGCCGCTTGCCGAGTGAATCGCCCACGGCACCTGGCGGGCAGCCGGGCGATCATGCCGCCTGCCGAAGCGAGAATCCTGCGCGCCCCGGCGAGCAATCGGCGGTTATGCCTTTCGCTACGGCGAAGCGCCCACGAAGTACTGGGCGGCGTACCGGGCGATCATGCCCTACTGCCGGGCGAAGCCCACGCGCCCTTAGCGAGTAGTTCGGCGGTCACGCCGCTTTCGCGAACGCCCACGTGGCACCTTGGCGGGTAGTGGCGATCATGCCCGCCCGCCAAGAAGCCCACGTGGCCTTGGCGAGCAGCCTGGCGGTCGCGCCCTACTCGTCGAGCGAGCGGCCCACGTGGCCTATGACGCGACCTGATGAGCGGGCGGGCGTCTGGGCCCCCCTTATCAGGCCACGGAGGCAACCAAAGGAATGAGGGGAAGGCTTCGCCTCAATGTTTCCCTCCCCTGGAACCTCGTGTCAGGGTCATTAATTGTAAAGGATTCAGCTTTCGACATGACGACGACTTATCCCTCTGACGCCTCTTACCAACCCATCGCAGGTGTCCCGTCTGGCGAATCCGTGAGGCCTCTCACCGACATTAAATGGGGTTTGAAAGACGAGGCCACGGAGGCGTGCATAATAAATGAGTCGTGGGTCGACGTGGAAGTTAGAATGATGGATGTAATTAATGTGTTGTAGATAAGTATAACGCCTCCTCTGCCGCATTTCGCCACCATATAAGGCGCCTCGGTGCATGGAGGAGGAGGCCGGTTGGTCGACTGAAGTAGAGAACTCATAGAGCAGACAACCATTGTAAACACCCCCATATTTCCTCAACAAAGAACAAACAGAACGTATGGCTATTACCCAAGCTTGGGGGCCCGAACCTGGGTAAATTGCTGTGTCCACCGGTTTGCTAATTCCCGGATCCTTCGTTGAGAGACATTAGGGTTTCCAGCCATGAAGATGCCGTCTACCGAACCATATCTTTCGTCTAGGGAGTAGCTACTCTGTTTATTGACGGAATCTTGTCAGGTGAAATACGCCGACTGGGGTGCGCCAGGTAGGGGGCTAGTGGTTGGCTCATCCGGCCATCTCTCCGGTGAATTTCGGCCTTCCGTCCGAAAGGACCTTGCATCTGGTGATGGCGGGTTCACACTTGCAGCGACAAGATGTGGCAGAGGCTATTAGTAGCACCCAGAACACGTCCCGACACTCTCGCCGAACGAGGGATCGCCTCATGCCGCCCCCACAAGAGGGCGGTGGCGCCCCCACAGCGGCGGTCGAGCTTCCAGTTCGGCATCGACTGCACACTCAGCAAACAAGGAAAACCAAATTAACCTAAACACATAATAATCTACCATCTAAAAGGGTAGCACTTCTATCGTAGACTGACGCAACTCTTCACACACGAGTCTCAACTGGCTATGAAAACACTGGTTCTTCAAGCTTCTGGAACACTTCATCGATCCACTTTTCTTGCGTTCGACGATTCCTGTCTTCGTCATCTTCAGGATTGGCAGCGACACCTAGTACTTTCTCCTTAAGTGTGAAACAACGATAACTATTTGGAACAACTCGGATAAGATCTTCATTTAAAACAACGGTGAAAGATAGAAATTTTTAGCAAAGAGAAGAATAGAAGGATAAGACAAGTCAAGAACTTATCATTCTTTTAAGTTACATTTTTGTTTTAGAAAATAATTTTGAAGTTCCTAAAGAACGGCCAATCTATCTAGGGTCAAGTCCTCACACCACCGGCTCGATACCACCTCTGCTCATGCCCCGATTCATCAGAACCGGACACTCAGGTATCCCGTGACTAGTCCAGGATTGCGCTAGTGCACACAGGCTAAACAGGGTTAAAGTACCACAACATACACAGCGGAATATCAATTAAGTACTTCAATCATGTATATAAACAAGTTGTACGACCTTATGGTCCCTTACAATAGTTTGCCACGCAGGGCTTACAATAATCAGAGTAAATAGTTCAACAGCGGAAATTAAACGTCATGGTGATCCATCTTCGCCACATGCGCCTTGACGGAGGCTTGCTCCCTAGTTATCTGGCTCTTCGACAAACTCCTCCTCATATGCAGGCGTAGTCTCCTCTTCTGGTAAATTTTGTCCGCAAGGGTGAGTACACACCGTACTCAACAAGTCATGCACAGAATGTAGTTCTATTACTACATGCATGGCTTGTTACAAAGAAATGGTTCAACTGGTTATTTTGCATTTGCATCAATATTTTAACTCAATATTCATTTAGGTGTAAAGTAGCAAAACTTTAGTAATATAATAAGTTTCTCAATTGTTTCCTCATTATTTTGGACACACAGTCCTTAATCAACTTTCATCATCAACTCTGACACACAGCCTTCCACCCCATTTTGTTTTCAAAACACTAACCCTTGACTATAATTCCCGAGCATTGTCCAGTACCGTGGACTCGGCTATTCGAACAGTTTTGACACTCTGCAGAGGTTGTACACTTTACCTACAAGATACAGTCGCACACCACAAAGGCGATTGACCGTAACAAAGCCTTTCAGAGACATCTATCTCCACCTAGGAACCTCTCCGGGTTGCCTTCACTCATCACTTCCCTCACTCAGAGTCAAGTATAGGACCGACAAACACCATTGACGGGTACCAAGTCAGAGTACGTGCAAGCTCCCCATACTGCTACTCCCGTGTAATCGCCTCCCCGAGGTATCAAAGGTAAGATATCTAATCCTACTAAACTAGGTCTTCCCATTCGGACATGTGGTTGTACGAGAGACTGAGGTCAAAGGCTTGCAAGGTGAAGTCCTTAACTGACCAAGGCAAGACATCCTTCTCACAAATCTGGCACACAGCCCTCACAACACTCATAACCCCCCAAATGCCACGAAGGCCCACCTGGCACAAAGCCTCGGTCCACTTGCCTCAGTCTAAATCAACATCCACCCCAGTTTACTTAACGGTGCAACACATGCCCGTAATCATCCTTCATGTAGAACCACACAGGTCTCTACACTCCAACATCATTACCAACAACATTCCACCTTTTATCAAAATGCATTCACTATTTCTTTAGTGAAAGTTGCCTTTGTATTCAAAAAGATTATTCACGTTGTTTGCATGGCTAAGCAACTATTCACGGTCTAGCCTCCCGTGTTGGCATGTCATTACAACCAACTAGTATTGTCTACTTAGGTTATCAAAGGAATCATGGCATACGAATATTAATGACAAGGTGGCAATAACAATTAGGTTAATTAACTAATTCACCAAAAATATTTAAATCCATTTTTAGTTGAATTAGCATGCATAGTTTGAAACAAAATACATTTTCAAAATTTAGGAGCAACATGGTCAAAGCATAACTTGCCTTCAAAGAGTTGCTGATCCTGATTCGGGGCTTGATCTTGTTCTGGAAATCCTCCCTCGAAACCCTCCGACAGATCAACGTCAACTCGCAATCAACATACACACAATAAATAAAATTTACAGAGAATAAATTCATCTCTAAAAATTCCACAAAATTCACCGATAAATAGATCCTAATTTTACAAAATTTTCGAAATTAGAATCACTCAAATTGGAGCTAAAACACAAAAGTTATGACCTTTTGAAGTTTTTTTTAAAAAATCAATTTAAAATAATAAACCAAATTTCTTTATTTATTTTTATACGGAAAATTCCGGAATTATGACGTTAACATGACTAATAATGACGTCAGCACCGAAACTATTTTCCACCAAATTATTTTTCTAAAAGAAAAATCGAATTATTGCGTCAGCATGACGTCACTACTAACGTCAGCATCTACTGTGCCGTGACTGACATGTGGGCCCCACTGATGACATCATCTTCTGACACGTGGCATGATCTGGTCGTGACACGTGTCGACACATTATCAACCGAGAGGTTGATCTAATCTCGACCGTCCGATTCAAAATGGACGGCCACGATCGACGCGACGCTTCGGTTCGGATTACTGCGGTGCTGACATGTGGCACAATCTTGTTGCGACACATGGCGACGAACTATCAACCGAAAGCTCGATCGAATCTGGTCCATTCGATTTAAAATGAATGGCTAGGATCAAAACAACGCTTCGGTTTTAATCTGACACGTGTCCTCACGTGACCATCGGATCACGACGGACGGCCGAATCGGATCAGCGACGTCAACCGAGATAAATGGCTGACCCTCGGTTTCCGTGGCGACACGCCAAGACGGATCGGCGCTACGGCGCGCGCAATCTACACCACACATTCAAAATCCTACGGCCCAGATTGAATCTGTGTCACGCAATGCATCCAGCTACATGGCTCCACCGATGCGCGACACCGCGGCGCAAGACAAAGAACCAACGGATCTAGATCTAACGGTCAACATAAATCAATACGTTTCTACACCGAGCAATCTAGACTGTTGATTAGATCTAACGGCTGAGATATGATAATGAAGTTTACTATTAACGCGTCTACGTGGCTGCATCGTAACCATACATCCAAGATCTAACGGCTACGATCTAACGCATCTAAGGAACACGTGGGCAGTCCCGGCTTCAGGCATGTGGTGCTATCCTACCCGCTCATCTACAGATCTACGACTAAGAGATGAAGATGAGACTCACTGATGATGCGGCGACGTGGATGAATCAGAAGCGTCGGTCGAAGATCAGACGGTGCACGAAGCTCCAATCGGCGGTGATGTCGCAGCGGCTCGGTCCTCGTCGGAGATGAAGAAGATGACCAAGGCGATGGCGTTCCAGAGCAGCTCCGGCGAGATGAAGTAGCTCCACGTACGTGTCTTGGTGCGGGGATCACTCCGGTGGTCTCAGACGCGGCGGAGAACGTTCAACGGTGGCACAAACAGCGGCGAAGCGTTTCGGTACTACGATGAGCGATTGCAGGCGAACAGCGGCGAACTACGGCGTGAGCGTCGGGGCAAAATGAGCGCAAAGCGAAGAGCTTTCCCGCGAGGTCATCGGCTAGCTTTATAGCCTCGGAGGGCGAGCTCAACCGGCGTTTAAACATGACGGTTACTCACCGGCAATGGCGGCAGCGGCGGAAACGTCAGAGGCGACGTGGACGCATCTCGCGCGTACACGCGGCGACGATCGAACAATGCGGTGAGGCGAAGTGGCACGGGCAAATCTCAGCCACACGATTCTGATCGGACGGTGCTGGTGCGAAAGGGTTTAGGGTTCCGCGACGGGCCGCCGACGATCAAGACATAAATGGGCCGAGCCCAATACTATTCATTCTGATTTTCCTCATATTTCTGAATAAAAACAATTCCACAAATTCATTTAATTCATTTGAGGCTTTTAAAATATCAGAAAAATTCTAGAAAAATTCCAAAAATATTTTAAAGCATTTTGAACTCAAATAAATTATTTTCATTTATATTTGGTATAAACTTAATCATTATTTAATTAATTTCCAAAGAAGAGTTAAATTCCAGAAATTCCAATTAAATCCAAATAAATTCCAGAAATTCTCAAAAATTCAATTAAACCATTAAATTAAAAATAATCTAAATTTTGGGATGTTACACGTTGTGCAGGCGCCGTGCAGGACTTGTGAGGATGAGGCCGAGACCTCGAGGGCCCCCTTGCAAGCAAGCCATGAAACGCGAGGCGGCCGAGACCAAAGTGAAGACCGCCCGAGGATGGGATGACCACGAGGCCGGCTGGTGACCGCCATGGTCGGACGAGCGACCGCCGAGGAAAAGGAGGGCGAGCCTTCGCTTCGCTTCACCGCACTCAACTCTCATGGCCTGGATGATTGCCGGGTTGTGAACAAGATGGTCGAGCGGTGGCTCAAGGAGCGCCGCCCCCACGACGACGACCAAGATAAAGACCCCGCCTTGCTGGTCTTCCAGCAGGTGGATCGCGATGTGGCATACATTCACGGTGGTTCGTCCACCTACCTCTCCAACGCTTCCTACAAGCGGTTGAGGAGGGAGGTCTGTGCCACGGCGTCGAGTTCAGGGGCATGTCGGATGCTGAAGTGGTTGGAGGAGCCGATCACCTTCAGTCGGGCTGACCACCCTGGGAGCACCGACGGTGCAGGTCACCTTCCGATCGTGGCTTCCCCTACGATCCGAAACGTGAAGCTCGGGCGAGTGCTGATGGGCGGAGGGAGTTCTATCAACCTCCTGTCCTTTGAAGCATTCCGGCGCCCAGTGCCTAACCAGAGCGTGTCCGACCGCTTTTCTATGGCGTAGCCTCGGGCTAGTGTCGGGACCGAGTCGCAAATCCGAAACCCTCGTGTTATCAAGACTAGTCCCGTGATCGATAGCTAGTGCCCATAGTTAACAAAGATGAACATCATAATCATACACAACGGAATAATAAATAAAGTATTCATCTATTAATATAACATGTTGAACAACCTTAAAGTCAACTTACAATTGTGAAGCCTAGATGGCTTCAACTCGAGTAAAACGAATAATGCCGAACGAAGAACGTCGGTGAATCCCATCAAAATACCACGTGCATTTGACAAGGTTCAACTCCTAGATATTCGCCTTCTTGTAGAACTTCTCCTTCTTCAAGACTAAGACTTCTCCTCAACCGGTGATGTTTTGTTAAAGCAAGGGTGAGTACACAAGCATGCTCAACAAGTCATGCATGTAATGCGCTTCTATTACTACATGCATGGCTTATTCCAAAGGAATGGTGAATGGTTCTTTTGCAATAAAGCAAAGATTCACAAATAATCATAAATAGATAGAAAAGCGGTAAAACAATTACTACCCATAATAAATTTTGTAATCATTCTCAAGTAAAATATTTCTCATCCTTAACCAATTTCCATATCACATTGTCTACATTACCAACCTCATTTTATTTTCAAAACTCTACCCTTGATTGTAATTCCCAGCATTGTCCAAGATCTGTGGACTCGGCTATTCAATAGTTTTACACTCTGCAGAGGTTGTACACTTTACCCACAAGATACAATCAACTCATCACGTCACCGTGAATCGCCATACAGAGTATGCGAATGAGCGATTATAACAAAGCCTTTTCAAACTTCTATCTCAACCTAGGAACCTCTCGGGTTGCCTTCACTATCACTTCCTCACACCGAGCGAAGTATAGGACCGATTTAACACCGTTGGATAGGGTACCAAGCAAAGACAGTACGCCCCCATACTGATCACCCCCGGATGATCGCCACCCGAGGTATCAAAGGTGAGATATCAGAATCATACTAAACTAGGTCTTCCCATTCAGACATGTGGTTGTACGAGTGACTCAGGTCAAAGACTTGCAAGGTGAAGTCCTTAACTAACCAGGGCAAGACAGCCTTCTCTTAACATTGGCGCACAACCCTCACAACACTCAACCCACCCAAATGCCACGATGGCCCACCTGGCATAAAGCCACTTGCCACTTGCCCTAGTCTAAATCCTTTATCACCCCAGTTGATTATTGCGCAACACAATGCCAACAACAACTCAACATCTATGTAGAACCATACTGGTTCCACATATCAACATCATCGTGTGGCAACACATCACACCATTTCACAAACACATTTCATAATCCATTACTCAGTATTATCCTTTTATTTTCGAAAGACATGTGTTGCGTGGCATGGCTAAGCAATTATACACAATCTAACCAACCCACGTTGGCAAGTAATAACAACCAACTATTAATCAACCATCTTAGGGTGACAAATGAATTATGGCATACAAATAATCATGGCAATGTGATATTAGCAATTGGGTTGTATAACTAGTCCCAAATTAATTTAAATCATTTTAATTCTTGAACTAGAATGCAATAATTTGAATCAAAGTAAATTTGTAAAACTGGGAGCAATATGATCAAAGCACGACTTGCCTGGCCCTTGTAATTTTTATTATTCTTCACTCTTTATCTTCAATCCTTGATCCTCGATCTTCAATCTACGCTTGTTTGATCCTCGCCTCCTTGACGACTTCCGCAACGCGTCTAACGATAAACAAACACAAATACAACAAAACTCAAAAGCAAATCAAGTAAACTCCAAATTAAAAACGAATAGCATTGGGCACAACGGCTTAGATGAAATTAGGAACTTGAATGGATTAGGTCGATGATTAGACAAAAGAGAACGGCTTTCGGAAAATACACTGAAGAGAAAGATTAATAACTGGGAAAGAAGGAATGATATTCTGAAGAATATTTCTTTCGAGGTTATTATCTTGATTGGGTAGCCGATGACATATAGACTCTTGATCTATAGACCGGGTCCACGATGATACGTTAGTTCGCCATGAACTAAGCAGATGCTCGAGGTTAACTTTCTTTGATTGAATGGCACAGTCAACCAAAAGGAAAATAGACTGATAGACTAGGTCTAGCACAAGAATATGATATATGGCTAATGGTCTATCGACCAAGACCACGAATGAATTCTAGGTTAATGGTAGATTAGATTTTCCAAGGATAAGACAAGAACGGATGGGATCGACATCCACTACGGTTCGATCCGGAGGTTAGTCTTACATCGGGGACGGAACTCGACGACGACGAGGTGGTGATGACAGGAATACGAGGCTGAACTCAACGTGATGGGCTAGATCACAATAAGGCGATAGAAAAGGTAAAGACATCACATTAGGGCTTCCACTTGCATGCACCTATGCGATGACAGCGATACGATGATAGCAAAGCGTTAACGGCGCAATGTTAACGACGAAACGTTAACAGCAGAACGTTAACGATGAAATGTTAACGGTGAAACGTTAACGGCGGAACGTTAACGATGAAACGTTAACGGCGAAACGTTAACGGCGGAGGCGAAGCGATGACGGGTAGGTTTTAGATTAAGGCTTTGACGGCAAATGAAGACCAAATGAACTTGAAGGATGGACAAAACAGTAGGGTAACGACCCACTGGACGGAAGGACTCGGCCAAAACGAACTAGGATGTATAGCGACAAAAGGCGATGTACGGCGGCGACGAAACCGACGGCGAAATGAATATTAAAATTTTCGGACAGTGGAATAGCAAAGGTAGGGTGAGCACGGTGTAGAACGCGGCGATACAAACTCAACGGTATAGGCGGATTTGGCGGCGACCCACCGGATTAATCACAAACTGCCGATTAACGGTTGTTACAGCTAATAGATCTAATAGCCATAACTACTAGAATAATGAATGAAAAATTACAAAAACATTCAGAGAGCCTACTGAGATCCTAGAACACGATATGACGTGAAGAGATCAGATTTTTACCTTCTGGATCAACGGGGAACGCACGATGCCATTCCCTGCTGTTCGTACGCAGTCTGATGGGGGAAGATTGATTTTTTTACACTAATCCTGTAGGTAAAACCTTGAGTTAGGATAATCACTGTGTAGGGGAGATCAAGGGGAGTCTACCATAAAAATTTCATGGCCAAACTCGCAGAAACGAGGGAGAACGGGCTCTGGCAAGATTTGATCTTTGGGCGACCATAACTTTTGATCCAGTGGATGAAATTACACTAAATTTGGATGGAAGATAGAAGGTACCCTGAGGCACAATGTGACATAGACGGATCTTGAAAAGAGTTGACGAGTTGACGGGGAACGGGCCTCAAAATATGGCCGATGTGCGGCGGCGCTTCGGAGGATGAGGGCAAAGTTTCTCGGTTTGGATGAGTTGATCTGAGGTGAGGACATGTGGGAGAGGTCATGGGAGGTCTACACAAGGTTGGGGTGGTGGCTAGGTCAAGAAAACAAAGAAAACGCAAAACCGCCTTTCACAGCATTTTATCGAGCAATTGGCGTCGTTGTGCAATTCGGGGTGACATTGGCCAATTGAGGGTCGGCCAGTGGTGGGGATGGGGTGGAGAGGTGAGAGGAGCCCGTGGGCATGATGGCCAACGGCAGGGATGGCCGGAGCAACGGTGAGGCGACGGCCAACGCGACCAAAACCGACCGAATGGCATGGCGGCCAAAAACACCATAAAACGCAAAATTTCTCAAAACTAGCAGGAGCACGGCGTAGAGCATGATCATACTAGGCTATATCAAAAAGGAATTTGATTGGGGATTACCGGTTTGGGAGGAATCGACGACGAACGGAACCAGACTTGACGATTTAACAAACGCAAATTCCCGGAGCAATTCTCGATGAAACCTGGATTTTCTTGAGGGGTTATGATTTACACACTAATGTGCACATGATGACGCGAACGGAAGTCCATTTGTCTTACCGGATCAAAAGATGACACGACGATGTCAACGGAGGACGTCCGGCGATCGTTTCTTTGATTTTCGGAAGGGCAAATGTTCTGGAAATGGAGGGCAAGTGTGAGCACCGTGTTGGGGAGACTGAAACACACGTTTTTGGGTGGTCACACGCGTTGAGAGGATGAGAAACGGAAAAGTTATGGCCTAAACAAGAAACGGCAAAGAAGTGCTTACAGCTTACGTTTCACTTGATTTCAAAGGGGAAACCTGTAGGAGAATTGAAGTCCTTGATGACACGGTCGTTTTGCAACTAACCTCACTCAATTTCGTTGAGAATTGCAAAAGTTATAAGCATTTGAAGTTTGGGCTGCAAATGGGGCTGGAACGTGAACAGTGCGCATGGCTGGAGGATGAAGATGAACCGTAAAAGACACGTGTCGCTTTCTCATTGGCCGGAAGAAATGGAGGGACAAAAGCGTGAGGAATAAAATAGAAAAAATAATCTAAAAATCTTTGAAAAATTCCTAAAAATACTAGAGATTATTTGGAACCCAATAAAATTAGTTTCACTGAATTTTGATAAGTTTTGGAATTTAGACAATTTCGGGACTAATATATTGGATTTAACGAAAGACCACGAGAGTTAAAATACCGGAGAGATTCTATAAATCTTGGAAAAATTCCCAAAATTATTTTGGACTATTTGAAACCTAATTCTATGAATTTTGAGATTTTTGGAGTATTGTGGAACTCGGGTGAGATTTCGAATAAGGACCGAAATTGAAATTTTGACTTTACTGACCAGAAGGATTGAACTTTTGTTTCTGAAGGATATGGATGCTGGCTTAATTAGAACACCGAAGGAAATCCAAATTTTGAATTTAAATGGAATTTGAAAGGAAAAGTTTGAATTAGAATTTGGATATAGAATCGCCTGAACAATTAATAATTCAAATTAAAAATCCAATAAAAATACAATTAACATCCAAATGTTTAAATTAAAAATTTTAATTAATTTTTAGCAAATCTCAAATTTGGAAAATTCCTTGAGATACAAAGAACACTGTAAAAACTAAATTTTAAATTACCGGATGTACATGTAAGGCACATTAAATTGTTTTAGATTTAGAAAATTCTAAATTAAGCTTCTTTAATCAAATAAGATTGATGTAAAATTTTTGAAAAGCTAATTTAAATATAAATTTTTGAAAACCCAAATTTTGGGATGTTACAGCTAGCATGGTCCCCCTGGGCCAGGTGCGCCTCCCCGTCACCTTCGGGGAGGAGCAACTTCCGTACAGAGCTGGTCGACTTCGAAGTCGCCGATTTCGACCTCTCGTACAATGCCATACTTGGCCGACCTGCTTTGGCTAACTTCATGGCGGCAACCCACTATGGCTACATGGTGGTGAAGATGCCAGGGCCTAGTGGCCCCATAACCATCCGGGTGGACAGGCCAGAGGCTTTTCGCTGCCACAAGCACGACTAGACTGGCGGTGCCACCTATGGGAAGCTTCTACCGATGCCGCCTTCCCGGGAACCCCTTAGGCGCAGACCCGCGGCTCGCCCGGCGAGGTAAAGATGGTCTCCCTGAGTGCGGGCAGGCCCGGGAAGTCTGTCTTCATTGGCACCAGCCTCAGCGCCAAATAGGAAGACGCACTCGTCACTTTCCTCCGGTCTAATTCTAACGTGTTCGCCTGGCAACCGTCCGATATGACTGGGGTCCCTAGGGAGGTGATCAAGCATCGACTGGCTACGCTCCTCGAGGTGCGCCCGGTTCACCAAAAAATCCGACGCCAGGCACCGGAGCGTCAAGACACCATTCGGGAGGAGGTAGAGAAGCTGTTGCGCGCAGGGATCATTCGGGAAGTCTCTCATCCTGAGTGGCTTGCTAACCCTGTGCTTATCAAGAAGTCCAACGGGAAGTGGCGGATGTGTGTCGATTTCACCGATCTCAACAAGGCCTGCCCGAAGGACCCTTATCCCATGCCGCACATCGATCTCCTCGTCGATTCCACGGCGGGATGTGAGCTGCTGTGCTTTCTGGATGCGTACTCTGGGTACCATCAGATTAGCATGGCGGTAGAAGATGAAGATAAAACTGCCTTCATGACACCCATGGGCGTTTATTATTATGTCAGAATGGCTTTTGCGTTAAAGAATGCTGGTTCTACTTACCAACGCGCCATGCATATCACTTTCCGTCTACAGATAGGGCGCAACCTTGAGGTGTACATCGACGACCTAGTCGTGAAAGCGAAAAAGAGTGAAGACCTGGAGGAAACCTTTGCCAACCTCCAAAAGAATTGTTTAAAGCTCAACCCCGAGAAGTGTGTGTTCGGCGTACCCTCCAGAAAGCTGTTAGGGTTCCTCGTGTCCAGGCGGGGCATTGAGGTCAATCCTGACAAGATAGCGGCCATCGAGCACATGAAGCCGCCCGTTCGATTCAAGCAAGTGCAATGCCTGGCTGGTCATCTGGCCTCCCTCAGGCGATTCATTGCCCGACTGGGAGAGAGAAGCCTGCCTCTTTTCAAGCCAAGAAAAAGCGAACCATTTCGAGTGGATGAGGAGGCTCAACAAGCGTTTGAAGACTTGAAGCAAGATTCTCCTCCCCGCCATCTTTGGTCGCCCCACGGCTGGTGAACCATTGCTCCTATACATCGCTGCTACCCCGGCAGTGGTGAGCGCAGTACTGGTGGTAGAGAGGGAAGGCATTCAGAAGCCGGTCTACTACATCAGTAAGGTGTTACACGAGGCGGAGACTAGGTACCCGCAAGCATAGAAGATGTTGTACGCCGTCTTGGTGGCATCCAGAAAGCTACGGCACTACTTTCAAGGACAAGAAGTCACAATGGTCACTGCCTACCCCCTGCGAGAGATCCTCCACAATCGGGAGGCAGAGGGCCGCATCGCCAAATGGTCGGTGGAGCTGAGGGAATTCTATCTTAAGTTTGTACCCCGCACCGCCATCAAGAGCCGGAAGTTAGTGGAGTTCATTCATTGTGTGGACTCGCCGCCGCCTCTGGTCAAGAAGCACCGTGCCTTCCCCTCGACCTTGTTCTTCGACAGCCCTTCAGCTCGGCGCGGGCCGGAGTAGTCCTGGTCTCTCCGACCGGTGACATCCTCCAGTACGTGGTCGCCCTCGACTTTAAGGCCACTAACAACATTACCGAATACGAGGGCTCATGGCGGCTGCGTTACCTCGGCGTTGGGCCCAAATACCTCCAAGTTAAAGGCAACTCCCTGCTGGTCATCAATCAAGCGCGGAAGGAATTTCAATACTCTGATCCTACCATAGCAGCCTACTTGGTGGAGGTCAGGAAAATGAAGCACCGCTTCGAAGGACTATGATATATCCATATCCCCCGGCGCGACAATCATCTGGTGGACGAGCTTTCGTGGCTCGCATCCTCAAGAGCCTCAGCTCCGGTCGGAGTCTTTGAAGAAAGACTCTCACGACCGTCCGTCATTGTCCCCGCTCCACGCGGGGAGGACGATCCCTCCGTCGTTGCCCCCGCTCCACGTGGGGAGGATGGTCCCTTCGTCGTTGCCCCCGCTCTACACGGGGAGGACGGCCCAGCCGTTGTTGCCACCGCTCCACGCGGGGAGGACGACGGTGCCGCCAAGGCAGCACCCGGGGAAAGGCCCGGCCCAACTGAGTACCCGGGCGATCACCGTGTGATTGCCACTCTTGGTCGGGAAGGCCAATGGATGAGCCCCATCCTAGCCTTCCTGCGAGACCAAGAGGTCCCCGACGATGACGCTTTTGCTGACAGGATAGCACGAAAAGCCAGGTGCTACACTCTGGTGGATGGGGACCTATACCGCCGAAGCAGAAATGGAATTCTCCTAAAGTGCGTCACTCGGGAAGAGGGGAGCGCCCTGCTCTCTGATATCCATGGAGGCATGTGCGGGAGCCATTTGTCCAGCCGGATGCTTGTCGGCAAAGCGTTCTGCCAAGGGTTTTATTGGCCTACAGCCCTCCAGGATGCTTGCGAGCTGGTGAAGAGGTGCAAAGCATGCCAATTCTTCACCAGGCAAATTCACCGACCAGCCCAAGCTCTGCAAACCATCCCGCTTTCTTGGCCGTTCGCGTTCTAGGGGCTGGATATCCTGGGCCCGTTCCCACGGGCCACAGGGGGCTTCACCCACTTGTTCGTCCCCATCGACAAGTTCACCAAGTGGGTCGAAGCCGAAGCAGTGCGTGCCATCACGACTTCCACTGCTGTCAAGTTCATCCACGGGGTCTTCACCCACTTTGGAGTCACCAATCGCATCATCACCGACAACGGCACTCAATTCATTAGCGCGGCTTTTATAGAGTTTTGCGAAGAGATAGGCACCAAGGTATGCTTCACTTCGGTGGCCCATCCCAAGAGCAATGGCCAAGTTGAGCGTGCCAACACACTGGTATTGAGGGGCCTGAAGACTAGAGCATTCGACTGGCTCCATAAGCGGGGGGCGCGGTGGACGGAAAAGCTCCCGGCTGTGTTGTGGTCGCTCCGAACCACACCCAGCTGGGCGACTGGTGAAACACCCTTCTTCCTGGTCTACGGCGCCGAAGCTGTCCTCCCGTCCGAGCTGTCGTTCGGCTCGCCACGCGTCTCGGCGTTCAGCGAGGAAGGACAAGAAGACCACCGTGGTGACGACGTCAATCTTCCGAGGAAGTTCAGGATCGGACAACTTTTGCACGCCGCCCGGTACCAGCAAAGCCTAAGGCGATACCACGCCGCCCGGGTCTCCGAGAGAACACCGGCGATTGGCGACACTGTTTTGCGAGAGTCGACGCATGCCGGCTCCACAAGCTGCCTCTCCCGGCGGGAGGGCCCTTTAAGGTGGTCTCGAGATCTCGCCCGAGCGGTCCGGGTTGGCTACCGAGGATGATCAAGAGCTGGCCAACTCCTTCAACGTGGAGTTGTTGAGAAAGTTTTACCCCTAAAAAGCTGTAAGTTCCCAGTGGTTCGCTTTGACTGGTTGCTTGGGTGAGCTTACCCCTAGCTGGTCAGTGGCTGCTGGTTGTTAGCAAAGTTATTTATCTTAAGAGCTTTTGGTTTATTCCCTTTGCTTGTCCCCTAGCGGGAAAGCTTGCGCGAAAATGTCATGTGTCCTGATGGTGTGGCCGCTCTTTGCTGATCCGTGGTGATACCCGGCCTTCGCATCGTGCCCGGACAGGCGACTAGGAGCGCGAACCTGGCACGGTGACTCAAACGCGGCTTGCACACCTCGGTTCGGCTCAACGAAGCACCAACGGTTGTCTCCGCGAGCACCGCATAAGCCCAATATCCCTCCTGGGAATCTGCTCCCAAGCCACGCAGTGCCGCGGGCGAACCCCACGTCACAAGAAGCCTAAGTTTCCAAGAAAGGGACCATGACATATCCGCACAGGACCTTACGTCCCTTAATGTGTTTTCTGCATGTTTTGTGCAAGGCCTACTTGTGCTTTCAGTAGCCATGCGCAACCGCAGATAAAGTGCTGGAGCGCCTATAGCTCAAGCAGCTGAGGTAACCCCGTGGCAGCCGGGTGAGCAGGTGGGGGACCACGCCCTGCCCGCTAGACGAGCAGCCAACGTGGCCCCTTGGCAAACTGGTGAGCGATCATGTCCTGCTCGCCTAGCGATAAGCCCATGCGAGGGTTTGACGGGCAGTCGAGCGACCACGCCCTGCCCGCTGAGCGAGCAGGTGGGCGACCATGCCCTGCTCACCAAAGTGTTGGCCTCCGTCACCAGTCAAGGAGCTAGTCGCCCAATGGCCTATGGTAAAGATAAGTTGTTCACTTTAACAGTACCAACTTAATTTTCGCATTTGCACCCTGTTGGGTTGAATTATGCCTGGTGGTCACTGGCTCTCATAACCTAATGGCCCCTTGCTGATAAACGGAAATGCCCAATGTTTGTGTCGCAAGAACGCGTGACTGGGAGTGCGAGTGTGGCACGGTGACTCAAACTCGGCCCGTACACCCGGGTTAACTCCGCGAAGTCCCGCTGGCTATTTCCATAAGCACCACAAGCCTGGTACCGCTCCCGTAAGCTCACCACCTTGTTGCACAATGCTGCGGTCAGGTTCCAAGAGATCACAGGAATATAAGTTCCAAAAGGACAGGAGTCAGTGACACCCTTACGCGGGAACTTAAGATCTTGTTGATCCGCACTCTGCATGCTCTGCATGATTCCTGTTTGCGTTATTGCAATCACTCAAAGAATGCCTAAGTATCGACCTAACCTGAGTGCTTTGGTTCGCATTACAACAAGGCTGGGGGTTGATCGGCCGAAGATTGAGTTGAAGCAAGCATACCCAGAATGCAAACAGATGAACATGTCCAGGTGAAATCAAAATATGCCAACTTCATTACGATTACTAAATTTATTCTGGCATACAAAAATAGGAATAAAAAAGAAAACAAAAAGAAGGCGGCTCGGGCCATCAGTCGCCGTTGATGACTTCGATGCCTCCGTCGTCATCTTTGGCCTCCGGCTCCGCTGCCGCCGCGCCTAAGTCCGGGGCTTCCGCCGTCATCATGCTGACGACGCGCTTCGCGGCCTCCTGCACGCGCGCCTGCGCCTGAGCCTCGTCTCCCTCAACGCCGTTCACGACGGTCATTGGGTTGAAGGCGACGTCGCAGCTGGCGTAGCACGCGAGCACGAAGGTTGTTGCCCTTCCTGGACGGAGCAGGCGGCCATGGCGGCTGGCAGGCCAAAGAGCGCATCGGTGACCCGGATGGTGCAGTGGGCGTACTGAATTGCCGTGGGCTCCAACGGCTCATGAAGGTCCACCCCCAGAGGTGCCAAGACCCGCGCCATGCGCTGGTATGATGACTGGAGCATGGTCGCGATGTTGTGCAGTGCTCGCCGCTGCTCCTCCACTGCCTCCCTTCGTGCTGCCTCGGCCTCCTGCGCCCGGGCGAGTAGGGCCGCCCCGGTGGCCCTCTCTTGGGCCAGCTACGCCTCTGCCCTCTCCAGTTCCCCGCGCAACACCTCCACTTGCTGCGTCACGTAGATTTCACGTTGGGTGGCTATTGTGAGGAGGGTGGTCGTAGCTGCGAGCGCTTCGCCAAGCTCTCGGCATGCGGCGTGCGCGAGGTTAGCGGCCTGCAGCGTCGAGTGGGAGGATTAGGGCGGCTGCTCCAAAGAACGCGGTCTGGCGCGCCGAGCCACCAGTCGCCTTTGCACAGAAGTTCCCACCGCGCCCGTCGGCGTTGCGGATGTCTGCACGGGCAGGGCGCTTTGGCGATCCACCCTTGGAGGTGATTTGAAGCTAAAGGAGGTAACCGCCACTGCAAGCCCGCTCGGGCGGACACCAGCGGCGGTTGGACTTGACGCCATTGGAGTTGGCGCCGGTGGAATCGGCGCTGGTGGAGACGACGCCGTAGGAATCGGAGTCGGCGTCTGTAGAGCTTTGAAGGAGGCAGCAGTATCGCCGCCCCAAAGAAGACGTCATTGCCAGCACGCCGGCGAGTCGGGGAAGCGGTGACAGCAGAAGTTGGGCTCCCGGTACAGACCCTCTTGGGGTCCGCGCCAGGACCGTCCGGAGCGATAGGCTGTTTGCCTGCGCTCCGGTCGGCGGCCTGGGGCTGGTCCCTGATCGTCAAGGGGCCACGGACCGGAACCATGGCGGGACGGGTGGAGTACATCTCCAGGAAGGACTGAACGATCCGGAGGCGCTCTGCGAACTCCAGATCACAGAGCGGCCGGGCGTCGGCTGGAAACTCCAGGCCGCTAGGCATCGGCAGGATCAGCATAGATAGCCACCTGGAGAGGCTAGGGTCGTCCCGGTTCCCATCACCTAGCACCAGAAGAAGATAAAAATGTTAACTGATGGTGGCCACGAAGAAGAATATGCATTCAAAGGGAGGAGTAAGAAGACTTCGCTTAGGTATGCGCGTGTCACGCCGTGCGTCCCCTGTATCAAGATGCGGGTTGGCGCGACGACACAGGGGGCTGATCCTCCGGGCCATGAAGTCCCAGACTACCAGCGCCCCAATCAGGCTGGCGCCCCGCAATCGATCAATGCGGGGCCGCCATTGCCAAGAGCTCCGTCGTCTCCTCGACGGGTGTGCTCCAGCTCTCGCGGGTCTCCGCCCGCGTGCAAGGAACTCCAAGAAGGTCGACCCCGCTGTCGTCGCTGACATAGAGCCAATCACCCCGCCAGTTCTTCCAGTTGGAGCGTGGCTGGAAAGGGATGTAGCGAGGGGTAGACCCATCACGGAGACGAAAGTGGCAGCTTCCTGCGACCCCGTTGTCGGGGGTGATGCGGTAGGTGAAGAAATAGCGAAAGAGGGGGAGATTGGGCATTACCCACACGAACATTTCACAGAGGTAAGCGAAGGTGGAGAGAAGGACAATGGAGTTGGGGGAGAGATGAAGATGGTGGATTTCGTAAAAGTGGAGGACGGTGAGGAAGAATTCGGAGAATGGCGGCACCAAGCCCGCCATAAGCCCCCAGGTGAAGACAACAATCTCCCCTGGCTCGCAGCTTGGCATGGCGGTCCCCTGGAGAGGATGAAGGGAACCCCCGGGTGCCATCCCAGTGGCAAAATCCATCTGGCGTTGGCCGGCGGTGGAAGGAAGAAGCGACTGTGCCATCATGGCAGAAACGGAGTTCTTTAGGCAAAGAAGGCGAAAAGGCAAAAAGCAAATTGTGAAGGAAACCAGAAGGCGTGAACTGTTGCGTGGGGGCATGCATATATATAGACCCCCCACGAAGACGGTTCGTGAACAGGCAGAAGGCACGGCATTTCGGGTCCCAAGAAAAATCGACGGAAGTGGAGAGAACCGAAGCGGTTGCATGCGCGAGAGTAGTGGGCCCATCTAGGAGCGCACTGGCATTAAATAAGGTCTCGAAGAAATCGACGCTCGGGGATTTACCCCGGGGCTATTGTTTGTATTTTGCACCGGTACCCTTCTCCGCCGCAGATGATAGGCCCAAAGAGTGGCTTCAGCCCGGTTTAGAAAGCCCACATGGCCTCGGCAGCAAATGGCGGTCACCTACGATCGCAGGCGAAGCGCCCACGTGGCCCCATGGCGGGCAAACGGGTGATCATGCCACTGCCGGCGCGAAGTTCACGACCTGGCGGCAGCCAAAGCGGTCACGCCCTACTAGCCGGGCGAAGCGGCCACGTGGCACCTGGCGGGCAACCGGCGATCATGCCCTTCCCGCCGCAAGAAGCCTGCGCTGCCCCGGCGAGCAGCGGGCGGGTCCGCCGCCACTCACCGTCGCAGCCCACGTGGCACCTGGCGTGCGGCCGGGCGATCATGCCCTACCACGGGCCAAGAAGCCCGCGCGTCCCCGGCGAAAGAACCGGGCGGTCACGCTTCCGCTCGTCGGGCGAAGCGCCCACGGCACCCTTAGCGGCAATCGGACGATCATGCCTCGCTCACGGGCGAGAAGACCACGCGCCTCGGCGAAAGCAGCTGGCGATCACGCCACCATTGGGCGAAGCACCCACGTGGCCTATGACGTGACCTAATGAGCGGGCGGGCGTCTGGCCCCCCTTGTCAGGCCATGGAGGAAACCAAAGAAATGAGGGGAAGGCTTCACCTCGAAGTTTCCCTCCCCTGGCACCTAGTGTCAGGGTCATTAATTGTAAAGGATTCAGCTTTCAACACGACGACGGCTGTCCTGTCCCGGGCGGACCGGGCGAGGCCTCTCACCGACATTAAATGGGGTTTGAAGGACGAGGCCACGGAGGGGTGCGTAATAAATGAGTTGTAGGTCGACGTGGAAGTTAGAATGATGGATGTAATTGATGTGTTGTAGATAAGTATAACGCCCCCTTCTCCCCTGCCCGGGTCGGCTCGCCTATATAAGGGTGCCTCGGTGCATGGAGGAGGAGGCCGGTTGGTCGACTGAAGTAGAGAACACACAGAGCAGACAGCCATTGTAAACACCCCCACATTTCCTCAACAAAGAGCAAGCAGGACGTAGGGTTATTACCCAAGCTTGTGGGCTCGAACCTAGGTAAATCGCTGTGTCCACCGGTTTGCTAATTCCCGGATCCATCATTGAGAAACATTAGGGTTTCCAGCCATGAAGATTCCCTTTACCAAACCATATCTTCCGTCCAGGGAGTAGCTACTCTAATCTTGTCAGGTGAAATACGCCGACACATTCGAACCATGCTCTTGGTGCTTGCTTAACTCCATATAGAGCCTTATGTAGGAAGTACACATGGTTCAGAAATTTGGGATCTTCAAAGCCGGGTGGTTGCTCAATGTAGACCAACTCGGAGAGTGGCCCATTCAAGAAGGCGCTTTTCACGTCCATTTGATATAACTTAAAATCAAAGTCCAAACCTTCAATATTCTAATAGATTCAAGCCTAGCTACGGGAGCATATGTCTTATCAAAGTCCAAACTTTCAATTTGCGTGAAGCCTTGAGCAACCAACCGAGCCTTGTTTCTTGTCACTACTCCATGTTCGTCTTGCTTGTTCCATACTTGATTTCGCCGAAGTTTTGCTTGGGCCTTTCGACAAGCTTCCAGACTTGATTTCACTCGGGTTATTTAGCTCCTCTTGCATAGCCATCACCCAATCCGGATCTTGGAGCGCTTCTTCTACCTTAAGAGGTTCAAGGGAAGAAACAAAGGAGTAATATTCACAAAAATTTGCAACTCGAGATCTAGTAGAAACTCCCTTGTTAATATCTCCAAGAATGTTGTCAACTGGGTGATCTCGTTGTATGCTTTATGGACTCTCGGATGAGGGACAGTTGCATTTGTTCTTTGAATGGGGTCCTCATTGAAAGGACCGAGATGTCGCCTAGAGGGGGGGTGAATAGGTGATTTTAAAATTTAATTTGTAGTGGAAACAATCTTCTTCGGATAGTCCGAAATTTCCTTCGGACTGTCCGAGTGGTTCGGATAGTCTGAGTGAACTTTCGGATAGTCCGAACTGCTTTGAGCGCAACACCCCTAGAAAGTAGATCTGAGCTATCTAGAGAGTGAAACTAGCACCAAAATGAAATCCAAGAGTTAAGAATACCTCTAGTCGTCAAGAACTCACCATTCACCAAACCCCTTCACAATAGCAAACTACCACTTGAAACCCTAGGTCTCAAGAAACCACAACAGGAGAAAACAAAGTAATCCAAGAAACAATGACAAAATATACAAAGATTTTTTCCCGAAGTTCGGATCCTTGAATAGATCCTACGTCTCCGTTGAGGCGGAACCAAGCCGGGGTCTCTTTCAACCCTAATCCTCTAGGTGTTGCACAAAGCACTCACCTACTTCTTCCTTGAACCCTTTCCTTGCGGAGGTGGATTCGACCTTCACAAACTTCCGGCGGCGTCCCACACCAAGTTTGGGAGCTCACCGGCGACTCCTAGCCGTCTAGGAGTCCTCAACCTCCAAGAGTAAAAGATTTGCCGAGAAATCCGCGAGAGAATGATTTTTGTGCTCAAGATGAATCAAATTCACTAGATCTTTCAATCTCTCTACTCACTCAACCTCCAAAGATTCACAAATCAAAGATCAAGAGGGAGTGAGGGCTTGAGCTCTAGAGGTGAGGAATGGCAGCAAATGAGTGAAATAAATGCTCTAAGTGCTGTTAGGTTAGAGTTTGGGCCTTTTATAGCCACACAAAAACTAGCCATTTTGAGTTGTGCTCGAGTCTGTTCGGATAGTCTGAACTTATGTTCGGATAGTTCGAACAGAGTGAGTTCCAGGCACCAAGCAACTCAGTTCGGACAGTCCGAACACTTCGGATACTCCGAGCGTTCGGACAGTCCGAGAAGTCTTCGGACACTCCGAACATAAAAGCACTTGACCTAACCGAGGGGGTGCACTCGGATACTTCGAACACATGTTTGGACATTCCGAACTAAAATTCGGATACTCCAAACTGTTTTGAGCAATATGCCCCTAAGACATTACACTTTGACCCATTTTGAGACTAGAATCCATCATTGAGCACATTAAGTCATTCTAAAGCTATTTCTCGTCATATCCCTCTTTATAGTACAGCAATCCTTAAACTCAAATAAAAATAAACTTAATACATGATAATTGAGTCTAAAAGATGCATTTTTCTCCTTCGATTTTGAGGGTGCTCTTTTTGCTTCAAGACTCGCTCATGAACGCGATAATCTATTCACAATGCTCATAAAGCTCATTAGTCACTAAATCATGTTGTCATTAATCACCAAAATCATTAAGTGGCCTAGATGCACTTTCACTCATCATCTCGAGAGATGTTCGAGCCATCTTGAGCTTGCCTGGATGAAGAGGGAATAGCATCCGGAGCATTGCAGTCCGGAACATCCGAGGTTGAACCCGGACACTCCGGATTAGTGCGGATACTTTGGATACCATCCCGGACATTCCGGGTTGGGGTGCTCGGGATTTCTTCTTGCTCTAGTGGTTTCACCTCTCCAATAGCCAATTTCTTGATTGCTTCACAAGGAGGTTCTTCCCTGTCGATCACATCACAATCAACTTGTTCTACTTGAGAACCGTTAGTTTCATCAAATGTTACGTCACGCGAGATTTTAACTACACCGGTGTTGTTGAAAACTCGGTATGCATAAGCATTTGACCCATAACCAAGTAAGAAATCTTCATCTACTTTGGGAGCAAATTTAGAAGACTTAGCTCGCTTGTTAAGGATGTAGCATTTTCTTCCAAAGACTCGGAAGTATGAAACATTTGGTTTCTTGCCGGTGAGTAGCTCGTACGCCGTCTTCTTCAAGATCTTGTGGAGGTATAGATGGTTGGTATTATGACACGCGGTGTTGATGGCTTTCGCCCAAAAGATGTCGGAGACCTTGTACTCATTAAGCATCGTGCGCGCCATCTCGATGAGAGTACGATTCTTTCTCTCGGCCACCCCATTTTGTTGTGGTGAGTAAGGGGCCGAGAACTCATGCTTGATGCCCTCCTCATCGAGATATTCCTCCAGGACGGTGTTCTTGAATTCAATGCCATTATCACTTCGGATTCTCTTGATCTTGATTTCAAACTCGTTTTGTGCCCTTCTCATGAACTTCTTTAGGGTTCCTTGGGTTTCACTTTTGTCATGCAAGAAAAATACCCAAGTGAAACGAGAAAAATCAACAACAATAACAAAATCATACTTATTTCCTCCTATACTTATGTATGCGACGGGGCCGAACAAATCCATATGGAGCATCTCCAAAGGTTTTGAGGTAGTCATCACATTCTTGGCGGGATGAGAAGCTCCAACTTACTTTCCGGCTTGACATGCACTACACACCCTATCTTTCTCAAAAACAACATTCGTTAATCCAAGGATGTGATTGCCTTTAACGAGTTTGTGTAGATTCCTCATACCAACATGAGCAAGTCAGCGATGCCATAACCAACCCATACTAGATTTAGCCATAAGGCATATTTCAAGATTAATTCTATCCGTAGTAAAATCTACGAGATAGAGATTTCCCTTTAAACGACTCTTAACGGCTATTGGGCCATCAACTCTTTTTATGACATCGACACCCTTATCACTAAATACATAATTGTAGCCTGCTTCACATAATTGAGCAACAGACAACAAGTTGTAGCTTAATGCTTCAACAAGCAAAGCATTATTTAGATGGGAATTGTTTGTGATATGAACCTTACCTAAACCTACTACTTCACCTTTCCCATTGTCGCTAAAAATGATGCTTTCACTATTTGTCCTATTGGCATCCAAGTGTGCAATCATCGCCTTTTCTCCGGTCATGTGGTGTGTACATCCGCTATCCAATATCCAACTTGATCCACCGGAGATATAGGCCTACAAAAAGAAATTTAGAATTTGATTTTTGGTACCCAAACTTGTTTAGGTCCGCGCACGTTAGTGACAAGAGATTTTGGGACCCAAATAGATCGCACATGAGAAACATTGTTGGGTTTATGCCCGATAGGATAAGCAACTACACGACCGAGGTTAGTTCTTTTGAGCACATAAGAGGCAAAGAAAGCGGAATGAGCCTTATACTTAGTATTTTCTTCGCCCTTAATAGAGTGAATAGGCTTGTTCAATGGGGCAACCACGATGTGGCTCCTTTTGCCCTTGGATGGAACATATCCAAGCCAATGCTTCATGAAGTTACCTTGACGCTTACCGAGAAACTCCTCTAATCCTTTGCTTGCCTTGTAGGACTTTTAAAGTCTATCTTCAAGCATTCCCTTGAGCTTCTCATTATCGTGAGCTAATACTTGCAGAATCTCAAGGTTAGTGGCAACGACATCGATATCAACATTATAGCATCTTGCACACCTGTTGCTAGTCGAGGGAAATGAGAAATTGGAGTTGTTGGAAGAGGAGGTAGGAGTGCTATTCGAGAGATCAACAAGCTTCAATTCAAGAGCGTTGCAAGCATCATTTGGTTTGGCAAGTTTCTCTACGAGTGAAGCATTGGTGATCTCAAGACTAGCTATTTCGGATTTAGTCAATTTTGAGTTTTTGACTAACTCCTCATTTTTCCTCCTTTCATTAGTTAGGCTTTTCTCTAGCTCAAGATTTCTTTCCTTTTCAAGGATAAGCAAGTCCTCTTGAGCTTCGAGGGTGGCATCTTTTTGCTCAACGGTTTCCTCCAATTTCTCAATATCCTTTAATAGTAAATCTAATTTTTGAACATCAAAATCCTTCATGGACTTAAACACATCATCATCATCACTAGCATCATCATACTCATCAAGACACGAATCGAAAATAGAAGGAATTGATTCGTTAATTGATACCTTGCGCCCCTTGGCCATAAGACACATTGGATCGTCTTCATCATCATCACTTAAGTTGTCGAAGAGGCTCTTCGACGTTATTGGTGTAGAGGTTACGACGATGGCGACGGAGGCAATTCCTCTTTCGTCGAAGTCGGATTCTGAGTCGGAGTCAGAGTTTGAGTCCCACTCCTCTCCAATGTGAGCATGACCCTTGTGCTTGTACTTCTTGCTCTTCTCCTTGTCTTTGCCCTTATACTTGTCTTTCTTGTATGGCTTGTCTTCCTTCTTCTCTCTTTGTGGGCATTCGGAAATGAAGTGACTAAGTTCCTCACATTCATAGCACTTTCTTGTTGAATGCCTTCCTCTTGATTTGTTCCTATAGCCTTTGGAATGACTCTCCGGCTTATACCCCTTCTTCTTGAGAAATCTGTTGAATCTTCTAACGAGTAAAGCCATATCCCCATTGGTAAAGGGACCATTTGACTTTTCATCATCACTTGTGCTTTCCTCCGCTTCATGCACCACTTTGACGGCTTTCAAGGCAATACCCTTCTTCTTTCCTAACTTGAGCTCTTCCACCACTTTCGCCTCCTTGAACATCATCTCATCCATCATTAACCTTCCAATCACATCATGAGGTGTAAAAGTGTCGAAATTGGGCCGGTCATGAATGAGTTGAACCAAGTTGCGGTTGGTAGGGGTGATCATTCGAAGGATAATCTTGACGACTGCTTTGTCAGTGAGGTCGGTGCACCCAAGGCCCTTGGCTTGATTTACCAACACCATCAAGCGATCGAACATCTTCGCATATGTCTCTCCTTCTTCCAAGGTAAATCGGCTTAGCTCACCAATGATGATCTCAATCTTGGACTCACAGACACTTGATATGCCTTCATGTGTGACCATAAGTTGATCCCAAATGGCCTTGGCATCTTCGAGTCCATCAACTCGGTTGAATTCGGAGTCACTCAATGCATTGAATAAGGCGTTGACTGCCAAGTCATTGAAATGTTGAGCCTTCTTCTCTTCGGGAGTGAGCTTGTTTGGATCCGTGGCTTTAAAATATGTCTCAACAATCTCCCAAATACAAGGATGAAGTGATCTCAAGTACATCTACATATTATGTTTCCATGCGGCATAACGAGTACCATCAAAATGAGGTACTCTACCGGATGACACGGAAACATAAGGTGAAGAGCTTGAGACTCCGAGGGTAGGATATTCATATGGAATCTCAACCCCTTTATCGGAACCCGTGGCCTTGTCTTGGTCATGGCTTTCGGCAATCTTCTCTATTTGCGACATCTTAAATTCTCCAAGCGGTTAAACCAAAACTACGGAGATTTGGCTCTGATACCAATTGAAAGGACCAGAGATGTCGCCTAGAGGGGGGTGAATAGGCGAATAGAAATTTTTACAGTGGAATTAAATTTCCCGAGGGTATCAGCCCGGACTATCAGAACTTTGGTCCAGATACTCCGGTATGTCCAGATTATCCGGGGTCAGTATTCCGGATACTCCGGGTTGGTCGTCTCGAGATGAGATTTTTAATCTCTTCAATTTTTAAACAAACTATTTGAAGACAAAGAATCTAAACACTATCAGATACCTGGAGCAAGTATAGATCTAGAGCCAAACACAGTAGAGAAATAGATCGGGGCTCCCAAATATCCAAGACCACAAACCCTAGCAAAAGCAAAAAGGAAGAACACGGAGACAATGATTTTTACCCGAAGTTCGGATTCTTGAAGGGAATCCTATGCCTTCGTTGAGGAGGCACAAAGCCTGGGTCCCTCTTGACCACCATCCTCCCGGTGTTGCACAAATGCACTCGCCGGTCTTCACTCCTTGTCTCTTTCCTTTTGGAGGCGAGACTTGCCTTCACAAACTTCCAGGGCTCACCACACCAAGTATTTGGAGGCTCTCGGTGACTCCTTGCTGTCTAGGAATCCTTCAAACTCCAAGAGTAACAAATGCGTTGCGAAATGTTCTTGGAGGATTAACTTGTGCTCAAGAATGAGAGATGCACACTCAAAGTACTCAAATCTACTCCTTTCTCACCAAAGATTCAAATCAATCACTAGATTCAAGTGGAGAAGGAGGCTAGAGCTCAAGAGAGTATGAGAGTGAGAGCTTGAGAGCCAAATAGATGCAATAATGGAGCTCACTCAGGAAGGTGGGGGTGTGATGGCTTAAATAGAGAGCTCCAAAATCCAACCGTTGTGAGAAGCTGCGCACAACCTGGAGTATCCAAACATACAACCCGGATAGTCCGAATTTGTGAAGAAATAGCTCTTACCGAAGGGGTTAGCCCGGAGTGTCCGGACTCAACCCCGGATACTCCAGACTCACTTAACTCGGAGTGTCCGGACTAAACCCCAGATACTCCGGATTCACCCGGATACTCCAGACTAGTGAGAAAGAAGCCCTTCGCCGAGGGTATGAACCCGGAGTGTCCGGATACTCCAGCCTGACCTACTCGGGTACCAGAGATACATTTAAGGGAAATGCAATGATTTAAATCCTTTTGGTATGCAATTTTCATCCTTTGAGCACAAGAATATCCTAGAAGCGATTTCCCATCGTATTCCTCTTAATAGTACGGCTATCCTTAGACTCAATAAAATAGAAAAATTACAACTTATGTCTTGATGCCACCTTCACAAATTTTAAATATGGTAGGGATCTCCAATCGCTTTCTCATAATGATATATTCTCGATCTCTGCATAGATTCTCACTTAAACCATTAGTATTCTCTAATTGTGTCGTCATTAATCACCAAAACCCTCAAGGGGCCTAGATACACTTTCAATATCCTCCTCAAACAATTCTCCATGTGTCCCTTTGGATGACCTATTCCACCACTTGCACGTGCAGATAGTTTAGCTTGACAGTACTTGCAAATAGTCTACACTATCTCATGCCCATCCATAATTTTGACAGTTCTGTCCATATGTTGTCAGCACCATGCCCGTTGACTGCCGGATATGGATGCCCATGTTGGCTGCATCGATATCTTGGGCTACGTGTTCAGTGTGGATACTGACGCTCGTCTCGAATGCACCGGTGTAGCCACATCCCCACTCGGTGCATCCAGAATGTATGAGGTATCCTCGATGTCGTGCGTGTCGTGCGTACCATCCAGATAACGGTCATCCATACCGTAGTCTTCCATGCTAAGGGAGAGTTGGCGTGGATCAATCTCTTGATCCTGACAAGGATGGCTTGGAGAGCATGGGCGTACTCTCCTACTCTTACTCTTGCGAAATATTTTATTTCATGACGGTAGAGCAAAAATAAAGCAATTAGAGAGAGATATGCAAAATGTACTAAACAAAAATAGGAAAGAAGAGAGAGTGTGAGAGAAATGTCTTCAGACTGAACAAATCATAGCCTTCGGGCTGATTTTATGGTGTAAAGATTGAAATACACATTGCAAATTGAAACTAGGCATGCGAGCCTGCACGGGATGAAAATTGAAGAGTAACAGCTTTATGTCTTTAGGTCGCACTGAATTGACGTGCATCAGACGTTGTCTGGAGAGTGGAGAAAGTGAATTGACATGCTGTCCCATTTTAATCACAGCCTCTCCTTCCAGATTCCCTCGAGTGTGAGTGTGTACGTTCAAAATAGCGCAGACGAGAGCAGGATGGAATCGCTCAATCACATCACTATCTCTCTTGCGTTCAAAACTTCAAATACACTAGGCGCATGATTTCCTTCCTGTGATTCCCTCGAGTGGGAGCGTGTCCATTCAAAATCATGCGGATGGGAGTGGGATGGAATCGCTCATCACATTGCTATCTCTTTTCCTCATTTCTATGCATATCTTTCTTTTCCTACGCCACTCTCTCTTCTTTCTTTCCCACGCGGCCGGACCCCTCTTTTTCTTTTCTCTCTCTCTCTCCCGCTCCCCTCTCTCCCTTTTCTCTCTCCCGCCGACCCGTGCCTTACTCTCTCTTTTCTCTCTCCCACAATCCTGCACCGCACTCGACACCTCCTTCCTTCAGACCCTCCCCTCCCATCCCCTCAAGACCTCCACCTCCCTCTGGACCCTCCCCTCCCCTTGAGACCTCCGTGGCTCCACCTCCACGTGGCCAACCTCGGCTCCCTTTACTGCCTCCCTCCATGGCCTCCCTCCGCCATGGCAACGGGGGCGAGCAAGGTGCGCGATGAGCGGCAAGCGAGGCGAGGCGGCGAAAGCCCCAGCGCTGGCAAGAGGAGGGATCGCCGGGGCCAATCGAGGCGGGCGACCCTGGGAGGCGAGCGGCCGTGGAGGCTTGCCAGGTGAGGCAGCCGCTGCTCGGGTGGTGAGGCGACTGTGCGAGAGGAGGCGACCGACCGTGGGGACGAGCGAGGCGGGTGACCCTGGGAGGCAAGTGGCCGCCAAGGCTTGTGAGGCGAGGTGGTCATGTGGGAGGAGGGAGGCGGAGCACCGCATAGGATGAGGGAGGTGAAGCGGCCGCGAGGCGGTTCATTGCGAAGCCCCGGCAGATGCGGTAGCTCGATGAACTGGCGTAGTGTAACATTCCAATTTTGAGTTCTCAGCGTCTGAATTTTAAAACCTGAACCCGTTGCAATTTATTCGAATTAATCCCAGCTTAATTTGGTTTTTCAAAAGCAAAAAGGATTTAATTTGAATAATCTAAACTTCAATTTAATTATTTCTTGTTTTTATTAGGTTCCTTGTTCTTCATTGAATTTTTCTGTATTTTTGGAGATTTATTGGAATTTATTTGCTATTTATTTGAAGTTATTCAATTTTATTCGGATTTTCTTGGCATTTTCTAATTCAGAAATCTTTTTCTTTTCCTTTTCCCTCCGCATGGGCCGGCTTCCACTGTTCTTCCGCTTGGCCCAACCCTGTTCCTCCGGCCCATTCCGCCCCAAACACTAGCTTGAGTTAATCTTCACCGTTGGATCTAAATCCAACTACCGACCTTGCACCTGTCTTTTGCCTCTCACCAAACCCTAACGCCCACCTGCTCGATCCCGATCCAATAGACGTGAAGGAGCCACGTCGCCTAGCTCGCGCACGCCTGTAAACCCTAGCCGCCGACCAACTTTGGTTTCCGCGCTTTTTCCCGCATCCCTAGGCTATTTAAGGCACTGTAGCCGCCGTCTCTAGGGTTGCCTCTCCGCGCCGCTCCTTTTCCCCCAATTCTCGCCGGCGGGGACGCCGCCGTTGCGTCGCACGGTCTCGCCAGAGTTTTTTCTCCGTGTGCAAAGCTTCCGCTGCCGATTTCTCCGCCGTCGGTGAGTCTCCACCGCACTTCTTGGTACCGTTGAATCCATCTCGTCAAGCTCTTTCAGATCCACTAAGTTTCGGAGTCAATCTGGTACTCATTCGCCATTTCGCATGTCTTCGTCCCCATCTCCGGCGGAGTACTGCGCTGCCTCGCCGTCGGCTTCTTCGAGTTTCTCCGCCATCGGATCACTCATCGACGCTCCGCATCGTTCCACATCGCTGAGTCCGCGCCCTCCCTCCATCGCCGTCGGATCGTCATCCAGCGGCCAAATCCATGCCGCGTGTCCCGGTAAGCCACCGTAACCCTAACCCTCCACACGGGCAACGTACCACCCACGCAGCGCCACGTCGCCGCCAACCGCCGCATAGTCGCCGTGTTAGCGTGTGTTCACCATCGCATTTCTAACCCGCCGCGTCAGTCGCCACGTGGCTGCCACATCGGTGCCACGTCAGCCCTATTTCGCCCCATGTCCGCCATGTCACCGCCATTTCACCGCACGTCACTGCCATGTCACCGCCACGTCACTGCCACGTCACCGTCACCGTATGCCCTAGAGCTGCGTGGCGTCTGCCGACCATCTGTCATGCCCGTGAACCCTCGGTGAACTTCGGGCTTCACGATGGACCGAAGTCATCGACTCGTGGGCCCCACGTGTCAACAAGATATATTTCGTATTTTCTGATTATTTCCGATAAAACCGAAATCCAACCAATAGCATGCCGACACGTGTCACCTCCTAGGGTTTTTTCTGATTTTTCCCTCCCGAGAAACTTCTAAAGGCACGTTCTCCTCCGTTCGAACTCCGATTCGAATGATTCAAATCTCTAAATTCATCTAAAATCATGCTCTATCTGCCAGTACCTTTATTTTGATTTTTGGATTTTATTTGAATTTATTTTATTTATTTTATTCTCGTTTTATGTGTAGACGACGTAGTTGAAGTGCAAGCGGAGCATCCGGCGGAGGTAGCACCAGCGGGAGGAGTGGAAGGCAAGTCTTCCTTGAACACATTGGTCCCAGTTTTATAAAATTTTATATTGTTTTAATCTATGCATGCTTGTTATTTTATGTAAATTACTTTAGTTGCAGTTTTAAATGCTTAGCTAAATACCTAAATTGTTATGCCCTTATTGATCTTTGCCATGACAACATTTGACACCCTAGGCCATGATAATTACTGTATTTAATGTTAATCAAAATTTTACCATGGGACGGTAGGAATTGCTTAGAAATGCTTGAACGTATCGATATATTGCTATTATGGAAAATCTTTTATCAAACTTGTTTATGAAATTATGGCAATTTGTGTTGCTGTTATTATTATTTAATTGAAATAAAAATGGAAAATGGTTTAGACCGGGGCGGATGGTTGTATGGCGGGTGCGGGATGCACAAAATTTTGGAATGTGATTGTTCCACCCTAGTCAATTAAGGACAGAGGACCCAGGCGTGTGTTACCTTGGACCGAGCTATACCGTACAACCACAAGTCTATATGGGTACAACCTGGCTAAGTAATTTGTGTGTGTCGTTATTAGCTTCGCCATTGGGTTGAGTGGGGTGTCGGGTAGACCCTTGCAAGGCACAAGAGGGGCTTCAGATTGGCGGATTTAGCCCTAATAAATGTGAAACCTTAGCGGGCGAAGTTGGTAGTGGTGTCGTACATTGTAACGGCCTTGTCATGATCTCCCTCTGTCGACACACCAAAGGATGTGTGTTAGGCAACAAGAGTCGATCATGTCTTGTGGGTAAAGTGTACAATCTCTGCAGAGTTAAAACTACTTGAGTAGCCGTGCCCACGGTCATGGGCAGGCGAGGTACGCTAGCACATTGTAGATTTTCTGGTTTTGGTTTTAAATGAAAATGATTTTGGAAAACCGTGAGTGGTTGGAACTCGCGGGTTTTGGTTTGGCGGTTGGAGCCAATCGGGTGGTTGGAACCCATTAAAATGTTATACATCAAATTCAATTATTATGTTATTTACCTTTCACAACATCGCTTTATGAAATTACTACTGTTATTTCAAGTTAAATTCAGCTTTTATGCAAATGAACCATATTATGCCCGCCATTGTTAAGCCTTGCATATAGTTATCATGCATTAAGTTTCCAAGACTTATGAGTACGGTGTGTACTCACCCTTGCAACATAAAATTTTCTCGAGGAGTATCCTGTCAAGGTGACTATGACTTCTTTGCTTGTGGGTTCGATGAAGGCGATCCAGACTTCTAGGCGCGCTTCCCAGTCGATTGCCTGTGGGCACATGAATTGGCTCTTTTTGTTGCTACTGTTTATTTTCCGCTGCTACTTACCAACTTAAGCCATAAGGCTTAATACTTGTAATAATGTGTTTACGATGCTATTTCCCTTTTTCTTAATTGCTGTTGTTTACTTTATGATATGACTATGTTATCATCACTGTTGGAGCTGTGTGTGCTAGTTTTTCCTGGACTAGCACTGGTAAACACAGAGGGGTCGGATTTGGTAAATCCGGGTCCCGACAGAGGTGGTATCAGAGCCATATCGACTGTAGGTCGCAACCCTAGTTAGAATGGTCTTTTAGAATTTCAAAATTATTTTCTAAATCAAACCAACGAATTTGAATTAATAGTTGGTCTTCTCTTACCTTATTCTTAGGTTCTTAATTCCTTTCCTTTGCTGAAATATTATTTTGAAAATTAAATTTGATCTTGTCCCCTGAAATTTCTCTAAGTCTTCGATCGACTACAAGACCAGTGGAAGGACTGCTAGAAGGATCAAGTGGACGGAAGATCGCTAAAATGGACCCCTATGAAGAATAAGTTATTAGTGCCCATGTCACCCCCTTCGTCGCTAGTAGTCGGAGTTTATTTGGTTTTCTGTTGCTTGCTTGTTGGGTGTGTTGTACGCTTGCCCCAGGCATGGTGTTGCAGCCACCTTTCGTTGGAGTTTTATTGTTTGTTTTGCCTTGGAATGGCTACCTCCCCTAGTCTCCTTATCTTGTGCTTTTTCCCTCTCGTCTTTTGCTAACCTTTCCTTCGCCGTTGCTTCAGATGGAGGGTCAGGGCAGAGGCCGTGGTCGCAGAGGTCGTGGTCATGGCCGAGCAGTGCCACAAGAGCAGCAGGATTCCTCAGTTTAACAGGGTCAGTCAGAGGAGGAGTTGCCACCGCCGCCACCATTTCAACCTCAGATGGCAGATATGCAGCAAATGATGGCAATGCAGCTTCAGCTTTTGCAAGCCCTTGCTCGTAACATGATGAACAATCGGCAGACCGGACCACCAAGCGCCGGTGTTGCGACCTCACCAAAGCTTGAGAGTTCATGAGGACTGCACCGCCTACCTTCTCGGGGCCGGTGAACCCTTGGAGGCGCATTTATTGGTTGAGAGATATTGAGAAGAAGCTTCAGTTGGCTCAGTGTGATGACCGCGAGAAGGTGCTTTATGCCAGCCACCAGCTGAAGGGAGTCGCTGCTACTTGGTGGGATAATTTCTGTGCAGCCCATCAGAATGCTCAAGCTATCACATGGGAGGAATTCACCGAGGCCTTCAGAACTGCTCATGTGCCTACTGGGATCATTGAGATGAAGAAGAGAGAGTTCCGTAAGCTGCATCAGGGGAACCAGAGTGTTTCTGAATATCTCAACCGGTTCACTCAGCTGTCAAGGTATGCACCTGAGGATGTGGCCACTAAGAGTGCCAAGATCTGGAGGTTCATGGAGGGACTTGACCCCGACATCAAGGTTCAGCTCGTTGCTTTGGATTTTCCAAACTTTCAACATATGGTGAACAAAGCCCTAGTGCAGGAGGATGCTCAGCGCCAGCAAAGAGAGTCTCGCAAGAGGAAGATGGCATTTCAGGCTCACCAGGGAGCGAGTGGTTCTCGTCAGTGTTTTCCCCCTCAGCGGTTCAGCAGGACGCCTGTCCCTGGAGCACCTCGTGCCGCTACTCGATCTCGCCAGATTGCTCGGGGACCTCGGCTTATTGCCGGTTTCACCTCGAAAGGAAATGTCTGCAGGAGTTCAGTGCTTTCACTGCCACGAGATGGGCCACTATGCCAACAATCGCCCTCGAAGCGTCGGCCAAGGACACCAAGCCATTCACTTGGGATCCATTACGCCAAGACTCCAGTGCAAGGACAAGGCCGTGGAGCGTCTCAGACCCCCAGAGCACAGCAATCCTTTGGAAGAGGCCGTGTTAACCATGTGACTGCAGAAGAAGCTCAGGAGGCACCAGATGTGGTTTTGGGTAAGTTCTCTGTCAATTCAATTCCTGCCGCAGTATTGTTTGATTCTAGAGTATTGCATTCTTTTATCTCAAAGTGTTTTGTTGAGCAATTTGGTTTGGAGTCTTTTCCTCTCAAGAGCCCTATGATAGTTGCAATCTCCGGGCAAAGAAATGAAAACAAGTTCGGTGTGCCCAAGCGCCGCCATAAAAATCAATGGGGTGGAATTCCTAGCGAATCTCATCTTTCTGGATTCGAAGGGAATAGATGTCATCTTAGGGATGGACTGGTTAGCCAAGTTCAAAAATCAAATTGATTGCGGCCGTAAAGCCATCACCCTCACCAGTTCAGAAGGCACTCGAGTGGAGTGTATGCCCGATGAGTCTTCTAGTGAGAAGTGCGCCTTGAATCGGCTGAAAGAAATAACCCTGGAAAGTGTGCCTGTGGTGAGTGAATACCCGGGTGTGTTTCCGGAGGAATTGCCAGGCATGCCGCCTGATCGGGACATTGAGTTCACCATAGAACTAGTCCACGGCACATCTCCTATCTCCAAGAGGCCCTACCGTATGCCAGCCAATGAACTTGCTGAGATGAAGAAGCAGATTGAAGAGTTGCAAGAGAAAGGATTTGTTCGTCCCAGTTCGTCGCCTTGGGGAGCGCCAGTTCTCTTTGTGAAGAAGAAGGATGACAGTTTGTGCATGTGTGTGGATTACAGAGCTCTGAATGAAGTCACCATCAAAAACAAGTATCCATTGCCCAGGATCGACGACCTGTTTGATTAGTTGAAGGGTGCTTGCATCTTCTCCAAAATTGATCTGCGATCTGGCTATCATCAGCTAAAGATAAGGCCGCAAGACATTCCAAAGACAGCCTTTGCCACTCGGTATGGATTGTATGAGTTCACAATCATGTCCTTTGGTCTGACCAATGCCCCAGCCTATTTCATGAATCTGATGAACAAGGTGTTCATGGAGTACCTGGACAAGTTTGTGGTGGTATTCATAGATGATATCCTTATCTATTCTCGGGATGAGGCTGAACATGAAGGACATTTGAGAATGGTGCTAGTGAAGCTTAGAAGCCATCAGTTGTATGCCAAGTTTAGCAAGTGCGAGTTCTGGTTGATAGAAGTTGCATTCTTTGGTCATATCATTTCTGCTGGAGGTGTCTCTGTGGATCCGAAAAAAGTCAAAGGTGTGCTTGATTGGAGGCAGCCCAAGTCAGTGCCTGACATCAGAAGTTTCCTCGGCTTAGCGGGTTACTACAGAAGATTCATTGAAGGATTCTCAAGGATTGCAAGACCGCTCACCCAGCTGCTGAAGAAGAAGAAGTTTGAATGGACTGAAGCCTGCGAGCAAACTTTCCAGGAATTGAAGAAAAGGTTGACCACAACCCCAGTGCTCACTTGCCCCGATATTCAGAAAGGCTTCGAGATTTATTGTGATGCTTCGAGACAGGGTCTTGGTTGTGTGCTGATGCAGGAAGGCAAGGTAGTCACATACGCCTCGCGGCAATTGCGACCACATGAGAAAAACTATCCAACCCATGACTTGGAAATGGCTGCTGTTGTGCATGCACTGAAGCTATGGAGGCATTATCTCATTGGAAATCGTTGCGAGATCTTCACCGACCACAAGAGTCTGAAATACATCTTCACCCAAGCAGACCTGAACCTGAGACAGAGGCGATGGTTGGAATTAATCAAAGATTATGATGCTGGTATCCATTACCACCCCGGCAAGGCCAATGTGGATGCTGATGCCCTCAGCTGAAAGAGCTATTGCAGCAATTTGATGATTCAGGAAGGACAACCTGCTCTTCACGAGGAATTTCAGCGCCTGAATTTGGGATTAGTGGAGGATGGATATGTTGCTGCTTTGGAGATTCAGCCAACCCTAGTGGACCAAATCAAGAAAATGCAGAAGTCAGACAAAGAAGCTGCTAAGATCAAGGACAGAATAAAGGAAGGTAAAGCTCCAGGATTCTCTGAAGATGAGGAAGGAACAGTGTGGCTTGGATAGAGTATCTATGTGCCAAATCAGAAAGAAGTCAAGTAGTTGATTCTGAAGGAAGCGCACGAGTCAGCATACTCCATCCACCCAGGAAACACCAAGATGTATCATGATCTTCGAGGTGTGTATTGGTGGCCCAGGATGAGAAAGGAAATTGCAGAATATATAGCCATGTGCGATGTGTGCCAGCGAGTCAAAACTGAACATCAGAGGCCAGCAGGTTTGTTGCAGCCATTGAAGGTGCCCGAATGGAAGTGGGAAGAAATTGGGATGGACTTCATCACAGGACTTCCGAGGACCAGGTCAGGATATGATTCCATTTGGGTTGTGGTGGATCGATTGACAAAAGTTGCTCATTTCATTCCGGTGAAGACAACCTACAAGGGAGATAAGCTTGCAGAGCTGTATATGGCAAGGATTATGTGCTTACATTGTGTGCCTAAGAAGATTGTCTCGGATCGAGGAACGCATTTCACATCAAGATTCTGGCAAAAGTTACAAGAAGCATTAGGCACCAATCTGAATTTCAGTACAGCTTATCACCCTCAGACGGATGGTCAGACTGAGCGAGTAAATCAAATTCTGGGGGATATGATGAGGGCTTGTGCATTGTCCAATGCGTCCAGTTGGGATCAAAGTTTGCCTTATGCAGAATTCTCATACAACAACAGCTATCAAGCCAGCTTGCAGATGTCACCGTTTGAAGCTCTGTATGGCAGAAAGTGCAGGACACCTCTCTGTTGGAATGAGACAGGTGATCGTCAAGTCTTCGGTCCTGATATTCTGGAAAAGGCTGAGGAACAAGTGAAGATGATTCAAGAAAGGTTGAAAGCAGCGCAGTCCAGGCAGAAGAGCTATGCTGATAATCACAGAAGAGAGTTGACCTTTGCTCCTGGTGATTATGTGTATCTGAAAGTCTCCCCGCTCAAAGGAATGCATCGATTCCAAGTTCGTGGAAAGCTGGCACCGAGATTCATCGGACCGTTTCCAATTCTGGCTAGAAGTGGAGAAGTGGCTTATCAGTTGGAGTTGCCGCCGCAGTTGTCAAATGTGCACAATGTGTTCCATGTGTCGTAGTTGAGAAAGTGCCTCAGAGTGCCTGAAAGTCAGATGCAGTTTGAAGATGTTGAGCTGCAGGAGGTTCTTTCCTATCCAGTGTATCCGATCAGAATTCTGGACGAAACTGAGCGCAGGACAAGGAACAAGTCGATCAAGTTCTGCAAAGTGCAGTGGAGCAACCATCCAGAAGAAGAAGCCACCTGGGAGTGCGAGGAGGATCTTCGAGCGGAGTACCCCAGCCTCTTTCCCTGGTTAGTCCCAAATCTCGGGGTCGAGATTTTCTGTTAGGGGGGAGGTTTGTAACATTCCAATTTTGAGTTCTCAGTGTCTGAATTTCAAAACTTGAACCCGTTGCAATTTATTCGAATTAATCCCAACTTAATTTGATTTTTCAAAAGCAAAAAGGATTTAATTTGAATAACCCAAACTTCAATTTAATTATTTCTTATTTTTATTGGGTTCCTGGTGCTTCATTGAATTTTTCTATATTTTTGGAGATTTATTGGAATTTATTTTCTATTTATTTGAAGTTATTGGATTTTATTCGGATTTTCTGGGCATTTTCTAATTCGGAAATCTTTTTCTTTTCCTTTTCCCTCCGCGTGGGCCGGCTTCCACTGTTCTTCCGCTCGGCCCAACCCTGTTCCTCCGGCCCATTCCGCCCCAAACCCTAGCTTGAGTTAATCTTCACCGTTGGATCTAAATCCAACGGCTGACCCGCGCCCGTGTCTTTTGCCTCAGCCGAAACCCTAACGCCCCACCCGTTCGATCCCGATCCAACGGACGTGAAGGAGCCACGTCGCCCTAGCTGCGCCGCCGCCCATGCAACCCTAGCCGCGTGACCAACTTTGGTTTCTGCGCTTTTTCCCGCACCCCTAGGCTATTTAAGGCATTGTAGCCGCCGTCTCTAGGGTTGCCTCTCCACATCGCTCCTTTTCCCCCAAGTCTCGCCAGTGGGGACGCCGCCGTTGCGCCGCACGGTCTCGCCGGAGTTCTTCCTCCGTGCGCAAAGCTTCCGCCGCCGATTTCTCCGCCGTCGATGAGTCTCCGCCGCACTTCTTGGTACCGTTGAATCCATCTCGTCAAGCTCTTTCAGATCCACTAAGTTTCGGAGTCGATCTGGTACTCATTCGCCATTTCGCATGTCTTCGTCCCCATCTCCGGCGGAGTAGTGCACCGCCTCGCCATCGGCTTCTTCGAGTTTCTCCGCCATCGGATCACTCATCGACGCTCCGCATCGTTCCATGTCGCTGAGTCCGCCGTCCCCTCCATCGCTGCTTGATCATCATCCAATGGCCAAATGCGCGCCAAGGTCTTGGTAAGCCATCAAATCTAACCCCTCCGCGTCGTGCCGTTGTGCCACCCACGCAGGCGCCACGCCGCCGCCAAATACCGCGTGAGCGCCGTGTTAGCTGTGTCCGCCACCGCAGCCCTAACCCGCCACGTCAGTCGCCACGTGGCTGCCACATCGGCGCCACGTCAGCCCTATTTCGCCCCATGTCCGCCATGTCACCGCACGTCACTGCCATGTCACCACCACGTCACTGCCACGTCGCCGCCACCGTATGCCCTAGAGTCGCGTGGTGTCCGCGTCACCAAACTGTCATGCCCGTGAACCCTCGGTGAACTCAACACGGACCGAAGTCGCCGACTGTGGGCCCCACGTCAACAAGATATATTTCAGATTTTCTCGATTATTTCGATAAAGCAGAAATCTAACCAATAGCATGTCGACACGTGTCACCTCCTAGGGTTTTTTTTCGATTTTTCTCCCGAGAAACTTCCGAAGGCCCGTTCTCCTCCGATTCGAACGATTCAAATTTCTAAATTCATCTAAAATCATGTTCTATCTGCCAGTTACTTTATTTTGATTTTTGGATTTTAGTTGAATTTATTTTATTTATTTTATTCTCGTTTTACGTGTAGACGACGCAGTTGAAGTGCAAGCGGAGCATCCGGCGGAGGTAGCACCAGCGGGAGGAGTGGAAGGCAAGTCTTCCTTGAACATATTGGTCCTAGTTTTATAAAATTTTATATTGTTTTAATCTATGCATGCTTGTTATTTTATGTAAGTTACTTTAGTTGCAGTTTTTTAAATGCTTAGCTAAATACCTAAATTGTTATGCCCTTATTGATCTTTGCCATGACAACATTTGACACCCTAGGGCATGATAATTACTGTATTTAATGTTAATCAAAATTTTACCATGGGACGGTAGGAATTGCTTAGAAATGCTTGAACGTATTGATATATTGCTATTATGGAAAATCTTTTAAATCTTTGATCAAACTTGTTTATGAAATTATGGCAATTGGTGCTGCTGTTATTATTATTTAATTGAAATAAAAATAGAAAATGGTTTAGACCGGGGCGGATGGTTGTTTGGCGGGTGCGGGATGCATAAAATTTTGGAATGTGATTGTTCTGCCCTCGTCAATTAAGGACTGAGGCGTGTGTTACCTTGGACCGAGCTATACCGTACAACCACAAGTCTATATGGGTACGATCTGGCTAAGTAATTTGTGCGTGTCGTTATTAGCTTCGCCATTGGGTTGAGTGGGGTGTCGGGTAGACCCTTGCAAGGCGCAAGAGGGGGCTTCTGTACTAGGCGGATTTAGCCCTAACAGCGGTGAAACCTTAGCGGGCGAAGTTGGTAGCGGTGTCATACATTGTATCGTTTTGTCATGATCTCTCTCACGACACACCAAAGGAAGTGTGTTAGGCAACAAGAGTCGATCATGTCTTGTGGGTAAAGTGTACAATCTCTGCAGAGTTAAAACTACTTGAGTAGCCGTGCCCACGGTCATGGGCAGGCGAGGTACGCTAGCACATTGTAGATTTTATGGTTTTGGTTTTAAATGAAAATGATTTTGGAAAACCGTGAGAGGTTGGAACTCGCGGGTTTTGGTTTGGCGGTTGGAGCCAATCGGGTGGTTGGAACCCATTAAAATGTTATACATCAAATTCAATTATTATGTTATTTACCTTTTGTCAAATACTGCTTTATGAAATTACTACTGTTATTTCAAGTTAAATTCATCTTTATGCAAATGAACCATATTATGCCTGCCATTGTTAAGCCTTGCATATAGTTATCATGCATTAAGTTTTCAAGACTTGCGGAGTACGGTGTGTACTCACCCTTGCAACATAAAATTTTCTCAGAGGAGTATCCGGAAGCTGAAGGTGACTATGACTTCTTTGCTTGTGGGTTCGATGAAGGCGATCCAGACTTCTAGGCGCGCTTCCCAGTCGATTGCCTGTGGGCACATGGATTGGCTCTTTTTGTTGCCACTGTTATTTTCCGCTGCTACTTACCAACTTAAGGCATAAGGCTTGATACTTGTAATAATGTGTTTACGATGCTATTTCCCTTTTTCTTAATTGTTGTTGTTTACTTTGTGATATGACTATGTTATCATCACTGTTGGAGCTGTGTGTGCTAGCTTTTCCTGGACTAGCACTGGTAAACACAGAGGGGTCGGATTTGGTTAATCCAGGTCCCGACACGTAGCGCCCCGATGGCTCGGTAGCATGGCGGCTGCAGGGACTAGCACCGGTCACGGAGGAGGCGATTTGCCACGGCCCTCGCCTTTGTGGGCGACGCTGATGGCTACGCTTCCGTGTCTGACCGCTGCTTTACCTGGCAAGATGCTCGGCGTGTGTCGGCGGTCGGTGTGCCACCCAAAGATCTGCGGCGAGCCGCCATCATGCCCTATTGGCAGGCCCAACACGGCCCGAGCAACCTTGCCGTGCTAGCTGGCCCGTTCCGAACAGTTGTGTGCGAACTCAAACGGGACGTGTCTCATGCGTGGCCAAAAATGGCTCACCCAAAGGTTAGGGTGCAATCGGATCGGATTCGGTCGATATCGCTTTTTCCATATCCTAAACCATATTTTTGTCGGATTCGAATCGATTCGGATAGCACCGATACGGATACTGGCGCGATAATATCGATAGCGATTCAATCGAATACGAGCGGAATCGACACGGTATCGAATAATTTTTGTCGGATAACGCGAAAAACAGATAATTGATAAAGCACACATATAACACTAATTAGCTAGCCGATGATAAGTTTCAAACATAGAATGATACGTAAATAATATTACAATAAGTCGATAAAATGATCATGAGGTCCACAACTCCATGTTTCATAAAGTGACAATACAACTCCATGTTTCAGAAGAGACAATACGACAAGTCAATAATATTTAGATTACATCATAAGAAGTACTAAATTAAGCTAGCAACATCTCAAGCAAATAATCATTATCACGCCACCATAGTCTCATCCTACAAAACAAAAGGCAACAATAAAGTTAAAATGGAAAGTATAGCAATTAAAAAGTGTCAGTATAAATAATCAAATGCAGCCAATAGTCTATCTCAAACATTTTATGATTTGCAGTACATACCCAATATGAATACAAAAAAAGAAATATTCTAGTTAGTACACAATACATCTAGGATGCAAGAACATCTTGTAGCCGAATGCATCTGCATTATGATGGGTTATCCCAGGTTCCTAACAGGCGATTAAGTGCAGCTCCTAGTAAACACAACAATAGAAACAATACTGATATCAAAATGCTTTTCTGAACTTATTTGATCAAAGAGCACTCCCACTGTAAGTACCAACAAACCTAACAAAACAAAAGGCAAACAAATATTCCACCAGACAGAAATTGCTTGCATTTGCTCATCCCTAGGCTTGCTGCATTCCTTAGCTAACATCACAAAGCATTCCTTAGCTAGTGCTCATCCCCAGGCTAAGGAGGCAAACAACAAGACCACACAAATGGTAAATCAAGAACCTGTCACAAAACAACAGACAAATCTCATTTGGCAGTCCCTAAGACATGTTTTCACGGAGCGAAATACAGATCATGGTCCGTAATGTGAACTATTTACATGTACGAAAGTCTCTTCCATCTTTCTTGATCTTGGGTTTGACTAGTAATTAACATTGTGCTTGACCTAGCTTGGCCATTGCTAATTTTACTTGCTTCTTCACTGGCTCAAGTCCGTGATCGAGGAAGCAAATGCAAGACTCATCGCCAGTTTTCTCGAATCGACCGCAGGAGGCCAACATTGCGACTTGCAGCTCACAAGAAGTCGACACGTAAGCTTGCCAGAGCTTGGTTTGCGGTTAGCTTCTCTGTCTGAGAGGTGTCGCTTGGGTTGTATCTTGTTGAATATGTCGCCATCGTGTTATAGTGACACACCATCACAGCATTAAGGAGCTTTCTTGTTTAGTTTTGCAACAAGTTCGTGAGCACACTTATCATTAGATGAGGCATTGTCTATAGTGAGAGCAAAAAGCTTCTTTTCAAGGTTCCAATGCATCACACTCTTGATGAACTCTGTGGCTAGATTAGTGCCTGTGTGGCTGCCTTGAACATGCATGAATTTAGCAATTCTTTTCTGAATCAGCCAATTATCATCTATCCAATGCACGGTGACACACATATAACCTTTATTTTGATTTGAGGTCCACATATCCATGGTTGCAGAAAAGCGACATGAAAGAGATTTGAAATGTTCATACAATTTCTTTTTTCCCTCATTGAACATTTCCATTATGGCATTTTTTGTAGTTGTGCGACACTTAAATGAAAAACTAGGCCGCAAAGACGTGATGAAGTCAACAAAGTACTCATGTTCAACCATATTAAAGGGATATTCATGCATAACAAGTGCTAAATGCCACTTTCTAAGACTAGTTTCAGCATCGAATCTATATGTCTGAACATTGGCAGTGCTATCTTCACCCTTTTCTAGTTTGATCATTTGTTGTCCTGGAGTTATAGAATGCTTGCTTTTTAAATGATTTATAAAGCATGATGTGCCTCTTGTTGTCTCACATCGAGCTTTGTAAGTACATTTCTTGCATCTCACCCAAAGTTCCTTTGTAATCACACCATTTGAATCTGTTTTTGTGACAATATCTTTAGTGTAGTGCTCCCATACCTTGGAGATGGATTTCTTTTGCCTCTTGTTAGGAGGCTCATTTTCTCCGGTGATCTCACATTCAGGTTCAGCTTGAGGACCTTCGGCTTCAGATGGAAGAGGCTCTCGCACTAGTAATGCATGACCACTTGGTGCAGATAGACTTGTACTGAGTGTGGCAGCAGGTGACGCTCCACTAGTTGCTCACACATTTGCACTAGCGCTTCTAGACTCCATCACAATTCACAAAGCGGCAACTGGATACATGTATAAATATGTTAAGTCAATACTTTTGATCAGTTGAACCCAAAATCCACACAAAAGCACTCCTGTATTCTTTGCAATACTTTTAATAATATTCTTACATTCTAGCAGAAATCAACAATGGAGCAATCAACTTTGCAATGATACAAACAGATACTCATGTCTCCAGCCATGCAATAGACAATAACCAATTAACCATCACAGATTAACAGAGCAGTGATTATTTTTCATGACATACACAATAACCATTACATGAATATTTTTTCCCCAAGATCAAGCATCACAGAGCATTTTTCCCCATCACATGAATAACCATCAGGTCCATCACAGAGCATGAATAACCATCACTGATCACACACATAGCATGAATAACAAACCATCACAATAATCATCAGTCGTGAAAGAGTTCAGAGATGCATATGGCATAATGGCATGGATGAAGAAAACCTCAGATCTCGGGCGCTGAAGCTCTCGGCGCTGACGCCTGCCCGCAAGGCCGAGGAGGAGGCGCGGCCGAGGAGGAGGCCCCGAGGAGGAGGCGCCAGGCTGGGTGGCTCGGGCGACGACGGGCGACGACAGGCGGCAGCAAGCAGCAGAGGGCAGTGGCGACGGCGGAGATGGGCTCGGCCGCCGGGTGGGCGGGCGGCGGAGGCCCAGCGCCGCGAAGGGCGGCGGCAGAGGGTGGCGGTGGCGGCGGAGGGACTCGGCACGGGAGTCGGGAGTTTTCAATCGGAGCGGAGGGACTTTGGTTCTTTGGAGAATTGGAGGCTAGGGTTAACACTCTGAGTCTGAGGAAGTGAGTCAAGTGACCGAGTGAGGGTAGAGCCGAAACGACCTGTGGGCTGTGGGCCGGATATCCGAAAAATGAAATCCGGATATATCCGAAAAAATATTCGAAATATACCGATCCGACGGATAGTTATCTACCGAATCTGAAATAAAATATCCGAAACCGAATCCGAATCCGAAAAATATCCGAAAAAAATATCCGAATCCGATCCGAACTCATCCGATCGGTCGGTCGGACGGAAAATATCCGATCCGATTGCAACCCTACCCAGTGCCCTCCTCTACCTGCTGCCATGCTGCTAAATCTGACGCAGAAAAGTGCCACTCCAGCTTTCGCACAGTCACCTCGCTGCCAATAGAAACGTCTTCCTATTGCCAGGAAGAAAAAAATGTCCAGGATGCTCAGAGCTTGACCTGCGTACATACGTCTGCTTTCTATTCGTCGATTGCCACCGCGAGTAAAGATGCACCCAAGGCCCAAGCGTATCAAGGGCTTCGCTTTACTCGTAGACTGCAAAAAAAAAATTGTGGGAGCGCTGCAGTGCGTCCCGTTGCGTTTCTTCGTCCGAATCCAAATTGTTTCCGTTGCTAAATACGTGTAGTCCGGTCTCCGGTGTGTACATATATATATGGGAGGAATTAAGGAGTTGTTATACAAGTGAAAATCCAACCGACAAGCACATCAACATCCTGAAAGGAAGTGATTGTCGCTGACGAGTGCATCATGCAGAAATGCCATTGGTGCGCCTGCTCCTCAGTGACTGCCTATAACGATTTTGTATGATCTCTCTTCTTTTAGGAATCCACGGTTGGGAGATCCCTACGTGAAATTAATTGATTTCTCAAAGGAAAGCTTTAGAGAGCCAGAGTTACAAATGCAACTAGGGGCAGTGACCCTGAGATGAAAGGAGGAGGTTAGATCAATATCTCTCAAGGTTTCAAATTTTATTTTTGGATCACATCTTAGGATGGCTGAAATCTAAAATTTTACTAAGATTTTGGAATTTTGGCCGAAATCCAAATGAAATTCAAAAAGCAAATTTGAAATCCGGTAAATTTAAAATTGAAAAAACCGAAATTTCGGTTGCATTCAACCCACTATGAAATGGTCTCCCAAGGCTAGAAAAATTTAGGAAAATATTAAAAAGATCATGCAAGCATTTATCTACATTTCCTATGTATTTGAATGCAAAATACTAAGTATTTGTACATAAAATTCCTAAGTTAGAGTTTAGGATTAGACCAAAATACATCATTTAAGGCTGAAATCCAAGCTATGGATTAGGGTTAGGTTTACATAATTTGTGTGTGTGTATATATATATGAAAATATTTCACATGTATTCCTCATAAAAGGCATTACAATTCTTCATTATAAAATTGGTGCAAAATCCGGTCCAAAAAAATCAAAACCGGTCAAAAAAAAACCATACAAACCAGTAAAAAAACGAAAATCTTACTGAAATTATTGTAGCAACCCTAATTTTCAATTTTTTATTCCATCGAGATTTGGAATCTTGGCTCGGCTAAAATCTAAATTTCGTCAAGATGTACTAAAATTTCATCGAGATTTGGAACCCTAATCTCTCTTTATTCATGTAGCCCTTTGCTTAATTTTTTTCCCTAGTTATTTTAGACCAGTGCTTTTTGAGCAACGATAGATCAAAGTGGCAGTCACCTCTCCGGCTATAATTGGTGCACCGTGGGAATGCAACTTGCGTGATTTAGAGGTAAAGTATGTGTTGAGTTTGTGTCTGATACCAATTTGTTTCCTAGTCCAACTCAGAGTTCTGATCTTACACAAAGAGTCTTTTATGTATCCCTTTAAATATGTACTTCTAGTCCATAGGATAAAGTAAGGGCAAGAAGAAAAGAAAGGAGAGTCTTATTGTAAACATCTCCTTATATAGTGATATTTGCCTTCATGCATTTGTGTTTTTTTTTCCAAAAGTGTTTCCCATGTAAAATTCGTGTTTCTCATTCCTACTTTTCTATACATTATTTGCAACAAGTGGTATCAGAACTTCAAGTTCAAGATCCAAACATGCTGCCCAAGGAGGAGATGACTTCTAGAGATGGACATTCGTGTGGCATCATCAAGACAATCAAGGGTGGCTATTATGCGGCATCGGTGGTCATTGTACGATGTTTGCACATCATCTCGCATCGAGGATTTCTAGCGATTATGCTGCAAGCTATCATCTACTGCCACGTGCACAAAAAGAATGTACAAGGAGATTCATCAGCCTCACCTAGGCGATTTCAACTTGTCTTGACTCTGTTCCATAACTCGACTTCATAATGATGCTCTACCCCGGCCGTTGTTCCAAAACTAGTTTCACTAACACTATCGCCTTTGACCGCTTGCGCCATGCCCTAGCAATCGCTCGCGCCACCTCCATCAACGGTCTTCTGCCTTAGATGATCATCGTATTGCTTATGTTGGAGGTGGTGGTCATTGCAATTCAGACATTTGTGATAATTATTGGCGGCATTCATGTGGGATTAATCATTGGTAATGTATTTGATGATCTATTGTATTCTACAGGTTACTACAGCAAGATCCATATATATAGAGTCTAAAATGGTGTTATAAACTTTCAACACAATGAGTTAATTTGGGCTACGGTTTATCCTCAGATACTTTCAAATAAAATCAATGCCACTTGTGGGTATAACTAAATTTCATGTTTTAATCACCATTTTCATATATTGCAATTTTTGATTGCTTGCATAACCATTATGGAGGCTTTGGCAACATTAATTCTCAAGAATTTTGATGATACCCTAATGGCAGCTAGCATGATACTCTCTACAATTCTACTATTTGAAACTAAAAGTTTAGCTCCAATTTTAGTTTGAGACGAAGGATTGAAGTGCAAGAAAGAGTTTGCTTTTACGCAGATACTACAACATTTGCTCAGTTGTCAAAGCTCCATATGAGGGTCTACTGCATTTTATGTTGTATTGATGGCATGCAAACTTCTTCATCATGATAGTTTCCGTCAACGGTCTTCTGCCTTAGTTGATCATCGTATTGCTTATATTGGAGGTGGAGGTCATTGCAATTCAGACATTTGTGACAATTATTGGCGACATCCATATGGGATTAATCATTGGTGATTTATTTGATGATCTGTTGTATTCTACAGGTTACTATGGAAAATCTATATATATGGAGTCTAAAATGGTGTTACAAACTTTTAACACAATGAGTTAATTTGGGCTACGGTTGATCCTGTATACTTTCAAATAAAAATCAATGCCACTTGTGGGTATAACTGAATTTCACGTTTCAATCACCATTTTCATATGTTGCAATTTTTGATCACTTGCATAACCATTATGGCTTTGGCAACATTAATTCTCAAGAATTTTAATGATACCCTAATGGCAGCTAGCATGATACTCTCTGCAATTCTGCTATTTGAAACTAAAAGTTTAGCTCCAACTTTAGTTTGAGACGAAGGATTGAAGTGCAAGGAGTTTGCTTTTACATGGATACTACAACATTTGTCCAGTTGTCAAAGCTCGATATGAGGGTCTACTGCATTTTATGCTCTATTGATGGCATGCAAGCTTCTTTCATCATGACAATTTTATATGAGCAGTTCAACTATATCATGAAATTTTATTAGCTTTAAAATCGATAGTTCGAAGTGTGTGATAGCCACACATGCAAGGTTCTCTCTAATGGGCATTGTTTACCAAGTTTTTTTGTTGAAGGTGGAGCATGTCAAGATTCCATAAGATGAGTTCTACGTTATATATCCAACACCATATGGGATTTCTTAGCTTATACCATTTGATGATTGAGCATTTGTTTTAGAAGATCAGTTACACAGACTTAGACTTTGCTGAGATTGTGAATTATTGAAGACCCGAATTTGTTTGTCTGCTTTGTTGACAGTTATGTGTTTGAAACTGCTGGTAATTTGCTCAATTTTGGTTCACAAGAGGCATTTAAATAAGACTATTTCACTTTTTCATATTCAGATTAGCCCATTGGAGTTTTGAAGCATAAGGTCTATTGATGAATACATATTTTTCAAAAGATTTTGATATTTTGGCTACAGGAAGAATTCATCTCCAGGTGAAGATTGTTGTGTTTGAGTCTGATACAAATTTGTTTCTTACTCCAACTCAGAGTTCTACTTCTACACGGAGAGTTCTTTATGTTTTCTTTCAAACATGCCAATGTAATCAATAGGATATAGCAGGGGCAAGAAAAAGAGAAAAGAGAGTCTCATTATAAACATCTTCTCAATGATATTTGACTTCATGCACATGTGGTTTTCCTTGAAAGTGTTTTTCACGTAAAATTCAGATATCTTGTTTCTATCTCTCTATATATTATCTCGCAATAAGACAAGTGGATGTTCTTGCAGCTTGATTCCGATTGCTTTTCTTACACCCCGCGGTTATGCTGCTTCCTGTGGATGCTAATCAGATGATAATGCGCATAAGCTCACATGAGCATATTCTCGCAGAGAAGATAGCAAAAAGCAATGGGTGTGTGCACATGGAAATGCAAGGCATGATGGCTGTTCCACCAGCCAAAACTATGGGTGGGAGTGAGGGATGACATCAAAATGCCAAGAGAACAAACTGTTGCATATCTACTATATAATAGCGCCAAGAATTCGAGCGCAGCCAGGCCTCCACGTCGGTTTTTTTTTCGAAAAACCCCCCGGTAAATCTGGCAATCGCTTTTAGGTCCTTCTGTTGCACCCGTGTCGCTTCCCTTGCCGTTCGTCGCTGCGATGGCTGGTAGCAGCTCCTGGATTCGCGCCATCTTCGCTTCAGCGTTTTGGGTGCTTCTTCGAGAAGGCTCGGCCTGCGTCTTGGTTTGCCTGTTCGCCTGCTTGTTTCTCCTCGCGCCCTCCGCTGTCATCGCTCGTCCGCCTCGCATCGCTCGACCGGTCGGCGCCTTCTTCCAACAAGCTTTTTTGGCAGCCTCCGCCTCCCCACGAGTTGCGCCGCCCCCCAAAGATCCGCTCGCGATCGGTTCCCCGGCCGCCGTCTTCTTCAGCCGAATACTACCGCTTCCTCGCTTCCTTCGCTTCTTCGCTGGCACTCGCTTTGTCGGCTCTATTCTTGCGCTTTGATCGATCGTGGCCTCGCCGCTTGCTCTCACCTCCGGTGGCTCTACCGTTACCCGTGTCCCTTCCTCGCTGCGCTTTGCCTTCCTCTTGTCGCTCGCTTCCCCCATCGCACTGCCGGCAAGACGAGCCGCCAGACTCTCTCTGTGTTCGCCATCCGATGTGTCAAATCCAATCCGCCCTCGGTGGGATGTCGGTTGCACTTCACCGCAGCCCGCCACGGCCGATCCGTGCCCGTCCCGCTGCAGGATCGGTGCGCTGGCTGCTCATCAGCCTCCTCTTCGTCGGTGGGCCAATGGCTTACTTACATGATGGCGCCCTCCCGTAAGGCCCCGCTTTTCGATCGTCCAGCCTCTTGCTAGTTCTTTCCCTTTGCCCTCTCCATCTACTCATTCTCTCAATTTGGGGTTTGCTTTGTGCAAGATGGGGAGTAGGGTTGTTGATTTGGGCGAGTAGAGCAACACCAACACGAAGCAAAGAATATCCTATATAGTCGCTTCTTCCGTGATTTACAATTGAGCTGCCCTTCTCATTGCCTTAGCTTCCACTCAGATCATCTCGAAGCGTGACCACCATGCACGCTGTAGCGCAGGAATCCGCATCCAAAGAGAGGTATGTTTAGGAATCTATTGAATTCTTGAACGTTGGATTACTCAAATTTTCCTTACCTTTTAGTTACCATTAGGTTGTCTATTGTCATGTTGAGAGCTCAAGATGCACACATTTAAGCAAAATAGCATGTCCTCTTTAGTCTTTGATTCTCCATGAAAATGCAAATGTCATTTGGCTAGAACAGGAAGTCTCACACCGGAGCTAGGGTTTTGTATTGTTTTGCTTTCCTATTATGAAACGTAAACTATACTTGGCATGCACTAGATTCTTTCACGCAGTGTGTGCTGAAATTGCAACAAGTTAGAAATGCCCTTGCTTTTGCTTGTGAGATCCGTGAGAAATGAGTTCACATGCTAATAACAGCTTTTGTCCTTTTATTCATCCTTGTTAGTTACAAACTTGAGTTAGACTTGTTTTACATCGAAGTCTCCGCTAATGCTGCTTTGTCGTTTGGAAATGTTTCGAATGTGCCTTTACTATCATGTTTTATGCTTCAGATGTCATAATGAATCGATGGGAAATGGGAGAGGGATTATTTGATTGTCTATTGATGGATCTTAAAATGGGCCTCGAATCGTGCTCACTTATGAGGATAAGGATGGAGACTCGATGATGGTTGGCGATGTTCCATGGGGGTGAGTAATGCTACTACTACTAAATTTATTTATTTCGAATGGCTTTCTTCCGATAGGTTGTAAAGTTTAATAGACTTTATTTACTACTTGAATTATTGCAGTGTTTCATCTGTGGTCCCTGTGGATATTTAATTGAAATGAATGGTTACTAATAACTCATATCTCACTTCTAGGAATAGTTTTTTGCTTTTGTTCAACATATAGATTGTTGTTCCATTCTTGAGATGTAAATTGAAGGGTACATGAGTGTTAATAAAATTAAGTAAAAAGGCTTAGATGCATTTCATTAATGCAAGCAGGAAAAAATAGGATAACAAATGCCAAATCCCAACCCCTGTAGCTTATGTTGGGGTAGATTTCACCTCCGCCTTTTAACACCCATGGTGTTTTGGTTTATTTCCCAATTTGCATGGTCCAAAGACTGCATTGCGCTTATCGCCCACTAAGATTTTACACATTCCAATGGGTTCTTGACTTGAACCAGAATCGTGTTGTCCTTAAAACCACCGATCGCTAAATATTCATTTTGTTGTGTTGCAAAATGTTCATGGACAATAGACGAGCAGCGCTCAAGATAGCTACACCTTATATATGCTTCATGCAAACTTATAAGAGGTGCCAGTTTGCATGAACTAGGTTAGGTCTGTCTATTAACTGTGGTACCGACATATCTGGTTATCCTAATCTTTTAGTGAATTAGGCAGAGAATATCTATCTATGAGGAAGCATTGTCTCCTGTATTCACCGTAGCCAATGTCTCTTCATTGTTTGTGTCTAAAGATTTGGAAACCAACTAGGCCACAATGTATATTTTTTTGCAAAAAAGCCCTCCAGAAAATCTCAAATCACGAATAGATCCTTCCACCGGTTATTTTGCGAAAAAAACCGTAGTTCTGCAAATTCAACTCGGGCGCCGGTTCTTTAAACCCGAAAAATTTAAAATTACGTTTAGGTCCAGTTATTTCTTTAAGCTCGAAATATTTCAAATTACATTTAAGTCCTTCTACCATTTTTACAACAAAAAACTTCGGAGTAAGATTTACGCGGCGCGGCATAGCGCGCTACACTATCTAGTATGCATGATCGATCCTGTAATTTGAGACAAAAGGCATGTACCGCCCTACGAAGGCTTGGCTTAGCAAACGACCAAAAGCAGACCGATCCGACTCATATATTATTTGGATTATCAAGCCCAGCACGATAAAATTGGGATTTGCAACTCCGCTAATCTGGTTATCACGTCACGAGCTGAACAGCCCTGTTTTAGGAAGCCATGACCGTGGATTTTAATGCCACTAAGAGGATATACAATAGTAGAGACGACTTTTGTCTATATATTTCTTCGTATCATTTAAAGATAGAACTAAAGACAATCTCTATAATATATAACATCTTAAAATTATCTCTATAAAATCTTACAATCTTTTAATTATGATAAAAAATATTCATTATAGACAATAACTTATATAATAGATTTTTATGCTCCTTACAAGGAGACAACTATATTTTCTTTCCTTCCCTCTCCTTTGTATCAATAATAAAAGGCGAGGGCTAGTACTGGACGCTCGATCTCAAAGATGTTTCGTTTAACACTCGAAGGCAACATTTTTCCAACGCTCGTAATATTTTTTTCGCTGCACATTTCATCATGTTATTGAAGGAAAATATTTCACGCGTAGGAAAAAAATATTTCACACGTAGAAAAAAATATTACAGCAATCCAGATGAAAATTTATACTGTTATCGAAAAAAAATATTTTACACATAGAAAAAAATATTATAACATATGAAAAAAAATTGGACGTCTAGCTCCAAACAATTTTGTAATAAAAAATCTTATATGACAATTAACGCACGAGTCACTGACTGCTCACGCATCAACTCACGACGATCGAGACGAGAGCGAGCACGTACGCCTTTACCGAATACTACATGAATGATGATACTAGGTTTGGACACCTGACCTACCGGGGCCTGTGCTAGCTAAGCTAGCTACTCCTAGTTATATTAACTTCTCCTTAGGCAAAATATCCAGTGCAATTAAAGTTTTGGTACAATCATCGTGCAATCCAACTAAAAAAGTTTCAAAAAATTCTGAAAAAAATGATGGATGTGCATCTCAACTTACCCCATCTACCTATAAAATGTCATGATCAAATTCATCCTATGCTAGAAGTTACAAAAAAGACAAATTTAAGGCGCATTTGAACTATTCAAGTTTGTCAGAAAATTTGTCTTTTTTATTACTTTTAACATAAGATGAATTTGATCATGAAATTTTATATGTAGATGGGGTAAGTTGAGATGTACATCTATGATTTTTTTTCAGAATTTTTTGAAACTTTTTTAGTTAGGTTGCACGATAATTACACTAAAACTTTAATTGCACCGGATATTTTCCCTTGCTTATCCTCCGTCTGTCATTGCGGCGTGTTCCGGGAAACTCCGCCTGACATTTGTGGCGCGTTGCATGAAACTCCGTCTGAGTTTATCACTTCATAATGCTAGATCAGTAATCCCCTGCATTTTTCATTGTAGTAATCTTTTGGGAGAGAATTCGCGCTGAAATAATTACGACGCCAATGATTGGGGATGTGGATTTATCCTGAAGAGAAGAAGACATGACGGTTGTTTCACGAGTCAAAAACTACGAAGGGGTCAGTGGCATCAAAATGGCTAGCGAATACAGTACTCCCTCCGGTCCGTGGTCATTTTAACTTTTAAATTTTATTTTTAGATATACACCATTCTACAATTTTAAAATAACTTTCTATCAATTTTTTCTTCTATACTCATCTCCTTTAGTTATTTACAATACCATTTAGAGCATGTACAATAAGGTTATCTTAGCTGGCTCATAGCTTGTCTATGTCAGTTTTGTCCTACATGAAAGAGTGAGAAAAGAAGAGAGAAGAGAGCTGACTCTTATTTAGTAGTAAGCATCGCACGAGAGTATAGGTAGATTAGTTATGTACAAGAGAGAGGAGATAATTATTGCACAACATTTAGAGCAAATCTTTAGAGATAGTTATTGTACAAACTGGTTTTTAATTTACTATTAATCAGCAGTAGGCTTTACTATTGTACATACTCTTACTACCTGTAATAGAGTATGACACACCATCCAAAGAATAATAAATAGCCTAATGAAAAGAGATAATGTAGTTGTTTTAAAATATAAATCTTAAAAGAATACTCCCTCTATTTTTTTATAAGGCCTATTTTTTTAATGGTCTTATTTACAAATGTAAGATTTGCATGTAGATTTAATGAGATCTTTTCTTCTATAACCCTATTTATTTTCTCTCATCTATATGCATTTATTCATTACCAACCACACAAAGTATATCTTTCATCTTCTAAAACAATTAAATAGGGGCATCTAAGTCATTTTTTTGTATCTTTCTTAATTTTAACATAATCTTAATCCTTGTATAAAATTAAAATACGTCTTATAAAAAAACGGAGGGAGTATATATTCAGTACCGAAGAGACATTAACTGCTGTTTCGGTTTATGCTCCATTTGGCATTGCGGGCCGTTCTTGGAAACTCCGCTTGACATTTTTGGCGCGATGCAAGAGAATTTATCCTGAAGAGAAAGCCAAAAACGATGGCGTGTGCAAGCGGGGACAGACGCTTTGAAGTGGATGCAATAATCACCAAACAATTTCTCAAGATTATCTAATTAATGGATTCAATAATGGGTGTGTCTAGTGATCTTTTAGATGTTATGTCATTAAAAATCACCCAGATTTTTAGCCCTTAGATCAAACCAAATGTATAGAGTGTATACATATCACCCGAATGTAGGGAGTGTATATACATCACCTGGATATTTTTGTCTCAAAAAAACATCCAAATCAGGATTGAAGTAATCGATCTCAAAGCAAGGAGTGTATACACATCACCTGAATGTTTTTGTCACAAAAAACATCCAAATCAGAGTTGAAGCAATCGATCTCAAAGCAAATCTAATGCCCAGGAATTTGAATGATTTTTGTGAAGAAAACATCCGGGTGTAAGTTATCAAAACCCTTCAATAATTATCGAAGTGTGAAGCGAATAGAGCTTCTTAGCTGAACAAAACTGACAATACCTTGCGTGCATGGCACTTAATTCCGTGGCAAAATATGGTCAAAAACAGACAAAAGGAGGTTTCTGCGATCATAATCATGCCATGCATCTGCAAGCAATGTCTGCAACTCCTTTGCTGCTTTGATCTGAATTGACTCTTAAGGTGGCAGTGATTATGAGCAAGATCGTAACGATGGGTTTTCACTACAGGTAAAGCACTAGAGTATTGTGCTTGAAGAAACATGATTTGAGCTGAAGAAACAAAGCATGATGCATTAAGTTAAAGAACAATATACAACGCTATGTAGTGGAAGTTGTATTGTCCACTAAGCTAGGCTTTTCTAAACAATGTGGCTCCTGCACATTTCTATTTAGAATAATGATAATATGTGTGAAGCACACTTGTAATTCATAAATGATTTATAACTTGTAATTAACATGAAATTCTGTTTCTCCTAACTGGAATCTCTCAAATTTTATGTTAGTCAGAAAATATATATATATAGGGGCAGGAGTTCTACCAATGTATTAATAAGAAGAGAACATAACCGAAACTAGGAGGAGCAGAGAAAAAGCCTATGGAGCTATGCAAATAGGTAGGCCCTAATTAGAATCAAGGACCCATATGATATGATACATGGTATAGTTAGAGCAGTCCTAACCTATAGTTTTCATGGGCAGTGTCTAGAGGAGAAAGAGAGCAATAAACCAATGCATAGTTTCCCAACCCATGGTTTCTATGAGTAGTGTCTAGAGGAGAGAGAGAGCAATAAACCAATGCATGCACCACAAACACAGCTTGATCAGCGCGTAGAAATGTCCAACTCCGATTTTACTCGTTTCTTGCGTCTTGGTGCCCGCGCCGATCTAGTTTCTTGCACGAGATACAATTTTTTTGTTTTTCCTTCTCTCCCTTCCTTAATTTCTATGCCACATCAGATTTTTACTTAGTTGGCAGCATAATTAATTCTATGAACATCAGCTGAGCTGGAGGGTTAGGACTGCCCTTAGCGACCGTAGTTTTGAAGCGTTAAAAGCAAGTCATGGACAAATGACGTCGTGAATCATGTGGTGTTTTCTGCAAGTGAAAACGCATAACATTTAAGTACTGCCTATTAATTGCACAGCGTTTAAATACAGATTTCTTTTCAAAAACAGATTTTGTGTAAGAAAAAGAAAGAGGAGAAATACTTTTTTGCATAAATGCACAGTGCTTACCAAACATATGCATGGAACATGTGAACCATCAGAATAAGAGAAAGTGGACACGTTTATATATGGCCTTTGAATAAAACCATTTGGGTAGACACACAGAAATAGCAAACCATCGTCACATGCAACAGGCTAGAATTCTCAAAGCGACAAAATGATTTGAACCTCTTTATTCCTTCGCCAGAAGGATGCAACAAAAATCAAGAAAAAGCTATTTCAAGCGCTTGTGGAAGCAACTAGGAAACAGCCTGTTTTAGCAGGTGCTCCAAAACCGAGCTACTGCCTCCAACCCAACTCCACCAAGTTCAGAATTTTTTTCCCTTCAAAAAAATATGTAAAGAGAAAAACAAGGAGCTTTTTGGCTAGTACAAAACTAGCTAGCACACATCCTACCAAATCGAACAAGTCTTCAAGCTCTCCTCACTTGAATTTTGCCTCAGCTCAACCTTTCCTTCACTTGCTAGCCTCTGCACCTCTCCATTTTTGCCTTGAAAAATCTCAATCATAGTGTATTGTAAAAGTTTTAGATAGCAACCATGAGGTTCACCCTGCTGTTCTTTCTATGTGGCACTCTCTTGGCATGTTCTGCTCCACATTGTGCAGAGGCAAAGGCCAGGCACTTCAAATGGGAGGTGAGCAACATGTTCTGGTCGCCGGACTGCGAGGAGAAGGTCTTGATCGGGATCAACGGCCAGTTTCCCGGCCCGACGATACGCGCCAAAGCCGGCGACACGATCGTCGTCGAGCTCAAGAACGGTCTGCACACGGAGGGCGTGGTCATCCATTGGCATGGGATCAGACAGGTAATCACAAGAACTCAGGCAGTAGTTACCCCGCAAGTGTATCTCTTTCTTGATATGTTCAGATAGAGGTAGGAGATTGTCATTTTGTTGATTCTACTAAGATTTCAACATTGGCATGCATGGATCATGGTAGATTGGGACGCCATGGGCGGATGGCACCGCCGCGATCTCTCAATGCGCGATCAACCCTGAAGAAACATTCACCTATCGTTTTGTCGTTGATAAGGTACTGCTGATCAAATTTCCTAGATGCCATTTCTAATGTTCATACCAAGAAACTAAACTCAATCAGAACTTTGGTGTCGCGTGTGGTAACTAGAAGTTTTAGTTGGACTTGTGAGTGATCAATGGCTCATGGATGCAGCCAGGGACGTACTTCTACCATGGGCACTATGGGATGCAGAGAGCTGCAGGGCTGTACGGGTCTCTGATCGTGGATGTGGCAGATGGGGAAGAGGAACCGTTCAAGTATGATGGGGAGCTCAACCTTCTGTTGAGTGATTGGTACCATGAAAGCATCTACACCCAGATGGTTGGCCTCTCCTCCAAGCCCTTCAGATGGATCGGCGAGCCGCAGGTAACGTCGATAATCTCAGATGAACTGCACTACGTTATTTCAGTATCATGCAGTTTTTATGGTACAAAAATGGTTATAATTGATTGTGAAGGACCAAAAAGATGAGGGGTGAATGATCAAAATAAATTTTTCTCCTAAAAATTAAACCACCAAGAGACCAGATTACATGACTGTACAATTTAAACGGGTGGTTGGATGAACAGTACTCCGACTAGGAGTTTAGAAGAACAGTGCTTTTAGATAAATAAAGAAAACTGTATTGATCAGATAAATAGTAAATAGCACACTAGTCGGTTGAACGATGTTTGGATGAACATTAAAAGATGCACTAGTCGGATGAACAGTGCTTAGTGAGCAGTATTCGGATGAATGGTACTACGAGCTGATAAATAGCATTGGTTGGATGAACAGTGTTCGGTAAATAGTAAAATCAGCACGATCTCAAAACACAAGAATCGATGTAACTTTTGATTGCCTGATCCAAAACCAGTGAAACTTGGCGTGCACTTTCCTATACATGTCAAGAACATATTTCAATCTTCAATCGCAAGGATTGATATCAAAGTTACGACATTTTTCAGTTTAAAGAATGTTGAACCAAAATCGGGTCAAAAACACAAACTTCACCCTTATCTTACTCGTAGGAATTAATGATCAGAATGATCTTAGATAACCTTTACATATCACAGCAAGTGAAAACATCAATGGACAACCCTTCTAAACAATAAGAACACAATCTACAAAGATCTTTTTTTTCCAAGCACAAATATCGGTTTTTGCAGAAGCTGAAAAGAAGAGGTTGTAGATTACCTAGATGATTAGGATATGATCTATAGAAGATTCATCCAATAATTTTTTATCCTTAGCATAGGATCTAAAAGAACTTAGAAAGAGAGGAGGCAAAATCAAATGTGTAGAAAGCAAATTGTAAGAATTTAAATATTAAATTTGAAGCATAATATAAACGCTGAAAGTAAATTCAGAATAGAGAAATGAAAATTTTATTTCATAGAGAGAAGGCTTACAAAGCCTTACAATAAAATAGGTAAAGCTCAAAGGAGCACCAGAACCTTCAGAGAAGAAACATCCCTCACCTTCTCTATTTATAGCACATTGGGAGTAACCTTCACCCTTTGATAACTTCCTTTTTCACAAGGAACTTTATTAAGAGCTAGGATTAATTCACTCAACCATACATGGGCTGACCCGAAACCTAACAACATAACAGGTTTTGACACACATCTCTCAAGGCACTAATAACTAAACCACTACTCCACCCGTGAATTTGCGATCCAACGATCCTCCTTCGCTTGAGTAGAGTTTAAGTTAGCATCTGCATCATCTACTTGTTTTCTCGGCTTGCAGCTACTCTCTGGCCTCAGTCATCTTTGGCGATACTTTGATCGTCTGGGCCTCAGTTGTCCCAGCCTAGTCCCAATCTCTTTCTCTCACCATGACCTAGTTTCGAAGTTTTACAACCATCATAGACAAGGAAAACACATTACATAATAATGTCCAACAACATATGCAATCTTTCTAATCAGTTTGCAAACTATCTCGACCAGTTCACAACTAGTCTCAATCAGTTTGCAAACTATCCCGACCAATTCACAACTAGTCCCAACCAATCTACAAATTGTTCATATCAAACTCAAACTTATGCACTATAAGCCAATTACAACCAATTACTCATCACAAACATAGGTAGATCTTTACATGATCTTTCGGACTGAATTGATAATTAGACCTTTTAAGAATCATTCTTACAAGTAGTTCTAGACAGATGGCACTGAGATTTTGTAGCCCATGCATCCATCTGATTTCAGATGATCTTGGAAAGCGCAGTGCTTTTATACTCTTTCAAAAATTCAACTACAATGATCCTAGAACAGTTTAGCTACTAATCAGTGAAAATCAGCTCTTCGGTTGCTTTAAAACACATGAAAATTTCTCTTTTGAACCATGTAGAGATAGACACATTCCTTTCAACAGAGAATTTTGTTATTTGATACTTTATAAGTATGCAGACATTGTGAACTCTATTATTGGTGTGGCATAACGTTCAAAACAATTATTGGTATTGCATATACAGATATATACAACAGTAGAAGATATGGCTTGAATTTGTTTATTCTGAAAATGCTTGTTCGTATGAGGCCAAATGCTAGGCTTGCTGGACCAATCACTAAAGGTAGGCAAACATGGCCTCAAAGATCTCAGCTGATGGTCATAAACTGATAATGCACACAGTCAGCTTCCCAACAACACCAAAAAGCTTAACATGCAATGCAAGGCCCACTGAGCCGATCGGAAAGGCAAGAAATGGAACACCAACCCCGACCCTCACATGATACATTGAAGGAGATTGAAAAAGATTTAACTATTTCAAGATTTATACTTGTCATGTGTCTAGTTTTTAGAAGAGATGCTATATAGCATCTAGGTCTGTAAACAAGCCGAGCTCGAGCGAGTTTGGGCTCTTATGCTCAAGCTTGATAAAGTTCGAGCCGAGCTCCAGTTGGGGTCCAAGTTTCGATCCAAACTCGAGCTCGGCTTGGTCGAAGCCCAAGTAGACTCGAGCTCGGTTCGAGTAAATTTGGTAAGTTTGGTAGGCTCGAGTAAACTGATAAACTCGGTAACAAATTCGAGTAAGCTCAGTAATAAGCTCAGAAAGTTCGGCTCAAGGAAGCTCGCTAACGAACTCGAGTAGGTTTGTGAGCTTAAGATCAAATTCGAGTTCAGCTTATTTAAAACTTGAATCAAACCTACACGGAGCTAGTCTCGAATAGCTTACGAGCTTGAGCTTTTTCTTACCGGCCCTAGCACCTAGTGCCATATAATTTTTTTCCACTAACCCTACAGGGCTTCCCAGAAAGACGCACTCCAACATGGAAAAGCACATCCAGTATAGGACACTTTGGACACAATACCAGTAGTACGTGTACGAATAATGTCAGAACAGATCATGTTCTATGGGATATGGATCCTGCGCAGTTTTGAAGGGGACTGCTTGCATTCTCCATCCATCCGAATCATTGTATCCATCCGAATTATTGGATTGAGACGATGAACTGTCCAGATCAACTAATAGAGCCAAACTATATTGTTTTTCCTACCGTGATTGCTACCATAGAAAATCGGCACAGCGTTTATGCTACAGTACCTTCGAAAAAGATCTAGCCGCTGTTTTTTTATTCAACAGTCCACATACAACTATCAAAATTGCAGTCACCACATCACTATATTGAATCTCTCCTGTTCCATGACACCGACCTATGCACAGGCATGCATATATAGTAGCATGCACACAACTAAATTTTATGAAGAAAGGTTGGAGGATGTCATGGAGGAAAGGAAAACAAAAAGGCACATTGCCGGTCACCAGGCCACATGATTTTGGGAGGGGACACATGCAGTCGTGCTACTCAAAAAGCATCCATGCAAGGACCCTTTCTTTCTTGCTCTTGGAAACATTTGTCCTGGAAGATGCATGATGCAGCAGAGCAGAGAGGTAGTAGTACTATTATTGTGTGGGCGGAGATTTGACCATTGGGTGGCCAGGGAAGCAGGGAACAGGTCCAGGCCAGTATGAGTGCATCGCATTGCCAGATACTTTTTCTTGTGCACATGTATTGCAAATGCAATGCATGTGTCTGGAACTTAGGCAGTCCTGCAACAATGATGCTTCACTTGCTGATTCACACCTTGTATTTGGCAGACAATGCACAGCTGGTAAATTCAGTGGCGGACCCAAGACTAGAATTTAGGAAGTGTTTTATCCTTATTCTTTTACCTCCAATCTCTATGGCCTGCATTCATGGCGCGCCATAGAGGGTAGGGGTTGGTAGAGCCTAGAGGGGTATACATGGTGCCGTCGGTGGTAGGGTGGACGCCAGCCTCAATTGACCCACTGTTCGATCTGTCCTTGGGTAAGTTATAAGTTGTTGGCATTTTAGGTTCATAGGTCTATGCTAGAGTGTCAGGTGTTAAATAATTAATGTGCCGATTTAACATTAACCCACGTACAAGATAAATGGAAGTGTTCAATAATGGGCAATGCCACAGCATTGTATTCTGAATTTCCAATCACCTTGATAATTCTGATTACACTTTGACTTCGGTAGAGGTTTCCTGCCTTCTTGCAATCTTTCATATGTTATCTGACGCTGTCAGTTGCTCGACCATGATGAGAAATGTTACCTGAATTTTCGTGGTGAATCATCTGACGACACGCACTGTGGGCCTGTGTTGTACTGCAGTCGTTGCTGATCAACGGGAGGGGGCAGTTCAACTGCTCGCTCGCAGCGGCGCACACGCCGGGTGCCAAGCAGTGCACCGGCGGTGGCAACAGGCAGTGCGCGCCGGTGGTCCTCCCCGTCGAGCCGAACAAGACCTACAGGCTGAGGGTCGCGAGCACCACCTCGCTGGCTTCTCTCAACCTCGCAATAGGGGTAAGCAATCCATCAGGTCAAAGATTAATTCCCCACGAACACAACAATACAGATCTGTGCAATGTACAGAAGCATTGAGTTCTGAATTGTTGCAACGTTGTTTGATGTGTTGTATTTGCCAGAATCACAAGCTGACGGTCGTGGAAGCCGACGGCAACTACGTGGAGCCGTTTGTCGTGGACGACATCGACATCTACTCCGGCGACAGCTACTCCGTCCTCCTCACGACCGACCAGGACCCGTCGTCCAACTACTGGGTCAGTGTCGGCGTGCGCGGCCGGCTTCCCAAGACGGCGCCGGCTCTGGCCGTGTTAAACTACCGCACCAACCGCGCGTCCAAGCTGCCGGCCGTGCCGCCGCCGGCCACCCCAGCGTGGAACGACTATGAGCACAGCAAGGCCTTCACGTACCGGATCCTCGCCCGCGCCGGCACGCCCCCACCACCGGCGACGTCCGACCGCCGCATCGAGCTGCTCAACACGCAGAACAAGATGGACGGGCACATCAAGTGGTCCATCAACAACGTGTCCATGGTGCTCCCGGCGACGCCGTACCTGGGATCCCTGAAGCTCGGGTTCAAGGCGACGCTGGCCGCTAAGAGGCCGGCGGACACGTTCGGGCGCGGGTATGACGTTACCCGCCCTCCGGCGAACCCGAACACAACGGTTGGCGACAACGTGTACGTGCTCCGGCACAACACGACGGTGGACGTGGTGCTCCAGAACGCGAACGCGCTGGCGCACAACGTGAGCGAGGTGCACCCGTGGCACCTGCACGGGCACGACTTCTGGGTTCTGGGCTACGGCGACGGCGCGTTCCGGGGATACGCCGGCGACGCGGTGCGGCTCAACGTGCGGAACCCGCCGCTGCGGAACACGGCAGTGATCTTCCCATACGGGTGGACGGCGATCCGGTTCGTGGCGGACAACCCGGGGGTGTGGGCGTTCCACTGCCACATCGAGCCGCACCTACACATGGGCATGGGCGTCGTGTTCGCCGAGGCCGTCGACCGCGTCGGCAAGGTGCCCAAGGAGGCCGTGGCCTGCGGCGCCACGGCCACGGCGCTCATGGCCGGCGACCACATCTGATTGCGAAGCTTGTATTTGTGTTAGCCTTGTGATTGCTGTTCTGTTTGCTATCGCTAATTAGGGTTTCTTTGGTTTTCCTTTTCACCGTTAATTGGGGAGTGAGATTGTATTGGTTGGTTCTTGTAATTTGTTGGAGTCATGGATTCGAAATGCAGTGTAGTAAGGTTTGCTTGGCACAGACGTGATTGCACAAATATTAAAGTATATAAATGAATGATAGATGATGATTATTTATCTCTTTACTTGTTTCAGAATTTATACAACTTGTATTAGGAGAGAAATCATAGAAGCACAAATCAAATATAGGCAAGGCTCTAACGCAAACATGCACACCTACCATTCCAATCTCTTAGGTTCATTATATGCTACTCTCACTACACTCGTCACTTCCAATATAGGATTGACCTGACACACAATCACTTAGAGTGTGTTTGGTTGTCTATATGGTATCTGAATCGTACGAGTGAATATAACTATATCTGTTAGATACGTTTTGGGTTTTCTATTCATCTAGGCCAGGTGAATGCAATTACACCTACTCATACAGGATGTGTTGGAATAGAACACTAAAACTTTGCTGTAATTTTCTCTTTTATTTCTTCTCGCCTGCTTGCTTATAACCGGGCTTACCCCATATTTATACCCAAAACTTCAACCCACAAAACAGAATAGGATTCCACTTCCTTATCCTAATCGGACTCCTTTTCCTAAATAGACTCTTAATCAAACTTTCTAAACTAAAACTTTCCTATTATAAGATTACATCCAACATTTTCCCCATAATCTTATAATACCTTTGATCACGCCGATCTTCTCTCTCATCTCCAAGAATTCTTTAGCCTGCTCAGATCTTGTCTCATGCATACATAAAACAACGCCCTCCTCTCCTTCTTTCTTGCAATCGTTGTTGCTATAAAATTCCATGTCACATACAAAGTAATCACGCCGCCTCTTTTTGCTCTAAGACATCGCCTAGCTCGCCTCTCGCTCGCACAAGCCTAGCTGCTTGCTTGGTCCTCGGCTCAAGACGGCACTGCCTTCCCGGCTTAACAGCACAGGCCTCCTGCCGCCACTCGCCAGTAGCTTTTGGCAACTGCCTCTATTTTTTATGTGTTGCACCATCGCTATTTTTTCTCTGCATCGCCTTGAGCGCTTTTCTTCTTCCACTTTGTCAGGACTCCACCGCTGGGAGTCCACCTCCTCCAAAAAATTTCCCTTCACACTAGCCTCACAACAAACCGTTTACAAGTTTTCAGAGAAATTTTATACAACCGATTTGGGGATCTCATGACCTTCATCAACAAATCTTTGTTCTTGTCATAAACACGCAAGAACTCCGCCTGTAGCTCTACTCTGCACCCTTCTTCTGCCAATTGCCCGAGACTGAGTATGTTGTTGCACAATAAATTCGGTATGTAGTAAATTTCAGAGAATAACTTCTGATCGCCGTTCTTGCATTGTACCAACATTGTTCCTTTGCCTCTTATTTGCAATCAGAGAGCCATCGCCAAACTTTACTTTCCTGAAATTTTCTCGTCAAGCTCATGAAACACGTAATCCATCTCCGTCATGTGATTACTTGCTCCATTGTCCAAGTACCACAAATCAAGTGATCGTGGCTATCTCCTCCGTGCTTAATTTAGGAATTAAATTCTCCTCGCTCAACATCAAGATGGTCGGCTTTCTTCTTGCACAATGAGAGAAATAGAGTCGGTTCATCGTCTGCACTAGCTTGGGTGAGGTTTACCTCCTCATTCTTCTTTTTGTTCCAAAGAATCCAAGCAAAGTGCCCATACTTGTTACAATTGAAGCACTTTATATGACCGCGACACTCCGCCAGTAGTGACCATATTTTTCACATTCAAAACATTTGATATGTGACTTATCTCGTGGTTCAGAATCACCGCCTTGTTCAGACTTATCTCCTTGGTCACCTCTCGCCTCCTCGACCACCTCGCCTCCTCGCTCTCATCAAACCGCCACGCCCACGCCATGTTAAACCGCTATGCTCACCTTTTTCATCTTCCTTTAACAAGAATAGCTGCCGTTACGGATTGATACCTCGCTTTACGAGACCGACACCCTTCAAGAATTCCTCATGCGCCTTTGAGCGAACCAAGGATCTCTCAATTTTCATATTCTCCAAATCGTGAGTACATGAGCGCAGGACGACAGCACAAACTTTTCCAGAGCACGCCGCAGTATTTTTATCGCCACGCATTCTCCATCCCGCCGCCGAGAGAAATAATTTGATTGTATAATGAAGTAAGCTTACCGCTAACTCGCCCATCGACCGAGTTTCTCCCATCCGAAGATTCTCAAACTCGCTCAGAGATTTTGTAGTCGACCTCCTTCACGCGTCAACTCCCACGCATCTTCTCAAGTGTTAGCCATGCTTCACGCCGTCTCTCCTTCCGGCGAGCCGATGCATCATTGAATCTGCATCGCTCGATAGATCGCAGCAAGTGCATCCCGATCTATCTCCGTCATCTTGCTCACCTTTCCTTTGATCGATCGCACCCCGCATAATTCGGCGCGCAAATTTGCTCTTCATCTTCATTGCCCATACCGTAATTATCGATCGTCCGAGAGGGTATTGAGAGATATAGATCCACTCAATCTTTGCTTTTCACCCATGATCTTCGGATATCGTAACAGCCTCTCGCTTTACTTGTTTCTTTCACGCCCTTCTTCGCACCGAGCTTTGAGTCGCGCTCGCCATTGCAGACGGAACTCACGCAACCGCTGTCTCGCACCTTCGCTTCGCTTGATTCTTCGTGTCGCTCGATTTAACGGTTTTTTCTTGCGCCACGCCGCCGCTTCACGCTATGTCAGAACTTGCGCATCAGAGGTCTGCAGCCTCCTTCTTGCTTGCACAGCCCCCACCGCTAGGAGCCGGTGCTGCTTTTTGTTGCGCCAAGTCCTTGATGTTTGCCGCCGCCGAAGTTGCTCTCTTTTTTTGTGCGGCACGCAACATCCGACTCGGAAGAAGTCACCGAGGCGCCCTTCAATCCGAACTCGCCGAGAAATCTACTCGACGAATCAAACGTGGTGCCTATGCTCTGATACCAATTGTTGGAATAGAATACTAAAACTTTGCTGTAATTTTCTCTTTTATTTCTTCTCGCCTGTCATGCATAAACTGGCTTACCCCATATTTATACCCAAAACTTCAACCCACAAAACAGAATAGGATTCCACTTCCTTATCCTAATCGGACTCCTTTTCCTAAATGGACTCTTAATCAAACTTTCTAAACTAAAACTTTCCTATTATAAGATTACATCCAACAGGATGGAAGAAACACAGAAATTGGGCTTCTCTCCAATATAGACTTGTGAGATGCATAAACAAGTAACCAGACAATTCAAATTGCATCCACTCATAAAGACTAAACCTAACATAGATAGCTCATACAGAACAGATTAAAATAGTCCAGACAACCAAACACACTGAAGTGGCACCAATGGCAGATCTTCCGCGCGCCAAGCCTCACGCTAAATTCTAAGGGCCAAAACTTGCCCCCAAATACCACCCCACGGAAGGCATAACAAAAATATACAACACAAACGCACAATTACTTCGAGAAATTGTGTCGTTCTCGAGTGCCAGCTTAATTCCCGAGTGTTTAAAACGGAACACTGGGGAACCTCCCGAGTGTTAGACTGAACACTCGGGACGTACGGACAGATAGCACTCGGTAGAAATGAATCTGCCGACAGAGATTTTTAGTACACTCGGGAGACATTAATTTGGATTATACCTGATAGTCACTATAACTTGATTCTATTAGATGGATACTGTAGCTTTTCCTTTTCTCGATGTATTAATGTGAAAATTTTTCTGCAGTTTATAATTAGTATTGGTAATAGAACTTATTACTTAATTTTATTATTTTTGGTATTTAGCCTTTTAATTCGCAGATACAAATCTAATCTCTAATCATCCTTTAATTTATTCCTAATTTAAATATTTTTGGATAGTACTTTGGGATGATTTTTTTCAATTTGAGGTTGGACTTAGTATAAAAATCCATTTTATATTATCATTTATTGTATTCCAAATTTTAGTTTTAGGGTTTACTTTCAAATTTGTATGGATATCAAATTGCTATTTTTTACTCTAAATTTTTGTTAATTTGGCTTGTACTTAATAAAGACTCACTCTGTTAACAAATATAGTATGTATTTATTTTAATAATTTTGTCTATAAATATATAAAGTATGTCATATCCTAATAGAAAATTTGTGTGATCTTCCCTTTGTACCTTTAATAAATATCCAACTTTACTTTCGCATGCACTTGCGAAATCATGGTCTTGTACTCTTGGTTGTCCGTGGGAAAATTAAATTATGTTGATTCATGGTTAGCACTTGTACAACGACAGTATTGTACAACGACAGTATATATTGACGCATCGAACTATATGCATGCAGCGTGTACTTTATTGATGTATCCAACTGCGTGTAGTTCGTATTTCTTTTCTTACCGTGTCCAATGCAGTCTTACTCTTTTTTTTCTCTCTGGAAGAAATCCATGTCGCTGTGTGATCTTAATCGTAACATTGAATCCGGGCATGCATGCGCGCAAATGCATTGCAACATTTTTCCCGTGATCGAGTCCAGTTCCAATTTAACGCATGTAACTGGCTGGAGTGTATACCGTATGAATTGTTCCTATATTCTGATTCGAACATGTTAAAGCGTTCAATCCATGATACCATATTGACAAATTCACAAGATTGATGGTCTGTTTCTTTTCTTTTTCTCGACTAAAGACAGAATTTATAGCTTTTATTCTTTTTCTTTGATTAACGTGATCATTCCTAGTATTTTTTTCACCTACAATTAACGTTGCATTTTTATCGTACTTTTGCGTGGATTTTTCAGTTATTTATAGGGTTACTTTGTAATCAGTATGAAATCGAATTGATAATTTAATTTTTTTATTTTTTATTTCAGATTTTAGTTAATTTGGCTTGTACTTGACATAGATTCTTTGAATCAATTTACTTATTTTATTTAATTATTATTTCAAATTTTAGCTGTTTATGGATTTACTTTTGAAATCATATGGAAGTCAAATTGCTAATTTTTCATAATTTTTATTCTAAATTTCAGTTAATTTAGATTATACTTGAAATGTACCCACTACTGCAGAACGGCACATCAGAATCGGTTCTTTTTTATCATTAGAATCGGTTCTAGTCGCGATACGATGTCCTTAGATAGTGATGAGGTGGAGCTATCGTAATCGGTTTTGACCCGATCGTGATAAAACGCCATCGAATCGGTTCTTTAAGGGAAGTGATTTATGATATTTTGATTCGATGACATCATCGTAATCTTTAAGTGATCATGATTACTCGTAATCGGTTCCACAAAAGAACCGATTTCGATGAGTGTCATCGTAATCACTTTTCTTAAAGAACCGATTCGATGATGTGGTCATCGTAATCACTTCCTTAAAGAACCGATTCGATGATGGTATCATCACAATCACTTCCTTAAAGAACCGATTCGATGACCTGATTGGGTGTGCCATTTTGCAATTTCTCCAAAAAAGCACAGATTAAAACAATATGCACAATATATATATCATCACATTCACAACACGTAAGATAGATGCATATATCACATTCACGTAATGTAAACGCTTTAATTACAACACATATATATCATAGTCGCTCACAATAGACAACACAAACATGACAATCAAGACATGGACTTCTCCGATACATATCACATTGACATATATTATATTGTTTACATATGGACTAGTACGACGCGTCAGATCTCTAAACCTCGCCATCCTCTCGATATAATTCTAACCAAGACTAATCGCATAAGTGGTCTCAGAAATTGTTGAGTGCTTTGTTGTCTAAACTCTTCGGGGATATTGATCTTCCGCAAAATGTAAATGATCAGATAATTTCAGTTTCAAAATTTCTATGTAAAAGGCTAAGTATATTATTATGCACGCACATAAAATTAGGGAAACATAGATAAGTATTAGGGGCAATCACAAAATAGACAGAACTACGAAAGGTGTTTAGAAAATATTTGGATTATAAAAGATTAATTCAAAATGTAAAAAATTCCAAATGTGAGAAGCTAATATTCTAGTAAAGACATTGAGTAATGCCTCAATGCGCTGAAGGACAAATGTAAAAGCTACTCCTTCATGCCATTATATTTGTCTATAGCGTTGTAAAACGTTGTTTAACGCCTACCATCAATCACAAATTATAGACGCAATCATGGATCAAGAACAATAGACACATAATGTAAGAGGTGAAATTCTCTCGCTTTTTTATTGATTCTATCTTTTGATTCTCAAATAACAAATATTTTAAAACAGATACTCCTAAGGCCAAGCAAAAATATAGTGATGTAATTTTCTACTAAAATTCAAATGGAACAATATTCTCATCATGTAGCACCGCCTTTTAGAAGCTTCACGCTTTTGGATTGGACCACACTAGTGTTTCATGTAGAGCTAACTAATACTAGTGCTTTTAGATAATGGCAGTGTTCCAATAGAATTATTTTGTATTACTTCATAAATCTAATACTTTGGTCAGATAGAAAATTATACCTTAGGGAAATGGTGTGAGTTGTCAATCACGATGAGCATGTATCGCATGACATAGAAGTCAAGAATGGTCACCGCTGCCTGTTGATGGCATTGCTAAGAAAGAAAAGAAATTCAGCCCACGAAGATTAGATGTCAAAAAATTAATCATATATATGCTAGGCACTTGTACCTTAAATCGCTTATATCGCAGTTGTCTTGCCCTTTTTGTCGCCGTATGCCCTCCTTCATCGACATAGTCCGAGAAACCCCTACATACATTGGAGAGCACCATTGAGTCAAAAAATAAACGAGTTAAATTCCTCGATGTGTTAGGTTTCAATAATGCGCTTACTTCAAGAAGGAGGCTTGATCGCAGATGCCATCGGCCTCTTCTCGATCGAAAGTTAAATGTGTAGATCTGTGTTTTCACTTAACGAGGACGAGTAGAACCCAATGGTTGCTTATTAAATAAAATGTAGTGCAAGGAAATAAGTTCACGACGGTTTTAAGTGCGCATAAGTAATTGAATCAAAAGTACTACTTACTCTCGTGGTACGGCAATACAATGAAGTCCTTCTTCGACTCACTTGCAATACCCCTTGATGTAGCTAGCAACGAACCCCTGCTGAAGCCTAGCCATGATCGCAGACACAAGCTCGGGTCGACAAACCCAACTTCGTAGATTCGCTACGGCTCGTTGTCTCATTATCCCGCAACTCGTGTTGAATGTGAGAAAACATAATGCAAAATCCTATAAAAGTCATGAGCGCAAGCTATATGGTGTGATACTCACAGGCCCATGATCGTAGTAGAAATATCGACGGCTTTCATTTGGTACACACGAATAGATCCTCAAATCGACGGGAATGTTCCATTTTCTCATGTGAAAATGTACCATTTTATACTTCACGCTGAAGTCGACTCGACGCCTTCCCCTTCACCTTATCAAGGTACCATCCATGGAGGAGGCGAGTCCACTTGCCTAGCCTATTCAGCCAGGCGATGCAATCAGGGCTTTCCATGCTCAGAGGCCTTATAATCATACAGGTGCCTGTGGGCTCTGGCCGACTCTTCTTTCTCGGGTCAAGGAGTGTCCGAGGTCGGGCAAGGGGCTTTTCAGTACCTTAAGGGCGCCTGTGGCCTCTGCACTGCTTTGCCCTCTTGGCGGAAGGAGTCTCTGAGGCCTCTTGTGGTTGTACGGAGTCTCCTGAGGCCTCTGTGGTTCTACGGAGCAGAGCAGGAGGAGGCGCAAGCGCAGGAGCAGGAGAGCATAGTGAGCAAAGTGTAGCAGAGCAGGATCAAAGTGAGGAGCAGGAGCAAAGTGAGGAGCAGGAGCAAGATCAAAGGAGAGGAGCAGGAGCAGAGGAACCTACGGCACGATATATTTAACTTATCGCAGAGTATTCGAATGGTAGAGAAGACGTGAGGGACTTTTTACCTTGACCAAGACGACACCCGTCAGGGCCACTTGATGAACGATATGCGTGCTTGCCCGAGAGTGGTGATATCTTCGCTGGGGGGAAATCGAGCACATGTGATAAGAAGTCTTCGTGGACGAGTCCACCGCACCTCATGTAGCCCTTCCCCACAGTCGACCATGCACAAGGTCGGCCTCAAGCATGGAAATGCAACCTCACAGGCAACCTCGACGGAAATCCATCCTCCGTCAAGATGGTGAGTCGGCACTTGCAGCACCGCAAGAAGTGTACAACTTGAGGAAAACATTGCGGAGTTACACTCGTAGCTTGAACTCAGAAAATTAATTATTACCTTCACCGGGACCGGTCAGATCATTTTGGAACCGCAATGATAGGTCGGGCACGACTTTCTACGAGAGTCGAGGGCATCTAGCTCGACTGGGAAATCATCGCCATCATCTCGCCCTCAGCGATCCTCACGCGCCGCCATCTCCCTCATCTCCCTCTTATCTCTTCCTCACGTACAAGATCTCCCCTCATCTCCTCCTTAATCTCCTCCTCACCGCCTCCCTTAGTGCGCTTGAGGCGCCCGCACGTGCTCGCCATGACCTTGAGTTGGCACTCGCAGAGTCATCTTGAAAGTAGGACTTCTTCGTGTGTCCCGCCTCACGGCAAGCACCCGCCTTATGGTCGGACTTCCCGATCGCAGACGACAGATGTCCTCGCGACCCTTGGCTCAGAAGGTCCCTTGTTCTTTTCACCGCTTACCTCTTCCTCGTAATAAGCGAGTACGAATTAGATTTGAAATACAACAAGTTGGGTCAATTGTATTGTACTAAGTTAGATGTCTTACGATGGTAGAGACGACTTGAGCGGTAGCAGTGGTTTGCAACTACAAGCTGCCTGTCAGTGTTTTTTTTTGTCCTCGCTAATACCCAGCTATGCGTCTCGCCTCGATATGTGGGAGTAAGGCATCACCGTCCCGAGTTAGCGACTCTCGCTTGTCGCTACCACTCGCTTTCTTCCCTCATAGCCGCATGTACCGAGGTGGTGCGGTGCGTGTTAAGCCTCCGACAATGGTGTTCTCTCTCACAATACGCTTTCAAGCATCTTCATCCTCGTGAACTCCGCCCAAACATCGTGGGTCACAAATGGATACTTTAATGGTGTACGGCCTTTCAAAGACGATCACTGCATAAGGGTCTTGAAGTGCCTCAAGGCCACACCCATCCTATTCAAGGCGCACTGCCTCACCGTGGGTTCATCGTCCCGCTCTATAATCCATTTACTCTTAACCTCGCCCCACAACCGATTCTTCGCTTCAACGACATCCTTTCTCCAATCCTTAATTGTTATGGGCACTCTCCTCACCAATTGGCCAATAAATGACCCAGATCGCCTTTGTACTTAGGAGGGCCCGTGCACTTCGGCATTGAAGCGAGAACCCGCGCGTTTCTCCCTCAGAGCCCCTTTGTTTGGTCCTCGCTCTTCCTCACCTTACTCGCCCTTGAGTAGTTGGAACCATGCTCGCCCTCAACAAGACTTTCTACTGTTCATGCATTTGCCGATGCTCTCTAGTTATGACATTTTGAGTTTTCTTATCTCGATAAGGTCATATGTGTGACATGAGAGAAAGCAATTTGAAGCTACTATATGCACTTGACAATAAATCTTGTAAAGGATCAACAGATAATTCATAGTATGCAATTGTTCAACAAAAGTCTATCTATTGACCAACTCGATAAAAAACAAAAGCCCATTCCATATGACAAGTGAATTTAGCACTAGCAGATGTTTACTTACACCAACAAGTTTCAGATTTCACAACATCAACAGAGAATATGAGCATTAAAGTACTAATGCAAGAATAGCAACACAAGAAGGTCAAGTTAGTGTTTACATAACATGCAATATCCGCTGACCAACTAAATACGCACTCAACGATAACCCCTAATCTCTAAATAGGTTTGGTCCTATCCTATTCGATATAGAGAGTCGCAAGTTCTTGTTGTTGTACAACTCAGAGAATTTCGAAGATCTTCATCGCTCTCCGTATACACGCCTCGACAACAGTCAAGAGGTGTGTATCCGGAGAACACCAGGAAACGCTATCAAATCAACTCGGTTGTACAACATAGCTCAGAACTTGCCCAACCACATATCCTCGAATCGTCCAAAAACGGATAATTCGAGATCGCCATTATAAATATGCTATTCCAAAGATATTTATAAATAAGCACTTTAACGGGAGACGAGGTTACGCAACCTAAACTCTAACATATGCCGAGATAAAACAAAAGTAATATGTTGAAAGTAAACACATGTCTAAACAAAAGTAATATGCTAAAAGTGAATATTACCAAGAAGCAAGAACTAAAGAAAATGACAAAGGATGTAAGATGTAACAAAGAGAAAAGTGATTATTAGAGTGCTCAAGTTGATAAAGGATGTAAGATGTAACAAAGAGCTAAAGAACATAGTATGCAATTCATAGTATAAATCAACTAACATAGAGCTCAAGTTGATTATTAGAGTGTTCTCAAATGTCGGGTTGCCTTAAGAGGCCCTCCTCGCCACAATAGACGAGAAACAGATAGATTTGTGACAACCTTTCCACAATTTCAATTCAATACTTGACAGTTTTAAGTTAATCAAATGTCACCAAACATGCACAGCCAAGAATCACTTCAACTACTTTTATCGATAGTGGCGTAACACTTAAGCCCTCATGCAAGGTCCCCAAGTCAATATAATCGATTGTATGATATTAAGAGCAAGATTTTACTAATTATTCAATTAACAATATGAAGGAGATTACATAATTCAATGGAAGCATAATTGACATAATCATAGTAATGAAGCAATTCATATAGCCGATGTCAATTGCTCTAAGAATCATGTCTACAAAACCAAAGTGGTCGATTATTTTTGTGCTCTCAGATTTTGGTGAAATTGAAGATTAGATCTTCAATCCAATCACAAAACGGCAAGATAATTAATTAGTAAGTTAGGCCTCAAACCCTTACCTTCCTAAGCATGCGTAATGATGTATTTATAGAACAAGGTTTACCGATTAATAGCTCTAAGATCGATATTTAGATCAGCCTATTAATCGCCAAAGAATCGATTCAAGCATCAATGTTCAGATCAAGAGATGAATTAAAACTAGCTTAACCAGAGAGCATATTCAGATTAGTAACTCCTCAAAGGACTAACCTAACCAGCATATATTGTTCAGATCAAGTGTTAGACTAACCTAATATGCATATGATGTTCGCACCAAAGATCGATTGACCGAACCAAAGAAGAAATACTATGGCAAATAGAAAATGTACTAATCTAATCGATGATCTTAGACTACAAGAGAATAACCATACACGCATAACAATTTGCAATTATCAAATGGTGTCGACACAAGAAATGTAATATATACACCAAGAATCTTATAGCATGCAAGACTAACAGCTCAAGGCCTAACTCGCAAGATTAATCATCATAATCATCAATCGCCCAATATCATCACAGAGCAAAGACCAAAACTCGCACTCCACAGCTTATTTTTAGACCTATCACATGAACATACATTTGTATATCTATGCCGCTTCCCCAACCAAAATCTTAGATCGGTTAAGGAAATGCAGAGGTCACTTAACTTGACCCATTCCAAACGCAACACTTAAGCAAAGGAATATTACCAAGAAGCAATATAGCAAAGTTGAATATTACCAAGAAGCATTTCACCGTGAATGACAATTACACTAACCAAGTATATCACAATTATATATATATATACCAGATCACAAGTTTGTTGTCACAAATCATCTATTCCAAATCCCAGATATCCTCACGTAACACTTAAGCCCTCATGCAAGGTCCCCAAGTCAAACACATAGATCGCCCTTTGCATTCACTTAAAAGAATAAGGCATGTATATGAAATACTTACGGACAAAGGGCGTAACGAAATGCAAACGGCTAGGATTGGGGTGGGCGGGCGGCTGGCTTGCTGGCGGCTGGCGGGCACCACCTGAGCGAAGCGGGCGGGCGGCGTCAAGGCCGAGGGCACCGGGAGTGGGGCGCGCAGCATCGGGCGGTGGGGTGGCGTGGGCGCCTCGGCGACGGCGACGGGCGGGAGGCGCCTCATGACGGGCGGGAGGCGGAAGGCGGGCGGCGGGCGGCACAGACTCTAAGCATTAGGGTTGTTAGGCGGGCGATGTATGGAGGCGAGAAGGCGAAGGCGGGTGGCTAGGGCGCTACAGGAGAAGGGCTGCACGCGAATGGTTATGGGCCGGTTTTAAGAATTATGTTAGTCATTAGTATCACTTTTAAGAAAACCGACATCGATGCTAATCATTAGTATCACTCTTTTCGTAAAACCGACATCGATGCTTTATCATCACTTTTATAATAGAACCCGATGTAGTCATTAGTATCACTTTTTAATAAAACCGATATCGATGTTTTATCATTAGTATCACTTTTTAAGAAAACCGACATCGATGCTTAATCATTAGTATCACTCTTTTCGTAAAACCGATATCGATGCTTTATCATCACTTTTCTAATAGAACCCAGATGTTAGTCATTAGTATCACTTTTTAATAAAACCGACATCGATGTTTTATCATTAGTATCACTTTTTAAGAAAACCGACATCGATGCTTAACCATTAGTATCACTTTTTAATAAAACCGACATCGATGCTTTATCATCACTTTTCTAATAGAACCCCGATGTTAGTCATTAGTATCACTTTTTAATAAAACCGACATCGATGCTTTATCATTAGTATCACTTTTTAAGAAAATCGACATCGATGCTTAATCATTAGTATCACTCTTTTCGTAAAAACCGATAATGATGCTTAACCATTAGTATCACTTTTTAATAAAACCGATATCGATGCTTTATCATCACTTTTCTAATAGAACCCTAATGTTAGTCATTAGTATCACTTTTTAATAAAACCGACATCGATGTTTTATCATTAGTATCACTTTTTAAGAAAACCGACATCGATGCTTAATCATTAGTATCACTCTTTTCGTAAAACCGACATCGATGCTTAACCATTAGTATCACTTTTTAATAAAACCGACATCGATGCTTTATCATCACTTTTCTAATAGAACCCTCGATGTTAGTCATTAGTATCACTTTTTAATAAAACCGACATCGATGCTTTATCATTAGTATCACTTTTTAAGAAAACCGACATCGATTCTTCATCATTAGTATCACTTTTTTAAGAAAACCGACATCGATGCTTCATCATTAGTATCACTTTTTAATAAAACCGACATCGATGCTTGATCATCACTTTTCTAATAGAACATCGATAGTTAGTCGTCAAGATTACTTTTTTAATAAAACCGATAATCGATGTAGTTTATTGCACTATTCCTTTCGCACATCCGCAAGTTCTGAATTTTCAGCATTTCATCAAAGAGAGAAAATGCCATAACTTTGTCATACATTGTTGAAATTATTAGAAATTTTGAAGAAACATATTTCAGATATCGCAAAACTTTTCATAAAATAATTTTTGGAAAAAGCGACTTATTCAAGAAATATGCCAAAATTCATTTCAGAGACATGATTTGTGCGTAAGCGAGAAAAGTCAAAACTTTTTCAAATTAATCTGAATTGTACGAAAATTTCCGTAAATTAACTTTCGACTATTTACAAGCTTTCCCAACAATAGTTTCATCAAATGGAATTTTCTTTCACAAATTATGGCACAAAGTGCAGCATAAAGAGAAATGGCATGCATTTCCATCAAGCTTCCAAACAGCAATTAATCACCTTGGATTTACAATACTATTTTACATACATTATAATAGTCCATTTATTTACAATATTGCCCTTCATGATGATCTACTCGCATGTAATTGGCTCCATGTGTGTCGCCATCCCCGCTAAGACAAGCCCCATCTCGCAAATGAAGGTATCTCATCGAATTGGTTATACTCTTCTTCATCTACAACATCTTCAACTCCTACGATCCGCCTCTTGCCATGAAGAACGACGCAACCTTGATTGGCCGGATCGCGCACGTAAAAGACTTGAGTTGCTTGCTTCAAGGACAAACGGATCATCTTTGTAGGCGAAGCTCATCGAGATCCACAATAGTAAAGCCTCTCTGTCGACCTTCACTCCATGTGGAAGTCGCACTCCACTTACATCGAACAATGGAACTTGGTATATTCCGTAATCGAGCTCCCAAATTTCTTCGATCATCCCATAGTAGGAGTTCATTGCGGTTAGATACTGCTGAAAGTGATGATCATCGAGAAAGCATTTATACTCACACCAATCGCTTTTGGACAAGATTTTGGCATCTTGACTCTCAAAGGTAAAAGGTGTAACCATTAATATCGCACTCGCCATGTCTCAGACATTAAATCTTGGTCCGTCACCAACCATTTTACATTCTCAAGAAGGAGACCTCCGCTTTTTCTTTTGAACCATGTGAGGAATCGATCATTGTGTTTCAGCGATGGAAAGCTCATCCATTTGTGGATTCTCTTCCGTAATATCAACTTATGCCGCTCGATGTATGGACTAACTCTCGCTTATTCTCAAGATCGTGAAATGCGCTTTGCAATACATATCAAACCCTGACTCATTAGTTTGGACCCAACGGTTCCTTTACCAAAGAAGTCCGCCTCATGACGAGATACAGAACACCGATTGCTTGTCTTTACCCGTAGTCCACGAAAACTCAATAACCTCTTCACCCCATAACCTTCAACAATACTACCTCAAGCTTCAATCGATTCTCACGACGACTTTAATATACCCATGTACCTCTCGAACGGATACATGTAACGAGGAAAGCGGGTCCACATATCTTAATCTCTCCGACAAGGTGAACAACAAGGTGGACCATTACGCCAAAGAACGACGGGGAAATGCATCTCAAGGTGACACAGAGTCTGCACCACCTCACTCAGAAGTTGTCTAGTACATCGGGTCAATAACTTTGCAGAGATCGCATTGAAGAAATAACACAACTTTGTGATTGCCAACCCGACATCCTCTCGGGAGAATATTTCGATTGCAACCGGAGCATTTAATCATCAAGACATGGCACTATGGGACTTCATGCCCAACAACTTCAAATCATCCATAGACACAAGCTTCTTAATGTTCATGAGTAGCCGATGGAACTTTAATACTTTGGAGACATTTGCAGAGATCTTCTTTCTCCTTCTTGGACAGGTGTAGCATGCAACAGGATGTACGGCCTTTTCCATCCTCCTCTATCACCGCAAGTCTGGGCCCGATTCCCATGTAGGCCATGTCGCGACGAGCATTGACACCATCTTTGGTCTTCCTGTATGTTCAAGCAGATGCCAACCAAGTTGTCGCAGACATTCTTCTCAACATGCATGACATCAATACAATGCCGACATCTAACTCCTTCCAAAGACGGTAAGTCCTGCATTATTGACCTCTTCTTCCAAATGGTCCTAGGATCTAACAGATTTACGCTTTTTCCGCATCAACATCGATATCCTCTACACGTGAATACACTTGGCTTCCACTCATAGGTTGCGTGCCGAACGGACTTCCTCTTCCCATCAAATTTGTCATCCATCTTACTAGATCGATGACTTCGAGGTAGAAACCTACGGTGACCCATATATACGCTTTTCTTGAATTCGGCACCATAGACTCTCGCCTCTTCACAAATAGGACACGCTTTGGCTCTTTCAGATCAGAATCGCCAAATTACCAAGGGCCGGAAATCATTTATGGTGCAAAATACCATAGTCTGTAGGGTGAAATGCTCTTTGTACGATCCCACACGATTTACCCTCATTCCACAATTTTACCAAATCCTCGATCAATGGTGCAAGGTACACATCAATATCATTTCCCACTGCTTGGGTCCCGAGATTAGTAATGACATCATGATATACTTCCGCTTCATGCATGTACCAAGGAGGGAGGTTGTAGATACACAATGAATCGCCAGTGTCAGGACGATCGCTTCATGTTACCAAACGGATTCATTCCGCTTGATTAACCCAAATCTTATGTTCCTCATTTCGCACCAAACTCCTCATGTTTCCAATCGATGTTTCTCCATTGAGCCGAATCAACAGGTGTCTCATTTGCCATCTTCCTTTCGAGACTCGTAATGCCAACGCAATAATTTTGCCTCTCTCGGATTTGCAAACAACCGCCCAGACGGGAATGATGGGCAAGTACCACAATACCTTGGCCGGTGCACCTTTAGTGATGACCTCTTCACCGTCATGTTCTCGCCTTACGCTTTTTGTCGTTACGCTTTCCTTTTGTTTGTACCGGGCACACCGCAAACCGGACAAACGCAGCTCCTAATGTGCGCAAGACAAGATGCAATCATTCTGACATGCATGTATCCTTTCTATTTCCATTCCCATGGGACATAGTAGCTTCTTCGCTTCATAAATGCTTGTTGGCAACTCGCTTCTCCCAAGCAGATCCGATAGAAGAACTAGTAGTGCATTGAAACTTGTATCCGCCCAACGGTGTTTTGCCTTCGCTCAACAATGCAAGGACCGAACCCAACTCGTGTATTCCGCTTGGCAACCCGTGAACAGCTGGTTTGGCATCGCCTTCTATCAAGCTTTTAAACTTTTCAAACTCTCTTCCGTAATTACCTCCACATCCCGCAACATTTGCTCCAAATTATCCTCCTCAAACATATCATCAAGAACTCGCCATCCGTTCCACCGTATTCGCTGTATATCGGAGTGGTACTACCGCCTCCCCGTGATGGATCCAACATGTGTAATTCCTCACGGCCACGCCGAATCGTGGTCCTCAATTTGAGATGAGTTGTTAAATCTCCTCGATTGGTGCAATCAATGCAAGGACAATATATGAAGTTTACACCCTCCTCACCATGTCGCCTTCGCAATTTTTTGAACTCCTTAACACCCTCTCAAATTCAGCACTCACACGGCTTTTCCGATACATCCATTCCTCACGGTCCATCTGCAATTAAATTTCGCACAATAAATTAAGGAAAATCGAGCGATAACTAGCTATAGCTATTTTAAATATTGAGACATCATTTCAATTAATATTACCTTTGCAAAATAGTGGACAGTGTTCCAAGATATATAAATGTACTCACGATCGATACCTAGCTTCTTCCCCGGTTTAAAGCTTCCGCCAATTCCCTTCATAAGAGACATAAATTTTAACATCAACAACGATATCAAATAATCTAATTATATAGCTAGTGCAAGAGCTTGCAAATCTTTCTACTACAACTAAACAAATCAAGGGTACCAACGATGACTCCTAATCTCTACATAGGTTAGGTCTCATCCCATTCGAGGATATATGAGTGCAAGTTTTGTTGTTAGGCTAACTCCAGAAGATCTTCACTGCTTCTCCGTGATACACGCCTCGACAACAGTCAAGAGGGTGTGTATCCGGAGAACACCAGAGAGACGCCACCAAATCTACTCGGTTGTACAACACACCAGAACTTGCTCGAACCATATATCCTCGAATTGTCCAAAAACGTGGACAATTCGAGATCGCCATTATAAATATGCCCTTTCGCTCAAAGATATTTATAAATAAGCACCTCTAACGGGAGACGAGGTTACGCCTAAACTCTAATAACAATTACTACATGATAGCAATAATAATTCCATATATATAAACAGAGATCGTGACTACAAAATTAAATAGATATGCGCTTGTCAAATAAAGAGTGTGAAATCTGAAAGCACGCACACAATTCCAAAGGCAACCTAAACTTTATTGACGACATATTGAAATTACCAGAGCAAAATTGAAGGGTTGAAAGAATTGTCGCTCACATTTTGAAGAAAACCGCAATAGAGAGCAAAAAGAGGGAATCTCCTCAAGATAGGGTTTCAATTTTGCCTCTTAATACCCACCCATGAGGACTTCAAATTTTCTCACCCAACTATTGCTTCCAACCACACAATATGAGCTATTTTCTGGTGGCGGCGAGAAATCTCCTCCGAGCAAAAACAGAGAAGAGTTCAAGGCGAGTGGTATATATAATTCTAGCGAGGCACATCGTAATCGGTTCTTTTCAAAAGCGATATCGATGTGCACGCCATCACTTTAGACATAAGCACGAGCACATCCGAATCGGTTCTTTTCAACAAGTGATAGTGATAGCAATCGTTATCACTATCGCTTCTATAAAAAGAATGATAGTGATAACCATGTGCACATCGTAATCGGTTTTCACTAAAAAGTGATATCGATGTGCACGGTCATCGTAATCGGTTCTTTCATAGAAGTGATAGTGATGATCACGCACATCACTATCACTTCTATGAAAAGAACCGATAGTGATGATCGTGCACATCACTATCACTTTTAGTAGAGAACCGATTCGATGTTCCTGTTACATCACAATCACTTATAATCTCGTAACCGACATCGATTATTACTAACACCTCCGGGTTACTTATCACAATCGTTTTTTTCGAAAAACTTAAGAACCGATACAGATACAGTGATAGTGATGTGTCGTTCTGTAGTAGTGACCCTTTCTTTTAATTTAAGCTGTTATAATCGGTCCAATAGATAGATGATCAGATCTTTTTAATTAATGTGAAAACTTACTTAGAGTGCCCAACTAGTACAGACTAGTCATCAACTCATGCATTTGAACGGGCTAGTATCTTAGATAAAGTCACTTGAGTCCATTAATTTGGTTTGTACATGATAGCGCCACTGTAACTTGGTTATGTTAGATGGATATTAAATCTTCTCCTTTTCTTGATTAATGTGATTTTTTTTCTCATTTTATAATTAGTATACGTAATAGATCTTATTACAAATTTTAATATTTTTGGAATTTAGCATTTTAATTCACATACAAATCAAATCTCTAATCATCCATTAATTTATCCCTAAATTGCATAATTTTGGATCGTATTTTGGGTGATTTTTTCTTTCATTTTTAGGTTGGACTTTCGATAAAAATCTATTTTCTACTTTATTTATTATTATTTCAAATTTTATTTTTAATATTTACTTTTGAATTCGTATGAAAATTAAATTGCTAATTTTTTTATTCTAAATTTTAGTAAATTTGGGTTGTACGTGACAATGACTCACTACGTAAAAAATTTAATGCATATTTTTTAAATGATCTTGTTCATGAATATAGGTCGTATTTCATATTCAATAAAAATTAGTGTGATCAATATCACATTGGTTTATGTACCAAGAGAAAATACGATTAACAAATATCTACTTTTACTTATGCATACATTGTATAGTGTTATAAACAATAACTAAGGGTATTCTATTCATTTTCAATATCACCTTGGTCTATGTGCAAGGAGAAAATATGCCCTACAAACTTGGACGGAATAAGTAACTATTATTCTGAACTTTTTTATTTATAGATGTTCCTTTGGAGGTTGTAGAAATCAAACCTCTAATCGCTTCTTTAAGTTTTATTCCTAATTTGCTTATTTGTTATCATACTTCGGTGGATTTTATTTAGTTTTAGGCTGGAATTCACATGAAAACTTGTATCTTTTGTTTAGGTTTACTTTGAAATTCATATGAACATAGACTCTTTGTTTTAATTTCATAATTTTTATTTAGTTATCGTTATAAATTTTTGTTACTTATGGATTTAGTATTGAAGTCAAATTACTACTTTTTTCTTATTTTTTATTCGAATTTCAGCTTAATTTAGATTATACTTGATATGGACTCTTTCTTTTAAATAAAGCCGTTATAACTTAGGTATTTTTATTCTACATTTTAGTTAATTTGACTTATACTTAACATAGACTCCTTTTTTAATTAGATAATTTTTATTTAATTATTATTCTAAATTTTATTTATTTATGGATGTACTTTGGAAATTGTATGGAGGTCTTTTTAATCTAAGCTATTATATCTCGTACGTAGATAAATGGCTAGATTTTCTTGGTTAATATAGAAGGTTCCTCTTAGTGTCTAATTAGTATAGGTGTCGATAGATAAATAGATAGATAGAGAGAGAAGAGATTGATAGAATGCAAGTCCTAACTCCTAACCCTAGTCACTCTCACTAGGGATAGCAATCGGGTGAGTATCTCTAGGTATGACTGTTGTCTATCTGAACCTGAAACTGTGCCACCTACCCGAACCCGTTAGGTTTTTGGGCATAGAATTGTGCCCACACCCAAATCCGATGGTATCTCTAAAAATTGGGACTCACATGTCATAGGATACCTATTGGGTACCTATGGGTACAAATTGACACCCTCACCCATCCTATGACCCGAAAACCTGTGGATTTGAAGTGCTACGTATACCCATCCTTATTGAGTCTGGTACCCACGGGTACCCAAACCCATAGGTAAAACAGCCATCCCTAACTCTCACTCGTTCCCCACCCTCCCCTCCACTCCTCTCTCCTCTCTACCAATTCCACCGCCATCAGCGCTGCCACCTCGTCATTGTTGTTCTCCTCCCCTGCTGTTAGACCAGCTCCAACGGTGTCCCTTCCCGAGTCCCGTTCCCGTCGTGAGGAGAAAGCGGGCGACTGTGCAAGCTGATGTGAGCTCCAACGGTGTCTCGTCCCGACCGCCCGCAGCAAGGGATAGGAGAGAGAATCCCGAAGGCGCCAGACCCTCTCTCCGTTCCCTTGCCCCTCTCCCGCAGCTCGGAGGACCAACGACCTGGGCTTCGCGTGTCGACTCGGATCCGGGGAGTGGCGGTGCGGCAGGGGAAGGGGTCAGGCGAAGCGGCGACGGGAACGGACACCCTCATCTGCACCCATCGGAGACAACGACGAGGCGAGCGACATCGACGGGCGGTATCGCTTCGCTTCGCCGCCGCCACAGATTTGTGGCATTGTGGTGCATCCCATCAACTTGGATTGGGCGGATTTGGCTTCGATTTGGATTAGGGTTTGGCTTCAATTTGGATTAGGGTTCGGATTTGGCTTCGATTTGGATTAGAGATGGATGGATGTGTATCCTCACTATCAATCCTTGACGATCCGCTATGTATTCTTCTCGATTAGTAGTTCATGTTTAGCACTACCAATATCCTTTTATCTTCCTCTAGCATCGCACTTTGTCTAGCACGGATAGCACAACAACCTTCTAGGATCCTCTCACATGCAAAGAAACCTCATACTCCTCGAAAGATAGATCATGGTTATTTTAATGTCTGCACTAAGGATATCAACGGCCCTTATGAAAATTTACTTGCCAACCTTCACCGCCCTTTTTGGAGCATGAAGATATCCCTAACACATAAGAAGATTGTGCTATGCAAGTTTTTTTTTGGCTAATAACTTACTAGTTCAAAGCTGAATAATTATAATTTTAATATCCATCTCTCATGCTATCTATCCCAGGACCACAGTGCTATGCAAGTTCTTTGGCTAATAACTTACTATTTCAAATCTGAATAATTCTAATTTTAATATCCATCCCTCGTGCTATCTATTCCAGGAGCATGACCACAAGTATCTTAATATGTTAAATTTGCATAGGCATATACATAATGTTAAGTTTTAACCTCTTTTACCACACTTAGCACATATATATGGCATGATTGTCTTCATTAACTGTTCTTCAAAGCGCAAAAGTACGATTAGTACCATGCTAGCAACTATTGTGATCTGAAAGGCGACTGAGAAATGGTACATCGCTAATACATTCACCAATCATCCAGAAGCTCAAGTGTATGAACTTAATTAGGATCAACTTCGAACACCATTTCTTAAATATCAGTTGCACCAAGCATGAAAGCAGTCAAGGTTATAGAAACTGGAGAGTTTATTTATTTGCTTGGTCTGTTAACAAGTTCAATCCATCAAACTGATTTTCATTTATTGTCATGTCTTGGTGACTGAAGTTCCAAGATACTTCTCCCATTTCATCACAAATGTCTGTGCTATTATTGGTGGAGTTTTCACGGTGGGAGCATGCCCTTGTTTATATTTTCTGATTTCTGCATCTATCAAGTTGGCATGGCTAACGAAAAGTAACCTCCAAATTCTAGGTTGCTGGAATACTGGATTCCATCTTTCACCACACTGTACGACTGGTCAAGAAGGTTGAGCTAGGAAACAACATTTGAACAATAAAGGTAGATCTTGAGAAGCATCTGATGATGACAGCTCACTGGATGTTAATTGTGCTGTTGCATGTTGTTCTTTAGTGATGTGCCAAAGGTCTACAAACTGGAATGTGCATGGTTAGTGTAGTTCCATGTTTTCTTTGTTTTGCATTTACCAAGTGCAAGCCACTTGAAGTAATGACTAAACATTTCTTATTTCAATCTCTGGTGTTTCTTCCTTTTGCTATCGCGAATTATCTCACTGCAAAGATTAATGCTCTCACTGAAGGAGGGAGAAAAATGGGAGAACCCAAAGGATCCCGACGAAGTATTTGGTAATTTTGGCTGATTGAAACACCTTCCTATCGTTGAGCTCAATGAACTACTTACTGAACTAGTATTTCTTTTTGGGTTGCTTATTGGGAAAGAATTTGCTTTTGACTGAATGCAGGTAAGTGGTGATATGTTAAATCATTCCAGCGAGATTGAGGTCTAAAGGGATGGATGGAGATTATAGCTCGAGAATCGATCCGAATCCGCCACCGCTTTCTTTTCTCGTGAAAATTGGTGAACTGATCAGAATGGGTTGGTTAGGCCCCTTTGTGCACAAAATGGTTTTGTGCACTACATCACGTAAATACCAAACTGGAGTAGATTGTAGAGCTTCTTTTGCATGGGTTGGGTTGCCAAGTTTATTAGTCATTGGCTTCTTTTGCATTTTATTTGATCAAATCGTGTACTATGTAGCGGCGTAATTTTTCCATTGTGTCATCTATTATTCCCTTCAATATCCTCATTGAGGAACATCTGAAGTTTCTGCCATTTATGTAACAATGAAAGAAGGGTAGCCCTATTAGTTTTTCCTTTGGTAAATGAGGACTGTTAAATGTTAAGCATATATTAACAGTTCCCTGCAGGGCTTTGTCATTTCAAGCTTTATATGTGACTTTGCCATACCCTTCAATTTTAGGCATTGAATAATTATTTTTGTAAAATACTACATGAATTATCGTGGCAAATGTGAATTTATCTTCTTTGTTCCGAGGTTTATTTTTGCAATTTCAATAAAAATGTATTAATAAAAAAATCCTACATGAATTTATCTTCTTTATTTCGAGGTTTTTTTTTTCAATTTCAATCAAACTTGACGGGCCTCGGGCGACCTTGGCCGGTCACGCTGTCAACGAATTCCTCAGTTCGGAGGCCCCGACCACGACTGGCGCCACGAGAGCGAGTGTGCCTCGAGTGCGGCGTCCAGACAACCCCGAGCTCGAGTAGCCGCCTGCATGTGTGTCCCTTGGATTCTCGAAACCGAGATCGCGGATCGTGGGCTTGAAGCGGCACACGCGCAAACTCGCGAGTAGCATATACCGCCTCAACGCGCATGAAGGCTACTTCCTAAATACCTCCCACGGTGCTAAGTAGTAGGGAGGGTATAAGGCTAAGGATGCGCAATCGACAAAAGAGGAGAACTCGAGCGCTAGACATTGCTATTGTTGATCTTGAGCCGTAATACACACCTACACTGATAGTAACAAAGATCACCGCCGCAAGGCGATCGGAGGGAGCTATTACCTTCGCAGGGCTCGAACCAAGATAAAATCTCGCCTCACGCCACGCCGCCTTGTTCGACCTCCAAAGACGCTGAACGCTTTCTCCGCTTGAGCGAAAGCCTGCTCGGGTCCCGCCTCACTAACCCCTCGCTTTACTTCGCGTTGGCGATCCCGATCGCCGACAACCGGCGCCACCGTGGGGCCCGATTGGCTTTGCTCATTTGCGTGAAAAATCCAAGATCTTGGGAGCATGGCGCGCTTCGCCAATGGACATTCTCGAAGGTGGCTCGGGCGCGACCGACCGCTGCCCCTCGCTTACACTCGCCACCACCTCGCGAATCGACACGCCTCGATGGCGCATACCATGACGCGGAGAAGCCGCGGACGGCCGGACTCCACAGACTCGAGGACGCCATTCGATGGTCAATGTCGCCATCAACTGCTTATAACCGCCCGACGGAGGACCAGAGAGGGCCGGCTTCATCGCCATCCTGTGCTCCTCCTTCAGAGAGCGCCTGGCTTATCGCCTGGTCATGGTCTGACCCCGATAGAGCGAGGTCGAGCTTTTTGGCCGAAGCCTCGTCAAGAGCTCGATCGGGCCGCGACCGAGGCCATACCACCGCAAAGACCGGCCAAAGACTGGGACCCACTCGAGAAGTGACGATAACTCATCGCCGCCACCGGGCAAGACTCTGCCGGACGCCTCCCGCCTAGGGGGCACCTTCGCCAAAGAATGACTCGGACGAGGCTTTGACGCCACCACTTCTCCATCCCACAAGCACCAACCCGAAAGGTGGTCGCTCGAGCCAAGCCTCACGAGCTCGGGTCGATCGGGCGGTGTCCGAGGGTCTTTCCCGCATATTCCGCCTGTACACGAGGATCCAGACCGCCACATTTACCAGTGACTCCTGCGTCTGCATCGTGGTCGTTTCATCGGTTGTCGGCCGAGGCAGCCTCGACTCCGAGTCCAAATGGCAGGGCCTTGCCGGCGACGACTACACCTTACAGCGCGTCATTCTCCACCCTTACTACCGCATGGCGATTCGACGACTCCGGGCCACAGGCGCCGACCGCCTGCTCAAGCCGACATTGATAGAGCGCTCGATGGGACCAAGAACCCCGACGAAGTTCCTATCTGATCTACTCGACCGCCATTTTGGCTACGGAGGCGATGACCTTGTGATGGCGAACTACCTCCGACCGCCCCGGATGGCGCCACGCGACCGCTCTTCAACCGTAAGCTCGCCTTCAGTCGTGGGCGCCAATTCAGAGCACCTCCGCCCAACTTTCGTGAGTTGCTACGAGCGGCCGAAGGGAGAAGGACTCGATCGCCATCCAGTGGGAAGAACGAATCGCCAGGATTTCGGCGGCGATTCATCCGCACAAGGAACCCGATCCCGAGTATCTCCGACGGCCGCCATAAAGGCTTTCAAGTTCGGTGTCCGCGACCGCGCGCCACCGAGGACTGAGATTACCTCGAGGCTCGCCACAACAAGTTTTTTCCAGATGGCGAGCGGACGCAGATGTGACGACGCCGTCTCGGCGGAAGTGTGACTACGACCAAGGTAAGCTCGGTCTGACCCCGCAGAGGCTGGACCATCCAACTCCAAGGGCGCCGACCACGACGCCACTGCCAAGAAGCGGAAGCGTGACCGCAGGAACGGCGGAGGACTGCCACGAGTGATCATCTCGGCGGATGGCCAGCGCGAGGTCCTTGAAGTCCGAGATCGAGCTCAGGAGGGGTCCCGACCTCGCCAAGGTCGGCCTTGACCTCGTCAGGCGCAAAACCAGCCCCAGCAGGAGGGCCGACGGCCTGAGCCCCGGCGGACCGATGCTCGGTCGCAGGGGGCTAAGGGGCGCCCAGGATACGATGAGGCGAAGTTCTGCTTGTTCCATATGGGCTTGGCCACGACCTGCGAACCTGCAGGGCTTGGCAAGGCAAGCTGGAGGCTTTCTATGATGGTTGGGGAGAAATGCCCGTGTTGCCGAAAGAAGACGCACTCAAATGACAGGGTGAACGCTGGGTGGACCAGATGACCTCGACCGAGTTCCAATGGGCGAAGCGCCAGATCGATGTCATCTTCGGCGTTCGCTTCGGCCATTAGTCCTGCCATGAAGCTCAAGGTCAGCCACGAACAATCTTCCAGTCGCCACGGAGGCCCATCGAAAAGATCGCAAGTGGGTGGGCCACCATCACCTTTTCTCCAAGACGACTTCAAGGTATGGCCCGAGATCAAGACCGCTTCGTCGTGACTCGACCATCGCGAACACCGCCGCTGGCCGAAGTCATGGTCGACGGCGGTAGCTCCCTTTAACTTGTCCGCAGTCGAGCGCTGACCGGATGCGATTCCCTGGCCGAAGGTCAAGAACATCGCCGCCCCTTCTTCGATCGCCCCGGAGCTCGACCGCCCTTTGGGGCAGAGAAACGGTTCGCCACCTTCGGTGACTTGGCCAATTTCCGATCGAGCCGATAACCTTCGAGGTGGTCGAGGGGACCTCCTGCATAACGCCATCTCGGGCGCCCGCCCGATCAAGTTCTATGGCGGCGAATCACTATGGCCATCTGCATGATGTTGCCTCGCCCCAATGGCGCGATAACTGCAAGGGCGACTCCACAAAGCACACACGGTGCGAGACTGTTTCGACTCGCCGCATATCGCCTCAATGAGGTCTTACCATGGGTGAAGAGCGCCGCCGAAGGCAAAGAATCCGCCCACAATCCAGCCTGGGGGACAAAGGTCAGGCCGCCGAGGAAGGCGACCTGCCAGTGCATCCATGTCTCTGATGAGCTAACAAGGGCATATAGGAACTCGAGCTCGCTACTTTCCTCTCAGGCAAAAGCAATAGGAACTCGAGCTCGCCACTTTCTCTCAGCCAACAAGGGCATATTCGCTGGGAGCTCGCAGATATGCCCGCGCCCCGAGGGAGGTGATCGAGCACAAGTTACTGTGAGACCCGACTCGACCAGGCGCCAAAAATTGCGCTGCTTTCCCCGAGAAGGTCACGGCCATCAAGGACAACCTTGACAAGCTCTTGAAGGCCGGTTTATTCGCGAGATCGACTACTCCGAGTGGCCGCCAACCCGGCCATCGCCCGTAAGAAGGGCGGAAAGTGGAGAATGTGCGGACCACACGGGCTTGAACTCGCCGCCTAAAGGACAACTTCCGCCCCGCCAAGACGACTCGATCGTTGACTCCACCGCAAACGCCAAGATGCTAAGCTTTTGACGCCTATTCAGGTACCATCGATCAAGTCGGGCGGTCGACGACGAGCAAGACGCCGCTCATCACCCCTGCTCGCACCTACCGCTACACGCCATGCCGCTTGGTTCGCGAATGCGGGGCCACGCTCCAGCTTCGATGACCAAGACGTCGAATTCCCAGATCGGTCGCAACCTTGAAGTCTACGCGGACTACATCATCGCAAGAGCCCCGAGGGCTTACCACGCTTATGCACCTCGAGGAAACCTTCAACAACCTCGAATGCATACAAGATCAAGCTCAACCCCGAGAAGTGCGGTTCGGCGCCACGTTAGGGAAGGTGCCCTCACATGATCGGGGCTCGGTTGGTCTTAACCCGTAAAAGATCGAGGCGATTGAGAAGATGGCGCCTCGACCCTTGGCCAAGCAGTGCAAAGCCTCACAGCCGCATGGCCGCCTCAAGAGGTTCATCTCGAGGCTCATGCGAGCACGGCTTCCATTCTTCGTGAGCTCACAGAAGCATAGGAGCTTCGAGGACGCCGGAGGCACAGCTGTCCTTGACGAGCTAAAGGTATAATTGCCGACCCCACCTCGCCATTTACCCCGCAACCCGGCGAGAAGTTGTTGTTTCACCTTGCGCCACCGCCAATCTGCTGCTGGCCCCGTGGCCGAAGCGATCCCAAAGAAGACCCGATCTATTATGTCGGCGGTCTTGCACGGCCAAGGAGCGCTACCCGCAGTACAAAACCGCCAGACGCTTTTCTCATGGCTTCGCAAGCTTCGACATTATTTTCAGCGACTGTGGTCGCCCCAGCAACTTTCCACTCGGGACATCTTGCGTAACCTGTATATGGCGCTAATCTCCAAGCGGGCTATGGAGTTGGCGCATTCGATATCTAGGTCGTGAGTAACGAACGACCATCAAGTCAGAGGCGCTGCCGACTTCGTGGTCGAAAGCAGACGTCAGAACTCAAGGCCGATCCAGAGGTCGAGGAAGAAAGCCTCGACCATGTTCTTCGACAAATTATGGTCCTTCAAGCGCCGGGCCGGAATTTTATTCTCACACAAGCACCACCACTTGAGGTACGAGTTTGCTTTGAGTTTCCAAATGACCAACAACGTGGGTCGAGTGTGAAGCTCTCTTGGGGCTCATGAGCTTGCAAAGCATTGGGCGCAAGGCCGGTTGGTCGTTAAAGGCGATTCTAAATTGTCAGAATCAAGACAACAAGGAGTACCAAAGGTCGACTACTCAATGGCAAAGTACTCTAGCCGAGGTGCGCAAGATGGAGAAATAGTTTTAACCTCGAGCTCCAAAGACATACCAAGAAGAGACAACACGGTGCCGACTCTCTCCAAGCTCGCCTCCTCCGATGACGAGGTCCCGCCTCGATGTCATCCTCGAGACCATGGTGGCTTCCGATCTTTTCCCAGAGGTCTTGCTCACCGTGGTCGAAGGTACTCCTCCCGGGTCAACCAATCCTTAACTTCCTTGCAGGCGACATCACGCGACCGCCGAGAGAAGGTGACCAAGCACCGGCGTAGTTTGTACATGCTCGCTTGGGGACGCCTACAAAGCGGAACGCTTCGCATTTTGACACGGCATCTCTACGAGGAGGGTAAGTACTAAATGACATTCATTCAGTCTCATGAGCGCACTCTTCATACAGACGATGGTCGGCAAGGCATTCTCAGAGGGTATTATCGCCTTCGCCGCTTCAGATGCTCGTGACATTGTCCGCACCTATCGAGCATGCCGCCACGCCTCGAAGTCGTGATCAACTCAAGATACGCTTCAGATTATCCCGCTTGTTCGCCCTTCGACTGGGGCCGACATCCTCGCCCTTTTCCTCAGCAATGGGCAAGAAGTTCCTCGTTTCTGCTGTCAGGACACTTTACCAAGTGGATTGAAGTCGAGCTGGTCTCGACCATCACCGCCGGGGCGTCATCTGCTTTCTTCCGCTTGTTCGTGGTCACCGTGCACGGGTCCCATGCAAGATTATCAATCGACAACGGTACTCGCTTTATCGCTGAGTTGTTCCAGAGTTTTGCGAGGGCCTCGCATCAAAGTGTGCTTTGCCTCTATGGCTCACCCCTAGAGCAACGGAGCGCGGAACGCGCCAACGGCCAAATCGCCCAGTATGCCAAGAAATGAGTTGCGATGAGCTCGAACGCCAAGGGCAAGACCGGTGTGACGAACTTCCCACCGCCTTATGGTCTACTCGCATCACGCCACCGAGCCACAGTGGTCCACTCCTTCCACCAGAAATTCTGCATCGAGGCCGCCCCGCCTCCCGAGAAACGCTACTGGCTCGCCAGGTCGCCTTTGGTCGACTGTGTCGATTTCGAGCACGAACGGCCTCTCGACCTTACCCTTGCGTATAGTAAGATGTCGCAATCGCCACGATCCACGACTACCGCAAGCTCTTCGCAGACATGCGCTCCTTGCCGCACGACCTAGAAGCTCCTTGTTGGGGACCTAGCCCCGAGACGGATTCAGGCTCGCCCAACACCAACAAGCTATCCTCATGTGGAGGGCCCCTATAGAGTCGCTTCAACAGATCGCACGGGCTTACTCTACTAGCGATGCCCGATGGCGTAGAGCTCTAGCTCAGGAACATAGATCACCTTCAAAGTTTTATGTAACCACTATACCTTAAATTTTCAAGAAGTCGTTCTTCTATTTTCGCCTTTTTATAACTTTTTCGCTTGTAACTACAATCGCCATTGCTTCCCGATATTCTTTCGAGCTCGACCTTCGCAGATCGCGCGACTCGCTTCTTGGTCTAGAGCCCCGCGAGCTTAACGCTCACCCCAAAGGGTCGAGCTAAGCGTAGTTTAATCTATTCGCAACTGCTCGCCTCGCGTTCACTGAGCCAAATGCCTCGCGGTCTTGACCGTAGTGTGCGTGGTTGTGGTCGTGACTCTAACGCTAGCCCGGTGCGACCATCTCTTTATTGAACTCGCTTTGTCACGCTTCTTTCCTCGCTAACCCTTCCTCAACTCGCAGGTCGTGGTCTATTGTCCGAAGTTCATTTTGAGTCCAAGGTCATGCTGTTTCGACCTTGGACCCAACGGGGCCGGATGAGGATACCGCATCAATGCACGACCTAAGAAGCCTCGGACTAAGAATGACAAGGGCTTAACTCCAAATATCCTCGACTTATGAAATTATACCAAGACAAAAGTCTTTCTTTGTTCTCCAAAAGGAATTTATCTCTCGTAGAACATTTTTGCTCTAAAACGCTTTACAGTGTCGGCCATCTCATGCAAGCTTCTCCCGCCGAGCTCGCTACCTTGGCTCTCAAGGTCGCTTATCTCACTGCATCGAGGGCTTATGCGGAGGCACCACGCCGGGCGCCTGCTCGCTTTCGAAGCTGGGACAGGCACTCGCCGCTTGTCGACGCACTGAGCTTCTCGAGCCCTGTGGTCTTGGCCTCGAGCCCGAGACGCCTCCGCAGAGCTCTCCACCGACCTTGGACCGCCTGGCTCGAACGCCTTGGCCGGGCGCGCTGAGCCTCAAGCTCGAGGATTTTGACTCGAAGCCGACGACGCCTCGGCCAGGAGGATGCCTGCCCGCAGCCGCCTTCCATCGCCGACTGCGGCCCGCCTGCCTCGATCCACCTGGCACGCCAAGCCGCCTCTTCGAGCCCAGACCTTTGGCCTCAAGCTCGGGGACACCTTCGCCAGGAGGACGCCTGCCTCGCTGCAGCTTTCTCCAGCTCGACCTTGGCTCGCCGGCCAGGAGCGCTTTGGCCGATCAAGGCCCAGACTCCACGGCCTGAAGCCATGCTCACGGAGGTCCCTGGTCCGCCGAGCTCGCCACAGGCTCCCTCTCCCGCGCCTCATCGCTCAACAAGATCGACAAGCTCCCCGGCTTTTTCGCCGAGCTCGCTTGATCGACCTCGATGGTCCCGATGAGCCTCGAAGGCCGCCTCCCGGCCCACCGCTGCTCAGAGGCCCTCAAAGACATCGGCAGGTTTTGAAGGCCTTGCAGCCCCGGGAGACATGGTCGATCGCCTTCACAATGTAAAGGGTGGCCCGACTAAGAAAGGAAACAGGAACTCAGCAACAAGCCACGGGTGCGCAGGGGCCCTTACCTGCCGGTCGATTCTCCAGCGTGAGCGGTATATTCTTTGTGATCGCCGATGCGGTCGCTGGAGATTTCTCGCCTCGCCGCCCATCGCTTAGGGTGAGGTCGACCGCAGCCCCCACCGGCGACCGCTGTGGATCTTTAGGCTCCACGCCGGCGCCACTCGGGATTCCGCCGCCTCCAGAGGGTTCGGCCACGGGAGGGAGAGCGAGCGACAACGCTGGCCCCTACCTCCGTGGGTCGGGCTCCGCTGCCTCGCCCGAGGAGCGATGACCGGCCCGCTGCAAGGTCAGGAGGAGCCGCCAGACTGGCCCCTCGGGTTATTTGAATGTCCAATACCCTCACCGGATTTGGAGGCTAGCAACGGATCACCAATGGTGTTCACATAACACCCAAGCCCAATTAGGACAACAATGATCCCATTCAATAACTCGACAACAATCCCAGATTCCCCAGATATGCGATCCGAAGCTCGCCCAGATCGCCTCAAGATACCGTTTCCATTGCTATATCAATTCAATTCGCATAAAGGGGCAACGAACCCAAAACTTCACGATCAGACACGAACGCTGAAGCACAACAAAACAACTAAAAACCAAAGCACAAAGACAAACCGCATAACCACACAATAGCACTCACAACTAAGACAACACACAAGATCCTACTTAGACTCATAAAATCTACAAAATTTCGCATGACGCCCCTAGAAGTACTGACATCCACTCAAGCAGTATAAGAAACAATTAACCAAGTATAGCATAACAACAACAACCATAGCATAAGGATCAAGATGGATAGAAGTAGCATCCTAAACATGAGTTAAGTATGGTCTTACCACAAGGTTCAACATGGAAACAGCAAGTATTTAAACAAGGACTAGACATAGTTTAGAAGGCTAGCTATACAACAAAATGAGCTCACAACCATCATATTAAACCAAAAGTAAGACATCTCCTAAGTGTCCCGCCTCTAACACTTCCAAAGTGCTACATCGCTGAGCTAGCTTTTACTTGCGCCCCGCCTCACCACCGAGAAGCAAGACGACAGAACTCACACCCATCGGGTCCTCACTTGAATACTACAAAGCGTACATGAGTACGTAAGGCACTCAAGAAGACTTACCTGTGGTCCATATATGACCGACTCAAAGAATATGCATTTGGATGTAGCAAGGTATAAGCTTAAGGTAAAAGTGCGGAAAAGCTTACTTTGTTGCATAATCGATTCAACTACACAAATTTCAAGTTTATAGCATTTATGGACAGCACCTATTGTTAGAGTGAAATCTGAAATTAAACATTAAAGAGAGCAAGTAATAGCATAAACAAGTATCAACATCAAGTATACCAACTAGTTTCAATTTAAGTTATTACTACGCTGAAGTGTCTGATGATACAAGCGTGCTCATATCCGAGAGCGCCGCAATTCAAATCGCTTATTCACCCTCGCAGGGATCATCAATCGCACGACATGTGCCACAAGGAACCTCATGTCAACCTCCTCCCATCCATATCTACTGCTGAACCATCCTCATGCGCCCGAGCACCTAGCAAGCTCCTCGAGCTGCCAAGCCTCGCTTAGCCCTCGAGAGAGGCCTAGGCCTCGCCTCAACCACGCCTAATCGCATGAGGGCATGACCCATTGAGTAGTATGCCATGAAAGGGTGGCTTACCGCATTCATTATATCGGGCATGTGATCAACAAGGTGCTCGATCAACATGGCAAACAACGGATCGGTTCTAACCAACACAAAGTAGACTACAACATTTGAGTCTCCACACCCAAATGATCCAACCCTCTCGCCTGGCCTCAAGTTTTCTATTTCAAAGCATAATTATAACCAATTGCAACCCATTAGAGTGAAGTAATTAATCTCAAGTGATGGAGCCATCCACCACTTGGCCCATACCCGACATCTAAGCAAACTAAGCATGGACACATTATAATTACCCATACACTAGCTCCAAGGAAGATGTTCAATAATTAACAATGAGTGTATGTGCAACAAGTAGGTTCTAACCCTATCCCGCATTTCAATTCCTAATGCAAGACATAATCATCCAATAAGCAATTTATTCGCCAAAATACAATTATATAAGGTTGAAAATGCTTAGGTGCTTGCCTTGAGCTTCGCTAGATTTTCAATAATAGCCGGCTCTCCTCAGAACTCCTCGTCACCGCCGTGTCAACCTTCGTGTTTTCGCTTCTACACGATCACAATGCATGTAATGAGATGCATGCGATGCATATGAAATGAAATACAAAATGCATCCTCCATGACAGTTCAAAAGTGCAACACATTCAGAAAATGGAATTAAAGCCCTCAATCCAACCCCCTAACTTCAGCCCCAAAGTCTGAAGTTTCAGCAAAATAGGTTTCAGGACAGCATTGATACAAATGGCCATAACTTTTTGATCACTTAACCAAATTAAGCAAACTCAGATCCTAGATGACCATAAGACATAAACCTACCACTTAGCTTTGGCCAATTACCTAGATTCTGCTCAGAGAATTCCCAGTTTGGCCAGGAACAGAGAACAGTTTCAGTGTTTAGAAGTTTCAGAGTTTCAGAACAGCATGCACAAATATCATCATATAAATTGCTATACTTAATGGAATTGAGTAAAGGATGATATTTTTACAATCTAAACTAAATTTCCTACAACTTCTCAGGCAAAATTAATTTCTAATTCGGCCTCTAACTAATTTTAATTGCAGCTCAAGTTTCAGCTCCACATTTTCAGCATTTTCAGAGCAGCACACACTAAAATCGACATAACTTTCAGCTGGATTAACGAAATTGAGTGATTCCAGTTGGAGATGAAAGATAATTCCATTACCCACAACTTTATCTACAGTCAACCTAGCATAAAATGCTCTTAACTTGCTCGAATCAGTCAAGAACAGGAGCTACGAAATCTGCTCGAAAATCTGAATCTTTCCCCAAACCCTAGAATGGTTGTTCCCCACCCAAATCTCAAATCTCCACTCTCGAAAGCCCTCAAATCCACCATGGCTGCCCCCAAAACCAGAAAACACCAAACAAACCCTAGGGGAGAGGTCTTACCTTCAAGGGAGTGGAAGGGGAATTGAGGGGCTGTGTAGGGGAAGGAGGGGCTGCTGCTTGGAGAAGAAGAGGGAGGCGCCACCAATGGAGGCTGCAGGGAGGAGCTGCGCCGGCTGCAGGAGGAGCTGAGGAAGGGGCGGCCAGGAGAATGGCTGGGAGAGGCGTGGCCAGGGAGAGGGCTGGAGGAGGTGTTTGGCCAGCTTGGGGGAAGAGAAACCAGGAAAATAATGTGCTGATTTGGTTAGGGCTGCCCCCAATTCTTTTGTGTTTTGCTTTGCTCAATTAACCCCACTAGCAAGCAAGGGTTAAACTTGCTAAGCCCCAAAATTTTTAGCATGGGTTACATTTTGAGGCTATGATTGAGATTAGTATTTGATGTTGGATTGGGCTCAAAACTCAACTATTGCATAGATAAAAGTTCATAGCTTGTAACCCACTAACATGCACACTGAAGTTTCTAGCTCTTAACTTTTGCTAAGTTAGGAAATTCTTCCGTGGCAATTTGGGATAGGTTCTGGTTAGTCAGAGATCTCACATGCGCCAAAAACTTGGTTGACACTAATGTTAGCCGTGATGAGCCGATTTCAATTTGGGGCTATGACAAAGGCCACCATGCTGACGACAACCTCCGTGGGCTCGATATGCCACGACCTCGCTGTTCGCGTGCCGCGATCGCTGGTCTCAGGACGCCCCGCAGCGGTGCCAGCTATTCACGGCGGCCGGCGGCGCGACTTGGCGCCCGAGGCGGCCGTGGTTGGGTGAGCATGGGGCGCACTTCGCGGTGACCGTGGCACTGGTGCCTTCCGCCACGACTTCAGAGGGTCAAGAACAAGGTGGGTCTTCGCCGCCAAAGGTCAGTAATCCTCACCGGTCGCGGTTGATTTTCCTCCTCGCCGTCGCCGACCCTTGGTAGAACTCACCAACCGGGCCGGGCTTGAGGTCTTGAGGGGTCCGCTCGGGCGTGAAGGTCGGCGCGGCCAAGACGAAGACATTCTCCTCCTTGACTCGGACTCGCTCGACAATGCCCATCATCAAACGGGCAAGTCTCGAGGCGCTGGCGCCAAGGTCTCGCGATCAAGAACAGACAATCGAAAGCAGAAAGACACGAAGGGGCAGAGCGAATCGAAAAGCCAAAACTCACTCGAGTCACCGCCTCGCTTTGACGAGGGCCGGCGAGGTCTTGCCAGCCTCGATGTCGCAGGGCATTTCGCTTTCACCCCACGCCTGGACCTCGGGCTCATACGTTCAGATCATCCGCGGCGCGCACTGGAGCTCGACCTTGATGCCCTGGGCCGGCTGGGGCTCAAGTCCTGGCGGCGCCACAGACTCACTGGTCGCTAAGGAAGGAGATGTCAGCTTGATGAGCGGCACGAGCTCGGGGCTCGACGTGGAGGGTCCTACTGCAGGCGGTCCCCACTCGACGGGGGTTTTTCACCTGGGCAGCTTGCTCCACTGGGGGTCTTCCTCCTTTTGTTTTGCCCCGCCGAGCAAGCGAGCATCCTCCCGCCGCCTCGAACAACTCCCGTGGTCCCGCGAGCATGCGAGGTTCAAGGAGGGCTCGGGGCATACGAACTGCTGCGCGGTCGGGCGGTTTACCTCGCCTTCCCATGAGCACGCTTCGGACGGGTCGCCGATGACGATTCGCGGCGCCAGCTTCCCAAACATCTCGGTCATCCCGGCAGCACCCAGACTCTTCGGCACAAAAAAGAAACGACCATCGTGGAAGATCAAGGGAGGGCTCGAGCAAAACCTTGGGGCGAGATGGCTTACCAGACGCGTTCGCCGGCGGGTCGCCGCGCTTTGATCTCGTGAACGGATGCATCCTCCTCCGCAGAGGGGACACGCGACCAAGAGAGTCGCAGGCAATCGCCACTCGGTGAGGCCGCCAGACGGCGCAGATGTGGATGACGGACGACGACCTCGCTGGCCTCGAGGTTGTCCACCGGGTCCCCTTCTTCGCAGTGATGGGGGCTCTCAGACGTCAAGACCGCCTTCCTTTCTTCAAGTAGAACCACCGCCGACCATGGCCCGAGGAGTCCCGCCTTGGATCTTTGGGACGGACCATTTGAGCCCTGCTCACGCCGAAGTAGAGGCACCGACCACGGGTCCTTCCCGGAGCGGAAAAGGTCAAGTACCGAAGAAGAGCGAGGGGGGGGAGGATTCCAAGGAACCCTCACACGTGGGAGAAGATGGAAAGCAAAAGAATGGAGTTCGCACTGTGTTGATGAGTTCGATCTCGCACTGGAGAGGACCGCCATGACGAAATCACTCTCCCGGGTCCGCAGGTCAAGAGAGAATAATGCTCGATGCACGATCTCGCCATCCTCGGGATGCGGCTCGGTCTCGCCACCGCAATCGCCACGGAATGGGTCAAGCAACCCTGTGGTCTCGAGTTCCTTCATTCTAGCAGACGACAATGTGCTCCTCCCTAGCTTGGCCATGGCGATCGCGCGATTCGGGTCGAAGGGGAGGAGGTGTCTTGCTCGCAAGGAGGCTTGGGAGAAAAGCGCAAGAACGAGAGACTTCTCAGCGCAGCTTCGCGGGCACGGGTCTATGGGCCACGATCACGATAAACCCACCACGGCGCTCAAGGGCGACCGACCGTGATTTGACTGACGATTTAGCGTCTGCCTCGACTCGAGGTATCCTGTGTCCGCCGCACACCCGGTCCGCATTCCATCGCCGTGAAAATCAAGGGTTGCTGTGTCGAGGCCGAGGGTTTCGCTTTAGCGGTCTCCGCCTCGACTCGGCCAAGGATCGAGACCTCGGGGCTTGTCCCCGGGCGTCATGAGGTGAGGCTCGAGGTCGCCCCTGTGTGCCTTTTTCGACCTTGAGCCTCGGGCTAGCCGACGGGCTCGAGCGACTTTTGGCCGGCCAGGTGGTCAACGAGTTCCTGTTTCTGGAGGCCCCGACCACGACTGGGCGCAGTTAAGGCGCTTCCGAGAGCGAAGGTGTTCTCGAGCGCAAGGCCCGCAGACGACTTCGAGCTCGAGTAGCCGCCGCCTGCATTGTGTCCCTTGATTCTCGAAACCGAGATCGCGATCGTGGGCTTGATGCGGGCAAGCGCGGCAAACTCGGAGCAGTTACAACCGGCCCTCAACGCACATGAAGGCCACTACCTGGAAATACCTCCCGACGGTTAAGTAGCAGGTGAGGGTATAAGGCTAAGGATGCGCAGCCTGACAAAAGAGGAGAACTCGAGCGCTAGACATTGCCATTGTTAAGCTTGAGCTGTAATACACACCTACACTCGATAGTAACAAAGATCACTGCCGCAAGACGACTGGAGTAGAGCTTTTACCTTCGCAGGGCTCGAACCAAAGATAAAATCCTCATCTCACGCCACTGCCTGCCTTGCTCGACCTCCAAAGACGTTGAACGCTTTTCTCCGCTTGAGCGAAGCTCGCTCGGTCCCAGCCTCACTAACCCCTGCTTTCACTTCGCGTTGGCGATCCCGATCATCGACAAAACTGTATTAATAAAAAATCCTACGTTGCTTCTTTAAATATTTGGTAGTTAGAAGAGGATGATAAAATAAGTATTTTTAATGTGAGAAGGAAATGGGGAAGGGAATGCTGTTGGAGTGTTTTTCTGGGAAGAGAATGAAATCTGAGAAAGGATTCCCTTTAGAGGTGAGGAATGGAATGAAATGAAGGGAAACCGTTGGAGTTGATCTTATACCTCCCCAGCAGATCCACTCGAGTCGCCACTCCCCGACCCTACTCTCATCACCAAGGTCAAGATTCTCCTCCTCTTCCCCACCATTCCACCTCGCTCGCCGGGCCAAAGACTCGACACCAACGACCTCCGTGCATGCCTCTCCTCCTCCCAATTTCTAGATCTGCGCAATTAATTTGTGAAGTATGCGAACTCGTGTGATCTATTTTTTTTTTGGGGTATTTGTTGGTACTGAAAATTAATTTAGCAAGGTGATACATGATTTTATATTTGTTGGTAATTGTGATGAATATATGGACACGGTTTATCTCACGTAAAAGGGTCTTACTTTTCTTCGTAATGTATTTTGATATCCGCTATGTTAAAGAAATACTGCTCCTTAGTATGAACTTTGAAGTGTAGAGAGAGCTAGCATTTTTTTGGATTCGACTGAATATTGCATTGTTAATTAAAATAAAAGGAGAGTATAGAGTATATTGCAAAGGTATATCTTAAACTTGCAGGAAGTTTCATTTTGGCTAATGACCAACATTGACATAGATAGATATATAAGCCAGCACCCAAGTTCATTAAGTCAAGTAAATTAATTTGTGTCCCTAAAAGCTGGTCATCTTATTTTCCGATGGGACATCAGGCATACAAGTCCAAAGATCTGAGCAGTCAATTTAGTATCCTTAAGCATTTTCAATAGCAACTGTACAGGAATTTGTATGTACAACACACACCAATTAACAGAGAGGAAATCCTGAAGAAAAAACAGCTAGTGGAAGCAGTATGCACCATCCATATGTAAAATACTACACATGCGCATACCACTACCAGTCATCTAACTGAACATTACATAAGCACATGTATCATGTATGGTGTTTAGTTGCAGTGATACAACAGCCAGCAATAATAAGTACAAATAAACAAAGATAAACCCTTACATAAAACCACCATCTTAAAAGAGCATAGAACCTCAATGAGAGTTCCTCTTCCAGTCTTACTAGTCTGTGATAGATTTAAATAAGGGCGTAAATAAAAGATTGCACGATTAAACTTCTAACAAATAATTAACCATCATATGAATATCATCATATGAATATCATTCAACACAGATAATTAACAATAATTAACCATCATATGAATATCATCATATGATTAAACTTCTAAGTTCTAACAAGCTCACACGTAATCCAAGCAAGTGACACGGTCTTAGCTAATCATGGTACCAACTGAAATGACCGGCATTGTACTAAAGAGCTAGATAGGCATTACACCAAAAGTCCAAAACAAGTTCTTCCAGAAAAACTACAACCAAGACCTATCGCTGCTTGATCTCACCTTCCTCTTCTCCCATAGCCCCGCCCAAAGCACTATCCGTGATCATCCCTCACAAAACAAAGGAAATGAGAGAACTAAATTATGGAACAAGGTAAAATAAAGAATGTCAAAGCAAGTGCAAAACTGAGAGAACTAAATTATGGAAAGCATTCAATACCATCTATATTCCACATCTTGCAAATAATTTGTCATAAACCATGACATCACACAAGAGCTATGTTTCTAAGCCTAATGTATGCGCTTTCGAGGAAAATAATATGAGCAAATAAATGAAGATAGGAGCATCTGTTGGACACAATGAATAATTAGTGACTATAATTATAAGATGAGCAAACCATTTTTTTTCGTTCTTTCAACAAGCAATTTCAAAGAAGCTTCATCCCATATTTTCAACAAAAAGATATTTTTACTGTGATGTTCCCGCAGTGGATCTAGCTAACCTTGCCTATCACATGTAATGGAAATTGATGGCTTACTTGTTAGTGAACATATATGCAAATAAGATTCAATAACCAAGTCTTGCATTTTTGAAGGGCCATGTCGTTTTTCAAAGACAATCATAAGTAGCATACTACATATAAATATGATTAACCATAAAAAGCACCTTATATCAAACTTTGTAAATTATGTGCTAGTGCTTAATTAAAGCAAATATATCACAACGTTGATTAGGATTACTGAATTAGTCAAATCGAACAAACACTTCTAGCAAGAATCATATCATTGACAATTTGTCATGTTTCTAATTGAAAATTCGATATGGCAGCAATATTTAACCATTACAACATAAATATGAGAAATATTTAATCATGAAGCAATTCTTAACAAGAACAAATATGACATACAAACTTACTCACATAAGTGCAATAACCATATAAGTAATAGGTTCCATCCTACCAAAACACCCACAAAATATCTCTTTTCCTGTTGACAATCAACAAATAGCTTCAATATAAATTATGGAACCTCCAGCAATCTAACTCCCACATAAAACTTACCTGATATAGAAGACTAATTGCTACCCACTACTGAAATGGCTATAGCAGTCTCAGTTGATGACAAAGGGATGGAATTAGCATAATCCTCCTATGCAAGACAGCAAGAGCCAAGAAGTAAATATATATTAGATACACAAATCAATTATGTGGTAAACAACAACATCCATGAACTTACCAAATCCTTTAGTTTGTGGTGACCTCCTCTAATCCAACACTATACCATGGCACACTTTTGCCAACACATGGTACAGTCGGCAAAAGTCATCTTCTCCAACCCAAAAACCGCTTAAAAAGTTTAGCCGACGGTAACTAAACAAATGGTAGAAGAAGTCGGCTTAGGCTTTGCCGATGATGATAGCTTTGCCGATGATAAATTGTTGGCAAAGATCTAAGTTTTGCCGACAGCCCAATCTTTGCCGACAGCTTGGTTTTTGCCTTAGCCCAATCTTTGCCGACAAGCTAATATGAATTGCCGACACTTTACTTGTTGGCTAATCATTTTTCCCTCATAGACCAAAGCTGGTTTTCTACACAAGTTTTGTGTTTCAAAGGTGCCAAAGACACATGACATACAAATTAATTAAATATGCAATATATACGTAACCAATTCCACATTATCCACCATTGAATTGACATACACACTTGTACATGCAAATAGTGCCACTCACATATATAACCATATACATGCACAATCACAGCTTAAATAGTTAAGTTGCACATCACATAAGCTAAGTTGATACACAATCACCATATACATACACAATCACAAACACATGACATATGTGGTTTGATAAACATACATTTTACCGCCTTGACGATTAAGATATTAACAAAATATACAATTTATTTCATCCAATTGATACACTGATGGACTTTTTTCCCAACTCCAAAGGAGTCAAGTCTAGCATCTACATATTAACAAAATACAATCTCTTTCTTCCAATTGGTGGATAAAAGCTATTCAACAAGAGCTACCTCATCGGGTAATTCATACCTCATTCGGATCAACTCCAAGATACCAAGTGATCAAGAAAGTGCCAAAACAATGGAAAATAATGCAAAATCATTGGCTCTTTGGTGTCAGGCATGGTAAGGTTCAGCACTTCCCGATAATCGCAAACTTGATGACTATTCACTTGACCCACTATTTCTTGATGATGAATCTGCAATAAGTTAAGAATATATAAGAAAATAATTTGATGCTTCATAAATGTACAAAAAATAGCTCGCTAATAAGACCTACATTTTCCTCCATGACTTCTTTTCTTTCCCCGACAAAGACTCGACAAAGGAATGGACCATCCCAAATGACGCAAGTTCCCAAGTTGTGATGAATCTTCATGTATGGATATCCCTTGACTTGGCTTTAACTCCACTTGACAAATGGCACATATGAAGAGTTTGAAAATATTTCAACTCGGGTATTCGTAATCCAAATTGAGTCAATGTAAACAAAATATGAACCATATGTACAAGTCCGACACAAAACTAAAAGAATTAAGTATGTTGATCGACAATATTGTGTTCATCGAGGATGGCCTTTAATGAAGCAAAAAATAATGCAATTTTGTTTCTTGTGAAAAGTGCGTGAATAAACAAGTTGTTTAAGGCCCACAACGAAGAAACATGTCTATCGATTTCATGCTTTTTTATTAAAATTTGTAAGTTGGAGTCATAACTCTAGTATGAACAAGCTTTGTGGTCGAACACTAGAGCTATGTTAAATTGTAACTAAAAATAGCTACTTACCATATATCCCGAGGACAGATCAATATTAAAAAATCATGAAAATGCATGTTGAGCAAGATGCAATTTTTCTATTGTTATTCTACCAAGATTCTCAATGTCTCATCCACGCTACGGCCAATAGCAAGGTTATTAGTGGTAGAGTGCTGAATCACACCCTCCTTACCAATGATGAATAATCCTCTCGAGCAATTCCCCGCAAAATAACATTAATGACTCTCATGACATTTTATAACACGAAGGAAAGACACAAATGAAAGCAAATCATCCAAAGAAATAGTGGATCATATAAAAGTATGTAACCAACTGGTGGTAAGTCAAAACAAGAAGATACCCGATAAGGATCAAGACACCAAAAGACTTTGAAATTGATTTGGTGACATCGTAAATCAAGGTATTTCAGATCACCAAGCCCACCAGATTTCGTTCTGTCTCGCACCCATGCAAGATGGGAAAACTACAAGCAAAGTATATTTCAAATGTCAAGTCAAGAGGGAGACACTAATGAAGCATAGTTTGTGGTTACTTATTACTCCACACAAGAATAGAGAATAATAACTATAAGACCATAAAGTGCAACACTTAACACGTAAAAGAAGAAAAAAGAGAAACAGATAGCAAGATCGCTCAAAAACCAACCACTAGTTAAAACTGAAGTTAATAGTCTTCCGGATAAGTTGAGTATAGCAAAGACATCTTCTCAGAAGGGAAAGCAGATTATAAATATGTTAGCCATACATCATTCTCAAAGGAGTTGATGAGCATATTCAACACATTGAATCGGTAATTTCGCTTTTTTTCTCTCGATTCATACAGAGCATCACTTTACTTTTCATATTTCCATGACATAATACATGACACAAATTTGAATTTCAAAAATTATGGAACTAAGCTCCAACATTGTGGCATTGCAATGTTAGCACTTACGCCGAGAGGTTCCCGGACTTAATTTTTCACTTTAAGAACAAGAGAACACACGTAATATTCACTGCATAAACAGAGGAACACTTGGTTAATTTCTAAATGGCGCATGCTTATCTAAGCTAGATAAATAGTTTCAAGAGAACAACTACATGTTCAGATGGCACAGAGGTATGTTATTCTGACTACAACAGGGCAACGGATGCCTGAACAAACTCATTTATCCAATGGGTGGTATAACTGTAACTATATGGAAAGTCATGCAAACGAAAAGTAACATACCACACTATCAATTGAAACACCAAGAATTTCGTATTTATCTTTTCGAACTCTTCATATCTCTGCGAAAGCAAGAATCTCGCAAAGTTTATAAAAAAGCATTTCGTAATGCCAAACCCAAATTAAGCTTTGCTCTGCAAGGAGCACAAGATGATTCCTCAACGCATCAGTGATGTATGAATGTGAAGTCCAGGGTAGAAGAATAGAATCACATACTTCTTCCCAATGTAATCACATAACTTGACCTGCAGGCACAAAAGGACACCATCAACAACGACATCAATCACTAGCATCACAACCCAACCATGCATACAACTGCTACATTCACGAACCGCTATGATGGATATCTTATCTAAACTACCAAATCGAAAGCAGGTTATAGTTTCGCTCATCCAGCCTTCCAAATTGAAATACTTGATGAACAATTGCAAAGGAAGAGGAAGTAGCAAGATATATGGAGGAGAAATACTAGCAGGTTGTGCTTACTTAAGATGGTCGTCTAGACATTGCAGTGGATGGTCCATTGTGACAGGTCAAGAGGGGATGGCTGAGTAAAATTCAGGAAACAGAACATGGGTTCAAGTTATTTTTCTCCTTCCCTCGATACCTCAAGCGTAAGAAATTTCCGCATAGTGAGGTTGAAGTCAAAGATTTGAGGCGGTTTGTACCTCTACTCACCCATCTCAATAAAATTTGGGTTCGCAAGACGCTAGACTTGGTCGGAACTAACAACGATTATTTCAGTTGATTTCTTTCTTCCTATGCCAACAGATAACAATCATCCAAGTCTCTACTACAAAATATTAGGGTTAAATAGTCATGTCCCACATAGTATCAACAAGGAAAAATATATAAACATGCCCTTTGTGAGCAATTCCTCAAACACTTGGCATGCATAATGAACAAACCCTAAATTTATCTCAGACCGAGCACTCACCACAAAGAGAAAGCAAGAGGAGGGAAGGTCACCGGAGGGAGGCTGTGCGGCGCCGAATCGCCGGAGGGGAGGCACCGCCACTGCCACAAGCAGACCGCTCGAGGTGCTGCCACGGGTGCTTAGCTGCCGCTGCAGGGGACGCGAGCTGAAGGGGAGGAGCCTGCCCGGAGGGAGCCCGGAAGGAGGAGAGCAAGCGCCACGAGAGGAAGCTGTGGGAAGAGGCCGCCAGGAGCTGCTGCTAGGAGGAGTGAGGAGGAGAGGTGAGGCCAGGAGCCGAAGGAATGAGGGAGTCGGCACGGGCTCGGGGCGCAGACGGCCAGAGGCGCGAGGTCGGCCGGGGGAGGTGCGCCGGCTAGGGAGGCGACCGGAGGGGAGCCAGGGGCGGCGCCAGGTGCTGGGGTCGGGAGAGAGAGGCTGCTGGGGGAATTTTGGCTGGGTGGTTTTAGGGTTTTGAGGGGGAAGGCCTGCCCGCGCGCCAGTTTTTTTTTTGTGTATATCAATGCTGACAGAGTATTATGGAAAGGCCGACACTTAATATGTGGGTAGACCTATGCCGACAGCTTTATCACCGTAACATGAACGCCGATGGATTACTTGTTGACATAAGCCACCAATCCCCACAACTTATATGATGGAAATTGTTGACCTTTGTCGACAGATAAGTTGATTTGCATTACACCACCTTTCCCAACTAATAATTGTTGGCAAAGGTGTGTCATGGTGTAGTGCAACTAGATGCACACACCAAAGCTTGCATGCTTGATGGAAGCATAGAGCTACGATAATCATCGACCACCGACCTCCCAGACTAAAAGTCGATTCGATGAGACCTGTGGTAATGGGAATAGTGAGAACATCTTTGGCCATTCTAGCCATTATCGGATATTTTAACTCATTCATTCTCCACCATTTAAGTATATCAAATCCTTCCACGGGAATAACTTCAACCGTTCATCCAAGTACTTTCTTAACCGCTTTGAAGGATGACTAGCATGTTGAGCTTTCATAAACTCTGGAATTGGCTAACAGCTGAGAAAGCACTCATCGAAGTATTATCGATGTACCAAGACATTGAGAAGAAGAATCGGTGTTCTTCAATGTTGATATGCTTTTGTTATATTCACTTTCATATATAGCATACAACTCATCCAAAGGTAGATTGAATAGATGCAAGTTTTTAGGAAGATCATTTTTCGAGTACAAAGAAGGAAATGTGAACTAAATCATGCCCATCTTAAATCTTGGATCTATAATTGCAGCAATTGCAAACAAAATATTGCATTCTCGGGCCCCAATACTTATCAAACTTCAGATCATTGCATCACCATTTTTCTAAGAGATTCATCTCTCGATAGTAACAATTGATCTAGTGCCTTCTTAATATCGATAATATGAGGATAAAACAAGTTGGAGGTAGGGTACTTTGAACCAGAGAACTCCTCTCAGAGCTAAGTGAAAAACACACAACACATCTTTGACTTGTTCATACAACGCCCAATCCAGCTTCATGGTTGCCACCTATAGTTAGCATCTCCAAAAAGATACACATCAAAGGCAGCTCTATAATGAAAAGCGAATCTAGCATTTTGTATGTTGAACCCCACCTAGTGCACACATCAAGAACCAACTTTTTTGCGCCAAGGTTAAGAGAATCAATATCGGCATTGAACTTGTACGTCCGCTATTAGATTTGGATGTATTTGATAGTCTCTCTAACTTTGTCAATTAAAGGTTGAATAATCTTCATACCATCTTGGACAACTAAATTTAGAATGTGAGCACAACAACGATTATGAAGGAACCTCCCATTAAACCAAAGTGCACCTCGGTTTGTAAACTTGGCAAGCAACAATTTAGCAGCAACATCATTACTTGAGGCATTATCAAATGTGATGCTAGCTATCTTATCCTCAATTTTCCATGCAGCCAAACAATCAGAAATGGCATTGCAAATGACTACACCAGTGTGGGGAGGCTCCAGCTCTAAGAAGTTAATGACACGACAATGCATTGACCAATCTGCATCTATGTAGTGAGCAACTAGGCTCATGTAACATAGTGTTTGATTAGACGTCCAAAGATCACAACTGAGGCTTATCTTCTTAATGTACTTAAAACCCTTCTTCAATTGTTCCTTCTTAGATTCATACAGCTTCATGCATTCATTTCTAATAGTGACTCTAGACACCTTTTTGTATGCAGGATTTAGTGATTTTAGTAAAGTATTAAACCAAGTATACTCCACAATATTAAATGGTAACTCATGAACAATGATCATCTTGCAAATGAGTTCACGAATTTTTGCAGGATCATGATAACCAGGGCAACCACATAAGGAGTTTCAAGATCAACATCACCTTCCTCAAGCTACGGAAATTGATGGTCTTTTGTTGGTTGGATTTTGTTGTAGCTTGTAATAGTCACACTCGATCAAGATGCCTCTTGAAATGTGAAGTAGTACCACCGCTTATCTTTGATAGCAAACCTCCACATGCTTTGCACTTCATCTTGCTTTCCATCTCTCCTCTTTTTCTTCGATGCAACTTCACATTCCTCAAAGAAGTTCCATATTATGGACTTCTTCTTCCTTGTAGGTTTCACGGTCCATCCTCTTGATCAATGTCTTGTTGATGTGCGGTGCTTCTCCTTGGTTTTTGGTTCTCTTCTCCTTTGCCGTGAATCAATAGATTGTTGTGTTGATTGCTGATTTTCGACATCTAGAACAATTTGTATAGTGTTAGCCAATTTATCATGCTCTTTATATTAAATTTGAAACTAGAGGAAACAACCAAGTGCAAGTAAATATTCATTTAATCGAGGATGAGGCATACAAAAATTCAATACAAACTAAGGCAATAGTAATTGTTTGAATTATCGAATATAACTTGATAGTTTATAACCCTAAGTGTTCATATTTCTTTAGACCGCAATATGAACACTTAGGTTATTAAGCTATCAAGATTAATATGCAAAGCATGCCTAATCAAGATTCTTTCTTGGATTATGGTAGTATGAACTTTGTAGCGTGTTTCTAAACCGGTTTTATAAGTTTTAACATTTAGATAGGTTATTTTATTAATCGATGAAATAGTATAAATGATCATAATGTTAACGTTAAATCTGATCAAGTTTCATTTAAGTTTATTTACTTTCATATTACAAGATAATTGAACCATATTTTAGACATTAGCCGATGGCTCTAGGAATGTTTTAAAGTTAATTTTACCATATTTTGTATTCATCCGAGATGTTGTTTATATGAATGATTACTAAGGTCTAATATGAATATAGTTCAAGTTTATACAAACATATATTATTTTTGCATACTTATGCTCTTTATGATCGTAAGGCAAGCAATGTATATTAGTATTAGTATACATGATGGTTTACATGAATACGCTGCTATACACTAGTATCTAACATCAAGAAGTTATATAAAGGTATACAACCAAATGAAAGAATAATTACATTGAAGAGAAAAGATAACTGATTCAAAGACAATGAAAGAGTAATTACAATTTGGTTACGCCTAACAGATAAGACCAAAGTAATTTTGATGTCAGATTATGCTAAGCTCAGAAAAGGAGCTATCAAAAGGGTTCAAAGATCAGACTTGGTGTCTATTTAAATATTCAGAAACTAAGAAGAAACAAAGTATGAGACAATTATCAGAGAAGAAAACCTAATACTAATGCATTTGACTAAAAAGCTCAAAGAAATAGCTCACTTTGTCTATCTTGGAGTAGGTGTTCTTCGTGGTTGCCGACGATGTTCTTCGTGGTAGCCGGCAGTCGTCCGACTATCAAAGCAGAGGAGGAGTGTCGTCCAGCCGGTCTAGGGCTCCAGGCTCCGGGGGAAGATGCAAATCAGCAAGGCGTACAAACCCTAGCAGCCACACAGGGGAAATCGAACCGGCAAACCGTAGCAACAACCACGCGAAATGCCGTTATGTCGCCCACCAAAATACGTTGAGAATCAACACAATGAATCAAGGTAAACCGAATGCTCACAATTTTCCCGCAGCCTCGCAATGTGCCGGCTAGCTCCGCCTCCCTTCCTTCGAAGTCCGAACCCCAGACTGGTGGATCGACGGGCGAGGCGGCGAGCTGCTCGAGCTGAGGCGGAGACTCGGACTCGCGGCCCGCGGAGTGGCGGACGGGGTCAGGGGCTTAGGGCCTCAGGAGTCAGGAGGGAGAGGGATTGATTTAGGGTTTCGCATTTTGGGGAGGAAGCCAGAAGGGGATCGGGGGAATGAGGGAATCGGGGCACTCCGTCCACCCGCCGCTTTGGGTTCGAGAGGGCTCAGCCGGGCTCTGGGCAGCTCTGGAGATTTGGTCTGGTCCGGTCTCGTCACTCACTCACCTCGAGTCCTCGCCCCGGCCCTAGTCTCACGGTCCTCACTCACCAAATTTCTCACGGCCAATGAGCCTGCACGAATAGTTCGAGCTCGGGCTCACCAGCTCGCGAACTTGAAGTGAGGCTCGAGCTCGGTTCGCTTAGGCTCGAGCCGAGCTCAATCGAACTCAATGAGCCGAGCTTGGACAGTTTATAGCCTCGAACTTTTTTACAAATTTCTACTACCAAGTATTGGTGTGGGTTCCGGATGGACGGGTAGACTCACATGGCTCAAGAGGGGCCCCGAGGGCTAAACTTTAGAGGGCAAGATCTGGGTTTAGACATGCATTGTAAAGGCTTTGTAGTGATCTCTCTCACGCGACACCAAAGGAAGTGTGTTCAGAGCGCTTGGCACTAAGAGATAATCATGTCTTGTGGGTAAAGCTGTACAACCTCTGCAGAGTGTAAAACTATTCGAATAGCCGTGTCCGCGGTCATGGACAAGCCCGGGGATTTCACATGGGGTATAGAGTGTTTTCTTGAAATGTGGAATTGTTAGGATGTGAACGGGGAGTTCACTGTTGTTTTGTTGTCTCAAGCTATACTGTTGAATTGTGTGGTTGATACTTGTTTCGAATGATGTAGGGTGATGCCTCGTCATTCTGTTCATGTTGTCTACCATTGATTTACCAGCTACTTATTATTGTTTTCATCAATATGCCTTCAATCTATTTATTGTATTTAAATTCAAGTTATTGCTTTCTGCAAATGAACCATATGGCTATCCTTTGTCAAGCCGTGCATGAAAATATTGCATCATTTCCCTACGACTTGCTGAGTACGTTTTGTACTCACGGCTTTATATCCTTGTTGTTCAGTTGCTGAGGAAGGACCAGGTAATGAATACCAAGAGGAGGAGTCCTATGAAGACTACGTCGACTAGGATGGCGTTTCCCTAGACGATTGTCAGTGGCATGTCGAATGGCCCAAGTTACTTTATTTCCACGGCAACAGTTTTATTTGTTTCTTAAGCCAGGAGGAATTGGTGTATGAACCTTGACCATAAGGTCGTTTGCTCTATTCAATAATAATTTGCTTCTTCTTAGTTATTTCGATGTATGGAATGATATGTCATCTATGTTTCCACTGTGTGCACTAGCATGATCCTGGACTAGTGCAATATACACAGAGGGTTTCGGATTTGCATATCCGGGTCTCGACAGTGAAGAACCTTTCCTGTTCTCTGGCGCATGTTTGCTGCCCCCGTCTGCAATCAACTAGACCATGTACTCCACGGTGAGGGTCTCGCCACCACTGTTGGATTCAACATTGTCCCAGTTCCATCTTGTCGCCTCATCGAACATGACATCTCGTGTAATGTGAACCCGCTTAGCAGCGGGATCATACACACGACACGCCTTCACGCCACTCGTGAGCCCATGCACTATTGAGATGTCAGCAACTGCTGAGTTTCTTGAGCTAGGGCTTTGCTGTCTTCTTGTGAGAGACGCAGCTAAACACGCAGAAGAAGTGCACGTTCGGCTTCTCGTCGCGACAAGAGAGAGGACTGAAGTTATTTACTTTGCCCAAGAGGGTTGATCCTTAAATGCCAAAGACACGGCCTAATACACACAACAACATTGGTACCATTGTACCCATCACCAGACCACACTTGGGCTGGTCATCGGTTAGGGGTTGGGCCAGCTTCCACCTTCCGTGGTCTGCCCAACACTGTCCCCTAACCGTAGCAGATTTTGAAAATACGCCCCAAGTCAAGACTCGGGGGTTTTGAACAATAGTTCGTAAATGTGAAAGATTATTATAGCTAATCTACGGTGGTTCATTAATGATAACCTAGGGTTAACAAGTGAATATGGCATAATCAACATGGTTTCAACAAGGAAGTGGGTTCTAACTAATCAAGTCATTCTAAATTAGATCATTTTTAGTTCTCTACTCTATTTATAGACAATAATGCAATAATGAAAATTTACAGTATTTATACAGAAAATGGGATCAACATGTTCAAGGGGTGCGGCTTGCCTTGCGGGGTCGAGGTTTCTCTTAGAGGGAAGTAGTCGATGTCGTGTCTGGTCTCGAACGATACTTGCTCTTGGTACAGCTCGAAAGACTGCTTCTGCTCTGGGATTCGTGCCGATGGTTGCTCCGACATCGGATCTAGCACGAGGAAACGCAACCAATAAATAAACGAATAAAAAATAACCAAAGAAAGAAAAACGGGAAAAGAAGCAGAGAGAAAATAGCCGGAACAGGGTTCAGGGGTATTTCTAGAATTTTCTGGACTTGGTTTGGCAAAACAAAGATTATTTTTGGACTCAGTGGCTCGAACTGTTTAAGAATATGTATTTTTGGCTATTTTTGGATTTTTGGGATTTTTGGGGATTTTTCTAGAATTTTATTGATTTTTAATTTATTTTCGGATTTATTTGAAAATTGAAATCCAAAATAAAAGAAAAAGGATTTTCGGAGTGGGCAAGACAGGTTACTTCGGCCCAAAGACTATACTGGTCCACGATGTCGTTTAGGCGGGCACGCACCATCATGGCCATGCTGGCAAGCACTGGCCGCCCAAGGACGGGCACCGAGGCTCGACAAAGTGGGACCACTGGCAGCAGATCATGGGCCTGTGTAGCGAACGGAGGGGCGGGCTGATCAGTAGGGCTCAAGGTAGAGAGCTGTGGAGGGCCTGGGCACGAGAGAGCCAGAGGCTGCCGGAGCTGGGGAAGATGGCTAGCGCGTAGGCCGAGGGAAGCCGGGGAGGGAGAAAGAAGGGGCGGGGGAGCAAGAGGAAGCTATGGCGAACCCGGTGGCGGGGAGAAATGGGGGAGCGAGGCGAGGAACAGGGCTGGCGAGGAGGAGGAAGCCGGCGGTGAAGAAGAGGTCGCGGCGCAAGTAGAGGAGAGCACGAGGGGGCGGAAGAAGTGGGGGAACAGGAGGAGTTTGCTGCAGACGTTGGGGTGGGGAAAAGAAGCGAAGCTCGGGGCTTTTTATAGATCGGGCACGGAGGAGAGAGGAGTGGTGGGGAAGAGAGAGGGAGCAATTGCTTAACAAGGAGGACAATGAAGGCCACGCAAGGGATTCACACAAGAACAGTGTGCAACGGGACGGGGTGACGTAGGTGAGGCGAGATTCACGGGCGAGGCGACGGGACAATGAGCAGACTCTGACCGGCTAAGAAGCGAGAAGCAAGTGAGAACTCATGCGAGGAAGGCAGGGGGGGCAAATCTATGGGCAAGCGAGAGATTGGGCCAATGTTAAGCCGGCTTGGCCGGGGAAAATTGGTCATGAAGCAAGGAAAGAAAACGGCCGAGGGGAGTGGCTAATAGGCCAGAGCCGAAAAAGAAAATTTCCAAATGAGGAAAGCGGCCAAAAGGGAAACTTTCCTGAAAAGGAAAGTTTTCAGAATGAAGCAAATTAAAATTCAAATAAATTCGGGAAAATCCAAATGAAACAATAAACTCATTTTTGAAATTTTTGGGGTGTTTCGTTCTCTTTACCATAAAAAACACAATAGATAACGCCTACCTCCTGTTGTGCTTGGAGAGCATGGAGCCGAACAACACGGCAGCGGGCAAGCGAGTGCGGGAGCAGGTGTTGCGATGCCTGAGGAGAGCAGGAACAAGTGGACTATCGTGGCCAACTAGAGCGAGAGGGGTGCTGCCATTGCCGGTGAGCATAGGAGGAGCGCTACTGCGATGCTAAGGGGGGCTTCGGTGATCTTCTACGGTAGGAGAGTACGGAAAGTGACCCATCGCTTTCATGGTCAGGAACAGAACTACATTTGCAAATTCCGTTTAGAAAGAAGCCAAATTTGTAAAAATAAAAATGCTAAAAATGTGATCAATTCTGACAATGATTAGTCGAGAACATATAATAGCCACTCGATCTCTTGTTCTGGTCTAGCATAACTACTCCTTCGGATCGCAATATTTGTTTTTTGCGCAACCATGGCACAAATATTTGTCAAATTTAGTTAGGACATCTAAGAAACTTTAATACTGTAGTCGACTATGATTTTTAATACTACTGGAAACTGCAAATTCCTGATAGCCAACAAATCGTCAGCCATTTGTCAAAAATCTCGTTACAAAAATAACCGGTGGTTCCGTCGGCCATCTCGACTTTTTCCAACGGTACGTCGGTCACACAATTCGCGGAGTATATATCCGACGGTGTACACTCCATACCTGTAGGCCAAACTAACGGGTTAACGTTGCCGCCCAATTCATACCATCGAGAATTCTGAATAAAAAATGCCATAGATTTAAGGAAAAGAGGATCAGTAACATTTTAAGGGCCTCTTTATTTTAGCTTTGGATTCTGTAAAAGCTAAGTCTGGATTATGGTTTTGTAGAGAAACTGATTCTCCAAAAGCTGGAATCCAAAATCACATATGAAGTAGATTGTGGATTCTATTGTATATGGATGGGTTGGATTGTAAGAATTGGATTCTAGAATCAGGCTATTTGTTTTTTATCAACCAGGCGGTAGTATCAACCAGGCGGCACTACCGGCTTAAGATGGGCGGTAGTGCGGCCTATCGGAGCTACCTATCATGGATGTGGTAGTCTTTTTTCAGCGAAGGGTCTCTCAGGTGTTTCTAGAGTAAACGGTACTACCGGCCATCTGGGAGTGGTAGTGCTAGAGGAGCAGAACTACTGGCCCAAAAGCGCAATAGTTATTTTTCAAAGAGTCTCTTCGTGAATTTTAGAAGAAGCGGTACTACTAGCTACCTAGGAGCGGTACTACTGGTGATATTGTATTACCGGTCCTAGATGGGGTGGTAGTACTGACTTTCTAGTGATATTGTGATTAATGTTTGCATTGATTATTGATTAATGCATATTATTGTAAATAGTGCTATATGATGTGTTTCTTATCTGTGTGGTTGCAGGACTTCGAGGCTAGGTCATGGTGAGAAGGTCATACCAGGACTAAGCTAGGAGAGCTGAGATCCAAAACGGTCTTGGGACGTAGGAAGATGATTGAGGTGGGGAAGTGGTTGCAAGCAAGGAGACAAGGAATCAGAGCGTAATGCACTGGTGATGGACATGATGGGCAACAACATAGACCGGGACTAGGCTGAAGAAGTTAACGTCTTGAATGGTCAAGGAAGCCGATACTACCATAGTGAAGCAGAAAAGGACACGTGGCGGTCAAGTGTTTTGGACCCGTTTGCAAGCAAGGACAGTTCGAGAGAGTCTGGACGCGTAAGAGGTATGGCAACAAGTATTTGGGCTCATGTGGAAAGAGCGAAGCATGTCGATGTTTCGAGGAGAATGAAAACTGATCGTGGGGTAAATTGGTAATTTGTCTAATGCCGACGGTCGAGACGGTTTGGAAAACCGCAGTAGTGGCCTAAGTGGTTTAGGTCATGCCAAAGTGGAGTTGGCATATATGTGTTGGCTGTATTGAGAAGCGCACTTGTGTGAATGAAAAACCCATTAAGAGTGTTGGATTTTGGTTAGCCCATGTAAGAGTGGATAGTATCCACTTACGTGTCCAAGTCTAGGGTTCAGGTTATCTCCGTTATATAAGATTTAGTGGGAGGTTTGGCTCTAAGCTTTGAAGATTCCTTAGGAGTTTTACCCTTAGGTGAGAGGTTTTGTAATCCATCCTCATGCTCTAAAATAAAGATCAATTTTATACTCAAAATTTGGCTTTCCTTCTTAACCTTCCTCCTTGTTTATTGATCTTTTTTGTTAGATTCTTTTTCTCTTGATCATGTGTTGCCAAGGATGAGTGATTGATGGATGTGTCCTCTAGAGATCATCACCCAATCATTTAGGCAAGCTCTCATGATTATCAATAGATTTTTTAAGAAACTGGGTTTTTTGCTTGAGAAAGAAAGATTTGATGTAGATCTTGAGTTTGCACGCTGGAGGGTAATCTCTTTGGGATTCTTGCTTGCTATGACATGCGGGAGACAATCTAGGTCTATCTTAATTTTCAAATCCCCACGAGTAAGCTTAAGGCAAAGTTTTATTATTGACTCAGTTTTAGTGCAACCATCGGTAAATTCAAAAATGTCAAAACTTTGACGTCTATCCTTGCGATTGCGGGTTGGAATAGGTTCCCATAGGAAGGTGCATACAAATTTTCACGATTTTTGTTCAATCGATCAAAAAATACATCGATTTTAGTTTTTGAAGTCGTGTTGATTTACCATTCATTTTCCTATTTTTATTGTTCACCAATATTGTCGCTACATGTAACATCCCAAATTTTGCATTTCTGGATTTATTGTGCTTTTCTTGATTTTTTGGGATTTTATTTATTTCTTTTAGTAATTATTTAATTAGGTCATTTGTTGTCTTCTATTTATTGTGTGCAATTTGTTGATGATGTTTTATTGGAAGTATTTTATTTGGGTTCTATTTGCCTCAAGGTATTTTCTGGAATTTTTCTGCATTTTTCCGGATTTTATCGCTATTTATTTTGGTTTATTTGATTTTTTAGTTTTGTTTTAATTCAAAAATACATTTAAAATCCCTCAATAGTGTTTGGGCCGAATCTCCTCGGTCCGGCCCAATTCCGAGCTCAGCCCAGCCTGTCCCACCGAAAACCCTAGCGCGCCACCGTTAGATCTTCATCCAACGATCGCTGTTGCGCCGCGTCTTCGCCAGCTGTTGACCTTCCAATCTAGCCCGCGTGTACGCACAAGATGCGGCCACGTCGACCCCACCGTATCACAGCCGGATTCGTCGCGCCACCGAATTCCCGACGCTTCGAATCCTTGTCGTCAGCACGCACGCCCCGAGCCCCCTATTTATTGCGCCGCACGCGTCCGCTGTAACCCGAGGCAAGCCGCACTCAGAGCCCTAGCTCGGCCGCCCGAGACACCACCGCTCGCCAGATGACCTCGCCGGAGTCCCGGCCTTCCGCCGCCTCCTTGCACCGCTGCGGTCACCTCCGCCGCGCTCGAGGTCGCTGCCGAGTTGCCGTGTCGAGACGCTCCAACCGCGCCACTACTTGTCGCCAGAATCGCTTCAGCGCCGCTGCGAGTCAACTTCTTCCTCTCCGGTGAACCCCGAGCCGTCGTGCCATCGCTACCACCGAGCTCCGGCCCGCCGCCGATCTTCAATCACCAAATTTCAGATCCTCGCCACATTGTCACACCAACAGTAAACCCCATCTTCATCTCTTAGCCGTTGGATTTAATCGAACGGCGTAGATCGCATCGTGTAGATCTGTGTAGATTCAATTTCAATCATTCGATCTTGATCCTAGGGTGTTAGATTAGCCGCGTTGTTTGCATCGTCGCCGCCGTCCGATACGCGCCGGTCGGTCCAGATCGTGTCGCGTGTCGCGCCCACAGTACCGCCAGAGCTGCATCGCATCGGTTCATCTCGGCCGTTCATTTTGAACCAAACGGACGAGATCGCACCGCAAGACTGGGCGACCCCGTGCCGCCGCTGTCATGCGTAAATCAAGAGTCATCGCCGCTAGTCTCGCCGACGCGTTCTCGATTATTTCTGGCCGTCCGATCCAGATCCAAAGGTCGCAGTAGCACCACGCATCGAGTCTGCAGTAGATCTAAGTCGCTTCGGGATGATCAATCTCGGCCATTCATTTTGAATCGAACGGGTGAGATTGCTTTGAGTTTCGGTCAATCGCGTTGCACCGCTGCGGTCATGCCGTGATTGGTTCAATTGCATCGATGACGCCATGCCGTTAGCCTGTTTGCACGCGCAAGATCCGTTATCCACCGCACCCGAGTCATGCCGTAGACCGGGTTCATGTGTCGAGACCGTGGCAGCCTTTGGTTGCGATGCGTGTTAGCGTGTGATTGGGCCACGTGTCATGCTGACGTCAGCGATGACGTCATAATTAATTTTTCGTATAAAAATAATTTGGCCAAAAATTCATTTCAGTGCTGACATCATCAGAGGCCATGCTGACGTCATAAATGGGAATTTCCCGTACAAAAAATAAATCGGATAAATAGGAGTTTCTTATTTATAGGGTTTTCTAATTAATTAAAACTTCGAAAGGCCATATCTTTTGTGTCCAAACTCCGATTGAGGTGATTCTAATTCCTAAAAATTTGTAAAATTGTGCTCTATTTATTAGTGAATTTTATTTAATTTTTGGAGTTAATTTTGCTCTCTGTTTTAGTTATTTATTGCTTTTTCATTCGTTGCGCGTAGACGTCAAGTTGCCGGGAGAGTTTGTGATTGAGGAGCCAGCACTCGATCAGGTTGCAGAGCAGGATCCAGACCCATTCGAAGGTAAGTCGTGCTTTGACCATGTTGATCCTATGTTTAAATGATATGTTGTTTTAAATGTTTTGCATATATTCAATTATTAAAGGTTTGCCTTAAGTTGGGAGTAGTTAATCGTCTACTTGAATTATATCTACCTTCGTCATGTCGTATGCCTTAATTCATTTGTCACCCTAGATCGGTTTGATAGTAATTGGTAGCTAAATATGCCAATGTGGGTAGCTAGAACGCAAGTAGAATGCTTAGCCATGCAACGAGTCATTATCTCATGATCAAATGTTTAATATTGCTTAATGACTATGGAACATGTTTATTAATTGTGTGTCGGTGCTGTCACACAAGGTTGGAATTGTTGATGGCACGTGGTGCATGGTAAATCAACCGGGGCGGTAAAATGATTTAGACCGAGGCAAGTGGCATGGTTTTGTGGTGAGCCAATGTTAGCACGTGGGCGGTCGCATTTGCTTTTTATGATAATTGTGGTTTGGACATGATGGTTTTGGTTAGTCTTGCCTTGGTCAATTAAGGACTTAACCTTACAAGAATTTGAACTGAGTCATTCATACAACCACAAATCTGGAATGGGACAAACATAGCTGATTAATTTGTTGAGTCTAAACTTTGGTACTATTGTGGTGGTGTGAGGCCCGGGCAGTGGTAACCAGTCCTCACACGGGTTGGCTCACATGGCGCAAGAGGGGGGTCCTGGATGTGGTAACCAGTCCCACCAGTGTTGAAAGCTTAACGGATAGTACTGGGTTTAGATAGGCATTGGAAAGGCTTTGTTATGGTCACTCGCCTTGGTGGTGTTTGATTATAGCTTGTGGGTAAAGTGTATAACCTCTGCAGAGTGTAAAACCTATTCGAATAGCCGTGCTCACGGTATTGGGCATTGCTCGGTGATTATAGTCAAGGGTTAGATTTTTATTAAATAAATGTGGTGATGGAATGTTGGAATATGGAAATAAGGATATGAGTTGGACATTGAAAACAAATGCAAAGCTATTACTGTTATTATTGTTTTACTATCTTTCAATCTATTTATGCTATTCTTTCGTAAATGTTGTTTATGCTATTCTTTCGTAAATGTTGTTTATGCAAAGTAACCTTGTAGCCTTCCTTTATACTAAACCATGCATATAGTAAGTAGAATTGTATTCTGTGCACGGCTTGTTGAGTGCTTTATGTTCTCACCCTTTGCCACCAACATCATCAGTTGAGGAAGAAGCACCGCAGATTTGAGGAGTTCCAGGAGAAGGTGAACAATTAGGGAGCGAGCCTTGTCAGTTGAATGTGGCAGTTAGGGATGGCAACAGGGTCAATCCCCGCCGGGGAGTGCCTCCCCGTCCCCGTCCCCGTGATCCAAAATTTTCCCGCCCCGCCCCTGCTCCACGCCTCGGGAGAAAATCCCCGCCCCCATCCCCTGCTCGGTATCGGGCCTGCTTCGGGACCCATCCCAGCGAAAATTTCACATAAGAGAAGAGCTCTTATAGTCATTTGAACTCTAAAATCATATCAACAGACAAGGAAAAAAAGAATACATGCATTCATTGAAGATTATGTTGTCCCGTTTATGAAAATATGAATATGATGGGCTAGAGAATATGTTTGCAATCTAATAACTAAATTGAACTAAATTAAATTTGGATCCCCAATCGGGTCCCCGTGGGGAAAAAATTCCCCGTCCCCGTCCCCGCCATCCCCGACGGGGGAAAAATTTTCCCCGTTTCCATCCACGCGGGGGGCGATTTCTTTCCATACTCGTCCCCTAATAGAGGAATTCCCCACCGGGGATCGGGGAACGGGTCCCCATTGCCACCCCTAGTGGCAGTTGAAGGGTTTGTATGCGTTTTCGTTATTTCCGCTGCAGATTATTTGTTTACTTTCAGTTAGCCCTGCGTGGCGTACTCATGTAAGGTGGACCATAAGGTCATTCAACAGTTATATTAAACTTGATAAAGTCTTATTTATATTATTGTTGAGTATGATTGTGATATTCATCTATGTTGAGCATGTGTGCACTAGCGTGATCCTGGACTAGTGCGGAATACACAGATGGTCCGGATTTGCATATTCGAGTCCCGACAGAGGTGGTATCAGAGCTATACTGACTGTAGGTCAAACCCTTGTTGGTTGTCGCTTTAGGAGTGTCCAAAACTATTTTCTAAATTCAAAAATTAACTTAAGAAGTTAAAAGGATCTTGACTCGTCCATTCTTCTTGCTCTTTACCTATGCTGAATTTTTCTCTCTTTTCTTTGTTTTGAGTTGAGGTTTTGAGAGAGCCGCTTTTCTGCAAGTTGAAATGGACTGCGTTTATGGTGAGCGTAAGGGAGGATTTGTCGCTGAACTCTGGAGGATGTTGCAGACGCTACGAGGCTTTGATCTTGTGTGGTGAATGGAAAGAGGAGAGGCACGATCTGCAAGCTCACAGTGTACACTCAGAAAGGTACTATCGGGGGTCGTCCGGTCTACATCACCGCGAGGAGGGCATCCTTCGAAGCTGGGATTCAGGAGATTGCTCGCCTTGCTCTTCGCCGCTTCACTCGTGACTATGCCGTGCAGCTGGAGACCACTGCATTCAAGTACCATCCTGATGGAGTCACCGACTCACCATCATTGAGGAGAAGGACAAGGAGGAGGACAATCACACCACTGTCCACATGGCGCGTCTCATTTCAGCTCAAGAGATTCACACGAAGACCCCCAATCAGGAGCTTTCCGAAGCATATGAGGCCTTGGCAAAAGCTGAGAAGGATCTTCAGGAGACTAGGAGGATGGCTGCCGAGAGGATCGATGAATTGGAGGAGGCTCTTTACTTCAGGAAGGAGTTAGCTGATCTAGAGGAGTTTGATGAGGACCCAGAGGAGCTTGAGCCGGAGCAGGAGAGCCAAGGGTCAGTGCCATTTGATGAGACCCCAGTCATCGAACCGGCTTGCCCTGGCCGAGCCGCCTCACCGGTCACTGGTTGTGCGTATTCGGGATACCTTAGTGGGTAGGCGTAGTTGAGCCTAGTGGTAGTTGTGACTCAAGTGTGAGTCGCACGAGTCCAAGTTAGAGTCTTGCCAGTAGTCAGTAGAGTTGCTTGTTAGGTTGCTTGCAATTTCTGAGTCGTTATGTTCTTTTGAGTGTGCAGTATGCGCTGCGTTGCCCTTAGGCACTTGTGAGCAGCCATACCAAGTATTAAATAAATATAATAAAGTTGGAGTTTGGGATAAAAACCATTTTGCCCCCGCCTAAGTTCTTATATTACTTGTCTATGTTGTTTTCCCTCTTTTCTCTAAACCTTAGAGTGATCTGCAGATGGTGAACACTCGTGGAAACAATGGAGGTCAGGGAAGTGGAAGTCATCAGGATGATAACAGGAATGCGTCGCCAATTCCTCAGGTCGCACCCCAAGTGGATATGAGCAACTTTGGAGCTTTTCTTGCTACACAAACCCAGCTTATGCAGACTATGATGCAGCAGATGCAGCACTTTGCTAATCAAGTAGCGGTCAATAATGCTAATCAAGCAGCTGGCAATGGGAACCATCCATACTCGAAGCTGTCTGACATTATGAGGACTCATCCACCCACATTTTCTGGGAACGCCAACCCAATAGAAGCTGATGACTAGTTGAGGACCATAGAGAGGAAATTGTATATCACACAATGTGAAGGGAATGAGAAGGTGCTTTATGCTTCTCATCAGCTGGAGGGCACAGCTGCTGAACGATGGGAGAATTACTGCGCATCACAGGAGAACCCACAGGAGATTACTTGGGAGGAATTTTCTGTTGCTTTCCGTCAGTACCATGTTCCTGAAGGTATCATGGATTTGAAGGAGGAATTTAGGGCCATCAAGCAAGGGAGCCAGTCAGTGGCAGAATATTTGAACCGGTTCACCCAACTTTCTTGCTACGCACCTGAGGATGTAGTGACTGATAAAGCAAGGCAGTCTCGCTTCATGAAGGGACTGAATTCTGGGTTGCAAGTGGGGCTAATCACTCACACTTCTTCTGATTTTCAAGAGCTGGTGAATAAGGCCCTTATTCTGGAGGATAAGCGTAAGGAGTTGGATGACAACTGCAAGCGCAGAATGGCTCAGCAAGGAGCTCGCCAAGGGCAGCAAAAGATGCAGGTTGCACCACAGCAGTTCGTCAGGTTTCAGCCGAGGGCGGTCCCTAAAACGCCGCGGTGTTCTCGCCCTAGTGGGCGAACTTTCGATCACTGCTCGCACCAATAATGCCTTAGGAGGAGGTGAACAATCAACAATGAGATGTTGTTTTAGCTGCAATGAGCCTGGACATTTTGCCAATAATTGTCCTAAGAGAGGAGGTGTCACACCTGTACATTTCAACCTTGGATCAACGCCAGCCAAGACACCTGCACCAGGAGGAAACCGTGGAGCTGTTCAGTCTGGAGCCACCACTCAGGCCACGGTGAGGGGTCATGTCAATCATATCACGACTGATGAGGCCCAGGGAGCAACGAATGTCATACTGGGTAAGTTTCTGGTTAATTCAGTACCTGCTACAGTTTTGTTTGATTCTGGAGCTTCGCATTCTTTTGTTTCTCGAGATTTTGTTGTTGGGCATGGGTTAGAAGTTAAGAATCTTAAGTGCATGCTTTTGGTCCAATCTCTTGGATCAGAGTTGCGTTCTAACCTGGGATGCATGGGAGTAAGGATGCTCATGAATGGAATAGAGTTCCTAGCGAACCTTATTATCTTGCATACTCAAACCTTAGATGTTATTCTCGGGATGGATTGGCTATCTAAGCACAGGGTCGTGCTAGACTGTGGTAGAAGAGTAGTGTCCATTGAGAGCCCAAAAGGCAAAAAGGTGGAAGTTCAAGCAATTGCAGTTCTTAATGGTCAAATGATGGTTAATAGCGTAAAGGCAGCCAGCATTGAGGAAGTACCGGTTGTGAATGAATATCTTGATGTTTTCCCTGAAGAGTTATCTGGAATGCTACCTGATCGAGATGTTGAATTTGTGATTGAATTAGTGCCTGGTACAGCCCCAATAGCTAAGAGACAGTATCGGATGCCGACGGATGAGTTGGTAGAAATGAAGAAGCGGCTTGAGGAGTTGTTGAAAAAAGGTTTCGTGAGGCCAAGTTCGTCGCCATGGGGACCGTTTGTTTGTTTGTTCGGAAGAAGGATGGGAGCATGAGGATGTGTATTGATTATCGAGCTTTAAACGAGGTAACCATAAAGAATAAGTATCCGTTGCCCAGGATTGATGACCTGTTTGATCAGTTAAGAGTAGCCGGAATCTTCTCCAAAATAGATCTTCAATCGGGATATCATCAGCTGAAAATTCAAGCAGAAGATATACCTAAGACAGCATTTTCCACCAGATATGGTCATTATGAGTTCACAGTGATGTCATTTGGATTGACCAATGCCCCTGCCTATTTCATTAATTTGATGAATAAAGTTTTCATGGAATACTTAGATAAGTTTGTTGTCATTTTCATAGATGGCATTCTTATATCTTCCAAGTCAGAAGAAGATCATGCAGAACACTTGAGGCTGGTTATGGAGAAGCTTCGAGCACAACAATTATATACCAAGTTTAGTAAATGTGACTTCTGGAAGAAGAAAGTGGAGTTCCTTGGTCATGTGATGACTGCTAAAGGTATTACAGTTGATCCTAGTAAGGTCGAGGTAGTGTTGCATTGGGAGCAGCCGAAGTCGGTAACCTAAATTCGGAGTTTTTTTGGAATGGCAGGATATTATCATCGATTCATAGAAGAATTTTCATCAATTGCCAAGCCCCTTACACAATTGTTGAAGAAAGAAAAGAAATTTGCATGGACGCCAGATTGTGAGAGGAGTTTTGAAGAATTGAAGAAAAGGTTGACATCTGCGCCAGTGTTAGTGTTGCTGGATATTCGGAGTAGTTTTGATATTTATTGTGATGCTTTGCGACAAGGTCTTGGATGTGTGCTGATGCAGAATGGCAAAGTGGTCGCATATGCGTCAAGGCAGTTGAGGCCACATGAGGAGAAATATCTGACGCATGACTTGGAATTAGCAGCAGTAATGCATGCCTTAAAGTTATGGTGCCACTACCTTATTGGCAACCGTTGTGAAATATACACGGATCATAAAAGTTTAAAGTATATTTTCACTCAGTCGGATCTGAATATGAGGCAAAGGAGGTGGTTAGAATTAATTAAAGATTATAATCTAGGAATTCATTATCACCCTAGAAAGGCTAATGTGGTAGCCGATGCGCTGAGCCGAAAGAGTCACAGTGTTAATATGATGATTCAAGGAAGTCAGTCTGAGTTATGTAAAGAATTTCAGAAGCTAAGATTGGAGGGGAGGATCAAATCTGAGAAGGGCAGAAGGATGATGCCAAGGTGAATTCTCGAAGAAGCACATGATTCAAAGTACTCTATTCATCCAGGAAGTGCAAAGATGTATCAGGATTTGAAATTGAGATTTTGGTGGCCGAATATAAAGCGTGAAGTTGCTGAGTATGTCGCCTTGTGTGATATATGTCAGAGAGTGAAGGCAATGCATCAAAAGCCAGCAGGTTTGTTGCAACCTTTAAAGGTGCCTGAATGGAAATGGGAGGAGATTGGTATGGACTTTATCACAGGATTACCGAGGACTCAGAGTGGGTATGATTCCATATGGGTTATAGTTGATCGTCTGACTAAAGTTGCACATTTTATACCAGTGAAGACTACTTACTCAGGAGATCGTTTGGCAGAGCTGTACATGTCAAGAATTGTATGTTTCATGGTGTGCCCAAAAAAATAGTATCAGACAGAGGTACCCAATTTACCTCGAGATTTTGGAATAAGTTGCATGAAGCAATGGGAACTCGTCTAAATTTCAAAACCGCTTATCATCCTCAAACAGATGGTCAGACCGAGAGAGTCAATCAGATATTGGAGGATATGTTGAGAGCTTGTGCCTTAGCCTATGCCACTACGTGGGATAAATGCTTGCCGTATGCCGAGTTCAGCTACAACAACAGCTATCAAGCAAGTTTGCAAATGTCGCCATTTGAAGCCTTATATGGTCGTTCTTGTCATACCCTGCTGAATTGGAATGAGACAGGAGAGTGGTTGATTTTTGGGCCAGATATTTTAAAAGAACCTGAAGAACAAATTGCCATGATCAGAGAAAGGTTGAAGACTGCTCAGTCAAGGCAAAAGAGCTATGCTGATAACCGTCGCCGAGAACTAAGCTTCGAGCGTGAAGATTTTGTGTATCTTAAAGTAACCTCGCTAAAAGGAGTGAAGAGATTCCATGCTAAAGGGAAGCTTGCACCGAGATATGTTGGTCCGTTCAAGATCTTAAGTTGCAGAGGAGAGGTTGCCTACCAGTTGGAGTTACCGCAGTCGTTGGCAGGAGTCCATGATGTATTTCATGTCTCTCAGTTGAAGAAGTGTCTTCGAGTGCCCGCAGAACAGACGCCATTGGAGTCAATTGATGTGCAGGAGGATCTAACCTACAAGGAGCAACCAATCAAGATTCTGGATGTGGCTGAACGAAGAACCCGGAATAAGTCAGTGCGTTTCTGCAGAGTGCGGTGGAGCAATCATTCAGAGAGCGAGGCTACATGGGAACGAGAAGATGATCTAAAGTCGGAGTTTCCAAACCTATTCCATAGTCAGCCCTAAATCTTGGGGTCGAGATTCCGTTAAGGGGGGAGGTTTGTAACATCCCAAATTTTGTTTTTCTTGATTTTCTGGGATTTTATTTATTTATTTTAGTAATTATTTAATTAGGCCATTTGTTGTCTTTATTTATTGTGTGCAATTTGTTGATGATCTTTTATTGAAAGTATTTTATTTCGGTTCTATTTGCCTCAAGGTATTTTCTAGAATTTTTCTGGACTTTTTCGGATTTTACCCTAGCGCGCCACCGTTAGATCTTCATCCAACGATCGCCAAGGCCGCTGCTTCGCCAAATTGCTTACCTTCCGATCCAAATCTGGTAGTACGCGACGAGATGCGGCCACATCGACCCCTCCGTATCGCAGCCAGATCAGTCGTGCCACCGAATTCCCAAAGTTCTCGAAATCTATGTCAGGCCGTTGCACGCCTCCCGAGCCCCCTATTTATTGCGCTGCCACATGTGCCGTGTAGCCCAAGGCAAGCCGCACCCGTAGCCCTAGCTCGTGCCGCACGAGACGCCGACGTTCGCCCGCACGACCTCGCCGGAGTTGTAAGTTCAAGCGCCATTGGTTTTGGTGATTGATGTAGATTAACGATTAATTCCTGTTTAATGACAAACCTAATATTTATGAGACTAACATGTTTGTTGAGTATATATTTAGTAGTCTCATATTTGGATGAAAAATGGAAAACCCAAGGTATGTATGTGTATTATTTCTAGTATTAATTGCATACTTTGGATTCAAGTTAAAGTATAAATATCCCCATGGTATTAACCACAAAACATGCATCATGTTTCCTAATCCATATATTACATGGATGCACATACTTAGGGGGAGTTTGTAATTTAACTTGAAGGTTTCAATGTATTGATCTATTCTTCATTGACACATATAAGGATCAAGACATAGAAACTAAATCCTTGAGTATATATTTAAATTGCCTAGTTATAGTATACTCGTGGTAATATAGGATATACTCCAATATAATCAAATTGAATATGTCCATATTATCTCCAAATCAATTATATCTATGCACATATACATGTGGGGTTTATTCTATAGTTGATGACTTAGAGTAATGGTCATTTCCATATAGTTCACACATTATGGATCATTACTTTTCATCAACATGAGTATATGAAAACTTATGTAGTTAATATATATACTCATATCAATTTAAATGAAAATTTAATTGAGTTCATTTGTCTTATTAATCATTAAAGAACATTTCATCATGTGTTGATGGTGTTCCTTGATTAATTAAGGACAAATGAATAGTTCTTAAGTATGATTAAGCATGTGTTGCATTATTGTACTTAAGACATGATTTATATCATTTAATTTGATTTGGGTTGTGCTCAATTGATCTAAAGGCATCCATTATGTGTTAATGGAGTGCAAGAGATAATTGAGACAACCATGCATCTTGGACTAACCATTTCCATGAGTTGTGATTGAGCTAGGTTAAGTCCAAAGGTGGTTGAGAAGATGAAACGGGACAAGGACGGTATCATGAGGTGATGGGCATCAAGAGTAGATCCCGAAAATAATGAGGAGTCGAGTGATGATCTCAGGGGAGCAAATGAGTGAAGATCATAAAGACTCCAAAGGGGATTGATTATGCGCTTGTGGCGAAGGTATAACTAGATAGGCTAAGGACTTTTTAGTCTTTGAGTCTAGTTTTATCGCCGCACTATTAAGAGGGTTGAGTCCTAGATTGAGCTTCATCATGTGTTGATGATCTCAATCCCATGTTCACTCGAGCTCAAATCTTATTTGGATTTGGTTTTTGCATAAGAGTTAACCATTTGGCATGTGTTGCGTAATGTGTTAAGCTTGTGTTTGGTTGTTGTTGCATTATGCTCGGATTTGCATGTGTTGCAAAGAAGAAGAGCGTGATGCATATGGTTTTCAGATAAAGCTTTGATTTGCATGTGTTGCAAATAGGATAAGCTATATGCTGGCTTTTATGTGAAGTTCACTTTTGCATGTGTTGCAAATGTTGAAGCTTCATGTTTCGTTTACAAAACACAAACCTTTCTTAAATCAAAGTAGTTGCTTGGAGCTAAGATTTGCATGTGTTGTAAATAAAAAGCTCATGCATTTGAGTTTGTTTTGGATTTGCTTGGAGCTAGGTTTTACATGTGTTGCAAAACGAGGATGCCCGAGCAAGTTGGATTTGGAGTTTACATGCGATACTTTGAAGCATGTGAATAGTATTTACAAATGTGTTTTGCAAATTATTTTGATCATGAGTTGATCATCACATGATTCAAGTTTTAATCTTGTTGACCCCTTGCTAGCTTGTAGTCATGTTTTTGATCAAGTCGATGTGAAGTATTTCGAGAAAATCAGATTTTAGACTTGAATGACTACATTAGAGTTTAGTTTTGATGATATTTAAAAATATATATAGTTGATTAAATCTTGAAAATGGGTGAAGATTGTAGCCCTCGTGATAAGCTTCGCATAGAATAAAAAATCACCCAAATCGGAGTTCGGAGTAAAAAGTTATGAGCATTTTAGTGGAGGTAAGACGGTATTATCAAAAAGCGGTACTACCGCCCATAGGGGCTAGTAGTGCCGCCCTTATGTAGTTATTTGCCGAGAAGGCTCTTTTGAGTTTTAGGTCGGTACTACTCACCAGTGAGGCCGGTAGTACCGCGGGTACTGTAGCAACGGCTAGTTTCAGCATTTTTAATGTCCGTTTTGCCCCCCAACAGCTAGTTTTCTTTGTGAGGCTATAAAAGGAGGTCATGGGGGGCATTTGCTGGTTGATTGAGCATTTTGGGTGAGGTGGTTCATGTGTTGAAGCTCTCATTTGTGTATTGGCTCTTGTGTGAGTATTTGAGCGGTGGTTTGCATGTGTTGCATTCCCGCAAGTTGATTTTGAGCTAAGAGTGAGACTAATTGCATGTGTTGCAATTAGAAGTGGGTTGAGAGTCTCTTGTGCATGTGTTGCACTTGAGGGAGGTCCTTGTGCATGTGTTGCACTTGGTGATCACCGGGAGCGCATTCGTTGTGCTCGGTGAAGTTCAAGCGAAGGAGCGGCTTGTTACTCTTGGAGGTTGCCGACTCCTAGACGGTGTAGGCGTCGTGCGCGGGAGCTCTCAAGGTGTGAGAAGCCCCGGCAAGTTTGTGAAGGTTCGGGTTGAGCCAACGCGAAAGCGTGAAAAACCACGTCTAGTGGAATCGAGGCGGGTGCTCGAGTGGGAGCCGGTCCAAGGGTTTGGGCTTGCCTCAACGTGGACTAGGGAGACTGCAAGTCTCCTAACACCACGGAAAAATATCGGTTGCCTCTTGTCTCTTTTTACATTCAAGCATTTACTTTATTGTATATTAATCAATTACTTGATTGTGTTAGAATTGCTTAGTATTATTTGTTTGTTCAATTTAGCAATTCTTATTTAGAGACATAATTGATCTAGTGCACTAGTGAGCCTAGTTGATTTAGGCTTTAATTGTCAAAACCTAGTTTATCGCTTCCGCATGTCCTTGATTAGGTTTTGACATAGGGGTTGATTTGAGCGAATTATTTTAGTGAGCGATTAATCTTGTAAAACGCCTATTCACCCCCCTCTAGGCGCATCCTCGATCTTACAAGTGGTATCAGCGCCACGATCACTCTCATTTTAGGCTTAACCGTCTAGAGAGTAAAAAGAATGGCGTTTAGCGGATTAGTGCACTTCACCGATTCACATATATTTGGTGGCTCTAATTATTCATCATGGAAATTATTTATGATTAATCATTTCAAATCCATGAGCCCACAAATATGGTGGATCGTAGATGTCGGCTTTTCTTCTCCACTAAATGATATTGCTCCAACTAAAGGAGAGAAGAAATGCCTACAACTCGACGCTCAAGCTACTAATGTTTTATTTAGTGTTGTGAGCGTAGAAATATTTAATCTCATTTGCAACCTCTCAAGTCTCAAGCGCTCATGAAATGTGGTTCAAGCTTCAAGAATTATTTGAATCATCCACAACAATTGAGGATTGCATTGAAGAAGAATTGTCGGTTGATGACACTTCAACGTCAACATCAAGTGATGAACCGACATCTCCATCAACCTCAACCTCCGCCAAGCGATTTACTTAATATTCACTTCCATCACAAATTCATTGCTTCATGGCAAAAGGTAAGAATGAGGTGAGTGACGATGATGAAGAGCCCTCTTATGATGAATTAATGAATATGCTAGAGGAGCTCAATGAATATCTTGGGAAGGAGAAAACAAAATATAAAATTTTGAAGCTTAAACATGAATCACTTCAAAGTGATTATAATATGCTTAAAGAAAATCATGAATCCTTCTTCTCAAAGAAATTTATAAGCCTAAGGTGGATGTAGGAATTTCTTGTGATTTAATTGATGAAATGCCTTGCTTAAATGTAAATTCTAATATTTCATCAAAAATTGACATATCCACCTCTTGCATTGATTTAATTGATATGCCTTGTAGCTCTAATTCAAATGCTAGTACTTCCTCTATGTGTATTGAGACTAATCTTGTAGAGGAAAACAATGAGCTTAAGGCCCAAGTCATTGAAGGAGAACGCGTAGGCTACGCTAGCCGAAAACAAAATTTTCTACACATTCAACCAGGATACATGCGAGTAGAGGATCATGGATCATTACCATTGGAGCACGTTAGCAGCGGAAGTAGAGTGGGTGAAGCCTCCCCGCGTGCTTCGAAGCACTGTACGTAGTCGAACGTACTCCCGACTGCTCGGCCGAGTGCTTGCGAGATCACCCGAGTGCTCGCCGAGTGGTCTCCGGTCCGCCCGAGTGCTCGCCAAGTGATCGCTCGAGTCCTTGACGCCTCTCGCCGGTGCACGATGCAATGGATGAAGATATGCACGCGCAGGTTGGAGAGGGTGAAACCGACGCCGACAACAGCCGAGGACGATGCAACGGTGTTTCTACGGTATCCACACATCCAGGATGGAACGCCGTGTGCCGGGTGTGCTAGCACCACACGCGACGGCTAGGGTTTCGGCAGGGTAGGGGTCGACGGCTAGGGTTTCGTGGTGGGGAGAACCTCATTGCTGCATGCCCCACACCCCCTTTATATAGAGCGCACTAATGGGCCCATAGCCCACTAGGACTCACGCTAATGGATCTTCTACAAGAGAAGTCCATTAAGACGCCAGAGGATCCAAATCACGTAGAACCCACCAATGGATCCAATCCATCGACATGATCCAACCTGCTAAGTGTGTGACCCGTTAGGTTCATGCAAAACGCCATGGCCCCGAAAACCTCTTTTTCCGCACCATCGACAACAAGGGTTCCTAGCAGACATGTTGTCCCCAATGCACAGAGTGATCGATCGGCTGAACCTTGATATATTCATATACCAATCCTTTTGCCACGCGATACCACCAAGCTCAAGGTAAGATGCGTGCCATCCTTGTGATAGCTCGACCCATTCACTCGCCAATGTAATGGATATAATTCGTGATTAACACTTTAATCACTTTGGCATGGCCATGCACTTTTCCTTATCCATCCACACCGAGGGGCCCAGAGATATCTCTCCCGTTATCGAGGAGGGGCAAATTCCATCTTGATCTCTTATATCTCACGTCATGTTTCATTGCATACACGTAAGCTACCTTTATAATTCCCCTGTTACGGAGAAGCGTTTGATAGCCCCAAAATATACAATTACACATGCCGAGAATTAATAAGAATCTCAGTGTCAAAGGATCGATATAGGTATACCACTCGAGACTACACTCGATGGCACTTCTAAGATAACAATCTCATCGTTGTCTCTTGAGCGGGTCTATTCAACCCCATGTTCTCTAACATGTGCCCACATTATTGATTTGATATCTCCATATCTATGGTATGTGAAACATTACCATCAATCAATACATGTGCCGTCGATCACTATTGTCCCACATAATGATATGTGACCAGGATCGCTTAGAATAATATCATATAACCAATGTGTTTCACAATTAAGTCATACTCAATGAACAAAGGAGTGACATTTATTCATGGAACTGATAAGTACATGAACATAGACGTATGATACAATCATCTCATATGATCGCCTCTAGGGCATATCACTAACAGTCATTAGATTGGAGAATGACTTGAAGAGGTGCGTAAAAGGAAAAGCCATCCTCGATGAAATCTTGAGCAAGCCAAGGGCGCCTCAAGATAAGCGAGGACTCGGCTACAACTCCAAGAGGGAGAATAGCAAGATGAGGCACAATGCGAGACACTCAAAGACCATCAAGTGCTTCGCTTGCAACAAGAAGGGCCACCTCGCCTCCGTGTGCCCTAACAAAGTGGAGATCAAGCCACAACCATCCACATTGAGGCAAACCGGCGTTGAGCAAGTCAAATCGGTCAAGAGAGGACCAAATAGCGTGGCGTGTTTCAATTGCCGATAAAAGGGACATTTCGGTAAGGATTGTCCCAAAGGTATCACTCCTAAGCCCATTCTTATTAACGAAAATTATTTGCTTAGGAAGGACATGAATGGCAATGTGTTTGCCAAACTTGTCAAGTCCCTTATGCCCGCTCAAAATGATATTCATTTGCATATGAAGAGTAAATCTAGAAATGGGTTTGCTAAATTTGTTAGGACTCCTAAGCCCACTCAATGTAATTCAAATATATTGCTTAGGAGAAATAACAATAGCAAAACATTTGCTAGATATACTAGATCGTCTAAGCCAATGCTTAATTCTAATTATCATATGCTTAGAAGAGATCAAATTAGAAATAGTTTTGCAAAATACAATTGTCCTCCTATGTCTTTTCATAAAAATGCAAACAAATTGCTTAGGAGAAATAATAATCGCAAAACTATTCCTAGTCATGTTAGTCTTGTCAATAATATCAAAATTAGGGCCATTTGGGTTCCTAAAACTATTGTGACTAACATTGTTGGACCCAACAAAGATTGGGTACCAAAAACCGCCTAAAAGATTTTTAGGCAATATGAGATGGATTGGATGCTTGGCTTCTTCAAAAATATAAAGATTTCATCAATTACAAGTTGGAACCAAGCATGAAGATAATCAAGTCCATCATGAGCCAATGCCATCTCGGATAACAAGCATTTAAATTGATTCTTATATCTTATAGCCTTGTGTAGGTTATATTGTATTGTTCATGAAAATCAATTTAGATTGCTTGTTAAATGCTTGCTCATGCTTATTAGTTGTATTGATTGAAATTCTGAGCAAGTTTGGGGTAGTGGCACATTAAGGGGGAGTGCTAAATCATAACCATGTATATCACATCCCTATGTATGCCCATATTTACATAAGTGCTAATATATTTTCAAAATCAAGCCATTTGGCCAAAAAAATGAATAATCATAGTATCTATTACTAATCTTATGAAAAACTAGTTGAAAAATGTATACAAATATTTTCAAAAGGTTTTTCAATGGTTTTGGCTTTACAAAAACTAATTTCAAAAGAAAATAAGTTTTTAGCTCAAAAACTAGTTACTAGTATCTTGTTTTGGCTTTAAACTTGTATTTTTATTAGAAGTAATTGTAAAAGGATTTTGAAAATAGCTCCAAAACGAAAAACATAGAGTTGGTCATTTTTAACAATTCTCGTATTTAAAAGATTTTCAAAAGACTAATCTATCAAAAGTTATTTGATTTTGAAACTCACCCAAAAACTATGCTTGACCTATATTAGTCACATTCTAACACATTGTGAGTTTCACCTCTTGGACCAGATTCTTAGCCACATCTTGGTTCGAATCGGTATTTCAAACTCATACATACCAATTCCAATCAAATATCTTCTCATTTGCTTCATTTGATACTTTTTGGAATAATATTGAAAACAATATGCATGCATATCCTTTTATATGGGCTTCATTGGTCAAAAAGGCAAAAATGTATTCAAAAGGCCAATATTTGTGAAAATCTTTATAAAAGTTCTGAAATATGTATTTCAAATATTTTACAATGCTTTCGGAGTGAAAAATTCCTATTTTAGAAACAAAATAGCAAATTGGCCAAAAATGGATCTTATATGATCTTGTTTTTGAATTAAATGAAACATTTTCATAAATTAAAATCTATTGAGTTTTTGAAAAAGTGGTAAATACAAAACTCATAGGGTTGGTCATTACAAGCATTTCTCTAGTTCAAAGTTTTTCTAAACGACCAACCGTTCAAAAGTTAAAACTATTTGAATTTGGCCAAAATCCATCATTTGACCCAAAATGACCTATTCTTGCATTTTGCGAGTTTTGCAATTTGAATTGGATTTCTTTATGCTTCTTGGCTTGAAATAGTATTTCTAACTCATAAAAAGCCATGAAAGTTCAAATCTCTATAAATTTCAATTCGGATTGCGTTTTGAGCATTCGATGCAAATTGAACCTACTGTTTATGCCTACAAAGCGCAATCTGCCATATCTTTTGAAAGAAATATCCTTTTAAGGAAATTCTTTTTGAGAAACATTTTAAATAGTCCAAAGTTTATTTCTGAAAAATTTCAAACCATTTTGACCTTATTTGAAAAAGTTTTGACTTTTCTTCTCTTTGAGTAAAATTCATGCCTACAAAGCAAAATTTAGCATATCTTTTGATTGGAGACTCCTTTTTAGAAAATTCTTTTTGGAAAAGTTTCTTAGGAGTCCAAAGTATGTTTTTGCACAATTTCAAATAATTTAAACTTAATTTGCAAAAGTTATGGCTTTTTCTCACTTTGATTAAATGCTGAAAATTTATACTTTTGCATGGTTTTGAGCTGATTTGTGATTTTTGTATCTCCAAATCAGAGCATAATTTGAGGGGACCATATTTGTAAACCTTGATCCTCAATAGTTGGTCTACTATGACAAATTTTATTAGATTTTTTAGACCTCATTTGAATATTTTTTCAGCCCTCTTTGAAGCCTAAATGAAATGTCAAATCAAAATCTGAAATTCTAGTTCTTTGAAATCTTTATGTTTTCATGTCTTGAAGTTGACTTCAAGTTGGTAGAACCTCTCAAAATAAAACTTGAGCATATTTAAATGTATTAGCTCCTTGATTTTTTTTAGAATCCTTTTGGAGCTTATTTAATCGAGTTTTGTGTGTTTGGAAGAGGCTCTCCTTTTTGGCTTGTTGAGTGCTTTATGTACTCACCCCTTACCACCAACATCATCAGTTGAGGAATAAGCTACGCCTGCATTTGAGGAGTTCCAGGAGGAAGCAAATAATTAGGGAGCAAGCCTCGGGCTGGTTCGTGGCGCTTGAAGGGTTTCTACTTTTTTGTTATTTCATTGCAGCTTTATTTGTTTACTTTCAGTTAGCCCTGCGTGGTGTACTCATGTAAGGTGGACCATAAGGTCATTCAACAGTTATATTAAACTTGATAAAGTCTTATTTATGTTATCGTTGAGTATGATTGTGATATTCATCTATGTTGAGCCTATGTGCACTAGCGTGATCCTGGACTAGTGCGGAATACACAGAGGGTCCGGATTTGCATATTCGGATCCCGACACTACAGTAACCTGATATTACCAAGGTACTGTTCATCTCGGCACTATCGACTTCTGTAGCATGGTAGTGCTACACCAGTGCTGTTTTTGGAAGATTTTCTTCTTCCGCTCTTCTGAGATCTTGAAAGGTTTTAGTTGGATTATTTAGGGGAAAATTATTATGTGATCATTCACCCTCCTCTGATCGTTATTTTCAGTCCTTCAATTGGTATCAGAGCCTAGTTTTGCTCTCTTTAGATCTTGATTGATCTCGAGAGCCATGGCATCGGATAAGTATCCTACTAAGCCTTCAATCTTTTTCTAGGGTGGATTATTCTTTTTGGAAATCCAGGATGGAGTCATACATCACTGCCCAGGGTTTCCTAATATGAAAGAAAGTGAAGCTCTCGTATGATGTTCCTGCTGATTAGAACATCAATGCTGTGAATATGGTTGATGTTAAGGCGAATGCTAAAGCAAGAAACATCCTCATACAGGGGGCTTAACCGTTGTTAGTGACCGGATCTCCCACTTATGATCTCACACGAGATTTGGGTGACCCTCGATGCTTACTGTGAGGGCACCACACAAATCAAGACAGTGAGGCAATATTAGTACAAGCATGACTACAATAAGTTCGAATAGCACACTAGGGAGTCTTTGGATGAGTGCTTTGGTCAATTCACGAAGATCATGAGCAATCTCTAAGCAGTTGGTACCACATATCCTAACTTGGATAATGCTTGATATTTTCTAACGGTACTCGATCTTCAAGTTTAGGAGATAAAGGTGACCTCCATTAAGGACACCGCAGACTTATCGACCTTAACTCTTGACAGGATTTATTTCCAATTCAAGACTCATGAGATTGATGTTGTCTCTTATAAAATGAAGTCATAGTCGATGGCCTTGGTCACTGATTACGTTTCTAAGAGCTCTTCTGGTTTTTCCTCTCTGCTCTTTGTGAAAAATGAACTCGCCCTCTTAGCAGAAAGTTCTCCTAGCATACAAGAGGGTGAGAGAGAGTAGGAAAGGTGTATTGATCACCTGCTTCAAGTGTGGTGTCTCCAACCACATTCAAGCCAACTGCCCCAAGCTAGAGAAGGACAAGAACTACTACAGCGGTGTGAACAAGAATGACTACATCGATAAGAACCGCAACAAGAAGGCTACAGTTGCTAGCTGAGATTAATGCCATGATTGTTCACCTTAAGAAGTTTTCTGTTAGAAATGAAGAACTTAAACAATTTTCTTCTAAGAACTCAGTCAACTCATGTGAGGGCTGTAGGCACTTAAAACTTTACAATGATTCTTTGAATGTAAAGTGTGTTGAACTTACTAAGTACCTACTAGCTAAACCACAAGTTGCTTGTCCTAGATATGATGAGATTGAGGAGGACATGGATAAAATCCATGATAAGCTTAGGAAGAATCTAAAGGCCTAAAACACTAGAAATAGAAATGACAAGTGTGTATTTTGTGAGACCCTCAAGATTGAGGCAGCCGTGATTAGGGAGAAAATACACGTACTGTTCATTCTTCCTTCTCTAGCTCTTCTTTATCTTTTTCCCCCTGTTATTCATGTCTCTCTTTTTCAGGTGTGTGACTATCTGAAAGACCATGTGGAGGTCTATACCTGTGTGTGATGAGTATTTGACCAAAATTTAAGCTTGGTCTGTTTTGGAATTGAGTTTGATTTGAATTGGATTTTCAATTTGAATCAATTCGAGGTTTGTCTGTCTTTTCCAGTACTACTGGCCTGAAGGCGGTAGCACCGGACCTTCTGAGTGTGATTGATTTGATTAATGATTTTGTGATGATTATTGTATATCCTTTTCGACATTGCTATATGATGGGTTTGCCTTGTCTTTGATGGTTGCAGGACGACGATGCTCGATCATAGTGAGGCGGAGGATGATCGGGACTAGACGAGGTGCGTTGGAGGTCTAGACGATCGGGGATCACCGGAAGATGATCGGAGACAGAGTTCGTGCAAGCCAAGAAGACAAGGAAAGGAGATGATGCTAACTAGATACTGCGTGGATCGACGAGAGTCGTTGGATCGCGGTCTAGTTGATAGGTTGATGGGTCTAGATAGTATGCTTTAAAATCCATGCAAGAAAACCCATTATGTGTGTGGATTTTGGGTTAGCCCTTGCATGGTTGTGTGAGTGGATTAATCCCAACCCTTGGATGAGTTCTCTAGGGTTGAGGGACTCATCCAAGGGTGGTAGGTGGCCCAAGAATAATATAAATAGAGGGGGAGGGGTAGCCTCCTCCTCTTGAAGGTTGTAGAGATTTTTGTGCTCCTTTGAGCTTTGCCCACTTTGTTGTGAGGCTTTGTAAACCTCCCCTTCTAGAAATACAAATCTTTTTCATTCATTCTTGAATTTACATTAAGCATTTACTTTATGTCTTAAATTCAACACTTAAATGCCTGCAATTTACTTTATCGCAATTTGCTTTCTTGCAATTTGGATTTGATTCCCCTCCTTCTAAATGCTGCTGACATAGGATGTCTTGAGTGTGCTCATATGGTTTTTTATCTCTCTTGCACCCTAGAATAGACTAGAGATCAAGTTTTCTATCAAGTTGTAACTTTGTCCAAAACTTGTTCTTTGCGCAGTAGTCAGTTTTTTATTTTTAGAAAAAACAAGAAAAATCATTTTTAAGTGATTATTATAGGAGATAGTGTGTAACTCCGATATCCATTTGTGAAAAAATTTGGGAGTCCACTTGATTCACCGTTTGGGCGCCATAAGGTGAAAACCGAGCCCCAAACTTTCTATTCGAAGTTCCTAACAGTTTATGGTATTTGATTTTTCTTGATTTTTTACAAGGTTTTTTGAGGTAGTTTTTGGTAGAGTTCTTCATGACTCATTTTCTCATAGATATAAAAATTTCCAAAATTTCTAAAGTTCCAGAAGTCCACCAACCACCTGCTCCAAGTGAGGACAATTTCTAGAAATTCTGCTTTTACTTTTCTGAAAGTGACTTTTGTGATTTGACTTAATCTCCTTTTTAAAAGCAAAAGTAGAATTGATTTCTTTTTATTTTTGACACTTAACAACCAGGATTGTGACTCAAAAATCCCCACATATTCCATGGTTCTCATCCATGCAAGTTAGGGGTACACATAGTTGTCTAGTTGTTCGGGTCTTTCACGATTTCTTTTGCGCGATCTTTTCGAGGTCTTAGTTGGAGTATTTTGTGGGGAAAATTTTATTTGCGACCATTCACCCCCCTCTATTCACCATCTCGATCCTTCACTATCTCATTAGCATTATTGAGAAGTTCGTAGGAGGTAAGAAAAAGCTCAATCTCATTCTAGATCAGTCCAAGATTAGTAGATTCAATTACGGTCTAGGATTTGACTACTTGAAGCATGCTCGGGCACATCCTCTTACCATTGTGCATGGATCCAAGACTGGTGAGATTGTGGTTGCACCTAGATCTAGTACTACGGTGTTTTGCTCAGCAGGTGTTGTTCAAGGGACTTCTGATGTGAAGGTGTCCCCTTCTATAGCTTCTACCTCTAGTAAAGCAAAGTATAATTACACATTCTATTAGAAGGTAGATATTTGGTTGAGTCCTGCTTTAGGCATGCCAAGATTGCACGTTGCGATCGTGGTTATGCTCTTAGGGGTATTCTGAGTCATGCCCAGACTTAGAGTGCTCCTAAAGCACCCATGATTTTTAAACAGGCTAGAGTGTCTCCTATTTTTGGACAACATCTGAGACTTGGTTTTCAACCTGTTCCTACTAGTTTTCAGCCTGGAGCTATTTGTCGTTAGAGTTTCCATCGTCTTCGTGATATTCCTTGTTTTCCCCTTTGAGGTGGATATTAGTGGCGTGAGTTTGTTCTCATCAGTAGGAGGGTTAGGCAGCATTACTGGGATGGCCTACCCTTTTCACCTCAGCGGACCAACCCAGTTCTAGCTCCTAGACCTTCTGCAGGTACTGCTTCTGAATTTGTGAGAGTAGAGCGTTGGAGAGACACTAGAGTCTAGTCTTTTGTTCCTATGACTAGCATCTGCTTGTTGTGTGATTCAGTATTGGGTTCTCAGATCTGCACTTGTTTATCCTAGTACTGAGTCATTGACCTCTCACTTTCTATGACTTAGGTTTGTCAGGCTGGGAAGGGAGATGTTTGGCTTGTAGACTTCAGTTGCTCTAGCCACATGATTGGAGACTTCTGTTGGTTCTCTTCCTTAGCTTGTTCCCCAGGTGATAAGCTAATCATCTTTGGGCATGCTTCTTCAGGCCATGTCATCATTAAAAACTCTATGCGTATTAATAAAAAAATTATTTCTTAAAGATGTTGCCATGGTTAGTAAGTTACAATACAATTTGCTTTCTGTTTCTCAGCTTATCAATGATGATTTCGAGGTAAACTTTAAGCGCAATGTCCATAGAATTATCAATTCTTCTAAAGGGTTAGTTTATGGGATTTCTAAGTTTGGAAGAGTCTTTCATATTGTTTTTGTTGATTCTTCTGGTGATTCTCTTCATTGCTTAGTTGCTTCATAGTCTCGTGATATCTCTTTCTGGCATAAAAGACTTGGTCATATTGGATTTGATCATTTGACTCAAGTTAGCAACTATGATCTCATTCATGGTTTGCCCAAACTTAAGATGGTCAAAGACTTAGTTTGCTCTCCTTACCAGACTTAGTTTGCTCTCCTTGCTGACATGGCAAGATGGTTGTTACTTCTCATCCCTCAGTCACTGTTGCGATGACTGATGTACCAGGACAGCTCTTACACATGGACACTGTTGGTCTAGTTAGAGTGCAGTCAGCGGGTGGGAAGCAGTGTGTTCTTCTCATTGTTGATGATTTTTTAAGATATTCTTGGGTATTTCTCATGACCTCAAATGATGAGTCTTTTACCTGTTTTAGGGGATTGGTCCATAAATTGTGTTTTGAGCTTCTAGGTACCTTATGAGCTATACACAGTGACATTGGTACAGAGTTAAAGAACTCCTATTTTGAGATCTTCTGTGAGGAGCTAGTCTTAGAGCATCAGTTTTGCTCTCCATACGTGTCGGTGTTTCGTATGACCGGCAATGAATTTGTAAGTATAGGGGGTTGCGCGTCCCCTCTCCTCGAATGGTTAGACCAAAGAAGTCCCGGATTTATACTGGTTTGGGCTGAATGTCCCTACTTCCAGTTCGTGGTAGTGATTTGGATTGCCCTGAGCTCGGGGAGCGAATTGAGGTTACAAACGGAGGCTAAGGACATGCCCTTAGCACTCGCTCGGGAAAAAGAAATCGGGAGGGCTTTCCCAAGCCTGGCACTCCTTAGCACTCGCTCAGGGAGAAGAAATCGGGAGGGCTTTCCTAAGCCTGGCGCCGACCCGGGTCGGAGAACCCTGAGCGATCTGAGGGGAGGTGCCAGTTGGTGAACTCACGTGGGTGTAAAGGAAAGAAAATCTATATCCCCTCCTCCAAGGGCCCTGCCTCCCTTTATATATGCCGAGGGGGCAGGTTACACGAGGATTTGAAAAAGAGGTAGGGGAATGCTACGCCCCAAGGCCCCGGTCTTCGTCATGATGATGTGTGTTTCTCGGCTGGCGACTGTCTTCGGTCATGATAATCGACAGTTCTAACACATCCCATACGGGGTAGGTAGACACAACGGCGCGCCTTTTGAGGGTGCACACCTGCCTCCGAGCGCTTGTCGAGATGTCGACGCCTTGAAAAGACGTGTTTTAGCCGAGGCCGCTCTCGTTGTTTTGGGAAGGAACCATTCGCGCTAATGTTACTGCTACATCCGCGGTAACAGTGACCCGCTCAAAGATAGATCGCGGACGTGGCGGAGATCGGGGACCGAGGCTTGCGGGGACCTGGTCGGGCCCCGTTGGAGCCTCAGAGGGTACTTGATGCGGGTCGGGTCGAGTAGGTGCTCATGGAGACGCCACCGGGTTGGTCGGGTGGGCGAGAGCGTCCGATCCGAGGTTCGCCAGAGCAATCAAGGCGGGTCACCCTTTGGGGTCTAAGGAGGCCTCGATGAGGATGTAGTCCAGCCAGGCCCGCTTTGTATCATATTCAATGCCATGATAACCCCTTTCAAAGGAGGGACGAGGGCCATGTTGGTTTCACCTTCAGGTTCTTGCGCTTATTGTCACCAACTCCGTGGCTAGATAACCGGAGAAATACGATCTTGAAATAGATGTATACTTTGTCAGGGGTACCTCTCGTATGGGTATTCGTCAAGAGCCCCTGTGGCCGCCCCGAACGCGAGCTGCCTCGGAGGGTCCTTCCATTTTCGCCTGGTATGGTCCTTCTGACAGTGACGCTGCCAAGAGGAACAGTCTTCCGAGAAGGACGCCCCGCTTCGCCGAGTCCAACCAACTGTCGGTGCTTACTGGTGCGGCGAGCGCAGACCCGTGGTGAGTTCTCGAGCCCCGAAGCAGGTTGGAGAGCTGGTCGGGGGTTACATGAAGCCAAAATGAATCCGGCGACTTCGGCCGGAGGGCCCTTAATGCGCGACCATGTCGACCGGCATGGGTGCCTTACGCAGGTCGCTTGTTTCTCGTCAAAGCTAGACGCGGCCGCTGGCGGCAGGGAGGCCTGGATGCTTTTGCGAGAGATTCCGGTTCCCAGTGCTCGTTTAACGTCATAGCTAGACGCGGCCGTGATCGGCAAGGAGGTCCGGATGCCTTCGCGAGAGGTTCCGGTTCCCGAGTGCTTGTTTAACGTCGAAGCTAGACGTGTTAGTGCTATTTTTACGCCGTAGCTGGGCGTGGGGGGCATCCGTCTCGAGTCCTCGTCGGGCGAGGTGATCTGCGAGAGGAGAGGCCGCTGTCGATCCCACGTATACGCCCCGTCCGCAGGTGTGGGACCTAGAGGGGGTGAGCAGACGCGTATTTGCCTACGGCGGCCGAACACCGTGCTCGTGGAGCTGCAAACGGGTTATCCGAGTGGGCCTCGAGGTCAGCGACCTCGAGCGGACGATTCTCGTCGGGTGTCCGACCTCACGGGGCGACCCATAAAAACCTTTTTACTCAATCTCGCATCGACCCCGAGTCGTTCAGAATCTCGAGGCACAGGTGGTCGCTGCCCTTTCGGGGCTCCCACGGAGAGTTTGAAGTATGGTCTCGACACGAAGCTAAGGCAATTGGTCGCCCGCCAACCCAACTAGAGACCCACCGAGGGTTTGTCTTAAACTTGCCCCTCGCTCGTTTGCCTGCCGGGGTCGGCGAAGGATCCATTCGGTGGATCCTGCCTTTGGGACCCACGGCCAGGTCTTATTCGACAGGCATTCAAGCCTTCTCGCCACCTCGAGACCGCGAAGGTTCGGTGGACTTTTTCCTCCCTGCTTCGGGCCGGCTTGAGCCGACCTGAAGGCGGAGATCAAGGGGTCGCGGGGCGTTTTGCCCGGAGTGATGCCCCGACTTCTCTGCAAGCATTTAATGCGCGTGCGGGAATTAAATGCGAAGTGAGATGATTAGGGGCGATACGACTCACCAGCGGCGCATCGAGGCGCTCGGATGCGATGGGTGATGCTTCATACGAGGCCATCTTGACCGGTGCTCACCCGGTCGACACGCGTTCGGCTGGTGCCTGTTCGGCGCCCATAGGACTGGCACGGGAGAGGCATTAGGGCACCCTCCTGCTTTCGTTTTCGCCGCCCCCTTGGCTTTGCCTTCCTTGCTTCTCGAGTTCTCCTGCAAAATGTCATGGACTGGGTCGAGAGGGTTACCATCGTGGGGGAACCAAATGGCTATTCGGATCATTATGCTGGTCCGATTCCCATCCTCCATGCTTTCCAGAGATGATGAACATTCGATGACCGTGGCTTTGGAAACCGCGGGGGTCATATAAGCGCGGGTCGTCATGCTGACGTTTTTTAGGAAAGCTCGGATGATGAGGAGTTCACTTGTACTCGCCAAGGCCGGAGTGTTCCCGACCGTCATGGATCGTACCACACGGGTGTTCCTTCTCCCTGAAGCATTACTGCAATCGTAGCCGCCGGGCGAGGGCCGAGCGCTGGCCTGAGGGACTACCGTTGGGGAGGATCTAATGGCAGACTAGATTACCTGACCCGCGTGAGTGTAGGAACCTTAGGTATAAGTCGCTTATCCACACTTGCGCGAGAGAAGAATGTTCCCGACCGACTAGGGGTCGCTCCGCATGGGTGTTTCCTTCTTCCACAGAGCACTACTTCGCAAACGTAGCCGCTGGGGCGTAGGCCGTAGTGCTCGGGTCGAGGGGGTTACCGCTAGGGAGGACCACGTAGCCGACCCGGTCTCCCGACCCGTGAAATTGTGTGAGCTTGCAGCCCCCGAGTGATATGTGGGGACCGAGCTTACGACCACTACACAGCGCTCGGACTCGAAGTGGAAGACGAATGCGGACGAACTTGTAAGGGAAAGATTGCCTTATCTTTTATTTTGGATGCGGGAGGTGTTGTGGCGGTCGAGTCCTCCACTGGGCCACCGTGGCCCATCTAGACGCCGCTACGCCGATCGCCGACGCAGCCACCGAGCCGAAAATCGGCGGTCGAAGCACAGGCTTCCTCGGCGACAGCAGCCCTTTCGCCTAACCGCCACGCCGCATTCTAATGCGAGGCGAGGATGGGATGACGCACGCCCCGCCGCGCAGACGCGTGCGATTAATGCCCGCGGCGACGTCTCGAGGATGATTCCACTCGACCGCCGCCTTACCCTATAAATATGGTGCGGAGGAAAGAGCCACTATCGCACTCGCCCTCCGCCTTCTCCTGCTGCTTTTGCCCTTTGTCAAGAGAAGAGGAGAAGGATCGGCGGGGCGTTGATGGCGAGTGGCGGCGATGATCGAGGGCGGCAAGCGGAGGCAAGAATGACCCTCGTGGGTCGGGCCCCAAGAGATCCCGTCTTCGATCCGCTGCTGATGCGGCGCGAAGGGGAGGGCTCTTATTGCCCTCGTCGATTTTCCGTATCCGCAACCCTCGTTCAGAGTGAGTCTTCTTTGTTTGTCCTGGCGATGGCTTCGGTTTTCCTCTTGTCGCTAATGTTGAATCGCTTATCGCTTTTAACCAGCCATCTTGGCTCGGAGTTCTTGAACCAACCGCCGTACTGCATGCCGCCACGCCGATGGGAGGGTGGATGCCATTGTTTCTACGACGAGGGCGCAGGCAGTCAATATGACGGCTGCATGACGCTGCCGACGCTTCTTAGCGCGCAGTCGCCATGGTCGCCGCTCGGCGGAAGTGCTTGCTCGCCAAGCACGATCCGTCCGCCGAAGAATCTGGCGCAGTGCGCGAGGAGGTGGCGGCGGAACGGGCTCGGGTCGCCGCCCTCAAGGAGGAGCTTGCCACGGCGCGCGAAGACACGTCGTCACAGCGGGCCCGGGCTGAGGCCGCCGTGGAGGACCTTAGCTCGATGTACGCGGAGCAGCTAGCCTCGCGGAAGGGCCTCCTCTCCCTGCTCCGCCCAGCCTTCGAGAACATGGGCAGGAGCCTGGAGTCTCTGGGGGTGAGGCTGCCGGAGCCTCTGGAGCTTACTCCGACGAGACGCCTTCGCTTTAACCAAGTGGTCGACTCCTTTCCGACGGTTCCCGGCCTGCGGAGCTGTTCAGCTCGCGAGGTCGAGTGCCGCTTCCACAACGGCGCGAATACGTCTTCGCTCGCTGCGCCCGACGCGACGCTGCCCTTCGATCCGATTGCAACCGTTGCCGGGATTGAGGGGGACGAGGACCAAGCGCGGACCAGGGTGCGACCGGCGGCGGAGAAGGTGGCCGAGCTGGGTGATGTCTTCGAGAGCAGCGACAGCTCCGACGACGACACCGCCGAGGGCGACGCCTGATCGCAGCTTAGGGACGGCTCAGGCTCCCTCCCCGCCCCTTTTCTTCTTTCCTCCTTTTTGTAATACACGCACACTGCATACTGCAGCTTTTGGGGATTTTGCCTTATATTGTGTGCTTTCTCCTTCGTGACGAGCGTTTCATTGGACGACCGTAGGCATTAGGAATCCTCTGGGGTCGTGCGGGCGTAGGGCCAGGGCGCTGATACTTTGAAGGAAACGCGAAAATCGTGATGAAGCCGCCGGCCCAGAGGCATGCTTCAAACCGATAAAGGACCGCCCGGTATAGTTATCTTTTTTCACCGAAGCGTTACTTGAGACCGTGAGCCGCTGGGCGGGGCCATAGCGCTTTGGCAAAACGAAGTTACCATCAAGATTGGTCGCGATGTTCGGTTGGTGCACGATCTCGATGGCCATTTGGGTAGGCAGTCCTCTGAGCGACGCACGACGATCAGGGTGTGATCAGTATGTTGCGCTTTGGGCCTGGAGCTTTTGCCAAAGTCGCAGGAATAAGGATGAAGTTTTTAGGGATAAAATCGCCTTAACTTTTCGATATTCCATGCGTTGGGTACAACGTTGCCGTCGGCGTCTTTGAGTCGGAAGGTATCGGGTTGGAGGACTTCCACGACGGTGAAGGGTCCTTCCCATGGAGGGGCAGCTTGTGCTCGCCAACGTTGGATCGACTGGCGCAAGACGAGTCGCTAACGCGAAGGACCGCCCGCGACTCCGCCGATCATGGTAGCGCCAAGCATTGTCGCCGACATTTGGCCGATCGCAAACGGCCACATCGCGCCTCGCTGTTAATCGATGGCATCTTGTTGCACATTGAACCCCGTGCATCGCCGAAAGCTTGCGCGGCGCGCCGTAGTCCGTGTCGGTAGGCAAAACGGCTTCCGCCAACACCGTAAAGAATGGTGTGAACCCGGCCGATCGGTCGGCGTGGGTCCGCAGTTCAAAGTGACGGAGGCAGCCGGCCGCCCATCGCCCCGTGAATTTCTTCACGATCAAGATCCGTGGTTTTAGCCCTTGGAGGATCATGCCGCGGCGCCGACCGGCCGTTGGTCCGCGGATGGGCCACAACGCCGGGCCGACGCGGATGTTGAAGTCGCCACGTAACTCGAGGAATTCTTTCCCTGTGAACTGCGCCCCATTATCGGTGATGATGGAGTTCGGGACTCCGAACCGATAAACGATGTCGCGGAAGAAGTTGGCCGCCTGGACAGAAGTGATGGTGGAGACCGGCTTAGCTTCTATCCACTTAGTGAACATGTCCACTGCGACGAGCAGGTGCGTCAAGCCCCTGGGTGCCTTCTTAAAGGGACCGACCAGATCGAGTCCCCAAACAGCAAACGGCCACGTGATGGGGATCGTCAGCAGGGCTTGCGCGGGGAGATCGCTCGTCGAGCGAAGAATTAGCACTTCGCAGTGCGTAACAATCTGCTCGGCATCGCCACCGCCAAGGCCAATAAAACCTTGGCGAAGGCTTTGCCCACGAGGACCGTGGGGTGGCGTGGTGTCCCCGCAGACCGGCGTGGATGTCCAAAGAACAAATGCTTCCCTTGGTTCGTCAGATGCACTTCGGAGGACCCAGAGGACTTCTCTTGTAGAGATCTTCCCGACCAGACAAAGGATTTCGCCACGGGCGAGGCGCCGGCGGTGGGATCGGCGGGAATCGATCCATCGGTTAGTCGGTTGACGAAGGGTTTCCTCCAGTCGGAGTCGGCGACTAGCAGGCCGTGGATTGATTCAGAAGGCTCCAGCTTCGGACGTCCGGCAATCGGAGTGGGCGCATGCCGAGGGTCGGCCGGATGCTCGGAGGAAGAATCCGGCCGAACGGTGGGCTTGTAGAGGTCGGAGATGAAGATCCCAGACGGATCGGGTCCCTACTGAAGCCGATTGCACAGGTAATCGGCCTCCCCATTGTAGCGGCGGTAGCTATGGTGAAGTTCGAAACCCTTGAACCTCTCCTCCAATTTACGCATTCTCCGTGACGCCGCCATACGATCGTCGCGAGGCTCGGAAGCCTTCATGACTTGGTCGACGACAAGCTTGGAGTCACCGTAATGAGAGGCGGGCGCGCTACGAGGTCGGGCACAATCCGGAGACCGTTGACGAGTGCTTCAGACTCGGCGATATTATTGGTGGCGCTGGCGCAACCGAATCGCGCGATCAAGCTTGTTTCAAGTGGAGATGAGGACAATTCCAACGCCGCTCCGTTTTGGTGTAGGACCCGCAAGCACATCGCCTAGTACTCGGGTCTTGGCGCGCGCGCTGGGCTTCGTCCACTCTGCGACCGAAGTCGCCGTGAACTCGCGACTTGATGGTCAGTCCGAGGGACATACGATATGTCGTGGGGTGTTGAGCTCGAGAGCCCATTTGGCTATTCTTCAGGAGGCGTCGCGGCTGCGAATGATCTCGCCGAGCGGCATGGAAGTTACCACGGAGATCGGATGCCTGTCGAAGTAGTGGACTAGCTTCAATTTGGCGATGAGCACCGCCAGAGAGCAGCCAGACTTTTGAGGATACCGGCCTTTTGACTCGGAAAGTACTTCGGCCGATGAAGTACATCCGGGCGCCGCACCTTGAGTACGCTGCCTTCTTGGTTCGCTCCTAACGAAGGCCGCGCTAACAACTTGAGTTGTGGCGCGATGTAGAGGAGGAGCGACTTTTCTGGCGCTAGGGAGACCAACACTGGGGGCGTGGTCAAGAACGCCTTCAATCGATTGAGGGCTTCTGCGCTTCACGATCCAGATGAAGTGGTCGGACTTCTTGAGCAATTTTATAAGCGGCATTCGCAAGCCACCGAGGCGGAGACGAACGACGCCAAGGCCGCCAGTATCCGTCGGCTTCACGGGCCCCCTTCAGGTTGCTGATCGGACCCATCTTCATGATCACGGCGATCTTCTCCCGATTAGCTTCGATGCCGCGCTTAGAGACGATGAAGCCGAGCAGTTTTCCTTTGGGGACCCCGAAAACGCACTTCTCGGGGTTGAGCTCGATGCGAACCTTCTGAGGTTCGCAAAAGTCTCTTCTAAGTCGGCGACAAGGTTGTCAACCTTTCTTAGTCTTGACGATAATATCGTCAACGACGCGCCTCAACGCTACGCCCGATCCGTCGCCAAACACGCTTTGCATAATCGCCGGTATGTAGCACCTGTTTGAGACCGAACGGCATCGCATGCAATGTAACGAGCCGACAGAAAGTGATGAATGAGGTCGCGAGTTGATCGGACTCCTTCATCACTATCGGTGGTAGCCTGAATAGGCGCCCAGAAAGACAGGATTCGCACCGCGGTGGAATCGATAACTTGGTCGATGCAGGCAATGGGAAAGGGTCCTGGGACATGCCTTGTTGAGGCTCGTATAATCAACGACATTCTCCATTGCCCCGACTTTTTTACAAGCACGGGTTGGCCACCACCGGGGTGGCGGACCTCTTTATGAACCCCGCAGACCAAAAGCTTGGCGATCGCTGCCGATGATCTTGCACCTTTCTTCATCGGGCGGCGCAAGCGCTGACGACCGCCTTAAGCCAGCCGAATATTCAAGGAGTGCTCGGCGACTTCCCGGCGAGATGCCCGCATGTCGAGGGTTTCCATGCAAAGGCGCCCGATTGGCGCGGAGGAAGTCGACGCAGCTGCCTCTTCCTATTTAGCGGGAGCGTGGGTCTGGCGCGCGACGGTCTTGGTCGGATCTTCGGATCGACTCACCACCTCCTTCATATCCTGGGACTTGAAGGATCCGGACCCGACTTGCTGGAGTCGGGGCGGACTCGAGGTCTCCTTCCGAGATTCTCGAGCTCGGCGGACGCAATGATCGCCGACGCTAACTCACAACCGCTTTCGCGGTTATGGCGAGCCGAAGGATGCGCCACGGTGATGACTCCCGCCCCAAAGATCTTCAGCTTGAGGTAAGTGTAGTTGGGGATCGCCATGAACTTGGCGTAACATAGCCTCCCCATTATGGCGTGATAGGAGCCAGGAAACCCCACGACCTCAAAGGTGAGGGTCTTGGTGCGAAGTTGGCTCGGTTCCTCAAAAATTACAGTGGATCGATCCGCTCGAGCGGATGGGCTTGCACTGTGGACGATGCCGTGGAAAGGCGCCTTGCTCGGTCGGAGACTTGAGCGAGGGATCCCCAGGGCATCGAAGGTCTCAACATACAGGATGTTGAGACTGCTGCCGCCATCCATGAGCACCTTGGAGAGGCACTTCGTCCCCACAATGGGGGCCACGACCGAGGGTATCTCCCCAAAGCGGACGGATCGGGTGATCATTCCGGTCGAAGGTGATCGGTGACTCCGACCACCGAAGGTACTTGGGCACAGCGGGAGCCGCTGTGTGGACTTCGCGGAATGCAAGCTTCTGCTGACGTTTGTCGGCGTAGCTCGTCAGCCCACCAAAGATCATGAGGCAGCCATCAGGTTCCGGAACTCTTTGCCGCCTCCTTGGGCTCGGATCGGTGTCGAGTCGCGCTTCTTCCCTTTACCCCGTGCGGAGGTTCCGAGATGAAACGCTTCGTGGTTTCGCATCCTCAGATTTGTGTTTGACGGGTACCCATGATGCGACATGGGTTGTCCATCGCTTTTTCAAAGTGGTCGGGATCCCGACGCTACCGCGACTTGGCGGGGTGGTGGTGCCCGCGACCACAGGCCCTCGCCCTCGCTTCCCCTTCCGCTTCTTCCCGTCAGTGGCGGTCGAGTAGCACCGATCATCGGCGACCTCGCTTGGCCTTCCCCTTATCGAATATAGCTCCAACAGCCTCCTCGCCGGTGGCGTGGTTGGTGGCGATGTCGAGGAGCTCCTTGGTGGTCCTAGGCTTGGCGCAGCCGACCAGCACCGCAGCTTTTCGACAAGGTGTCGAGATGAACGCCCGACGACATCGGCATCGGCCGATGTCGGGAGCTCGTTGCATTGTTGGGAGAATCGCGGATGTAATCACGGAGAGACTCCGCCGCTACTCGTAGCTTTTGAGATCCCAGAGTTCCTGTATGCTTATAAGTGCCCCGAAGTTACCGACGAAGACGCCCCTAGGTCGGCCCACCTCGATGGTGTTCGCGGGCAAATACCGAGCCATGCTCGGGCGAATCCGCGAGGTAAATGGGGAGGTATCGATGACGAAGAGATCGCCCTGGCGCCTCCGCCGCATGCGAGCCGAAGTCTTCTAACCGGACACCGGGGTTCGTGGCCCAGCAGTACTTGGTTATGTTGGTGGGGGCCCGAATCTGGCGAAGATCATCGCGGATTTCGGCCAACGCCATGCGACCCGCACCGCCGCTCGGGAGCTCGGTGGTGGCGGCGGCCATTGTCCATGCTCCGGATGAATTGCTCGTCATCCGTCTTTCTTCCGGGCCCCATGGTGCCGCGAACGCTATGTTCCGTATTCGCGGCCGGGTACGAGAGGCTGGGGCGCCGGGCGAAGTTGTTAGCTGGGCCCCGGCGGTTAAAGGGCAAAGGCTGCTAGGGTGATCGAAGAAGCCCCGAGCGGAAGGTCAGACATGTTGAATCGCAGCGCGTTCTACCAGCCCCCGGAGATTCTGATAGGTGGCCTTAGCCCCCGGGTCCTCTGGCTCGGGGATGCCGCTGGTTACATTGCTGCGCGGTGACATACCACCAGCACGAGGAAGTATGGTAGGTCGTCGATCCTCGGCCACCGTTGAACTGAACAGATTGCAGCCGTCTGGCAGTGCATGCGGCGTCTTGCTTGCCTTGCTCTAGATCGGTCTGGAGCTTGACAAGCTCAGCCTCTTGAGCCTCCAGCTGCTCGCGTTGCCGCTGGAGCTCCGTACGGCGGGCTCGGAGAGCCTCGGTGCGCTCGCGTTGGATTTCCGCCTCCCGGGCCTTGGCATGCCGAGCGGCGGTTCCCGAGCTAACGGAAGTGGTGGCCGGGGCGTCCGGCCCCACCATGTTGCACTCACGAGGGTACAACGCGCTGGAGGTGTGCTCCACGTCTGAGCCGGAGTCGAGGCTGGAGGAGCTCTCCAGCAGGTCGTAGACGGAGGTCGGCAAATGGCCGACCGTAGCCACGAGGTGCGAGCCCGCGGGGGGTGATGCCGTCATGCGCGCAGGCTCGCACGGACCGCTACTAGAGGTAGCGGGACGGTGAACGGACTCCCAGCTCGGGGCCCACGCGGGGTCCCCAAGCCGGAGGTCACCGAGAATGTGGGCGACGGAGTCTAGGCTCGAGGCGGATGCTCGTGCCTCGAAGGTGGCGATGAACATAATTCTCCCGCCAGATTCGGTGATGAAGTCGAGGAGCCAAAGCGATCCACCCTTGACGCAGACGCTACCGCCGCCGGTGAAGAAGGCCATCGAGGAGGGAAATGGGAATCCAGAGATCACGAAGATGACGCCATGAGGCCCCTACCGTGCGCCAACCGCCGTGTTTCAGATGACCGCAATGAATTTGTAAGTATAGGGGGTTGCGCGTCCCCTCTCCTCGAATGGTTAGACCAAAGAAGTCCCGGATTTATACTGGATCGGGCTGAATGTCCCTACTTCCTGTTCGTGGTAGTGATTTGGATTGCCCTGAGCTCGGGGAGCGAATTGAGGTTACAAACGGAGGCTAAGGACATGCCCTTAGCACTCGCTCGGGGAGAAGAAATCGGGAGGGCTTTCCTAAGCCTGGCGCCGACCCGGGTCGGAGAACCCTGAGCGATCTGAGGGGAGGTGCCAGTTGGTGAACTCACGTGGGTGTAAAGGAAAGAAAATCTATATCCCTCCTTCCAAGGGCCCCGCCTCCCTTTATATATGCCGAGGGGCAGGTTACACGAGGATTTGAAAAGAGGTAGGGGAATGCTACGTCCCGGCCCTGTCTTCTGGTCATGATGACGCAGGTGTTTCGCCGGGCGATTTGGTCTTCGGTCATGATAATCGACAGTTTCTAGCACATCCCATGCGGGTGGTAGACACAACGGGCGGCTTTTTTCGAGGGTGCACACCGCCTCGAAAGTGCTCATAGATGCCGACGCCTTGAAAAGACGGGTGTTTAGCCGAGGCCGCCTCGTTGCCTTGGGAAGGAACCATCCGCGCCAATGTTATCAAGCACGCTCAGGTAACAGTAACCCGCCGGCGTGAGATCACGACATGGCGGAGACTGGGGGGCCGAGGCTTGTGGGGACCCAAGTCGGGGCCCTGGTTGGAGCCTGTAGTGGTACTTGATGCGGGGTCGGGTCGGAGTAGGTGCTCGGAGACGCCGGTCCTGCCTGGCTGGGGCCGGGCGAGCGCGTCCGATCCGAGGTTCGCCGAGCAATCAAGGCGGTCACCCTTGGGGTCTAAGGAGGCCTCGATGAGGATGTAGTCCAGCAGGCCCGCTTTGTATCATATTCAATGTCGGCGATAACCCCCTTTCAGTGAGGGACGAGGGCCATGTTGGTTTCACCTTCAGGGTTCTTGCGCTATTGTCAGCCCGAACTCCGTGGCTAGATAACTCAGAAAAATACGATCTTGAAATAGATGTATACTTTGCTGTGGGGTACCCCTGGTATGGGTATTCGTCAATACGTCTCTCAATAAAATGGCGTAGTAGAAAGGAAGAATAGAACCTTGATCGAGATGGCCATAACGATGCTAGATGAGTATAGTACTCCTAGGAAGTTTTGGGCTGAAACTATAGCTACTGCTTCTCATGTGTCTAATCGAGTATTTTTGAGAGCACATTTACACCGCACTTCTTATGAGTTGAGATATAGGGAAAGCCGAGTGTTTCTCATTTTTATGTGTTTTGTTGCGAGTGTTTCATCTTGAAATCAGAAAATTTAGGTAAGTTCGAGTTACGTTCATTTGATGGTATCTTTCTAGATTACTCAACTTCTTCACGTAGCTATAGGGTCTGGAATTGTGAAGGGAATAGGATCATAGAGACTTGTGAGGTGACCTTTGTTGAGCCTAGTCCAGAAGTTAGACCAGATATATCAGGTTCTTCTTCCCTCTCTAAGACTATCTTTGTAGAAGATGAGGCTGATTGAGATAATTGTGTTCCACCTGATCCAGTCCCCTCTACACCTGAGGTGCCTCCTGTTTCTATCTCTGCACCTCAGGGAGACCAACCCTTTCCTTCAGATTCTGCTACAGCTAGTGGCTCTAATCCAACCTCTTCTGTTCATGAGGTAGAGGCCACTTCGCTTTCAGATTTTCCGCCACATTCAAGCAGATCATCTACCCGACGATGATCGGTGATTTGTTTGAGCGTGTCGCGACTCAAAGTCAAGCTGCTTTTTTTTGTTTTCACTCCAGCTTCATTGCTACTTTTGAGCCGAAGGATATCTCTCATGCATTAATAGATGAATCTTGGATCAATGCTATGCATGAGGAACTTGAGAGTTTTGAGATGAATAAGGTTTGGCAACTTATTGAACTCCCATCTTATCATAATGTCATTGGGACAAAGTAGGTGTTCAATAACAAGCAAAGTGAGGATGGGGTTGTCATTAGAAACATGGCTAGCCTAATTGCACATGACATTACTCAGATTGAGGTTCTTGACTTTGAGTATATCTTTGTCCCTATAGCTAGACTAGAGGTCATTAGGATCCTATACCTTTCCGCCACATTCAGTGGCATCATCCACCTGATCAGATGATCGGTGATTTGTTTGAGCGTGTCACGCACTCAAAGTTAGGCGTTTTTCTCTTTTGTTTTCACTCCGCCTTCATTGCTACTTTTGAGCCGAAGGATATCTCTCATGCATTAACAGATGAATCTTGGATCAATGTTATGCATGAGGAACTTGAGAGTTTTGAGATGAATAAGGTTTGGCGGCTTATTGAACTCCTATCTGATCATAATGTCATTGGAACAAAGTAGGTGTTCAAAAATAAGCAAAGTGAGGATGGGGTTGTCATTAGAAACATGGCTAGCCTAATTGCACATGACATTACTCAGGTTGAGGGTCTTGATTTTGAGTAGACCTTTGTCCCTACAACTAGACTAGAGGTCATTAGGATCCTACTTGCATTTTTGGCATCCAAGGGTTTCAAGTTTTATCAGATAAATGCCAAGAGTGAATTCCTCAATAGATATATTGAGAAAAAGGTTTATATCAGGCAGCCTTCAAGATTCGAGAAGAGAACCTCAAGTACCCAAACCATGTTTTCAAGCTTTCCAAAACTTTGTATGGACTTAAGTAGGCCCCCTAGAGCTTGGTATGAGAGGCTTGAGTCTTACCTTTCTAGTCATGGTTTTGAGATAGGTAAGGTAGACAAGACTCTGTTCATCAGACACAAGGATACCCATGTTCTACTTGTTCAGATTTATATGAACGACATTATCTTTAGTGGCACTTCGCACTCTCTTATGTCTTAGTTTTCAGATGTGATGAGCACAGAGTTTAAGATGAGTATGATGGGTGAGTTGAGCTACTTCCTTAACTTCTAGATCTAGCAGACTCGGAAGGATATTTTCTTGCATTAAGGAAAGTACACTCGAGACCTCTTAATATGCTTTGACATGTCTGATAGAAAGATAGTGATGACTCCTATGGCCACCACTTCTATCATTGAGACTGATAAGGATGGTGAGCTAGTTGATCAGAAGGAATTCAGGAGCATGATCGGCTCCCTCTTGTACCTCATTGCTTCGAGGCTAGACATACACTTCGCAATTTATCTATGCACTTGATTTTAGACTTCTTGTGCCTCTCACCGCCAAGAGGTGAAGTGCATCTTTAAGTACCTTCGAGCTACCATTGACTATGGTATTTGATACTCTTCCTCTTCTTGTCTATCCCTCAGAGCTTTATCAAACGTTGACTTTGCTAGTTGTAGGATAGATAGAAAGAGCACTTCTGGCACTTGCTAATTCATTTGCACTTATTTTGTTTCTTGGTTATCTAGGAACCAAATTCCACACCAAGACATACCATTGTCGAGGCCGAGTACGCTGCGTACCGCTAGATGTCAGAGTCGTGCTTTGATGAGATCGACCTTTATGAACCTTGGGTCAGACATAGAAAGTGTTTCATTTTTCTGTGATAATACTTATGCTATTTGCATTGTGACGAGGATTAAAAACCTATTTTCCATTTAGGCCCCTTTTCCATATATAATATGTGGCTATGTGTTAACAAATAGGCCTGTTAAACCTAGACCCATAATGCGTCTGACAAAAGCCCATCCCTATTTGAATGGTCAAGTTTCTGACTAGTTCAGTCAAAGATCTTCAAACTTAGCTTCACACTGGTCATCTTCGACCAACGACCTGGCCATCCCATCTAGTTAACTGGTCAGGGATAAGCGATTTTTCCTATTCAACTCTTTGTGCGGACAGTTATTTGACAGAAATATGCAACTACTTGGAAGTTATTACAAGAAAAGGCGTCCTTTGGCAAGAAGACACCAATTAACGAAAAAAGTGTCTCCCGGTTACAAGACACCTTTTTGGAACTTAACTGATGCCCCTTCATCAAGAATAAATAGGAGGCCAACCCACGCTGTAGAGGATCATCGAACATCATTTGGCACAATTCGAAATCAAACATTCGCAATCTTGCATTCTCTATAACTTGTGATCAACTCTCTATAATCACGTAAATCACCTTGTAATTAGAATTTTCTATTACAGCCGCTTAGCTAATAAAAAAGCATTCCCGTTATTTCCATCATATCCATTTCAATATCCAGGGGCTCATACATAATAAAATTTACGTAAGCTCGGTTAAGAGACCCAAGGTCTTGGACATCGACACATTGCTAAAAAAACCCAGTACAGTATTCCAGGACCACAAATATTGATATTAGATATCACTTCTTTAGTGACCACGTAGAGAAGGGTGAAATAGAGCTCTAGTTTGTGGAGAGTGACCACTAGATAGCTAATATTTTTATTGTAGCCTTGAGGGGAGAGCTTGGAGTTGTGTGCCCCAACGGCATTCCTTGAGGGGGGAGCTGATTTTGTATATTATGTACTATATTTGTTTACTTTCAGCATTTCCTTTATTTTGCATCTTTTAGATATTTTTGGGCTTACCCTTAGCATTTTGAGTCCACTACACTGAGACTTTCGGCATGCTTTTCATGAACATCTGTTGGGACTGGATTCCAAATCCGAACCCTCTGTGTATACCCATGCTACTTCAAGAAAAGCTAGCACACACAGTAGAAACAGTTATGATAACACAATCATATCACGAATCAAATAATATTAATTAAGTAGAAAGGTTTAGCCTTATGGCCAACTTATTACAAATAAACAGCCTCATGGCTTGAGTTCAATAAAAAGCAGCGGAAATAAAATAACAGCAGCAGAATGAGCCAATCCATATGCCCAACATGCAATCAACTGGGGTACACGTCCTAGTAGTCCGGATCGCCTTCATCGTAACCACAAGCATAGAACTCATAGTCACATTCAGCTTCAGCACACTCTTCTGTGGAAAGTTGGGATGTTGCAAAGGTGAGTACAAAATGTACTCCGCAAGTCTTGGAAACATAATGCATGATAACTATATGCATGGCTAAACAATTGAAGGCATAATATGGTTCATTTGGCGTAAAGCAGAATTTAACTTTAAATACCAATAGTAATTTCATAAAGCATCATTTAACAAAATGTAAATGAATAATAATTGAATTTGATGTAACAACTACACAGGTTTCAACCACCTGACTGGCTTCAACCGCCAAACCATAATCCGAGAGCTCCAACCACTCACGGATTCCCAAACCATCATTTTCATTTAAAACAAAACCATAAGGTCCACAATGTGCTAGCGTACCTTGCCGCCCTTGACCGTGGGCACGGCTACTTAAGTAGTTTTAACTCTGCAGAGTGTGTACAACTTTACCCACAAGACATGATCGACTCTTATTGTCATGCAATTAATACACTTCCTTTGGTGTGTCGGCAGAGAGATCATGACAAGGCCTTTACAATGCACGACCCCGCTACTAACTTCGCCCACTAAGGTTTCACCGCTGTTAGGGTTCTAGCCACCCAAAGACAGAGCCCCTCTCTTGCGCCTTGTAGTGTCTACATCCAAAGACCCACATTCAACCAAATGGCAAAGCCAATAACGAGACGCACAAATGAATTAGCCAGGTCGTACCCATATAGATTTGTGGTTGTACGGTAGTGCTCGGTCCATGGTAACACATGCTTCGGTCCTTAATTGACTAGGGCGGAACAATCACTTTACAAGATCTCGTGCATCCAGCACCCACCAAACATCCATCCGCCCCGGTCTAAGCCATTTCCACTTTAATTCAATTAAATAACAGTAGTAACACCAATTGCCACAATCTCACAATTAAGTTTAAACAACACTTGAAAAAGTTTTACATAATGGCATAATACCGAACGATTAAGCTGGACTAAGCAAATCTATCGTCCCATACTACACTATTGGTTATCACCAGATAAATTAGCTAGTATTATCTAGGGTGACAAAGGTTTGTCATGAATAATGTCAATGAGGGTATAACAAACTGGTATTTAACTAACACCACAGTTAAAGTACTTTGCGCAAAAGTAAGCATGCATAATTTAAAACAACATAAGGTTTTCATAAAATTTGGGATCAACATGATCAAGGAAGACTTGCCTTCGATGACACCAGCTGTTCTACCTCTGCCTGATGATTCGCCTGAGTTTCGACTGCGACGTCTACACGCGAAACGAAAACAAATAAATAAAACAAATTCAAAAAAATTCAAAAATTGAAAATAATGGTACTGGAAGATAGATCATGAATTTAGATGAATTTAGAAATTTGAATCACAGGAATCGGAGCTCGGACGAAGGAGAACGGGCTCCTGGAAGTTCCTCGAGAGAATCGAAAAAATCGGTTTAATCGACATGTGTTAGAACCGATTATTGAATTTCTGATTTTGAAAAATCGAAAAGGAAAAGAAATACCGCTGATGTGTGGGGCCCACGCGTCAGTGGCTCGGCTCATCGTGGACCGGGATCACCGAGGGGCTCACGGGATGACACGATAGATTGGATGAGGTGGTGGCTGACATGGCTACTAGGGCAGACATGGCGATGACATGGCGCGGATGTGGCTAGCACGTGGCGCCACGCGACAACTGACACGGCGCGGCACAAGCGACGAGGCGTCGCTGACCGGGCACAGCGCGAGGCGGCCACGCGGCACTCATCCGGTGAGTGAGGCGGCCGAGCGGCTTGATCTCGCCCGCTCACGGAACGACTCGCTGACGCCAAAACGTGAAGAGGGTTTCGTTGCAACACACCGGACGAACACCGGTTCAAGTATGCTGAAGCGCAGCAATCGATTTGACCTCGCAATCGATAAGGAGGATGATGTAAAATTCAATCAAGCCGATCCGAGAACGAATCGGTTGGAACAAGAATCACCGTAAAGCCGATTTAAAAGGGTAACTAGATTAGCCGATTAAGACTAATCCGAGGGTAAAAGGTAGATCGATTTCAAAAGGCGATGCGCAACAAGACGTAACAAATCAAACCTGAAAGCCAATGACGATCAAACAATCGGCGATGCGCAACTTTATTTGATCGATGTCGACTTACAGAGGAAAGATTACAATGCTAAAAAGACTATGAACTACGAAAAACAAGAAAAAACTAGAATATTGATTGTTGTGGATCCCCTTCTCTCAAACAGCCTTGGTGCGCCTTATATACCCACCTAGCCGATCCGAGTTCTGATCCAACACGATAACGTAGTCCGAATCGGCTTCGTAGTTTCCTTCCTGGTCTCTAGTTTTTCCAGTTATTATCTGCACGTCGTGTGGGATTTTATACATTTATCCAAATTTCCCGCAGATTCTCTCGTACCTTATCCAAACTTATGCTTTTCTCACGATCCTTCCGAAATTCCCAAAATCGGTGCAAACATATGCCCCCATTTTTGGAAGATAACTTGTTATCTTTCAAAAATATGTATCGCTTTTTCATTGATCGGCTTTTGTCGCCGCTAGGGAATCAGATAAATAATCGCTTTGCTTTGATTGCGCCAGTAAAAATCTCGGTGCGGTTTAATGACGATGTCGCCAATTCACTTCCGCCATTCTTACTTTTCACCGTATATATATATGCGGGACCCCACGGTCATTTTCACGCCGCTCGCTTCTTCACATCGCTTAATCGGCTTCTATCCTTTGATCGGCTTCGCTGTTTCTCAGGCACTTCCGCCACTTCAGCGATCTCCCGCCCATTGAATGGACCCTTCGTGCATCGATCCCAATCCTCGATAGTGAAGACCAATATTATCTAGGGCCAATAGGAAACTCAATCACGACACCGTAATTGACGAAGATATTCCTAGACTTCCCTTATCGGCTCAAGGTTACAATATAATGTAATGGGGTAAAAGTTTTAGGGCTTGGCAGATAGCCGCTAAAAGGGTGGAGAAGATGGTACATTAGGGTATCGGCTCAAAAAAGAAAGGAATGGGAAAGAATGGGTATAGCCGAATGCCTCCCTCTGAGTCTAGCCAATCCAGAAGCCAACGAGCCCTTGGTGGTCACGGCCTGTTATTTCTGGTCTGATACCCTCAATGCTTTCCTATTCCGGACCGCCCTATTGGCCCAACCCTCCTAGATGTAGCCGAGTCAGGTCGCCTTAGGCCGGACGGCGACCAGATATCGGCTTTCAAAGGGCGATCAACTCTAAGGTTAATCCGATCGAAAGGCGAAGGATGGTCAAAGTATATCTTGCATAATAACAAGGTGAACGGTCTAGTATCTGGACGAAGAACATGTGGCCTTTTGAACTTATGGCTAGACCGGTTTGTCTTCGCAAGGCCCTGGGGCCAACACAAGTGTACCAATTCTGGCAGAGCAACCGGTGGAAGGTCGTCGGCTTGCGCTTGGGAAGATGCTTTTAGTGCCGTCTACCAAATGATGCACATCATCGAAGTCGGCTTTTCTCTGGATTTGCTCAGTTTGTCGTTGGCAATGTAGGCGGCCCGCTGTGGTTTATTCAATTATGGCTCTACAATATGTTTGGCCGATCACTGATCACAGAGCATCTGGAGGATACAGCCTTCCCCCGCGAAGACTATCCGGAAGGTACCACCCCCCAATATAGAGCTAGCCGACCATTCGGGGAAAGATTGGCGATGTGCACTAGTGGTGACATCAGAATTACTCCAGCCGATTTCAAGAAGTATCTGTCATTCTTTTTATACTTAGACCACACAACCTTTGGTCAAGAAGACTTTTTCCTTACAAAGAACATAGCCGATTTTCCATGGCCCTCGCTCCTTCATTTGATGTCGATAGCTCTTTGATGCCAAAGATCGACTTTTGGACCTATATCGGATTTTTATTTCACCTTGTATCCTCCATGTTGGTTTGAATTCCATAATCGGACCTTCCAAACCGTCAGATGAATTCTACCACCCTTCTATCTACGCCCGTCACCGGTTTTGGCCAGTGATACCTTCTTTGCCGATTCTTGATCGCCTTTGAGCCCCGAAGCAAAGTGACAAACGTCAGAGTACCGAGATAATCTCGAATTGACCGATGAGCTTCAAGTTCTTAACCTTCCACATTTCTTCCTGAACTCACGCCGGGCCGCCATTTCTCAACTTGGTGGGCACCCATATCGGCACTTTATTTGGACCGCACGCCATCGGCTATTATTGAGAAATTTTTACCGATTATCATGAGCCGACAAAGGGTCCCTTCTAGCAAAGAAGAATTCAAGTGGAGCTCGATTCTTCCAAATCATCGGGTTACACTAACTCATCCAGAGTCAGAGAGGTATCGACTTATCTTCCTTGAGATCCTCCACTTTACCAGCTTCGGTTTCATTCTTATCTTCTTAATTTTCATTCTTTCAGATGCCGCACTGCAACAAGACTATTGCCGCCCCATCGCCAATGAGCCAAAGAAAAAGACCCCATCAAACGATGGGTTTGACCTGTTATTCCTCCAAAGAAATTTTGGTGTTCAGAGCCCATCATTGTCTGAGCTTGAAAAAGGCCGCCCTACAAGTAAGTATTTTCAATGACAATAACATCCCTTTTCATTGCCAATATCTTTTAACATTTTATCCCAACTGTAGAAAACCTAAATCAACTAAAGCTCCAAATTCGTCGTCAAAACGCAAGGAGCAAAGCGCCGAGAGTTCCCATCGTGACGTCGGCTTCTGCAGAGGTAAATTCCTTCCACCGTATCTATACTCATATGCCAAGATGTTACTTAGTCTACATACATCCGTTCGTGTTCACCAACAAAGACGGCTCAAGCAAATGGGCGATCGGCCGATCTTCAGACGCTACCGTTGTTAGCCCTCCGATGCCGCCTTCTCCAACACGGATTGCTATGGCTCGCTACCTCTACCGCCCTCCCGCACTCGAGCTCAGGATGAGGACCTAGCCGATCCGACCGACCGCTTTGGTTTTACTTTTGGACGAATCGACGACCTCAAGCGATTGCTCCTGATGATTACGTGATAGATATCCGCAACATTATTGATGTGTCTCAGAGGGCATCGGCTTCACTCGTCCAATCGGGGCCCAATATGCAAGAGAAGCTGAATCGCTTTTGATCGCGATCTTCAAATGAGGCGTATATCTTGGCCAATGCTCACCAATTCGTGATGCAATGGCTGTTGTAGAAGCCGATCTCCCGCCTGAGGCTCTTAAGGCTATTCTGGACGTCTGTCACATAGACGAAAGGAGAGCTGAAGTCGAAGCTGCAACGGCTAGAATAGCCCGACGAGAAGCTCAAGCAGCCGATCAGCGCCGGCTAGAGGAGTTGGTGGCAGACGCAAAGGCCAAGAAGAAGTATGACGAAGATTCTTCCACCCTCAAGGCTGCCAAATCTTCCACGCAACAACTGGAGTTGAAGAGGCAGCAGCTCAAAGAGGAATTAGCCAAGGTGGAAGAAGAGCTCGCAGACAACCTTGCTCTGGTGACTGCGACATCAGCTTCCCTGAAAAATCAGAAAGCCGATATTGGCTTGGCCATAGTAAAGGTGAAGGACCACGGCCAAGCTCATCCTCGCACTGCATCGCTAAGGCCGATGAGGACATAATTTATGGGGTCACGTAAACATCGCTAAAATACGCAGATTATCGGCTTTAGGTGCTAGGATTCCTGTCCGTCTGTGAACCATGATGTGTTGTAATGTTTTTAAAACAATGTCGCTTTTGTTCGCAGATTTTTTAATCATGTCTTCTACTGCTTAACCGTTAACTTATTCGACGCATTGCTTTAACCCGATCCGCTTTCCCAATTCTTTATATCAGACTTCGACCACGCACCAATCCAAACGCTAGGGTAGTAGCGCTTTAAATATTTTCCGCTGATTGCCTTCGTAACACTAACCCTTCAAGCGCTTTGAGTATATATGCATTACCACCAACAAGCCGATTTATTTTATACGGTCCTTCCTGTAGGCGACCATTTGTCAATCGATTATCCTTAGAACCGATCGGCAATATCGCTTTTCCAAACCAAATCGGCTTCATCAAGGTCTTTAGTATAACTTTTTATTGTATGCTCTTGCAACCCTTTCTTTATTCTTTTAAGCCGATTCAAAGTAACCAAATTTTAATTTCGCTAAGTCATCCAAGTTGCACAAAGATCAATTCCTTGTATTCATCGGCCGATAGATTATTCTCGCCGCCACCAAGATCGACTCAATGTTTATTTCTACGGGCAACACGGCCTCTTGGCCATATACCAGCTGATATGGCGATAATTTAGTCGATCCGTGGAACGATAGCCGATAAGCCCACAGAGATTCCGATAGTGTGGAGTGCCAAGTTCGAGGCTTCTCATCGATTTTTCTTTTAATCAGTTTGATCAAAGTTTTGTTGGACGACTCGGCTTGCCCATTAGCCTGAGCGTAATACGGCGACGAATTGAGTAATTTGATACCCAATTTTTCGGCAAAGTTCTGAAAATCGTTAGACATGAACACGGTCCCTTGATCGGTCGTGATAGTTTGAGGGATACCGAATCGATGGATAATGTGTTCATTAACAAAGCCGATAGCCTCTACACTGGTGACCTTTTTGAGTGGGACGGCTTCAACCCATTTTGAAAAATAGTCTGTGGCCGCGAGGATGAACTTGTGGCCTTTACTTGATGCTAGAAAAATTTGGCCGATTATGTCTATCCCCCATCCCCTGAACGGCCATGGCTTGATAATCGGATATAAAGCCGATGCTGGTGCTAATTGCACATTCCCAAACTTTTGACAACTTTGGCATCCTTTACAATACTTGAAACAATCTTCTAACATCGTCGGCAAAAAATACCCAGTTCGTCTTAAGATCCATTTCATTTTATGAGCCGATTGATGTGCGCCGCACATTCCTTCGTGAACTTCACCCATGGCTACCTTTGCTTCTTCATCGCCTAAGCACCGCAGAAGCAATCCTTCCATCGTCCGATAGTATAATTCTCCTTCCAACGTGACATATTTCAAAGCCTTTTGCCGAATCTTGCGAGCGGTGGGCTTGGATGGGTCCATCAAGTATGCTTTTATTTCATTTCTCCAATCGGCAATGTCAACACACAATACTGTTTTGTCAACCAAGTCAAAGGTCTCGTGTCGGCTATATTCCTTATAGCCCGACGCTGCTTGGGCTAACGTATTGGCTTCATCATTCATTTCTCTAGGTACATGGCCAATACGAAACGATGTAAAAGAATTTATAACTTCAAGGCAATGCTCCAGATATTTTGATAACATCTCATCGTTACATCTAAATTCTCCTTTAATTTGTCAGATATTAGTAATGAATCACCGTAGGCTTCTACATGACTTACTCCGATACTTTCCAACAATTGAAGTCCTTAAGTAACGCTTCATACTGGCTTGGTTATTAGAGCATCGGCCGCTGAGCCGATATGCTAACTCAAGATTATACCCTTTGGCGAAATCAACACAACGCCTATTCCGCTCCCTTCTTGGCGTAACGATCCGTCAAAATATAGTCGCTAAGAATTACGCCAACTATCCTCGCCATGGTATCGCGCCTCGTAATGAAATCGGCCACGCTTGACTTTTAACAGCTTTAGCCGATTCGTATTGCAGATCGAACTCGGTCAAGGCATATGCCCATTTTCCAAGTCGCCCTCTCAAAATTGGTGCGCATAGATATATTTGATGATATCGGTTTTGCATACTATTATACAAGTTGATGCCAATATGTAATGCCTTAACTTGGTGCAGGCGAAATATAACGACAAACATAGCTTTTCAATAGGAAGGTACCTGGTTTCGGCTTCCAAGAGCCGTCGGCTTAGATAGAAGATTACGCATTCCTTGCCATCGACTTCTTGCGCCAACACGTTTCTATAGTTTTTCACACACACATATAACTTGAAGGGAATTCCCTTCTGTGGTGCGGCCAGGACTGGCGGTGATGCCAAGTAACTTTTAATGTCATCAAAAGCTTTTTGCTGATCGGTTCCTCATATGAAGTTCTCATTGCCTTTTAACTTCAGTAACGGCGTGAAGGCTTGAATTCTACCGGACAGATTTGAAATAAATCGCCTTAAATAATTGATTTGACCGATCGCCTTTTGTAACTCGTTTGCATGTTGGCGCTTAGTATCTACTATGGCCTTAACCCTCTTTTGGTTGATTTCAATCCCCTTTGATGCACCATGAAACCAAGGAACCGACCACCGGTTGACACAATCAACGCACATTTTAAGGGGTTCATCTTTAATCCATGAGCCCTTGTGTTTTTGAATACTTTTTCTAAATCGGCCAAGTGCTGATGATCATCTTTAGATTTTACTACCACATCGTCGATGTATATTTCAACAATGTGGCCGATTAGATCGTGAAAGATTAAGTTCATGGCGCGTTGATAAGTGGCGCCTGCATTCTTCAGGCCGAATGTCATCACTGGCCATTCATACAACCCTATTGCGCCAGGGCATCTGAAGGCCGTTTTGGGGATGTCGGATTCGGCCATGAGTATTTGGTTATATCCAGCATTTCCATCAAGAAAACTGATAATTTTGTTACCTGAGGCAGCATCGATAAGCATGTCGGCTATAGGCATTGGATATTCATCCTTTGGCGTGGCTTTGTTCAAGTCTCTCAAATCGACACATACCGAAGCTTACCGCTCTTTTTCATGACAGAACAATGTTGGATACCCATTCAAAGATATCGGCAAGGCCTTATGAAATTGGCCTCCAACAACCTTTCAATTTCCTCTTTTATCATATCGTATAACTCTGGATTAAAACACCGAGGCGGCTGCTTATATGGCCGATATCCTGGCTTGATAGGCAGCCGATGTTCAACTAATTGTCGGCTTAATCCGGGCATCTCATAGTATTCCCAAGCAAAACAATCCCTGTATTCTCTAAGTATTTTGACCAACTTAGTTTTGTACTCTAAATCTAAATTTGCACTTACAAAAGTTGGCCTTTTTCTATCACCTTCTCCTATATCGACTTCTTCGAGCATATCGGCAGAAGTAAAACCTTGACCTAATTTTTCGCTTTAGAAGTCTTCAATGGCTTCACACGAACATATCATATGCCGATAGCTCCTTGCTTTGTTTTGTAGAATTTGGATCATTTTTGACTCCATCTTCTCAAGACTTCGCTCGCCTCGATCAAACGTGGTTCGGCCCGACATCGATCGGGCGAAACCCGATTTCGATGCAGATGAAGTCGCAATCGTCTAGTGCCTTACCTGATATGCATTCTGCTTCTTCATGCGGCCAATTTGCATCAGAGCTGGCCATGGCAATATGAGCAGATGTATCGGCTGAAACAACTTCGACTTCATCTCCGTCCCATTGTACAAGAAGTTGATGCATCGTGGAGGGGATACAGCAATTAGCATGTATCCAATCTCGCCAAGAAGCACATCAGAACTCCCTTTGGCTTCAATCACAAAGAACGCGGTCGGCAAAGTTTTTCGGCCGACGGTCAACTCAGTAACCAACACCCCTTTTGCTTCAGTGGGATCACCGGTGAAGTCATTCAGCACCATGTTTGTCTTGATTAGGTCTTCATCGGTTTTGCCCAATTTCTTACAAGTGGAGAGTGGCATTAAATTCACAAAGGGCCCTCCATCCACAAGCATCCTGGATATCGGTTTTCCATTGATGTAACCTTTCAAGTACAACGGCTTTAGATGCCGATGAGGGTCTTGCGGTTTTTCAAACACTGCATCTTGTGCACCTAGGCACAATTGAGCAAATGTATCTTTAGCCGATTCAGCTTTTAATCTCAATTCTACCGTAAGGTGAATACCATATTGATATCCATAGGAGTGCCATCTCGAATTATTGGTGACATCAAATCGTCCGAGGAATCTGATTCATTATCCGATTGTTGTTTCCTCCTCCACTCCTTTGTGACAAGCTTCACAGGCCGTAATTCATTAAAAACTCTATCTCTCTGCTTTTTCTTCTTCACTTCTCTCATCTCTTGCGCCCTTAGCGTTGGAGCCGCTCTGCGATGACGGCTAAGTCCATCCGGCACCATCTGGCTTGGGTTCGATCGCTTATGGATTTTACCAACCAAGTTCTCGGCGGCCTTTCCTTGTTTTGGTTTAGTGCTCCTAGCCTCTCTTTTATTGGCCTCTTATGCTCTGACTTATCTTGATTTGGTGTTGGCCTAAATAATCATTCTTTTACCGATTGCCTTGGCCAACTTTTTTGCGGATAATGTTCCATAGGGCATGTCCTTGAGGATGGTAGTGCCATACCTTTCTCCCAGCAGAATCGCCAAAAAGGGCATCTTTCATGAGCTCTTTCTGCGTTGTTTGGTTGACGCAAATTGTTTGGCCGAAACACATTGTTTGGCCGATACGGCTCGTCTGGTCGGCGGAACTGTCGCATTTGCCGATGGCTCATTCTCTCATATTTCTCAAGCAACTGCGAGAAGGTTGGCCTTGGTTTGAATGTCGGTTTCCGGGGTGGAGACCTCTCGGCTTTGTACCATCGCCCGACCTGCAGTTCACCTTTTGGTTTTATTGTCCTTGAATTCTTCCCGTCTTGATCGGCTTCGATTTGCAAAGAACCGATCGTTATCTTCAAAGGTTCTCCTTTTGAGCTTGATTCTATGTCGACTTGTCGTGTTGTTATCGGTTTTCGTCGACGATCTGCTTTTCCTTGCCGAAGCAATCGAACCATGTTGATTGGGAAAGGATTAATGTCAACTTCCATGGCCGGCTTTTCTGCTAATTTAAGTCGACCATCTTCAACAAATTATCAGATTCGGCCGTCGAAAAATATTGCGATCGTTAGTGTTATGAGAGAAGGAATGATGCCACTTATAGTATCGCCGCTTTTTGATTTCGCTTACCAAAGGTATGGTATGCCCTTCGTAATCAGATCGTTTTTCTTGTAACAAAGATGTCAAATATGCGATCACATTTGGACACGCAAAAGCATACTTGACTTCCAACTTACTCCTAGTCGGCTTAAGCCATGAATGCACAAGTGGTTTTTAGATCCTTTTATCCATTCGGCTATATTTACATCCGCCTCATCTTCAGACGCTTCACTTGAACTACACTCGACCATGTTTACTTTAGTTTTATCTTTGCCATTGTTTACCCTAAGTTTGTCTTTGAATTCTTTATTCAAATATCGGCTTCTCGCACCGATACACGATGAAGCAGTGACTTAGATCGGTAAATTCTTGTCCAAAAGCTTTTCTTTCAGGGGAATCAATCATTGAATGCTAAATCGGCTAGTTGGTTATCGGGTAATACCACGCTAAAGCAAATGATTTCAGATTTCTAAATCTTCTAATATAATCGAAGCCGATTCTCCAAACTTCACGACAAAGACTTAGGTCTGAAATTTCAACTCTAAACTACCAGAGAAAAGTATTCATGAAATCGATTTTCTAAATCGCTCCAAAAGTGGACCGAATTTGGAGGCAGATTGGTGAACTGTGAAGGCAATTCCCGATAAAGACAAAGGAAAAGCCTAATCTTTAGCCCATCTGGATCGAAGTCCTCGCCACAATCGGGCGATAAATCGTCCCACGTGTTTCTAAAGTGGTGATCGAGTCATCCCCGAGAACTTCGCAAAATCAGAATCCTAAAGTTATGGGGGTATGGCATACGGTCAATATAATCCGCACGGCTTATAGCCGATTGTCTTCCCTTTGGGCTGCAAGCCAAACTGATCTCTCAAGACCATAGAAATCGACGCCCAATTGATATTGTTAGCCGATGGGATACTAAGGTTTGGCCAGCTATTTTGGGCAGCATCTTGCCCCCCGAGTGTAAACTCGGCCGATCGGCTTGTTCTAACCGATGGATACTGTTGTTGCCATGGTTCGTACCCATCAGTTTTGGCAGCCGTAACCTCGGGTAATGGAATAAACAGTCCTGTAGGTAACTACTTTGTACGGAGCTGGATTTCTAATTGAAACTGGCCCTTGGGGTTTATAGCTTCGATCTAATTCGGTCGGCTGTGAAGCCGACGGAACGTAAGGAACACCTGACGCTAATGGGTCTGGTTTTGCAGCGTCGGTATATGCATGGTAATGCGGAACTGGATTTGAGTGAGGATTTGGTGGTGCTAACACAGTGGGTTGAGTCGGCATCAATGAGGGTGTAGGTGCCGACACTTTACTCGTGCTGGCATTTGGTGCCACAGAGTATACGGGATATGTTGGAAGTGGTTGTAACGGATCCAACAATCCTCCGTATGTTGCCAACTCTCGCAATTGTTTTACGCTATTCTCTATCATCGGCTTTAAGGTCGTGACCAAAGCCGATGATTGATTAATTAATGCATGATGCATGCATCGCTCGACCATAGCGGATAATTCATTTTGAGTCGGCATATATCGGCTTATCGAAGTTTGCAAGAGCCTTGATCTCGCCAAGAGGTTCATGTGGGTAGCGCCATCTTCGTAACCCCGTCGGGTTTTCGTAGCAACCCAACATCAACTCCTCTAAGGCGCTTCTTCGATCTTCGATCTCTTTGCGCTGCCCGAGTCAAATCGTCTAAGGTGGGGACGATTATGGCGCTGGTTTACATCGGCGGCAAGGTGGATTTGCTCGCAATCATCTTTGTCGATCCGGGTCCCACCGGCGTATAAAATGTGTTGACGCCAAAAACGTGAAGAGGGTTTCTGGTTGCAACACACTGGACGAACACCGGGTTCAAGTATGCGCGAGCGTGCCAATCGATTTGACCCTGCAATCGATAAGGAGGATGATGTAAAATTCAATCAAGCCGATCCTGGGAACGAATCGGCTGGAACAAGAATCAGCCAGAAAGCCGATTTAAAAGGGTAACTAGATTAGCCGATTAAGACTAATCCGAGGGTAAAAGGTAGATCGATTCTGAAAAGGCGATGCGCAACAAGACAGAACAAATCAAACCTGAAAGCCAATGACGATCAAACAATCGGCGATGCGCAACTTTATTTGATCGATGTCGACTTACAGAGGAAAGATTACAATGCTAAAAAGACTATGAACTACTTAAAAACGAGAAAAACTAGAATGTTGATTGTTGTGGATCCCTTCTCAAACAAATTTGGTGCGCCTTTATATACCCACCTAGCCGATCCGAAGTTCGATCCAACACGATAACGTAGTCCGAATCGGCCAGAGTTTCCTTCCCGGTCTCTAGTTTTTCCAGCTTATTATCTCGCACGTCGTGGGATTTTATACATTTATCCAAATTTCCGCAGATTCTCTCGTACCTTATCCAAACTCATGCTTTTCACGATCCTTCCGAAATTCCCAAAATCGTGCAAACAAAGATCCGACGGAGCACGGCAGATCAAACGGCGGCGGTGAGGCGCAATGATGGCGATGCGGCGCGACGGACGATTATGAAGCGATCGGACGGGCGAGGATCAGCGGCGCAGCACGACGGCGTGGCGGTGGTGCTTTTCCACCGAAGGCGAGGAAGATGACCCGGCACACGGTGGAGCTGGACTGGATCGGGCACAAGACTTGGCGGTTCGGGCACAAGACTTGGATCCAAGTGGAAAGTGTGAAGCATGGCGATGTTTTGAGGAGAAGGAAGACCGATCATTAGGGTAAATTGATAATTTATTCAATACGGGCTATCGAGGCGGTTTGGAAAACTGTGGCAGTGACCTAAGTGGTTTAGGTCACATCAAACTGGAATTGGACCCAAATTTAGGCTCACAAATCGGATTTGGTGTTCATGTGTTGGCCGCTTTGAGAAGCATACTTATGTGAGTGAAAAACCCGTTAAAAGTGTTGATTTCGGGTTAGCCAATGTAAGAGTGGATGGTATCCACTTGTATGCCCTAGTTTACAGTTAGGATTGCCTCCACACTATAAGGAGATGAAGTAGGTGGTGAGGCTCTAAGCCTTGAAGTTCCAAGACTCTAGATTAGGGTTTCTATGAGATTTTGTGTTCTCGTGGTGTGTGTGTGCTCCTTGAGAGTTTTGCTCTTAAGTGAGAGGCTTTGTAATCCATCCTTATACTCGGAAATAAAGATCTATTTCGTGCTCAATATTTGGCTTTTGTTCTTGACCTTCCTCCTTGTTTCGTGAACTTTTTTGTTGGTTTTTGTCCTCTTGATTTTGTATTGTAAGGATGAGTGATTGATGGATGTATCCTCTAGAGATCATTACCCAATCATCTAGGTAAGCTCTCTCATGATTATTAAGAGATTTCTTAAGAAATTGGGTTTTTGCTTGAGAAGGAAAGATTTGAGATAGATCTTGATCGTGCACATTTGAGAGCAATCTCTTTAAGGTTCTTGCTTGTTGTGATATGTAGAAGACAATCTAGGTCTATCTTTGTCATCAAATCCCTATGAGCAAGCTCAAGACTAAGTTTTTGTTTTTTGACCTGATTTTGGTGTATCTTTCGGTAAATTCAAAAAAGGTCAGAACTTTGGTGTCAATCCTTGCGATTGAAGATGGAGTAGGTTCCTGGCACTCATAGGAAGGTGCATACAAAATTTCATGGGTTTTCGATCAGCCGATCGAAAGATACACCGATTTTCGTTTTTGAAGTTGTGTTGATTTACGGCTTATTTGCCTATTTTTACTGTTCATATGCACTACTAGCCTCTATAACGCAGTAGTACCACCCTAGAGCTGATTTTTCAGGAGATTTTCTTCTTTTGCTCTTCTGAGGTCTTGAGAAGTTATAGTTGGATTCTTTTGGAGGGGGATTGTTGTGTAATAATTCGCTCCCCTTTTGATCGTCATTTCCGATCTTTCACTCCTCCGCATACTTGGTGTGCTTTTCTACATTGCTTTTCTGTCCATTGGTTTTCAGAAAGAAAATCTTTTTCATGCACTTCTTCCTGACAATGAAGAGGGGAGTGAGACAAAATAGACAACAAAGTGAATAGAAAGAACTAATCTGTAGCAGGGGCAGAATTGGGCACAGGGCAACTGGGGCATGGTCTAGAATACCATCATATATATTAATAGAAAATTAGTTTAATTATATATTTAATTTTAGTTATAACCGCATAGTTTTTAGCCTGAGATTTGGAGTAAACTTGACTCGGTCGTTGGTCCGTGCTAGATGTATGAGCAGATAAGAGCAGCACTCAACATATGCATGTATTTGTGTAAAGAATGCATTTCACTCGTCGCTCACCGACAGCCTGCTGGTATCCTCGTGGATCGAGTCGCAAGCTACACAACGCCCGGGCTCATACACTGCACCTCGCGGCAGCAAGCTTCTAACCCCTTAACAAATAAAAGGACATTAGTTTAAGAAAGAATAAAAAATACAAGAGCATGAACAACACGTGGGTACTTTGGTTTTTCGGTTTTCAGATTTCAATTTGGTTTTTATTTCAGTGTTATTTGGTTTTCGATGTTTGGTTGGTTTTTAACTCTCGTACATCAAAAAAGCCGAACAAACCGATCGTTCTCAAGCGCAACTATTCAGACGTGGAGATGGCTAGATGATAAAGGGAAAACTCCAGGTCATCAACTCGCCATTTGCTCCGCCTCCAGATGCTCCCCAAAATTTCCCAAAATTCCCGACTCTAGATGCAAACAGGGCCGGCCTAAAGGGAAGGGCAACCGGTGCGACCGCCAGGGGCCTCCAATTTAGGAGGGCCCCAAATTGCATCTAACATGAATGTAGAAGCATCATTCCCGATAAAATGCCGAGCTACTCGGAAAAAGCAGTTTGATGAAAGTGATTATAATGAAGAGGTTTTATCAGCTAAGAAGTATTTTGAGGTAAATTACTTTCTTGTTATGGTGGATGTAGTAATTTCTTCATTGAAGAACAGGTTCGAGGATTTTACTACATTTAAGAGTATATTTGGTTTTTTACTTAGCTCAAGAAATTTAAAGTCATTGATAATATTGAACTAAGAAATTGTTGCACTAAATTTGCAAAAACATTTTCCCGTAATAGTTCATGTGATATTGAGTTAGATGATTTTTTTGAACTAAAAGTGCTACAAATGACTTTATCTGCTCACTCACAGTCCGCCATGGGGATTTTTGAGTTTATTAAGGATTTAGATTGCTATCCAAATGGTTCAATTGCTTATCGAATCTTATTCATCATACCTATAACTGTAGCCTCCGCTGAAAGAAGTTTTTCAAAGTTAAAATTATTAAAAAATTACTTGAGGTCATCAATGTCACAAGAAATGTTAAATGGTTTGGCAATTTTATGCATTGAGAATAATAAATTGATAAAATTGATATTGATACTATTATTGATGACTCTGCATCTATGAGTGTTAGAAGGAACTTTAACTTGCCCATTTAAATTTGTAGAAGTTGGTGAGATTGGTTTTTGTCGCAGCATTATGGTAGTGATGGCAATGTGGCGCGGGTGGGCTTGAAGGTGCATTTTGGAGGCTAGAGCTCAATTTAGTTGAATAGTACATGAGTTTGATTATGTTTAAACTATCTTTTGGTTGTGACTTATTCTCTACTAAGTTTATTACATATGAAAACATTCGATATTTTATCTGCAATAATTATGGTAGTCAATAAAAGAGCCACTTGATTTAGCTCGCCCCGGACCCCTAAAATCTTTAGAACGGTCCTGGATGCAAATGTTGCTCCAACTCTAGGTGTGGTCTCCCACCCTTTGCCGCCACCGACCTTCTGCTCCCCACGTGGCTTCCATCCGCCCTGAGCTCGCTGGTGCCGCTATTGCGCTGGTGATGGCGGGGGGAAGGCACAGGCGAGGAGGTCATACCTGTACAATGAGATCGAGCCAAAAGATGGCAGAGGCAGTAGGAGGAGCACTAGATGTTCCGCACCATAGACTTCCCGACATATTCCCTACACTAGGTACCGTATCCATTCCACTGACATGAATTCATGCTCTAGTTGATTGTGTTTATTATGACTCCGTGTAGTACTATCGAGGTAATATACTTCATGTCTATGCTAAGGTTTAGTAGACATTTTGTTAGCAAGTAAACAATACTCGCATGCTTCGTTGGTTATTTCGGTTGTCCAAAAACCCAAATTAACCAAACTGAACTATTTGGTTAATTCGATTTATTTTTTATTTTGACTAAAAAATCCAGTAGATATTTTTCGAAACCAGATTATTTAAAAATCGAATAAATTGAACCGATCTGACAGAAAGATCCTAAATGCTCACCCCTACTTATGGGTTAGCACCAGGTGTAATTCATCTCCTTTCTCACTGCCTTGTGCATGTTACAGCTGCATTACATGGAGCTGTCATATGCCGAGCCGGGGAGAGCAGATCTGACTTCTGAGGCATGGCAGGAATTACACGGAGAGGAAGAGTTAAGATTACCACTGTCGGCTAGGATTTGGAAAAAGGTGAGGGGCAATATATAGTGGTTAGTGTTAGAATAATCTAAGCACTAAGCATCTAATCTAGCCTAGATCATGATCACATATATGCGGAAATAAGTAGTGAGAACTAACCCGGTGAAGACAAAGTCTCCATTAGGTCAGTTGTTGGTGACGTAGAAAAATGTGCACCGGTACCGCTGTGTAGATGTTGCGGGTGATGGCGGCGACCTTCAGGGCGCCACCGGCACTGTCCCTGGATGATCCTTCGAGACTCCTCTAGCGTAGGTGAGGATCGGTAAGGTTTAGGGTTTTCAGAGGAGACGAATCATGCGTAGGATAGACTACTCATGCACGAGCTCACCTCTTCTTGTTTTTGTAGCGCTGATGAGAGGAGCCGCCCAGACTGTCCTCGGGTTATCGAATGTCCCGTCGTCCACATCGGAATTGGAGGTTAGCAACGGATCGCCGGTGGCGCCGCAGCAGCTAACACCCAAGCCCAATAGAGACAACGCCACCCCATTCGATGAACTCGACAACCGTCCCCAGATTCCCCGATATGCGACCGAACTCGCCAGATCGCCTCGCATACCGGTTTCAATGCGATATCAATTCAATTTGCATAAAGGGGCAACGAACTCAAAACCAAGCAACCAAACACGCACGCGAAACACCCGCACAAAGACAAACCCGACAACCACCAAACCACACTTAGCAACAACTCCAAGACTCTAAACCACACCGTAACTAAGAATTTGACCAAGACTCCAAAATCTGGAAAATTTCGCATGACCCTCCTAGAACCTATGGACATCCACTCAGCAGACAAGAAAACACAGTTGCAGATATAGATATCCAAAAGTAATGCAACAACCACAACAAAGAAGACGATCACAATTAGAAGCCATCCACGAGACATCGACAGAGACTTAAACAACGCATTTAAACACAATTTAAAAGGCTAGCTATACAACAAAAATGAATCTAATCGCAACACATTAGCAAAATAAAACTTCTCCGAAGTGTTCTCCTCAACACTTCCCAAGCGTAGCGATGTCGCTAAGCCTCTACTCGGTGCCCCGCCTGGCCACCGAGAGGCGATAAGGGCAGAACTCGCATCCGCCCACCTGATCCTAACTCGAAAACCAAAAGGTACATGAGTACAAAAGGTACTCGCAAGACTTACCCGGGGTCCATATATGACCGACTCCAAAGGAGATGCATTTGGCGGTAGCAAGGTAAACGGGCTTAGGTTAAAAGTGCGAAAATGCTTAACTTTGTTTCAATTTTAATCATCCACTCAAGTTTTGTCAATATAGTTAGCAGTTGTAACAGCACCTACCTCTAGCATGATATTGTAATTAACAGAATGTAAAGCAAGTCATCTCATATCAAAATTTAGCTCAAGCCCAACGGCGAACCATAAGTTCAAGTTGTTTACTACGCAGAAGAAGTTCGGACCAAGCGTGCTCATATCCGAGAGCGTGGCAATTCGAATCGCTTAATTAACCCTGCAGGGAAGCATTGATCGCACGACACTTACTACAAGGGCCTAGTGTCAACCCCCTCCCAATCATACCCAATCGCTGAAGCGCCCTCCTGCGGTCCGAAAACCTAGCACCCTCGAGCAGCCCCAAGCCCGGCTTGGCGCCGAGAGTCGACCTAAGCCTCGCCTCAACCACGCCCAACCACGGGAAGTTACGGTCCATCGATTCCATATGAGAGAAAGAGTGGCTTACCGCACCATAATCGGGCATGCGACCAACCGGTGTGCTCAATCTTATTCCACTTACGGATCGGTCCTTAATCGACACAGACGGGCTACACATTTGAGTCTCCATACCCAAATGAACCAACTCCCGCCTGGTCCACAATTCATTTCTTTCCAAAACCTTTCCCAATTCCAAGTCCGACATAATGTAGTATGTGTGTAATGATAACAACCGCAAGTGATGTAACCCTCCGTCACTTGGCCCAACCCCGACATCTAAGCATTCTAAGCACGGACTCATTAATACCCATAGTCTAGCTCAAAAGAAGATATTCGAGCGAATACAAGGGGTGTACGTGCAGCAAATAGGATCTATTCCTATCCCACATGGCAATTCCTAATGCAATACTTAACATTTCAATTAATCACATTATTCTCAAAAATAACGATACATAAGGATAAACATGCTTAGGTGCTTGCTGCAGCTTGCCGGATCCTCAACGGCAACTTGCCCACCGATGTCCCCCTCGACCACGGCCACGCCACCCTCTCATGGTTTCATTCTCTACACGCTTGCAGGCATATGAATGAGATGCATGCAATGCATATGAGATGAAATACTAAATGCATCCTCATGACCAATCCAAAAGTGCAAGCATTCATTTCAATTTAAGAACAAAAACTACAATGCTACTCTCTATTTCTATTCTATAGCACAAATCTGAAAATAACAAGCACATTCCTCTAAACAAGCATAACTTTTATTTGGCTAATCCAAAAATTGACTTCATGGACTCGAAAAGACCACAAGAGGGTGATTTAACTCTACCATACATCAAAACATTCAGATTACAAAAGTAAAGCTTGCAATTAAACTCTGAACTTTTGTCCCAAAGTCTGAAATTTTCAGCACAAACTGATTTCAGAGCAGCGTTGATATAAATGGCCATAACTTTTGAACCGCTTTGATCAAATTGAGCAAACTCAGAGCCTACACGACCATAAGACATAGACCTACAAATTAGCTTTGGCCAATCACTCAGATTATGCCCAGGTAACTCCCAGTTCAGCCAGCAACAGAGGGCAGTTTTCAGAGTTCAGTATTTTCAAAGTTTCAGACAGCATGCACAAAATTCAACATATAAATTGCTATACTTAGTAGAATTGAGTAAAGGATGACATTTTACAATCTACAAAAATTTCCTAAAACTCCACAGGCAAAATTAATTTCTAATTCGGCCTCTAACTAATTCTTATTCACAGCTCAAGTTTCTACCCGAAATCTTCAGCATTTTCAGAGCAGCAAGCACTAAAATAGACATAACTTTCAGCTGGATTAACGAAATGAGGTGATTCCAGTTGGAAATGAAAGATAATTTGATTACCCACAACTTTCTACAGCCAACCTAGCAGGAGATGCTCAGAATTTTCTCAAATCAGCCCGAAACAGTAGCTAAAAATTCTGCTCGAAAATTCAGAACTTGCTCCAAACCCTAGATTGGTTATTCCCCATTCAAACCTTGATTCTCCACTCATCTAAGCCCCCAGTACATCATGGCAGCACCCAAGACCAGGAAATAACCCATCAAAACCTAAACCCTAGGGAGCCTTACCTCATGGAGTGGAGGAGGAGAGAAGAGGCTGCACAAGGGGAAGGAGGCCGGCTGGGAGGAGGAGCTGCTGCCTTGTGGATTTGCTGGAGGGAGATGGAGGCCACCACCAAGGAGAAGTGCTGCTGCTTGGAGGAGGCTTGCTGCAGGAGGAGCTGAGGGAGACGCCCAGGGAGCAAGGGGAGGCGCTAGGGAGAAGAAGAGCCAAGAAGAAGTGCTGCTCGGTTGCTTTGGGGAGGAAATAAAGAACAGGGGGGCTGGAGGGGAAAAAGAAAAGGGGTTTCGGCTGGGGAGGAAACTCCAGGAAAATAGTACTTGGGAAGGCTGGCTTGGGAGGAGAACTCCAGGAAAAGAAGTGCTGATTTGGTTTGATTGCACCATTTCTTTTGTTTTGTGCTCAAGTGACCCCACTAGTAACAAAATGAGAATGGCTAAGTCCCCAAAATGTTAAGCTCTTAATTTTTGCTAAGTTTGGAAATACTTCTAAGTGGCAGTTTAGAACCTTGACTGAAGTCGGAAATTGATCTCAAATGCGGCCAAAACCCTGGTTGGCACTAACGTTATCCGCATGAGCCGATTCCGAATTTGGGGCCGTGACAAATCCTCCCCCCTTAGGGGAATCTCGCCCCGAGATTCAGAAACGAGCGTATTGTTAGGAAGACAACTACAGAGGGAAAAGCTGAAGGATCGTCGAGTAATACTCACATGTCTTGGAAGAATTCGGGATACTCGTTCTTCAGACGATCCTCGGGCTCCCAAGTTGCTTCGTCCTCCGTGTGATTACTCCACTGTACTTTATAGAACTTGAGAGTTCTTCGTCAGAGTTTCTGCGCTCCGATTCTTCCGTAACCGGATAGGATGCTCCGCATAAGACAGATCCGGTTCAAAGCGACTCGAGGTCTTCCACCTCAAGAGACTCGAACGTAGTACGGAGACACTTCTTCACCGGGAGGCGTGGAACACGTCGTGAACCATTCCGGCGAAGGAGGAAGCTCTAGCGATATGCTACTTGGCCGCTTTTCAAGGATCTTGAACGGCCCTACGAAGCGAGGTGCCGCTTTCCTTTAACTCCGAATCGACGGGTGCCACGGAGAGGAGAAACCTTCAGATAGACGAAGTCGCCAATGTCGAAGGAGAGGGGTCTCTCACGGCGATCAACAGTATTTCTTCGTCGCGACCGCTTATCCTCGATTTTCTGGATAGTCGACCTTTTCTTCCGCCTCTACAACTAACTCAGCCCAATCAAGGAGCGTTCTCCACTTTCGACCAATTCGGCGGCGCGACAAGCTGCGACCATAAAGTGCCTCGAACGGAGACATCTGGATACTGGTTTGGTAGCTGTTGTTGTATGCGAACTCCTCGGCGACGGAGACACTCTTCCCACTTCTTCCCGTGAGGACAAGATACAAGCCCTTAACATGTCCTCGAGGATCTGATTGACCCTCTCGGTCGTGATCGGTCACCGAGGGTGGTATCTTTGACGTGGAGCAACTTCGCGCCCAAAGCTTCATGTAGGCTTCTCCGAACCGAGAGACAAACTGAGAGCCTCGATCTAACACTATCCACTTTGGTACTCCGTGGAGACACACGATCCGAGAGATATATAGCTCTGCATATCTCTTGGTCGAATAAGTGGTCCGGACGGCCAGAAAGTGCGCGGACTTCGTCAGTCGGTCGACGATCACCCAAATTGAGTCATGGCCTGAGGAAGTGGTCGACAGGCCGGTAATGAAGTCCATGGTGACATCCTCCCACTTCCAAACCGAACAGAAGAGGTCAAGAGTACCGGCTGGCTTGAGGTGTTCGGCCTTCACCCGCTTGCAGACGTCGCACTCCGACACATAGCGAGCGACCTCGCGTTTCATGCGAGCCCACCAAAACTGCCGTCTCAGGTCTTGATACATCTTGTTACTGCCCGGGTGAATGGTAAGCAAGGAGTTATGCGCCTCATCAAGAATCCTTCGCTTCAACTCCTGGTCATCAGGGACAACTATGCGGTCGCCGAACCACAAGGTTCCCTGATCATCCAGGCGAAACTCAGCAGCTTGCCCCAAATTCAATTTATCCCGGATTTGGGCAACTTCTTCATCCTTCGCTCAGGCCTCTCGAATCTGATCGAGCAATGTGGATCTCAACTCGATATTAGCTATGAATCCTGCCGCCCATCTCCAAACCGAGTCTCCTAAGTCGGCACAGAGGGAAGCACTCGGTCAGAAGAAGACAAATGCATTGAGCCTTGCGACTCAACGCGTCGGCCACCACATTCGCCTTCCCCGGGTGGTAGTGTACCTCCATCAGTAGTCTTTGATCAGCTCAAGCCATCTCCGCTGCCTCATATTCAGATCTGCCTGAGTGAAGATGTACTTGAGACTTTTATGATCAGTGTAAATATTACACTTGTTCCCCAGGAGATAGTGGCGCCAGATCTTCAAGGCATGCACCACTGCTGCAAGCTCCAAATCGTGGGTGGGGTAGTGCTCCTCATGATGCTTCAACTGCCGAGATGCGTAGGCAACGACTCGGCCTTCTTGCATAAGCACACAGCCGAGCCCAATGCCTGACGCATCGCAATACACATCAAAAGGACTGTGGATATCCGGCTGAGTGAGGACAGGAGCCGTAGTCAGACGTTGCTTCAGTGTCTGAAAGGCGCTCTCACAGTCCGCTGACCATCTGAATTCAACTCCCTTCTTGAGCAGCTCAGTCATCGGCTTCGCAATCTTTGAGAAGTCCTGGATGAAACGGCGATAATACCCAGCCAGTCCAAGAAAACTGCGGATGTCCGTGACAGTCTTGGGCTGCTCCCATTTGAGTACATCCTTACCTTGCTCGGGTCAACCGCCACGCCTCGCTTCGGAAAGGACGTGTCCCAAGAATGACACTTCCCTCAGCCGAACTTCGCACTTGCTGAACTTCGCATACAGGGCGATGCTCCTGGAGTCGCCCGAGAACAATGCGAAGGTGTCTGGCGTGCTCTTCTTCACTGGCCGAATATATCAAAATGTCGTCGATGAAGATGACGACAAAAGAATCCAGCTCTTCCATGAATATGGAGTTCATCAAGTACATAAAGTACGCCGGCGCGTTCGTTAGGCCGAACGACATCACGGTATACTCGTGAGAGCCCAGATCCGTGGAGAAAGCGCTTCGGGATGTCCTCGGCTCGGATCTTTATCGATGGTAGCCGAGCCTCGATCAACCTTGAAAATACTCGTGCACCGCTTAGCCGATCAAACAGAGGTCGATCCGGCAACGGGTACTTGTTCTTGACGGTGACTGCATTCAGGGGACGGTAATCAACGCAAAGGCGTAGAGAACCATCCTTCTTGGTCACAAACAGAGCCGAGCAACCCCAAGGTGAGGAGCTCGGACGAATGAACCCTTTGTCCATCAGTTCCTTCAGTTGATTCTTCAATTCGGCCAATTCATCAGGCGGCATTCGATACGGCCGCTTGGAAACTGGAGTAGTCCTGGGCTGAAGTTCAACTACGAACTCAATATCCCGATCGGGCGGCATCCCTGGCAATTCCGCTGGGAACACCTTCGGGTATTCAGAGACCACAGGAATGGACTCTAACTCCTCATGGAAGGGATAGGTTCTTAGACTTGGCTAAAAATTTGAATTAAAACATGATCTAGACAATAGCACAAGACAAAGTAATCATACAAGTCTAACATACATAAAAGCATGGATCATAATGCAAAGAGGACACGGCAAGAAATATGCATGCATGGTATGACATGGATCTCATATGCATGGTATGAAATGCACGGTTCCAACGTGATCGTTTCTCCCACGCTCACCATTCAACCCGCACGACTTAATTATATACATAGGGCGGGTAATATAGCACTAATTACTACCTAGAATGTTAAATAAATCCTAATCAATCACCTAAGTGGTCGTCAAGTTTACGGTTCGTCTTTATGCAACCTGCTCTGATACCAGCCTTGAGAGGAGCCGTCCAGACTGTCCTCCGGTTATCGAATGTCCCGTCGTCCACATCGGAATTGGAGGTTAGCAACGGATCGCCGGTGGCGCTCGCAGTGCTAACACCCAAGCCCAATAGAGACAACGTCAGCCCCATTCGATGAACTAGACAACCGTCCCGGTATTCCCCCGGTATGCGACCCGAACTCGCCCAGGATCGCCCCGCATACCGGTTTCCAATGCGATATCAATTCAATTTGCATAAAGGGGGCAACGAACTCGAAACCAAGCAACCAAACACGCACGCGGAAACACCCGGCACAAAGACAAACCCGACAACCACCAAACCACACTTAGCAACAACTCTAAGACTCTAAACCACACCAGAACTAAGAATTTGACCAAGACTCCAAAATCGGAAAATTTCGCATGACCCTCCTAGAACCTATGGACATCCACTCAGCAGACAAGAAAACACAGCAAGCGATATAGATATCCAAAAGTAATGCAACAACCACAACAAAGAAGACGATCACAATTAGAAGCCATCCACGAGACATCGACAGAGACTTAAACAACGACGAAACACAATTTAAAAGGCTATCTATACAACAAAAATGAATCCAATCGCAACACATTAGCAAAATAAAACTTCTCCGGAAGTGTTCTGCCCCTGAACACTTCCGGGCGTGTGCGATGTCGCGCTAAGCCTCTACTCGGTGCCCCGCCCGGTCACCGAGAGGCAGTAAGGGCAGAACTCGCATCCGCCCACCTGATCCTCACCGAAAACCACAAAGCGTAGCATGAGTACAAAAGGTACTGCAAGACTTACCCGGGTCCATATATGACCGACTCCAAAGGAGATGCATTTGGCGGTAGCAAGGTAAACGGGCTTAGGTTAAAAGTGCGGAAATGCTTAACTTTGTTTCAATTTTAATCATCCACTCAAGTTTTGTCAATATAGTTAGCAGTTGTAACAGCACCTACCTCTAGCATGATATTGTAATTAACAGAATGTAAAGCAAGTCATCTCATATCAAAATTTAGCTCAAGCCCAACGGCAAACCACAAGTTCAAGTTGTTTACTACGCAGAAGAAGTTCACACCAAGCGTGCTCATATCCGAGAGCGCGCAATTCGAATCGCTTAATTAACCTGCGCAGGAAGCATTGATCGCACGACACTTACTACAAGGGCCTAGTGTCAACCCTCCCAATCATACCCAATCGCCAAGCGCCCTCCTGCGGTCCGAAACCTAGCACCCTCGAGCAGCCCCAAGCCCGGCTTGGCGCCGAGAGTCGGCCTAAGCCTCGCCTCAACCACGCCCAACCACGAGAGTTACGGTCCATCGATTCCATATGAGAGAAAGAGTGGCTTACTGCACCATAATCGGGCATGCGACCAACCGGTGTGCTCAATCTTATTCCACTTACGGATCGGTCCTTAATCGACACAGACGGGCTACACATTTGAGTCTCCATACCCAAATGAACCAACTCCCCGCCTGGTCCACAATTCATTTCTTTCCAAAACCTTTCCCAATTCCAAGTCCGACATAATGTAGTATGTGTGTAATGATAACAACCGCAAGTGATGAACCCTCCGTCACTTGGCCCAACCCCGACATCTAAGCATTCTAAGCACGGACTCATTAATACCCATAGTCTAGCTCAAAAGAAGATATTCGACGAATACAAGGGGTGTACGTGCAGCAAATAGGATCTATTCCTATCCCACATGGCAATTCCTAATGCAATACTTAACATTTCAATTAATCACATTATTCTCAAAAATAACGATACATAAGGATAAACATGCTTAGGTGCTTGCCTGCAGCTTCTGCCGGATCCTCAACGGCAACTTGCCCACCGATGTCCCCCTCGACCACGGCCACGTCACCCTCTGCGGTTTCATTCTCTACACGCGCAGTGCATATGAATGAGATGCATGCAATGCATATGAGATGAAATACTAAATGCATCCTCACGACCAATCCAAAAGTGCAAGCATTCATTTCAATTTAAGAACAAAAACTACAATGCTACTCTCTATTTCTATTCTATAGCACAAATCTGAAAATAACAAGCACATTCCTCTAAACAAGCATAACTTTTATTTGGCTAATCCAAAAATTGACTTCATGGACTCGAAAAGACCACAAGAGGGTGATTTAACTCTACCATACATCAAAACATTCAGATTACAAAAGTAAAGCTTGCAATTAAACTCTGAACTTTTGTCCCAAAGTCTGAAATTTTCAGCACAAACTGATTTCAGAGCAGCGTTGATATAAATGGCCATAACTTTTGAACCGTTTGATCAAATTGAGCAAACTCAGAGCCTACACGACCATAAGACATAGACCTACAAATTAGCTTTGGCCAATCACTCAGATTATGCCCAGGTAACTCCCAGTTCAGCCAGCAACAGAGGGCAGTTTTCAGAGTTCAGTATTTTCAAAGTTTCAGACAGCATGCACAAAATTCAACATATAAATTGCTATACTTAGTAGAATTGAGTAAAGGATGACATTTTTACAATCTACAAAAAATTTCCTAAAACTCCACAGGCAAAATTAATTTCTAATTCGGCCTCTAACTAATTCTTATTCACAGCTCAAGTTTCTACCCGAAATCTTCAGCATTTTCAGAGCAGCAAGCACTAAAATAGACATAACTTTCAGCTGGATTAACGAAATGAGGTGATTCCAGTTGGAAATGAAAGATAATTTGATTACCCACAACTTTCTCTACAGCCAACCTAGCAGGAGATGCTCAGAATTTTCTCAAATCAGCCCGAAACAGTAGCTAAAAATTCTGCTCGAAAATTCAGAACTTGCTCCAAACCCTAGATTGGTTATTCCCCATTCAAACCTTGATTCTCCACTCATCTAAGCCCCCAGTACATCATGGCAGCACCCAAGACCAGGAAATAACCCATCAAAACCTAAACCCTAGGGAGCCTTACCTCATGGAGTGGAGGAGGAGAGAAGAGGCTGCACAAGGGGAAGGAGGCCGGCTGGGAGGAGGAGCTGCTGCCTTGTGGATTTGCTGGAGGGAGATGGAGGCCACCACCAAGGAGAAGTGCTGCTGCTTGGAGGAGGCTTGCTGCAGGAGGAGCTGAGGGAGACGCCCAGGGAGCAAGGGGAGGCGCTAGGGAGAAGAAGAGCCAAGAAGAAGTGCTGCTCGGTTGCTTTGGGGAGGAAATAAAGAACAGGGGGGGCTGGAGGGGAAAAAGAAAAGGGGTTTCGGCTGGGGAGGAAACTCCAGGAAAATAGTGCTTGGGAAGGCTGGCTTGGGAGGAGAACTCCAGGAAAAGAAGTGCTGATTTGGTTTGATTGCACCATTTCTTTTGTTTTGTGCTCCAGTGACCCCACTAGTAACAAAATGAGAATGGCTAAGTCCCCAAAATGTTAAGCTCTTAATTTTTGCTAAGTTTGGAAATACTTCTAAGTGGCAGTTTAGAACCTTGACTGAAGTCGGAAATTGATCTCAAATGCGGCCAAAACCCTGGTTGGCACTAACGTTATCCTCATGAGCCGATTCCGAATTTGGGGCCGTGACAGCTGAGGAGCTCGGGGGCATGTCCCATAGATTGGAAAGCGCCTTTGATCATGACGCATAATTAAGGAAGAGCTAATCACGGGATTAGCTTTTAGTTAGGAAAGTTTGGATTAGGAAAGTGACTGTATAGAAATAATGGTGGTAACATCCATGCAGTCCCTGAGATCAACCAACAGTTAGTACTATACTTATCAACACCGTAACAGTACCGATAGGTATAGTTTGGTATGTAATATTTTGTTACTTAAACAAATATACAATGTAGCTCTATATACCGTACTGGTCTCGATGCCAGTTAATACTAGTTATACTGATCATACCGGCTTCGATACCATACAATACTAGTTATATCAGCAGAATTGATAATACTTTCTATTGAACTATACATTATATTTGATAGTACTACTATATATTTAGAGTAACAATATAAATGAAACTTGATGTACATATAATTGAACATGTCATACTCATAAATACATTATTATATTAAACCTGAAACAATATACTGGTATGGACCAATACTTGTTGTATGTACCATTCCAAGTGTCCAATGGGTATAGCGTTCCGTATGATATTGACAAATGGTTAGGACTTCAGATGATTGTGCGAGATCATCTTTTTCTACTCAATCGGCAGCTAGCTGTGCATGCACAAACTGCCTTAGGGCCTCTTTGATTTTGCTTTTAGTTTTGGATTTTGGCTTCAAAAGCAGAATAAAAAACAAACAATTCGATTCTCACAATCCAACCTATCCATATATACTAGAATCCACAGTGCACTCTATTATATGTGATTTCATATTTCAGCTTTTGGAGAATCAGTTTCTCTATAACCACAATCCAGAATCAACTTTTAGAGAATCCAATGTAAAAATAAACAAATCCTTAGACGGTTACTTGAACAGCGTTCCATCCAAGCAAGTCACGGTGAGTAATAACTGCTTAATTAAATGTGGCCTCTAACTCACATCAACAATGGACCGTCGGGAGTAGATTAAAATCGTCGGCCATGCACACATCTTGCCAATAATTACAATAGACTTTGCTATCCTTAATTTTTTGTTCCAATCTTCATGTAATGTTTGCTCTCTAGTAATTCAGCTGGATAGCTGAAATCTATGTAATAAAATCGGGCTGTGTGCTTTGACAGAGGCCAGAGACGATTCCATTATCTAAAAAAAATGCACACATCTTGCCATGTCCTTCTGACTCTCGGTCCTCGGAACAATAGCCGAGAGGTTGACTTCCAACCGTCTGTTATTATAGCCAATAGCCGAGAGTTTGACTTCCGATAATGGGAAATAATCAAAACTGTTGGCCATACATAAATTTACCGACGGGTGGTTGGCAATTCACTTGGACTTCGGCCTAGGTTAGGATTCTAGTAGTGTAAAATTAGTTGAATTTCTAACTTTTGGATTGGCTTGGAGATTCATGCCCTGCAAGCTCTTTTTGTTTCTCTCCGGTGCAACTGCCACCAGCTTAGGGCTTGGGTTCACCAAGTTAGGGTTTTGAATTCATCAAAGGCCTGATTTATAGGGAGGGAGGGAGGGATGGCGGAGGCATGACAGTGGACAGCGGTGGTAGTGGGCCATGTGGTGACACCGCCGACCATGGGCTTGGGGAAGACAATGGGGGTGGCAAGAAAGAAAGCTCAGGAGTTGGTAAGTGGTGGTGTCGGATCTGGCAGTGTTAGTTGCCGGAGATAGGCCAAAGAAGGTGGGGTTTGGGAGATAGAGACCAGTAGTGGTGGAGAAGGCGGCAAGGGGAGGCAGGGAAATAGTGTGTGGGGGTGAGCAAGGATGGGTGGCTGCTAGAGAGGGGAGGGAGAGAAGTTAGAGTGGTGGTGAGTGAGATAATGGCCCTGTTTGGGATAGCTCCAGATCCCAACTCCAGCTCAGAGCTGAAACTTATAGGCTAAAATAAAGTAAATTAAGTTTATCATTTTAGTCTAAAATATAAACAAGATGATCTACCTAAACACTCTTAATGTACCCACAGCTCCAGCTCCACAAATTTCTGGAGCTAGAAATACCCTGCTCCACCAACTCCACAGATTTTGGTGGAGCTGGAGCTGTCCCAAACACCCCCAATATATACGGAATTGCTAGGAGCCAAACGTCTGATTTTTTCGGACGCTGTAATATTTTTTTTCTATTTGTAAAATATTTTATCCCTACGCGTGAAACATTTTCCTTCAATAACAGTAAAAATGTCGATCCAAATCGCTGTAATATTTTTTCCTATGCTTGAAACATTTTCCCTCGATAACACTAGAAATGTGTGCACGAAAAAGATATTGCACACGTTAAAAAAATATTGCACATGTTGGAAAAAAATGTTGCACCGATCGTCCGATTCAACATGCTGAGATCGGACGTCCGGGTGCTAGTTCTTCCCTAATATATAGTGCAAAGGGAAGCGACTAGATCTAGATTCAACGGTGGAAAATCGGCTGTTTTTTTTAAAGAAAACACTTAATAGTTATGTAGACACTCTCATAATATTATGTATGCTGTTTTATGCAAGGTTGTCAAATAGTTTCAACTAATGTTTGCGAGGATTGTTTTTTAAGTACTCGGGGGTCAAGTAATTAAATGTGTGTGGGTGTCAAATGACTAACTAAACACTAAGATCACTTATCAAATACACGATAGATGTAAAAAAGTCTAATATTTGTAGGGTAGGACAATTTGATTCAAGATCACAATCCTAACAACTTTTGTTTTATTTATTGACGAGGGCCGTGCATACTCGAAGAAGTTCATCCACACGTGCTCAATATATGTATCTATCTCGTGTAACGAATCATGTAGAGCTGGCATGCAAAAGAGAATAAAGTAGCACTACCACAAAATAGCACATAGGTGACGCCTTATTTGTGATGGTTTTTTTGGAACCGTCACAAATACACTTATCTGTGGCGGTTCTAAAGTTTAAAATGGTGGGAAGACTATTTGTGGCGGTTTTTGTTTTCAACCGTCACAAATAAGTGATTATTTGTGGCGGTTTTTCTTTGGAACCGTCACAAATAATGTCGGGACTATTTGTGACGGTTTTTGGCTGGAACCGTCACAGATAATCCATTATTAGTGGCGGTTCTAGCCAAGAACCGTCACTAATAATCACATTATTAGTGGCGGTTCTTGGCTAAAACCGCCACTAATAATGTGAGTATCGATGACTGCTTCTAGCCAAGAATCACATCGATAATATTATTAGTGGCGGTTTTAATTTGAAACCGCCACAAATAATAAAAAATAGAAAAATTTAAATATTGCTAATTACCTCTCCTGCCTTCTAATTTGAAAGAATTGAAATTAAATAATATTACATTTAAAATAATTGAAACTAATATTCCATTTGCAATAATTGAAAAGAACGACCGAAATAGATTCAAAACTTCGGAGGCCGTTTTGAGGCCCTAAACGATGTTTTTTTGGAATTCCGTCGTCGCGCACGCACTCGCACAAATCATCAGCATCCGACCATCTGATTTTAGCGCACTTATGAAATTCGGGTACTACTTTTCGTTATCTTTCAAACGAGCCAAAGAACACCCCGATCGGAGTTACGAGTCAAAAGTTATGACCATTTTAACAAAAGTGCCCGGATTTCTTATTTGCAAACTAGAATCGGAGCCCAAAAAAATATAATCGGAGAGCTTATCGTCTGATGATTCCGGAAAACTCAAGAACACCAAAATCGAAGGTACGAGTCAAAAGTTATGATGTTTTTACAAGTTTTGTGAATAGTACTAGCACATTATATTTCATTAATAGTCAAAAGTATGAAAAATAAATTTGAAAGTTTTAAATTTTACTAATTACCTCTATAGTTTGCTAATTTGAAATAATTGAAAATCAGTGTTTGGGTTCTTCACAGGGTTAAGAGGAGGAGGGACACATTATATATCAGGTGTTATCATACCACCACTAGAGTAATGGATCTCATAAGAACTCGAAGTTAAGCGTGCTTGATGGAGAGTAGTAATAGGATGGGTGACCTCTCGAAATGAAATCCAATACAATTAGAATTCTGAAATTGAGTGTTCTTAGGCAAGAGGAGTATTAGGATGGGTGACCTCCTAGAAGTCCTCTCTAAATTAGTGTTTTAAACCGCCAGTTAGCAAAAAAACACTAATGATAATATTATCGATGGACGGTTCTAGCCAAGAACCGCACTAATAATGTGATTATTAGTGGTTTTTTTGGCTAGAACCGCCATCGATAATATTATCGCGATTTTCTAGCCAAGAACCGTCACTAATAATGTTATCGATGACGATTTGAAAACCGCCATCGATAATCTCCGATTATCGATGGCACTATATCAGTGACGGTTCGAAAACCGTCACTAATAGCATTTACGAACCGTCACTGATGTGCTTTTTTCTAGTAGTGTAGCGTGAGTCGGGTTAATTATTCCATTTCTAGTACCTATGCAATGCAATGTTACAAAAGAAAAAGAAAACCTAAGCAGATTGAAATCCTCCTATGCCTCCGATCCACAGAGAAAAAGTCCTATACAGTCTCTACGAGGAATGTAACTTAAGCACTCCTCATAAATCAGGATTGTCCGATCGAGCGAATGAACTATTCAGATCATCTAACAGTTGTCGGCGTATTCCACCTGACAGGCCCGAGTCTACAGACCGGGTTTGGTTCAGTAGGAGAGCGTCTTCGCGGCTGACAAATCCTAACGAGTGAAAACCCTAACGACTCCCACACGAAGGATTCCGGAGCCTATGAACTAAGATGACACGTAGATTTTTACCCAGGTTCAGGCCCCCTCACCAGGGTAATAGCCTTACGTCCTGCTAGATCTTTTATAGAGTGTTTGAAGCTAGTACAGTGCTCTCAGGTTACAAGTTCTTCCTTGGGCTCTCCAGTTAATCTCCTCCTCTTCTCTCTCGACTGACCGACCCCCTTTCCCCATGCACTAAGGTGCTCTTATATAGGTTAGGCCGACGTGGGTAGGTAAAAGGGGGGTCATCATGCTGATCTTCATACATTTATTACTCCTTCCCATGTAGTCCCATTCCTCCAGCCTCATTAAATGCCGACGCATGGCTTCTACCGGTATATGACCCCTTTGTGACGGGTAGGTGAGAGGCGTCAAAGGAATGGGCTTGTAGCAGAAATCCTCACAGTCGATGGACCTGACACAGCAGGGCTGCCTCTGATATAGTACGATAGGGAAAGGAGACTTTGAGGTGAAGCCACCGCCCTTCACCTTTTGCCTTGCGGCGGGCGGCAGGCGTCTCGCCCACCTACTGCGTTCGAACGCCACGTGGGCGGCACTGCCGGCAGGCGGCGTCGCCACCCACCGCCAAAGCCGCCACATGGGCCGGGCACGGCGCAGTAGGGCGTCCTCGCCACCGCCACCAACGCCACGGTGGCAGACACGCCGGCGGGTGCGCCGCCACCCGCCGCCAAAGCCGCCACGTGGCCGGGCGCCGGCGGCAGGCGTCTCGCCACTGCCACCCGAACGCCACGTGGGCGGCACTGGCGGCGGGCGTGCGCTTTCGCCACCCGCCGCCAAAGCCGCCACGCGGCCGGGCGCCGCGAGAAGGGCGCCTCGCCCACCGCCGCCAAACACCACGTGGGCCGCTTTTGTGCGTCAAAGAGGGTACTCCAATGAAAGTACGCCGACAAGAGTCTCCTGCTCACCCCGAACGCTGTCGATCCTTTTGGGGCCTTCATTAAATGCCGGTGCGTTCTTGGGTGGGGCCACCACTCATGAGGATACGACCGCCTCGGTTTCCCTCCCGTATCCGCCAATTTTTCTTGGGACCCGAAACGGCGCACGATCTTGACTCTTCGTGAACCGTCGGTGTGGGTGGTGTATATATAGATACATCTGTACCAAGGGTTTACGCCTTCTGCTTTCTTGCGCACTTCAACTTTCGCTCCTTCATCTTCCTTGCTCAAAACCTTCAGCACCTTACTGCTTCCAAGGTGCCCCACATTCCCTCTTCCACAGTTGACACCGCCAAAGTGGCATCGCTCTCTATCATCGCGCCCGAGGGCACCCTTCATGTCCGCGGCGGGGACGCCCACGCCACGCTGCCTCTCCAACGAGATCGTCATCCACATCTGGGCGCTAATGGCGGGCCTGGTGCCGCCATTTTCTGATTTCTTTCTCACCGTCCTCCACTTTTAGGAAGTCCATCACCTTCACCTCACCCCCAACTCCATCGTTACCCTTTCCATCTTCGCACACCTCTGTGAGATGTTCATAGGGGTGATGCCGAATCTTCCACTTTTTCGCTACTTCTTCCTTTGTCGCGATTCCTCCGACGACGAAGTGGTGGGGAGTTGCTATTTTCACCTCCAGGACGGATTGGCCTCCCGCTACATTTCCTTCCAGCCCAAGTCCAACTGGAAGGCATGGCGCAGTTGATCGGTTGTACATCGGCGCATTTACAATGAGTCGACGCCTAGAGGTGCCCGGCCCAGCAATGAGGCTCCGAAAGCTGGAACTCGCCCGTCGAGGAGACGGCAGAGCTCCTTGCAATGGCGGCCCGCATCAACAGACTGTGGGACGCCGGTATGACCGAGGCGCTGGTGGCCCGGGACTTCGTGGCCCAGAGGATCAACCCTCTCCGTCGACGCACCCGCCCCGCATGGCAGTACACGGGCGACGACGACATAACGCGCGACGCATTCCTACCGTAAGTCTTTATTTTTCTTGGCTTTTTCGCATGGGAGCATCTTTTGCTAGCACCCTACCCACCAACAAATTTTAGCTTTTGTCTTTGACCGAGCACGGAAATTTGGAGGGCAAGCCGTCGCCAGATGGCTTGCCGGATTGTTCGCCGATCCCCGCCGCCTGATTTTCCGCCATGTCTTACCGATCGTTGACTTAGAGCACGCGGAGCGCCTGCAGATCGTCAGGCAGCTCCCACCGATGGACTCTACTGGACCCGCGATGCTGCCGCCGCACGGTCCTCTGGTGATCAAGGGGCGCCGTCGCCAGTGATCGGGCCGCAGCAAGCGGCCACTCGCTCCGGACGCCTTGGCCCCGATCACAAGAAGGCCCGCACCATGGGCGGACTTCCCAAGACCGCCAGCCTCGAGGTGGCGGCGCCGGGAAGGGTCGGCGGCACAGTTGCCCCAACCACAATGCTGGCTCCACCGGCTCCATCTTCTGCGGCGCCAGCGCCACCACCATTAGCGCGGCGCACCCGGCCGGTCTCTCCTCCTCCGGCGCCTACACTGTCGCCATCTCCGAAGCCTCCTCCGCGGCCGGCTCAGCCACGGAGTCGCACCACCGCCAACAGGCGGGCTAGCCTCAAGACCGCCACCGAGGAGGGCGGCGGGCGCATCGTCTTCGCGGCCGAACGGGCAGTGAAGTTTCGCCCTAGCGCCGCCCCACCGCCACCGAAGGGTCGAGGTGGGCGTTCTAACGCCAGCGCCGCCATCTCGCCGCGACCGCCATTGCACTGCAGCATGCTTCATGGAGCTCTTCACGTAGCTGGTGAAGCGCATGCGCGTTAGGCACCATCCTCTCCGGCCGCCAGCACGGGCTCGACGGCTTTGGCGGTGGCGGCAACGAGCGGCCAGTGGTGCAAGTCTTGCGAGCGGCTATGGCGCAGAGAGAGACCGCGCCGCCTCGCAACAATGGCGGAGAGGGCCGAGGCGGCGCTGAGGCACTCGGAGTCTGAGTCCTTCCGCTTGCGGCATAACCTCGCCACCATACTTCAGAAGAACTTCCGCTGCATGAAGAGGTACTTGGAGCCTCTGGGGGTGAACCTCCGTGATCCCGTGGCGGACTCCGCCTTGCAGTATGCCCATGCGACCAGCCAGGTCGCAGAGGCACTTCGGGAGCTGCCCACCGCCCTGCCGCCCGCTCCGCCAGAGAGGGGCGGGAAGTCGCGATCATGACCACGGCGCATGTGCTCCTCACACGCCACTGTGATGCCGCCTTCGACCCAATGGTCGCGGTGGTCGGCATTGAAGGAAGCGGCCAGGAAGCGAGGCGCTGCGACCGCGATCACGCAGTGGCCAGCAACAGCGAGCGGAGCAGCCGATCCCGGACGTCTCGATGCCGCTGGCGGAGGCGCCGACGACATCGACCTCGGCGACGAGTGAAGGGCGGGGCAGCCGCTTTACTTCTTTTGTTTTACTTCTTTTTGTTGATCTGCCTACATTCATGAACACTTGGGCAAACTTTGGTGTAATGTATGCTTCTTTTTTAGTGTTACCTGTGTGTTTATCTATCTTGCGTGATCGAATTCGCTTGATTGAACCACTGGGTGGCCAGTTTTTATCCTGGCCGGAACGCCTGACAAATACCTAGGTTAGGGCAGCGTCCCAGAATCCCGCCAGTAGTCCTATGTAGTCGCTGCGAACATAAGCATAGATCATGCAAGTCATACAGGACTTAGGCGAGGATGACCTTAAGTCCAACAGGATATACAAAACGTATTCCAGTCTTAAGCCTTAGGTTTTTATGGAAAATTGTCGCTGGTTCAAATCCCTTCGGAACTTAGATCCCGATGATCTCTCGAAACGTCTTTGCGGCGGGCGCGGTGAGTCAACGAGTTTCCGGAGTGTTTTAGGCCGCCAGCTTGACGGTGACAACCAATGGTGCTTCAAGGAGCCAACCCGAGGCGTCGAGCCGTGTTCGAGCATCAGTGCCAAACTCGCACTCGGTCATCTGCCTTGCCGGACGCCAACACCGAGCACTTTTTATCATCAAGGGTCGTTGGTTTCGACGCCATGATAATTACGCATAGCTTGATCCATCTTAGTGCATGCACATAAGGAAGTGGCCAAAAATGCGGCACGAAGCACTTATCTCGCTTATATGCCGCTGGGCGACCAGCCCCCAAACATCTGGGCGGCCAGCCCTGAGCGCCGGGCGACCAGCCCCCAAGCACCTAGGCAACCAGCCCTGAGCGTCGGGCGACCAGCCCCCAAGCATCCAGGCGACACGTGGAGATGCTTGAGCTTTTCAGAAAGTAGGCCGACACTTCTACGCCTGGCCTGCGTGCGTACATAACTACCAAAAAGATGAGTAGACGCTACGCAGGGCATATGCAAGGTAGACCTAAATAATGTAAGTCCCCGCATGGGATAGTCCTAGTCCGCTCTCTTTGGTTTTTAAGTCCTTGTGACCCTTCCGGAAATCGAACCACGGCGCTGTGTGTCAAAGCAAAGAAGCTCCCGTGAGGGGTACCGGGCCACGCGGTGCTCACGGTGACGACCATCGGTACTTCAAGGAGCCAACCCAAGGCGCACGAGCCGCGTTTGAGCACCGTGCCAAACTCGCCCCCTGGTCGCCCCTATTTGTCGGACACAAACGTCGGGCGCCGCCACGGATCACCAAGGAATTAACAAACATACGGGACCAGTGACACCCATGCGAAAAACTGCCACTTAGGGCACAAAAAGGGACAAAAATGGTAAAGTAAAAGCCTTCAAGGCAATAGCTTTACTAACCGCCAGTAGCCGTCGATCAGCTGGGGGACAGACTCACCCCGAGGCTGACCAAAGCGAACTACTGGGTACTTACAATTCTTTTATGGATAGAACTTCCGCAACAACTCTATGTTGTAGGAATTCGCCAGTTCTTGGCCATTCTCAATGACCAATCGGACCGCCCCGGGTCGAGATACTGAGACCACCTTAAAGGGGCACTCCCACCGGGGAGACAGTTTGTGCAACCCGGCATACGCCTGGTCTCAAGAAGACCGAAGTCGCCCATCGCTAGTGTTCTCTCAGAGACCCGGTGGCATGGTACCGCCTGAGGCTTTGCTGATACCGGGCGGTGCGCAAGGCGGCCCAATCACGCACCTCCTCCAGGAGATTGACTTCGCCGAAGATCTTCTTGGCCCTCCTCGCGAGAACTCCGAACGCGTGGAGAGCCGAAAACGACTTCGGAGGGGAGGACAGCTTCCACCCCGTACACCAGGAAGAACGGCGTCTCGCCAGTGGCCCGACTGAGCATAGTGCGAAGCGACCAGAGCACAGCCGGGAGTTCTTCCGTCCATCGCGCCCCCCGCTTGTGAAGCCGGTCAAACGCCCTTGTTTTGAGGCCCCTCAACACCAGCCAGATATGCGCGTTCGCTGACCATTACTCTTGGGGTGGGCCACCGAAGCAAAACATATTTTGGTGCCCATTTCATCACAGAACTCCAGAAAGGCCGCGTTGGTGAATTGGGTCCCGTTGTCGGTGATGATGAGTTAGCGACTCCAAAGCGGGTGAAGATCCCGTGCATGAATTTGATAGCAGCGGAAGCCGTAATGGCACGTACTGCTTCGGCTTCGACCCACTTAGTGAACTTGTCGATGGAGACGAAGAGATGGGTGAAGGCCCCTGTGGCTCGTGGGAACGGGCCCAGGATATCCAGCCCCCAGACCGCAAACGGCCAAGAGAGCGAGATGGTTTGCGAGCTTAGGCCGGTCAAGGATCTGCTGGCGAAGAACCCGACAAGCCAGCATTTCCTCACCACCGCAAGCATCCTAGAGGCGAGAGGCCAATAAAATCCTGGCGAAATGCTTTGCCGACTAGTGTTCGGCCGGGACATATGGCTCCCGCACATGCCTCCATGGATATCAAAGAGCAGGCTGCTCCCCTCTTCCCGAGTGATGCATTTCAGTAGAACTTCGTTTCTGCTCTAGCGGTATAGGTCCCCACCTACCAGAGTGTAGCACTTGGCCTTGCGTGCAATTTTCTCAGCTGAGGCATCATCGTCGGGGATTACTCGGTCTCGCAGGAAGGCTAGGATAGGATCCATCCACTGACCTTCCCGGCCAAGTGTGGCGAGCACACGGTGCTCGCCCGCAGTCTATTTGGCCGAAGCACTTCACTGCCGCCGCCACCGCCGCCTTCCCTCCTGGACCTAGGGGCTAAGGCGCAGTGCTGCCTTCCTCCACAATCGAGGCCGCCAGCAGCCGCCGCCTCCCCACTGAAGTCGGAGGCCGCAACGGCCACACCGTCGTCCCCACCTGAACCGGGGGCTGCGATGGACGGTCGCGATAATCTTTCTTCGCAGACCCCGACCGGAACGGAGACCTTTGAGGACGCGAGCTGTGAAAGCCCATCCGCAAGGTGATTATCGCGCCAAGGATATGAATATACCCCAATCCTTCAAAGTGGCGCCCATTTTTCGACCTCCGCCAGTATGCCGCCATGGTGGGGTGGAACATTGAAACTCCTTTCGCTTGGTTGATGACCAAGAGGAATCGCCCTTAACTTGAGACGGATGCCCAAATACCGAAGCAATGCGCAAACCCGCCAAAGAGCCCTCGTATTCAGCTCGTTGTTTGTGGCCTTGAAGTCGAGGGCAACCACATCTTGGAGGGTGTCACCGGTCGGGAGACCAGACAACCCCATTTCGCCTTCCAAATTTAAATGAGCCGTTGAAGAATAAGGTTCAGGAGAAGGCACGGTGCTTCTTCGCTTCAGAGTGGCGAGTCCACTCGACAATCTAACTTCTGCCACTTCTGGTCGTTGATGGCGGTCAAGGGTACAAATTTGAGGTTGAACTCCCCCAGTTCCACCGACCATTTAGCAATACGGCCTTCTGCTTCACGGTTGTGGAGGATTTCTCGCAGAGAGTAGGCCGTGACCACGGTGATCTCTCGCCCCTGGAAATAATGCCGCAGCTTCCTGGATGCCACCAAGACCGCATACAGCATTTTCTGAGCCTGCGGGTATCGTGTTTCTGCTTCATGCAACACCTTGCTGATATAGTAGACCGGCTTCTGGACGCCTTCCCTCTCCGCAACCAGTACCACGCTCACCACCTCAGGAGTGGCAGCAATGTACAAGAGCAATGGCTCACCCTGCGTAGGGGAGACCAGCACCGGGGGAGAGGTGAGGTATTGCTTCAAGTCTTCAAATGCCTTCTGTGCCTCATCCGTCCACTCAAAGTGGTTAGTCTTCTTCAACAACTTGAATAGAGGCAAGCTTCTCTCTCCCAATCGGGCAATAAACCGCCCCAGGGAGGCCAGGCGACCAGCCAAGCACTGGACCTGTTTGAGCCGCACTGGCGGCTTCATGTGCTCAATGGCCGCTATCTTGTCAGGATTGGCTTCAATACCCCGGTTGGATACCAGGAAACCCAGCAGCTTGCCGAAGGGCACACCGAACACACATTTTTCAGGGTTGAGCTTTAGGCAATTCTTCCGGAGGTTAGCAAAGGTTTCCTCCAGGTCTTGGATTAGTTCTTCGCTCTTTTTAACCTTCACAACTAAGTCGTCAACGTAGACCTCAAGATTTTGCCCTATCTGCGGACGAAAAGTGATATGCATGGCACGTTGATAAGTAGAACCAGCATTCTTTAAACCAAAAGCTATTCTAACATAACAATAAACACCCGTAGGGGTTACAAAAGCAGTCTTCTCTTCATCTCCTACCGCCATGCTAATCTGGTGGTACCCAAAGTACGCGTCCAGAAAGCACAGCAGCTCGCACCCGGCCGTGGAGTCAATAATGAGGTCGACTCGCGGCAGGGGGTAAGGATCCTTCAGGCAGGCCTTGTTGAGGTCGGTGAAGTCGATACACATGCGCCATCTCCCGTTGGACTTCTTGACAAGCACAGGGTTAGCAAGCCACTCGGGGTGAGACTTCGACTATCCTCACAGCCAGCACTTCTCTACCTCCTCCCGAATGGCATCTTGCCTCTCCGGTGCCTGCCTCCGGACCTTTTGCCAGACCGGGCGCACCTCGGGGAGCGTTGCCAATCGGTGCTCGATCACCTCCCTAGGGACCCCAGTCATGTCGGACGGTTGCCAGGCGAACACGTTAGAGTTAGACTGGAGGAAGGTGACGAGCGTGTCTTCCTATTTGGCGCTGAGGCTGGCGCCAATGTTGACGGTCTTCTGGGGTTCGCCCTCACTCAGGACGACCACCATAACCTCACCGGCAAAGCCAGGTGAGGCGCGGGTCCGGGCCTGAGGGGCTCCCGAGCAGGCGGCATCGACACGCCCGACACAGGTGGCACCAGCCAGGTCCAACGCATACTTGTGGCAGAGCAAGGCCTCTGACCTATCCACCTGAATTGTTATGGGGCCGCCGGGCCCCGGCATCTTCACCACCATGTAGGCATAGTGGGTTGCCGCCATGAACTTGACCAACGCCGGTCGGCCAAGCAGGGCATTGTAGGGGAGGTCGAAATCAGCGACCTCGAAGTCCACCATCTCCGTGCGGTAATTGTCTTCCTCCCCGAAGGTGACGGGGAGACGCACCTGACCCAAGGGGATTAAACCAGCCTCCGGTGCTATCCCGAAGAAAGGCAGAGCCGACGCAGATCTGTTGCGGGATCTGGGCGCCAGAATGCCGCAGAGGGCAGAGGTTGATGGAACTCCTCCGTCCACCAAGACACGCCCGGTAGACATTCGGATCGTGGGCGACACCACGATCGGGAGATGTTCTAGGCCGGTGGTGCTTTCAGGGTGGTCGGCCCGACTGAAAGTGATCGTCTCCTCCGACCATTTCAGCATCCGACCCGCCCCCGAGCTCGACACTGCGGCGCACACTTCCCTCTTTAGCCGTTTGTATGCGGCGTTGGAGGAAAAGGTGGACGAACCACCATAGATGTACGTCACAGCATGATCCGCCTGCTGGAAGGCCAGCGGGATAGGGTCTTCGTCTTGGTCGTCGTCGGGGCGGCACTCCTTGAGCCGCTGCTCCACCATTCGGCTCACGACCCGACAACCGTCCAGGTCATGAGTGTTAGTCCGGTGGATCGGGCAATAGAGCTCGCCCTCTTTTTGCTCATGGCGGTCGTTCCTACGACCGCGGCGATCATCGCGCCGGTCACGGTGGTCGTCGCGCCGGTCACGGTGGTTGCGCTTCCGCGGCGCGGAGTCCTCGCGGTCACGCTCGGCGGCCAAGACCCGCCTGGTCTCTCCTGCCTCACGCTTCCGCGCCTTCTTACTTGCATGGCCGGGACCCTTCGAGGTTCCGGCTTCGTCCTTGCCTCGGCCACCCGTGGGGCCAGACGCTGGCCCCCTTGCCTCCGCGGCCCGCGCACACTTATGTGCGAGGGAAAAGAGCTCGGAGGTGGTACTGATGGTACGGGTAGCCATCTTCTCTCTCATCTTACGGTCTCGAACGCCTCTCCGAAAGGCGATGATGATCGATTGCTCTGAAATATGGGGGATCATGTTGCGGCAGTGGCAAAACTGCCGGATGAAGTCACGCAATGAAGATCTAGCCCATCGTTTTGTATGCAACGATCCGCACTCAACTGTACCTTGACAGTCACGCATAGGGGTGAAAACGGGTCAGGTTTTTCCCGCCCGATCCGGGACCGGATCCGGGACGGGATTTAAATATCCGGTCGGATCCGGGATCAGATTCGGGATGCCTAATATCCGGAAAAACTGGGACGGGATCCAGATATCGGGTAGTATTCCTATTCGGATATCCGGTTAGATTGGGCCAGATGGCCAGCCCAACGCCCCAACAACAAGGAAAGCCCGGCGTAGCTTCGATCGCATTCGGAATACCTAATAACCCTAACTGGCTAACTCGTCGATCCGTGACTCCTGAGTCTCCCCTCTCCCGATCGATCGACCCCAGGCTGGCCAGGGACCATTGCGCCGCCGACTCCAAAATTTCCAGATCGGCGGCGGCTCCCCCAAAATTCCAGATCGGCGGCGGCTCCCCCAGATCGGCGGCGACTCCCCCAAAATTTCCAGGCTGCAGCTCCGTGCTTCCATCCAGAATCGGCGGCGGCTCCCCCAGATAGACGAGCGACGGCTGCTGCTCCCTTCAGATCGACGGGCGATGGCTGCTGCTCTCTCCAGATCGGCAGGCGATGGGTGCTGCTTCCCCCTCTGGTCTAGGCGGCGGCTACTCCCCCCAATCCAGTTGCCACCGCTGCTCCCTGCAGGCACCGGTGGTTGCTCCCTCCAGTGCCCTTGCATTTGATTTGTAAGTACTGCATTCCTGGTAGATGGTTGCATTAGCTGGTAGGGGAATAATCAGCAGAAAAGCTGCGCAGTTGAGGTAGCACCAAAACACGAGTCCTTCGGTTCTTGCTCTGCAATTGATTCCTTTGCTATCGCTTCTGGCGTGTTGTCGCTGGTTCCCATTTTTGCAGGAGGCAGAGGACGACAAACATATGTATTGCTTCAAACCCATTTCTAGCCGGTGGTGCAATGAAAGCTATAGATGCCATTGTTCTCTGAACTTGTGGAGAAGTCAAACAAATTAGAGATTTACCACCCCATGCACATCAAATAAATCAGTAGATACCATAGCGCACTAACCAAATTAATGTCTGCGAGGAACTTATTCTTAAGTAGATGGACTCTTTTGACTGCAAAGACTGGAACCAATATGTGCTCCAAAGCTTTACAATGTTTAACTTTTAACATTTGTCGCTCACATGGTTTTCCTCAAGAGAGCATATGGAATTCAGACTTCAGAGCTGTCGTATGAATGTCAGAAAATGGTTGTGCACTGTAGAAAGTATTTTTGCAAATGCATGATATCTTGTTCATGTGAGGCATTTCTAAAGGATTTAAAAGTATAGATACAGGAGATGTCAAAGAAAACTAGCTCAATTCAGGTCAAATAGGAACTCCTACAAACATTTAGGGGTGAAAATGTCAGTCTACCAGCATGATAAGTACAGGAACTTAAGCCTACATCTATAGTACTATCATATTTATATGCCATAGGATGGTTAGCATTCTCTTTGATCCACATGTATTTGCCATCGTTCTGCTTTAGAGGTCTGCAAGTTTCTTTTGTCATTGGATTCTAAGTCTCTGACGACCCCAAGGGTGCTCTGTTTTGCATTTGATTACTTTGGTCTTGTGGCTTAGATATGAAGAATAGATCTTGTAATGCATATTGTTGAGTACTGTGAATGTTTATTGGTCTTGTGGCTTTGTTTGAGATATATCTTACTATTACTGTCATGTATTCGTGTGGTTTGATTCAGCATATATTACTTTATGTATGTGTGCATTATCCGCTTCAATTATCCGCTCCCGACCGAATCCGTCACATATCCGACCAGATCCGTATCTCGAATTATCCGGATCCGTATCCGACCGCTAGCCCGTATCCGGTTCCGAATCCGGGAAAAAAATATAGGTTAGGATACGAAAAGAGCAATATCCGCCCGTATCCGACCCGTTTACACCCCTAGTCTCGCACTAACCATAGCGAGAAGAGATCAGCTGAAAGGAATAAAGATTGCAGAATATGTTTGTTCACACATGCAGTCATGTTTCACAACGCTGGAAAAGATGGACATAATGCTTACGTCTTGGCACCGATCCGGCGACTACCTGAAAGCATATCGATATCCAGCTCCCAATCAATCAAGACTCGCACAAAATTAACTGGAACCGAATACCTAATACTTGTGTCTGGACGACCGAAATTTTCGGATACACTGTAACATTTTTTTAATACGCGTGCAACATTTCTTATCAACGCGTGCAACATTTTCCTTCGACAAACAGTGAAATTCGCTACAGTAAACGGATGTTGTAAGCGTTCAACAAAAATGTTGCACACATCGGAAAAAAATGTTGCGAGCGTAGAAAAAAAAATATTGCTAAAGGCGTCCGATGGAATGAACAGTGATCGAACGTCTGAGCGCTAGCTAGTATCTCCCAACCGAATACTATCGCTAGCCCTGCTGGAGCTAGAAAATTATTAACAAAAATATATACTTTACACGTATAACACTCTTCAATCTTGTACAATAGTTTTATAATACCGTAAATCCAACATATACATTTAAAATTTACTAAACATACGTCATAAATAGTTCTAAAGTCTTATAAATCCTAAATTACTTAAATCAAAACAAATTTCAATCACCAAATTTGATTTCGATAACGGGCACCCCTAGATCCTCCCAGTAATCGATCTAGGGGTGCCCGCGTGTTTCACGATGAGACTCGCTGGCGTGCAGCTAGCCACAGGGCGGCATGCATGCATGCGTGTGAGTGTGCTGAGTGCTGACTGCATGACATGCATGTCTGAAATTCCCTACATGAGTTCAGAGACTGTTCGCTGACGTCGAACTGCATGCCGTAAAAAATCTCATCACAGTAAGAGCTCTCCGGGCAAGAAGAGGACGCTTTGCTTTCGGCCGTCCAAAATACCATTGCTGCAATATAGCAACAAAAAGACACGTAGACAACAAAACAAAAGTACTTTATATAAAGAAAAGAGGATATCAATTCAAGAATCTAGAGAGTACCTATATATGAGAGGTGCATGTCTCCCTCATGTCAATCCGATTCACCATAAATCTATACAAATCACTATGGTTGGGTACGTACCGGCTGCTTGGGTAACCGTAGTTTCACAGTGTAGCTACAGTATTTTTTAAAAAATTTAAAAAAAATTAATGTTGAGTTACAGTTTTTATTAATTTTATTTTTTCTATTTTTAAAGAATCTTTTCCTCTCTATTAAAATTCAGAAGTCACGGGACTCTGACTAACTAGTTAGACCACTACACCATGACACAATTTCATCAACAGTCTATCTGTCGGCAAAGGCCACGTAGTGCGACGCATTATCTGTCGGCAAAAGTTTTTTCGATAGAAAACAACAGTCGGAAGAAGTCCTGTCGGGAAAAACATTTACCGACAGATATATTTTTGCCGGCAGATTATCTGACCATGTTATAAGACTTTTGCCGACAGATAGACTTTTGCCGACAAAAAAGAGAAATATCGACATATAGTCTGAGGGTAAACCGCATTACAGTATTGTAAACATTATTGTATAGAATATTATAGATCTAACTAATAATTAATTCATATGTACACCACATTACAGTAGAAAATGATTGAATTAATGCATCCGTTCAACATGATTCAACTTCATTCAACTAGAACACACAAATTTTGTCCATCAAATAACACATCCATTCAACACAGTTCAAATTCATTCAAATAGATTAATATACAAATTTGTCCAAAAGTGTCGTGGTTCGCATAGCTTAATCATCTATCATTTACAAAAGAGAACCTGCTAGATCTTCAAAGCTAGGGTGAACTATCTTCAAAGCATAGTGTTATCACTAATATTTTGGTCGCTCCAAGCACTTCGAAAGAATCGGTTACCTGTATCATGAATGAAACCAATAAGTACACTGAAAACAAAACAAGTGACATTGATACAATTACAGAGTAAGAAATTGTCACACCTTAAATGCAAAATTGATATCTGAATCATCAATCGAAGCGTTACTCTTTTGAGCTTATCTTCCTTGGATTGCCCTAGTTTCATGAATCCTACAATGCAAACTCCATTAAAAACTCGAAAACATTTTGGTTTTCTTTTCTTCCAATAGTACTGAATCTGTTGATGCATGATGAACCACAGTATTTGCAGACTTGATCGCTCAAAACCATGCACATGTTAGGGGCTGTTTGGTCGCTAATGTTTAAGTCTCAACGAAACATCGTTAATGTCCCCATTTGAAGAAACCTTATAACAATCGACAAACACATACTTATTGATGTTCATGCGATAGGTTCATTTCATCCAACCAAGTATAGCAATGCTCCATTCCATACAAACTATCGAGCATAGGCCAATACACTTGAAACTGGATTCTAATGCATCTTTATATTGATATGGCGCAACAAGATTGTGCATCGGAAGTATGTTCTAGCATATGCATCAAGACAAGTGTGAGATTTACAGTATTCATGCATCCAGGTTTAAGAACACTATCATGGATAAAGGACTTTAGTATGCTTCAAGGCAAATATTAATGAACTCACACTTTCCATGTCAGGAAAAGTTGAATAGTTTCCTAAATTCCTAATGTAAATGCCATATAACAACAAGCAAGATGTAAGGTAAGTGCCAACCAACTTAAGTTCCATTTCAATTGAAAAATACAACTGGAAGTGTCCCAAGCAATACTATGCTTCAACAATAAGCTGTCCAGAATGAGCACTGTGAAGTTTATATTCCACAAGGCCTTAGGATAAGTTGATTCAAGATTGTAGACAATCGGAGAAATAGTATAAGTCAAAATCTTACTACTTTTCTGTAACAAAATTAGCCACATAATTAATAGATAAATGACAAGTAAACAACACCCTAAAAATAAAAAATGGTTCTCGCGGAGAAGTGCGATCAGAATAAAAATATGAATACTCGGTGTCTTCTCGCTTCATAGTGAATTGTAGCATCCTCTCGATCGCAACATTAAGATCAAAGTTGGCAATGCATTGCAGTCAACAATCTGCATTGAGTAGAAAATTCACAATGCAAAAGTGGATGCAAATCTGATGTTAAAATATAACATGAATGTTGGTTTCATTTATTTTTAATTTTTTATATCTCACCTAGCTCTTGTTTTCATCATTTTTAAAAGCCATAGTTCGCAAGGCCCCTGCATCTACCCTCTGCACCTTAAGATTATGTGATTCTAGCAATTCAACAAGAGGTGGGATTCCACCTTCAATTCTGCAGTAAATCAAAACCATCAGCAAGCACAGAAAAATTACCAAGGAAAAGGAGCATCAAACAATCAGCAATGTATAGAACAAGACCTGATGCAAGTTTTGATGTTGCTATTTTCATGAGTGAGATTGGTAATTGCATCAGCGGATCTTCGATAACATCGTTAATTGCCCTCAAATTTGTAATAAATTATTAAATTTCTCGGGGTAACTTAGCTAAACACATAATAATGAAGCGGTCATGCTCAAGAACATTAAATTTTGCTAAGGAAATGGTATATTTGAGACAATTAAATCGCACATAAAATTTAGAACAAAACAATAATCCAAGCAATTGCAAATTTGCAATGGGATGGAAGCAAAAGCTCAACTACAGGTATAAACAGAAATTAATCAAAGTAACCTTTACACTAGGAGGCCGAGTGCGGCGGCGCCCTTCTCGACCTCATGCTCGAACGGCCGTGGTCTTTGCTCCTCTGCGCGCCACTGCAGCGGGGCTCCTTCAGGTGGCACACCAATGCCGGCACAACCCCACCCTCTACAATCACGCTAACAACGTCCTCTGTGTAGTTTGATGTTGAATGCTTCTCTGCAGGCAATTTTATTTTGATAGCTGTTGTGTTTGATAAAAAGATCGAATGAAGTGGAATTTGGTCATTGTCTATGGGGCTGCTCATGAAGTTGATAAAGACGAATTCCTATTAGAGTTGGCTACCAATCGATTCATATCAGATCATAACGGAATTGCTAGTGGGAGAATAGATCAAGGACCATCAGGCAAATAAGTGTGAAATAGTAACCTAAGTGCACCATCAGTCATGAGCAAAATCATAAGAATCAACATATGAATGTCAACCCACTCGAAAGTGCAAAACCACAACCATCTATTTAATCATCTTAATAACTGGCGTGCATACAACATTCGGGGCCTATATTTTAAATTCTTAATCACCTAACCATAAAAGAATCTAAAACATGAACATAGGGAATTGATAACTATATATACACTTATAGGTATTCATACATCAATTGATTCAAGAAAGCACAAACGCATGATAGATCTAGTCATATTGATACCTTGTTAAATAGAAAGGGGTAATGATAGACTAATCACTATCAAACAAAGGCATATATACATTGCAAGAACTAAGAGTAAAAGCATATGCAATCTAGTGATGAATAACCTTCGCTTATGGCCAAATTTGGACATGAACCGCATAATAAAATCTATAACTATGTCTACCAATCCGTAACTAGAATCATTCAATTCTGTAAGATACCTAGCACAAATCTACACTTATCAAACCATAGCACATCACATAATACCAATTCCAATCGATAATCAAGCACACAGATAATAATAATAATAATAATAATAATAATCTTCCATCATACATAGATCCATATATACATTTCTCCAGATTCATAAGGAATTCAGCATAACAACTACAACGAAACATCAACTCAAGTCCAAATCTATAGCTAGTAGTAGCCGGGTTTGGGTGAATAGGAAGGGCGAGAGTCTCGGTACTTAGCTTAAGGGGTTGAGGTCGAGGAGAACCGGCCGAGGTAGAGGAAGCCTCGGTGGCTGCCGAGCTCCATGCTGCGCCCCAGGTTTCAGCTTTCTCCCTCCACCGGAGATGAAGCCGACCAAGGCGACCTAGCCAAAACAAAGAGGAAAAGTGAGTAGAATAGAGTAGAAAGTAGGAAAGAACAGGGAGGAAATCACTTAGCTTGGTGTGGTGGTTTCAAGAAGGAGTCGACCTGCATTCAAAATAGCCAAGCAGCGGTGGTGCTCGAACCCGTGACCGAAAGCGTAAGAAGAGGCGGCAATGTCCGGAGGGGCAAGCCAAGACGACAGATCTGGTGGCGCTTGCGCCGGTGTCTTTGGAGAGAAGAGCGGCGAGAAGTAGGAGGGAAGAGCTAGGCCGCAACAAGCAAGCGACAGGAAGAGGAGTTAGGTGCGATCGGGAGCAGAGAAGGAACTCAAAGCTAGGCGCTTGGAAGAGAAGCGACGGCCAAAATGAGAAAGGGAGAGGAGAGGAGTGAGGTGCAGTGTGTGAAGGAGAGAGGTGAGGATTAGGTGAGTGAGGGTTAGGGTTCAGAGGAAATGGGCGGCAGATTGGCTGAAGTTACGGTCGGCCGCCTTCTTTGTACATGTGTTTTGGCCGACGATAGATGACAGAAAAATTTATCATTGCTGATAGATATGTTGTCTCTAAAACTATATATATTTAGCGACACATAGTCTATCCGTAATTATAGTACTACCGATGGATTAACTGTTGAAAATATTTACCGACAGATGGTTAGATGGTAAAAGTAGATTTTTACCTACAGAGATCTGACGGGAATTTTATGTCATGGGAACAAATTTAGGGCATGTACCAAAAAAGAAACTGTAAAAGTTCTGCCAAATTCACACGTTTCGTTCATGCCATAGCTCTTACTCCCTCAGTATGCTATAAGATATATATATATATAACTTTTCCCAATACGATAAAAATAAATGGCTGATGGTTCTAAGAACTCTAGGTGATTACTAAATGACCAACACATTTTCTATTTTACCGAGAGTCCTACCAAAGTATGCTAATCATTTTCATATTTATTGATGGTGTAGAAAATCTCGGCTATTATTATTTACAAATGTAGTTACTAAAAACAACGGCTATTATTATTTACTTAATGTAGTTATACTAGAAGTCAATTACTCATCATAAATATAGACGGACTTCGTGGGCCCAGAGGATCAACCTCTCCGCCGACGCACCCGCCCGCATGGCAAGACACGGGCGACGACGACATAACGCGACGCATTCCTACCGTAAGTCTTTATTTTTTCTTGGCTTTTTCGCATGGGAGCATCTTTTGCTAGCACCCTACCCACCAACAGCTTTTTAGCTTTTGTCTTTGACCGAGCACGGAAATTTGAGGGCAAGCCGTCGCCAGATGGCTTGTCGGATTGTCACGATCCCCGGCCGCTCGATTTTCCCATGCCATGCCTCTACCGATCGTTGACTTAGAGCACGCGGAGCGCCCGCAGATCGTCAGCAGCCCCACCGATGGACTCTCATCGACCCGCGATGCCGCCGCCAAGACGGTCCTCTCGGTGATCAAGGGACGCCGTCTGCCACGATCGAACGCAGTAAGCGCCACTGCTCCGGACGCCTTGGGCCCCGATCACAAGAAGGCCCGCACCATGGGCCAGACTTCCGGCACCGCCAGCTCCAGGGTGGCGGCGCCTTCGGAAGGGTCGGCGGCACAGGCTGCCCCAACCACAATGCTGGCTCCACCGGCTCCATCTTCTGCGGCGCCAGCGCCACCACCATTGGCGCCGGCGCACCCGGCTTCGGTCTCTCCTCCTCCTCCGGCGCCTACACCGCCGCCATCTCGATCCGTTTCCGTGGCTCCTTCAGCCACGGAGTCGCACCACGCCAACAGGCGGGCTAGCACTCAAGACCGCCACCGAGGACGGCGGGCGCATCGTTTCGCGTGCGCCGAACGGCCGAAGCCCGCCTTAGCGCCGCCACCACCGCCACCGAAAGTCGAGGTGGGCGTTCTAACGCCACGCCGCCATCTCGCCGCACCGCCATTGCACTGCAGATGCTTCATGGAGCTCTTCACAGTGGGTGAAGCGCATGCGCTAAGGCACCATCTTCACGCCCGCCAGCACGGGCTCAGACGGCTCGGCAACAAGCGGCAGAACGAAAGCAATGAAGCTGGTGCAAGGCGCGAAGCGGCTATGGCGCAGAGAGGGTGAACGCGCCGCCTCGCAACAATGGCGGAGAGGGCCGAGGCGGGCGCCGAGGCACTTTGAGTCCGAGTCCTTCCGCTATGCATAACCTCGCCACCATACTTCGAAGAACTTCCGCTGCATGAAGAGGTACTTGGAGCCTCTGGGGGTGAACCTCCGTGATCCCGTGGCGGACTCGGCCTTGCAGTATGCCCATGCGACCAGCCAGGTCGCAGAGGCACTTCGAGCCGCCACCGCCGCCGCCGCTCCGCCAGAGAGGGGCGGGAAGTCGCGATCATGACCACGGCGCATGTGCTCGCCTGCTACGCCAGCCGTGATGCCGCCTTCGACCCAATGGTCGCGGTGGTCGGCATTGAAGGAAGCAACCAGCAAGCGAGGCGCTGGTGCGCGCGATCACGAATGTGGCTGTACTGCAGCGGAGCAAACGATCCGGACGCCTCGACATGCGCTGCAAGAGGCGCCGACGACATCGACCTTCATGACGAGTGAAGGGCGGGCAGCGCTTTTTTTTGTTTTACTTCTTTTGTTGATCCGCCTACATTCATGAACACTTGGGCAAACTTTGGTGTAATGTATGCTTCTTTTTAGTGTTACGTGTGTTTATCTATCTTGCGTGATCGAATTCGCTGATTGAACCACTGGGTGGCAGTTTATCTGGCGGAACGCTCGACAAATACCTAGGTTAGGCGGCGTCCTGAATCCCGCCAAGAGTCCTATGTAGTCGCTGCGAACATAAGCATAGATCATGCAAGTCATACAGACTTAGGCGAGGATGACCTTAAGTCCAACAGGATATACAAAACGTATTCCAGTCTTAAGCCTTAGGTTTTTATGGAAAATTGTCGCTGGTTCAAATCCTTCGAACTTAGATCCCGATGATCTCTCGAACGCGTCTTTGCTGTGGGCGCGGTGAGTCAACAGGTTTCCGGGAGTGTTTTTAGGCCAGCAGTTCTTGACGGTGACAACCAGCGGTGCTTCAAGGAGCCAACCCGAGGCGTGCGAGCCGTGTTCGAGTACTGTGCCAAACTCGCACTCCGGTCGTCTGCCCTTGCCGGACGCCAACACAGAGCACTTTCCTTTTATCATCAAGGGGGTCGTTGGTTTTCGACGCCCGCGACAATCACGCATAGCTCGATCCATCTTAGTGCATACACATAAGGAATTGGCCAAAAATGCGGCACGAAGCACTTATCTCGCTTATATGTCACTTGCGACCACATTTCAAACATCTGGCGGCCACCGAAAGCCGCCACTGCACCCCCAAGCACCTAGGCAACCAGCCTCGAAAGCGCCGGGCGACCAGCCCCAAGCATCCAGCGACACGTGAGATGCTTGAGCTTTTGAAAGTAGGCCGACACTTCTCGCCCGGCTCAAGGCGTGCGTACATAACTACCAAAAGGATGAGTAGACGCTACGCAGGGCATATGCAAGGTAGACCTAAATAATGTAAGTCCCCGCATGGGATAGTCCTGGTCCGCTCTCTTTGGTTTCTAAGTCCTTGTGACCCTTCCGAAATCGAACCACGGCACTGTGTGTCAAAGCAACAGGCTCCCAGGAGGGGTACCAGGCCAGCGGTGCTCACGGTGACGACCAACAGTACTTCAAGGAGCCAACCCAAGGCGCACGAGCCGCGTTTGAGCACCGGCCAAACTCGCCCCCTGGTCGCCCCTATTTGTCGGACACAAACGCCGGGCGCCGCCACGGATCACCAAGGAATTAACAAACATACGGGACCAAAGGACACCCATGCGGCGCCACTTAGGGCACAAAGGGACAAAATGGTAAAGTAAAAGCCTTCAAGGCAATAGCTTTACTAACCGCCAATGAGTCGCCGATCACCGGTGGGGACAGACTCACCCCGAGGTGACCAAAGCGAACTCTCTGGTACTTACAATTCTTTATGGATAGAACTTCCAGAACAACTCTATGTTGTAGGAATTCGCCGATTCTTAGCCATTCTCAATGACCAATCGGACCGCCCCGTCGAGATATCGAGACCACCTTAAGGGGCACTCCCACGGGAGACAGTTTGTGCAACCCAAGATACGTCTGATTCTGCAGAAGACCGAGTCGCCCATCGCTAGTGTTCTCTCAGAGACCCGGGTGGCATGGTACCGCTCGAGGCTTTTGTCGATATCGGGCGGGCGCAAGGCGGCCCAATCACGCACCTCCTCCAGAGATTGACTTCGCCGAAGATCTTCTTGGCCCTCTCGCGAACTCCGAACGCGTGGAGAGCCGAGCAACGGCTTCGGAGGGGAGGACAGCTTCCACCCGTACACGGGAAGAACGGCGTCGCCAAAGGTCTGACCGAGCATAGTGCGGTTTACGACCGAGCACAGCCGAGTTCTTCCGCCCATCGCGCTTCGCTTAGAAGCCGGTCAAACGCCCTTGTTTTGAGGCCCTCAACACCAACAGATTGGCTGCTTCGCTGACCATTACTCTTGGGGTGGGCCACCAAGCAAAAACATATTTTGGTGCCCATTTCATCACGTAACTCCGTAAAGGCCGTGGTGAATTGGGTCCCGTTGTCGGTGATGATGAGTTAGCGACTCCAAAGCGGTGAAGATCCCGCATGAATTTGATAGCGCTGAAGCCGTAATGGCATCGTCATCGCTTCGCTTCACCCACTTAGTGAACTTGTCGATGGAGACGAAGAGATGGGTGAAGGCCCTCGTGGCTCGTGGGAACGGGCCCAGATATCAACCCTGCACATAAACGCCAAGAGAGCGAGATGGTTTGCGAGCTTATGGCCGGTCGAGGATCTCGCTGGCGAAGAACCCGACAAGCCAGATTTCTCACCACTTCATAAGCATCCTAGAGGCAGAGGCCAATAAAATCCCTGGCGAAATGCTTTGCCGACTAGTGTTCGGTCGGACATATGGCTCCCGACATGCCTCCATGGATATCAAAGAGCAGTGCTCCCTCTTCCCGAGTGATGCATTTCAAGAGAACTGTTTCGCTTCTAGCGGTATAGGTCCCCACCTACCGAGTGTAGCACTTGGCCTTGCGTGCAATTTTCTCCGAGGCATCATCGTCGGGATTACTCGGTCTCGCAGAAGGCTAGGATAGGATCCATCCACCGACCTTCCGGCCAAGTGTGGCGAGCACACGGTGCTCGCCGGCACTCATTGGGCCGAAGCACTGGTGTCGCCGCCGGCACCGCCGCCTTTCCTCCCCGACCTAGGGGCTAAGGCGTGTCGCCGCCTTCCCTCCTGAATCGAGGCCGCCAGCAGCCCGCCTCCCCACTGAAGTCGGAGGTCATAACGCCACACCGCCGCCCCCACCAACCGGCTGCGATGGACGGTCGCGATAATCTTTCTTCGCAGACCCCGACCGGAACGGAGACCTTTGAGGACGCGAGCTGTGAAAGCCCATCCGCAAGGTGATTATCGCGCCAAGGGATATGAATATACCCCAATCCTTCAAAGTGGCGCTCCATTTTTCTGACCTCCGCCAGGTATGCCGCCATGGTGGGGTCGGAACATTGAAACTCCTTTCGCGCTTGGTTGATGACCAGTAAGGAATCGCCTTAACTTGAGAGCCGGATGCCCGGTAGCAAAACAATGCGCAACCCCGCCAGCAGGCCCTCGTATTCAGCTACGTTGTTTGTGGCCTTGAAGTCGAGGGCAACCACATACTGGAGGGTGTCACCGGTCGGGGAGACCAGGACAACCCCAAATTTCGCCTTCCAAATTTAAATGAGCCGTTGAAGAATAAGGTTCAGGAGAAGGCACGGTGCTTCTTCGGCCAGAGTGGCGAGAGTCCACTCGCAAGCTAACTCGCCACTTCGTTGTTGATGGCGGTAAGGGTACAAATTTGAGGTTGAACTCCCCGGTTCCACCGACCATTTAGCACACGCCTTCGCTTCACTTGTGGAGGATTTCTCAGAGAGTAGGCCGTGACCACGGTGATCTCGCCCGAAATAATGCCGCAGCTTCTGGATGCCACCAAGACCGTGATACTGATTTTCGAGCTCGCGGTATCGTGTTTCGCTTCATGCAACACCTTGCCGATATAGTAGACCGCTTCGACGCCCTTCCTCTCCGCAACCATTACCACGCCACCACCTCGAGTGGCAAGAATGTACAAGAGCAATGGCTCACCTCGTGGGGAGACCAAAGACCGGGGAGAGGTGAGGTATTGCTTCAAGTCTTCAAATGCCTTCAGGCCTCATCCGTCCACTCAAAGTGGTTAGTCTTCTTCAACAACTTGAATAGAGGCAAGCTTCTCTCTCCCAATCGGCAATAAACCGCCTCAGGAGGCCAGCGACCAGCCAAGACCGACTGTTTGAGCGCCTTTGGCGGCTTCATGTGCTCAATGGCCGCTATCTTGTCGATTGGCTTCAATACCGGTTGGATACCAGAAACCCAAATACTTGTCAAGGGCACACCGAACACACATTTTTCAGGGTTGAGCTTTAGGCAATTCTTCCGGAGGTTAGCAAAGGTTTCCTCCAGGTCTTGGATTAGTTCTTCGCTTTTTAACCTTCACAACTAAGTCGCCAACGTAGACCTCAAGATTTTGCCCTATCTCATGACGAAAAGTGATATGCATGGCACGTTGATAAGTAGAACCAAAGATTCTTTAAACCAAAAGCTATTCTAACATAACAATAAACACCGTAGGGGTTACAAAAGATCTTCTTCATCTCCTACCGCCATGCTAACTGGTGGTACCCAAAGCACGCTGGCGTCCGCAGCACAAGCTGCTACCCTACCGTGGAGTCAATAATGAGGTCGACTCGCGGGGTAAGGATCCTTCAGCAGCCTTGTTGAGGTCGGTGAAGTCGATACACATGCGCCATCTCCGTTGGACTTCTTGACAAGCCTGAGGTTAGCAAGCCACTCAGGGTGAGAGACTTCCCTGACTATCCCTGCGCGCAGCAGCTTCTCTACCTCCTCCCGAATGGCATCTTGCCTCTCCGGTGCCTGCCTCCGGACCTTTTGCCAGCCGGGCGCACCTCGGGGAGCGTTGCCAATCGGTGCTCGATCACCTCCCTAGGGACCCCATCATGTCGGACGGTTGCCGGCGAACACGTTAGAGTTAGATCGAGGAAGGTGACGAGCGTGTCTTCCTATTTGGCGCCGAGGTCGGGCGCCAATGTTGACGGTCTTCGGGTTCGCCTCACTCAGATCGACCACCATAACCTCACCGCAAAGCCGTGAGGCGCTGGTCCGGCCCGAGGGCTCCGAGCAGCGGCATCGACACGCCCGACATGTGGCACCACCAGTCCAACGATACTTGTGGCGAGCAAGGCCTCGACCTATCCACTGAATTGTTATGGGGCGCGCCCCGAGATCTTCACCACCATGTAGGCATAGTGGGTTGCCGCCATGAACTTGACCAACGCCGGCCGGCCAAGCGAGGCATTGTAGGGAGGTCGAAATCAGCGACCTCAAGTCCACCATCTCCGTCGGGTAATTGTCTTCCTCCCGAAGGTGACGGGAGACGACTGACCCAAGGATTAAACCACCTCCGTGCTATCCCAAGAAAGGCAGAGCCGGACGCAGATCTGCGCGGGATCTGGAGCGCCAGAATGCCGCAGAGGCAGAGGTTGATGGAACTCCTCCGTCCACCAAGACACGCCCACCAGACATTCTGGATCGTGGGCGACACCACGATCGGGAGATGTTCTAGGCCGGTGGTGCTTTCAGGGTGGTCGGCCCGACTGAAAGTGATCGTCTCCTCCGACCATTTCAGCATCCGACCCGCCTCGAGCTCGACATGGCGGCGCACACTTCCTCTTTAGCCGCTTTGTATGCGGCGTTGAGGAAAAGGTGGACGAACCACCATAGATGTACGTCACAAGATGATCCGCCTCGCCGAAGGCCAGCGGATAGGGTCTTCGTCTTGGTCGCCGTCGGGCGGCACTCCTTGAGCCGCCGCTTCCACCATTCGGCTCACGACCGACAAACCGCCCGTGTCATGAGTGTTAGTCCGTGGATCGGGCAATAGAGCTCGCCCTCTTTTTGCTCATGGCGGTCGTTCCTCACGATCATGGGCGATCATCGCTACGGCCACGGTGGTCGTCGCGCCGGCCACGGTGGTTGCGCTTCATGGCGCGGAGTCTCGGCATCACGCTCGCGGCCAAGACCCGCCTGGTCTCTCTGCCTCACGCTTCGCGCTTCTTACTTGCATGGTCGGGACCCTCGAGGTTCCGGCCGTCTCTGCCTCGGCCAATTGTGGGGCGACGCCAGCCCCTTGTTTCCGCGCCCGCGCACACTTATGTGCGAGGAAAAGAGCTCGAGGTGGTAATGCGATGGTACGGTAGCCATCTTCTCTCATCTTACGGTCTCGAACGCCTCCGAAGGCGATGATGATCGATTGCTCAAATATGGGGATCATGTTGCGGCAGTGGCAAACCGCCGATGAAGTCACGCAATGAAGATCTAGCCCATCGCTTTGTATGCAACGATCCGCACTCAATCTGCACCTTGACACCACGCATAGGGGTGAAAACGGGTCGTTTTTCCCGCCGATCCGGACCGGATCCGGACGGATTTAAATATCCGGTCGGATCCGGATCGATTCGGATGCCTAATATCCGGAAAAATCGACGGGATCCAGATATCGGGTAGTATTCCTATTCGGATATCCGGTTAGATTGGGCCAGATGGCCAGCCCAACGCCCCAACAACAAGGAAAGCCCGGCGTAGCTTCGATCGCATTCGGAATACCTAATAACCCTAATCGCTAACTTCGCCGATCCGCGGACTCGAGTCTCCTCTCCGATCGATCGACCCAGTGGCGGCCAGGACCATTGCGCCGACTCCAAAATTTCCAGATCGGCGCGGCCCCTAAAATTCCAGATCGTGGCGGCGACCCCAAAATTTCAGTGCAGCTCGTGCTTCCATCCAGAATCGGGCGGCGGTTCCCCAGATAGACGAGCGACGGCCGCCGCTCCCTTCAGATCGACGGCGATGGTCGCCGCTTCTCCAGATCGGCAGCGATGGGTGCCGCTTCCCATCTGGTCTAGGCGGTCTTGCTTCTTCTGGTCTAGGCGGCGGCTACTCCCCAATCCAGCTTGCCACTTGCTGCCTCGCAGCACCGGTGGTTGCTCCCTCCAGGTTCTTGCATTTGATTTGTAAATCTTGCATTCTGGTAGATGGTTGCATTAATTTGGTAGGGAATAATCAGCAGAAAAGCTGCAGCTTGAGGTAGCACCAAAACACGAGACCTTCGGTTCTTGCTCTGCAATTGATTCCTTTGCTATCGCTTCTGGCGTGTTGTCGCTGTTTCCCGTTTTTGCAGGAGGCAGAGGACGACAAACATATGTATTGCTTCAAACCCATTTCTAGCCGGTGGTGCAGTGAAAGCTATAGATGCCATTGTTCTCTGAACTTGTGGAGAAGTCAAACAAATTAGAGATTTACCACCCCATGCACATCAAATAAATCAGTGGATACCATAGCGCACTAACCAAATTAATGTCTGCGAGGAACTTATTCTTAAGTAGATGGACTCTTTTGACTGCAAAGACTGGAACCAATATGTGCTCCAAAGCTTTACAATGTTTAACTTTTAACATTTGTCGCTCACATGGTTTTCCTCAAGAGAGCATATGGAATTCAGACTTCAGAGTTGTCGTATGAATGTCAGAAAATGGTTGTGCACTGTAGAAAGTATTTTTGCAAATGCATGATATCTTGTTCATGTGAGGCATTTCTAAAGGATTTAAAAGTATAGATACAGGAGATGTCAAAGAAAACTAGCTCAATTCAGGTCAAATAGGAACTCCTACAAACATTTAGGGGTGAAAATGTCAGTCTACCAGCATGATAAGTACAGGAACTTAAGCCTACATCTATAGTACTATCATATTTATATGCCATAGGATGGTTAGCATTCTCTTTGATCCACATGTATTTGCCATTGTTCTGCTTTAGAGGTCTGCAAGTTTCTTTTGTCATTGGATTCTAAGTCTCTGATTTACCCCAAGGGTGCTCTGTTTTGCATTTGATTACTTTGGTCTTGTGGCTTAGATATGAAGAATAGATCTTGTAATGCATATTGTTGAGTACTGTGAATGTTTATTGGTCTTGTGGCTTTATTTGAGATATATCTTACTATTACTGTCATGTATTCGTGTGGTTTGATTCAGCATATATTACTTTATGTATGTGTGCATTATCCGTTTCCGAATTATCCGTTCCCGACCCGAATCCGTCACATATCCGACCCGTATCCGTATCCCGAATTATCCGGATCCGTATCCGGACCCGGCTAGCCCGTATCCGGTTCCGAATCCGGGAAAAAAATATAGGTTAGGATACGAAAAGAGCAATATCCGCCCGTATCCGACCCGTTTACACCCCTAGTCTCGCACTAACCATAGCGAGAAGAGATCAGCTGAAAGGAATAAAGATTGCAGAATATGTTTGTTCACACATGCAGTCATGTTTCACAACGCTGGAAAAGATGGACATAATGCTTACGTCTTGGCACCGATCCGGCGACTACCTGAAAGCATATCGATATCCAGCTCCCAATCAATCAAGACTCGCACAAAATTAACTGGAACCGAATACCTAATACTTGTGTGCGGACGACCGAAATTTTCGGATACACCGTAACATTTTTTAATACGCGTGCAACATTTCTTATCAACGCGTGCAACATTTTCCTTCGACAAACAAAGTGAAATTCGCTACAAGAACGGATGTTGTAGCGTTCAACAAAAATGTTGCACACATCGGAAAAAAATGTTGCGGCGAGAAAAAAAATATTGCTAAAGCGTCGATGGAATGAACAAGTGATCGAGCGTCTCGAAAGCGCTAGCTAGTATCTCCCAACCGAATACTATCGCTAGCCTGCTGGAGCTAGAAAATTATTAACAAAATATATACTTTACACGTATAACACTCTTCAATCTTGTACAATAGTTTTATAATACCGTAAATCCAACATATACATTTAAAATTTACTAAACATACGTCATAAATAGTTCTAAAGTCTTATAAATCCTAAATTACTTAAATCAAAACAAATTTCAATCACCAAATTTGATTTCGATAACGGGCACCCCTAGATCCTCCCAGTAATCGATCTAGGGTGCCCGCGTATTTCACGATGAGACTCGCTGGCGTGCAGCTAGCCACAGGGCGGCATGCATGCATGCGTGTGAGTGTGCTGAGTGCTGACTGCATGACATGCATGTCTGAAATTCCCTACATGAGTTCAGAGACTGTTCGCTGACGTCGAACTGCATGCCGTAAAAAATCTCATCACAGTAAGAGCTCTCCGGGCAAGAAGAGGACGCTTTGCTTTCGGCCGTCCAAAATACCATTGCTGCAATATAGCAACAAAAAGACACGTAGACAACAAAACAAAAGTACTTTATATAAAGAAAAGAGGATATCAATTCAAGAATCTAGAGAGTACCTATATATGAGAGGTGCATGTCTCCCTCATGTCAATCCGATTCACCATAAATCTATACAAATCACTATGGTTGGGTACGTACCGGCTGCTTGGGTAACCGTAGTTTCACAGTGTAGCTACAGTATTTTTAAAAATTTAAAAAAATTAATGTTGAGTTACAGTTTTATTAATTTTATTTTTTCTATTTTTAAAGAATCTTTTCCTCTCTATTAAAATTCAGAAGTCACGGGACTCGACTAACTAGTTAGACCACTACACCATGACACAATTTCATCAACAGTCTATGCCATCGGCAAAGGCCACGAGTGCGACGCATTATCTGGCAAAAAGTTTTTTCGATAGAAAACAACGATCGGAAGAAGTCCTGTCGGAAAAACATTTACCGACAGATATATTTTTGCCGCAGATTATCGACCATGTTATAAGACTTTTGCCGATGAGATAGACTTTTGCCGAGCAAAAAGAGAAATATCGACATATAGTCCGAGGGTAAACCGCATTACAAGATTGTAAACATTATTGTATAGAATATTATAGATCTAACTAATAATTAATTCATATGTACACCACATTACAAGAGAAAATGATTGAATTAATGCATCCGCTCAACATGATTCAACTTCATTCAACTAGAACACACAAATTTTGTCCATCAAATAACACATCCATTCAACACAGTTCAAATTCATTCAAATAGATTAATATACAAATTTGTCCAAAAGTGTCGTGGTTCGTACAGTTAATCATCTATCATTTACAAAAGAGAACCCTGCTAGATCTTCAAAGCTAGGGTGAACTATCTTCAAAGCATAGTGTTATCACTAATATTTTGGTCGCTCCAAGCACTTCGAAAGAATCGGTTACCTGTATCATGAATGAAACCAATAAGTACACTCGAAAACAAAACAAGTGACATTGATACAATTACAGAGTAAGAAATTGTCACACCTTAAATGCAAAATTGATATCTGAATCATCAATCTGAGCGTTACTCTTTTGAGCTTATCTTCCTTGGATTGCCCTAGTTTCATGAATCCTACAATGCAAACTCCATTAAAAACTCGAAAACATTTTGGTTTTCTTTTCTTCCAATAGTACTGAATCTGTTGATGCATGATGAACCACAGTATTTGCAGACTTGATCGCTCAAAACCATGCACATGTTAGGGGCTGTTTGGTCGCTAATCGCTTAAGTCTCAACGAAACATCGTTAATGTCCCCATTTGAAGAAACCTTATAACAATCGACAAAGACATACTTATTGATGTTCATGCGATAGGTTCATTTCATCCAACCAAGTATAGCAATGCTCCATTCCATACAAACTATCGAGCATAGGCCAATACACTTGAAACTGGATTCTAATGCATCTTTATATTGATATGGCGCAACAAGATTGTGCATCGGAAGTATGTTCTAGCATATGCATCAAGACAAGTGTGAGATTTACAGATTCATGCATCCAGTTTAAGAACACTATCATGGATAAAGGACTTTAGTATGCTTCAAGGCAAATATTAATGAACTCACACTTTCCATGTCGGGAAAAGTTGAATAGTTTCCTAAATTCCTAATGTAAATGCCATATAACAACAAGCAAGATGTAAGGTAAGTGCCAACCAACTTAAGTTCCATTTCAATTGAAAAATACAACTGGAAGTGTCCCAAGCAATACTATGCTTCAACAATAAGCTGTCCGAATGAGCACTGTGAAGTTTATATTCCACAAGGCCTTAGGATAAGTTGATTCAAGATTGTAGACAACGGAGAAATAGTATAAGTCAAAATCTTACTACTTTTCTGTAACAAAATTAGCCACATAATTAATAGATAAATGACAAGTAAACAACACCCTAAAAATAAAAAATGGTTCTGCCAGAGAAGTGCGATCAGAACAAAAATATGAATACTCGGTGTCTTCTTCGCTTCATAGTGAATTGTAGCATCCTCTCGATCGCAACATTAAGATCAAAGTTGGCAATGCATTGCAGTCAACAATCTGCATTGAGTAGAAAATTCACAATGCAAAAGTGGATGCAAATCTGATGTTAAAATATAACATGAATGTTGGTTTCATTTATTTTTAATTTTTTATATCTCACCTGGCTCTTGTTTTCATCATTTTTAAAAGCCATAGTTCGCAAGGCCCCTGCAGCTGCCCTCTGCACCTTAAGATTATGCGATTCTAGCAATTCAACAAGAGGTGGGATTCCACCTTCAATTCTGCAGTAAATCAAAACCATCAGCAAGCACAGAAAAATTACCAAGGAAAAGGAGCATCAAACAATCAGCAATGTATAGAACAAGACCTGATGCAAGTTTTGATGTTGCTATTTTCATGAGTGAGATTGGTAATTGCATCAGCGGATCTTCTGATAACACTGTTAATTGCCCTCAAATTTGTAATAAATTATTAAATTTCTCAGGGTAACTTAGCTAAACACATAATAATGAAGCAGTCATGCTCAAGAACATTAAATTTTGCTAAGGAAATGGTATATTTGAGACAGTCGTCGCACATAAAATTTAGAACAAAACAATAATCCAAGCAATTGCAAATTTGCAATGGGATGGAAGCAAAAGCTCAACTACAGGTATAAACAGAAATTAATCAAAGTAACCTTCTGACTAGGAGGCCGAGTGCGGCGCGGCGCCTTTCTCGACCTCATGCTCGAACGGCCGTGGTCGCTTTGCTCCTCTGCTGCCGCCACTGCAGGGGCTCCTTCAGTGGCACACCAATGCCGCACAACCCCACCCTCTACAATCACGCTAACAACGTCCTCTGTGTAGTTTGATGTTGAATGCTTCTCTGCAGGCAATTTTATTTTGATAGCTGTTGTGTTTGATAAAAAGATCAGAATGAAGTGGAATTTGGCTGTTGTCTATGGGGCTGCTCATGAAGTTGATAAAGACGAATTCCTATTAGAGTTGGCTACCAATCGATTCATATCGATCATAACGGAATTGCTAGTGGGAGAATAGATCAAGGACCATCGAGCAAATAAGTGTGAAATAGTAACCTAAGTGCACCATCACCATGAGCAAAATCATAAGAATCAACATATGAATGTCAACCCACTCGAAAGTGCAAAACCACAACCATCTATTTAATCATCTTAATAATCGGCGTGCATACAACATTCGGGGCCTATATTTTAAATTCTTAATCACCTAACCATAAAAGAATCTAAAACATGAACATAGGGAATTGATAACTATATATACACTTATAGGTATTCATACATCAATTGATTCAAGAAAGCTCAAACGCATGATAGATCTAGTCATATTGATACCTTGTTAAATAGAAAGGGGTAATGATAGACTAATCACTATCAAACAAAGTGCATATATACATTGCAAGAACTAAGAGTAAAAGCATATGCAATCTAGTGATGAATAACCTTCTGCTTGCGGCCAAATTTGGACATGAACCGCATAATAAAATCTATAACTATGTCTACCAATCCAGAACTAGAATCATTCAATTACAGAAGATACCTAGCACAAATCTACACTTATCAAACCATAGCACATCACATAATACCAATTCCAATCTGATAATCAAGCATACAGATAATAATAATAATAATAATAATAATAATCTTCCATCATACATAGATCCATATATACATTTCTCCAGATTCATAAGGAATTCAGCATAACAACTACAACGAAACATCAACTCAAGTCCAAATCTATAGCTAGTAGTAGCTGGGTTTGGGTGAATAGGAAGGGGCAGAGAGTCTCGGGTACTTAGCTTAAGGGGTTGAGGTCGAGGAGAACCGAAGCTGAGGTAGAGGAAGCCTGGTGGCCGTCGAGCTCCATGCCTGCGGCCCCGAGGTTTCGGGCTTTCCCCCTCCACCGGAGATGAAGCCGACCGGGCGACCTAGCCAAAACAAAGAGGAAAAGTGAGTAGAATAGAGTAGAGAAGTAGGAAAGAACAGGGGGAGGAAATCACTTAGCTTGGTGTGGTGGTTTCGGCGAAGGAGTCGACCGGCATTCAAAGCCAAGCGGCAACGGTGGTGCTCAGGCCTGGTGACCGAGCAGAAGAAGAGGCGGCAATGTCCAGGAGGCAGCAGCGCACGACAGATCTGGTGGCGCAGGGCGCCGGTGTGCTGGAGAGAAGAGCAGGCGCGCGAGAAGTAGGAGGGAAGAGCTAGGCCAGGCAGCGGCGGCGACAGGGAAGAGGAGTTAGGTGCGATCGGGAGCAGAGAAGGGAACTCAGGCTAGGCGCTTGGAAGAGAAGCAGACGGCGGCCAAAATGAGAAAGGGAGAGGAGAGGAGTGAGGTGCAGCGCTGTGAAGGAGAGAGGTGAGGATTAGGTGAGTGAGGGTTAGGGTTCAGAGGAAATGGGCCGGCCAGATTGGCCTGAAGTTCTGGGTCGGCCCGCCTTGCTGTACATGTGTTTTGGCCGATGATAGACTGATGAAAAATTTATCATTATTTGATGATATGTTGTCTCTAAAACTATATATATTTAGCGACACATAGTCTATCCGTAATTATAGTACTACCGATGGATTAACTGTTGAAAATATTTACCGATGATGGTTAGATGGTAAAAGTAGATTTTTACCTACAGAGATCTGACGGGAATTTTATGTCATGGGAACAAATTTAGGGCATGTACCAAAAAAGAAACTGTAAAAGTTCTGCCAAATTCACACGTTTCGTTCATGCCATAGCTCTTACTCCCTCAGTATGCTATAAGATATATATATATATAACTTTTCCCAATACGATAAAAATAAATGGCTGATGGTTCTAAGAACTCTAGGTGATTACTAAATGACCAACACATTTTCTATTTTACCGAGAGTCCTACCAAAGTATGCTAATCATTTTCATATTTATTGATGGTGTAGAAACTCTCGGCTATTATTATTTACAAATGTAGTTACTAAAAACAACGGCTATTATTATTTACGAATGTAGTTATACTAGAAGTCAATTACTCATCATAAATATAGATAAACTTGCTCTACTTGGTCTTTCAAATATACGCGGGTATATCCTGTTAGTATACGCATAGAAATACAAAGGTCAAGGAAAAATTCAGTGATAGTCTGATAAGTGGGTGTTCTCTTCATGATTAGTGCATGTTTGCCATTGTTGTGTTGTAACATCCATTTATTTAATGGAAGACTCAAGGCTCCGGTTTTTTTTTCATGAATGAAGACTCCGATTTTACAAAGTTTTACCTCTTTGGCTTTAAAATACTCTAGAGCTTGTTAACTAGTATAAATATAATCCCACTGACAAAATACAAGTGCTTTCACAAAAAAAAAACCACCGCAAAGCTGAGGAAAGCCAACATATATAGGGGCTGTTTGAGGGATTGTGCTTAAGCTTTGGACTAAAAATCCCCTTAAACAAAGATAAGCAGTAAAGTAGCTGGAAAACCAAGCCACAGTAAAAGCACCTCTAAAACTGCAGCCGTTGAGGAGGAGCTTTTCAGTTGTGCCTTCACTTGACCGTCTCCTACTTTGCTCGCTCCGTCTCCCTGCTCGCTCGGCCTCCCTCCTCGTCTCCTTCGTGTCACCTCCCCTCTTGGTCGCCGCTGTGCTTCGCTCGGTTGCTGCCTCCCCACTTGGTTGCCACCTCAAAGCTACAGCTGCCGCGGTCAGTTTGCCAAATAGTATATCAAGAAAAGTCACAGCCATCAGCTATAGCTGCTTTACAGTCTAGCAAACAAAAAACAAATTTTCAGCCTAGCTGTAGCGCCCTCAAACAGGCCCTATGAAACCAAGAAACTAAGCTTTCTACCCGTCTAAACTCTAAACTAGGATACTTGTTAACGGACAATGTTGTTATCTTTCATTATCCTTTAACAAAAGGGCACTTTTTAGATGTTAACTTTAAAAAAGATGCATAAATTTGCCCCAATGGGTCAGACGAACCATGACATCGGTACTCGGATCCCCGGTGTAGGAAATGACTTCTAGTGTAGTCCATGTGGCCTGTGGCTGAGTCGCTGTGCGTCAAATCAAGAACAGGGACACTAGAGATACAAAATTAGATAATAATTCTAGGCAGCTGAGGCCTGAGGATCAAAATAATGTTTCACTAGCTGAACTTGTACTATCAAATTAAAGCAAGTATCTCCAGGACTAAAATGAAGCCCGTTAATCAAAAGAATTAGACCACGGCAAATCAGTTTAGACCTTGTGTTGTCCTCGTTACTCATTTTTCGTGCCTATAAAAGCATAGACATTCCATGGCCACTGCAACCTCCAGCACGCCACCCCTCTTTAGCTAGAGCCATGGCGACCAAGCCTAGTGATTCTCTGGTGCAAATGCTCGTATGTTGCACTCTTCTGCTGGTTATTGCTGCCCCTGCTGCTCCAGCCGCCGCCGATCATGAGAAGCCCGCCGCTCCTTCTCCGGCTCCGGCGATGCAGAACGTGACTTGGGACGTGGAGTACATCCTGTGGTCGCCGGACTGCCAGCAGCAGGTGATGATCGGGATCAATGGCGCGTTCCCCGGCCCGACGATCAGAGCCCGCGCCCGCGAGTGGATCAGCGTCACCGTGAAGAACAAGCTGCACACGGAGGGGCTCGTCATCCATTGGCACGGGATTAGACAGGTAACAAATTAATTAACTAATTGATTCGCATGCATATGTAGCTTCTTGTGTGGCCACCATAAACCAAAAGAAGAGATGCTAACTAAAATGATAGACAAGACACCAGTAGAAGATGCTGAATATTGTGGAACGGCATCTATGTAAGTAGGCTGGGATTAGACGACAAATATCAGTAAAAGTGAAAATCACAAATTAAAAAAAATTAAGGTTCTGATTTGCAACCACGCCCGTTGCTTCGCCTTTAACGGTGCTAATTTGCATATCACTCTAGAAAAACATTTACGATAGGATAACATGTAAGAAATAATTCTGGTGCAGTTAGGCACGCCGTGGGCGGATGGAACCGCGTCGATATCCCAGTGCGCCATCAACCCGGGGGAGACATTCACCTACAAGTTCCTGGCTGACAAGGTAATTACTAATAAACGGCCAAAACCTTGGACAAATCATTCGACTCTTCGGCGGCATGCAGCTAGCTGACGACGCGATGCATGTGATGCACGGACTGATCAATTAACGCCTCGTCGTCGCGGTGCAGCCGGGGACGTACTTCTACCACGGGCACTTCGGGATGCAGAGGGCGGCGGGGCTGTACGGATCGCTCATCGTGGAGGCCACGGACGAGTACAAGGACCCATTCGCGTACGACGGCGAGCTCAACATGCTGCTCAGCGACTGGTACCACGAGAACGTCTACGCGCAGACGGCCGGGCTCGACCGCAAGGACAAGCACTTCCAGTGGGTCGGCGAGCCTCAGGTAATAAAACATTAGAGTTTTTTCAACATTGGAAGTTACCGCTAAATTATTCTTAAACTCTCGTATCTCATGTACCCATTAAAGTTTCGGTAGTTTTTGATACTATCTTAATATATATTTTGTTACCTTGTAAATGCAATAAAAGGTCTCAGCAAATGTACTACTGCCCTAGTTGCTTTTTATCCATAGTGTTAAAAATAGATACGGATCTTTCTAGTATCTATTTCACTATACTACTGCCTTAGTTGTTTTTTTACCCATGTTTTGTAACTATTAGTATCTCTGCCTTTTAAATTTTTGGTATCTTTCGATACTACATCAATGCATATTTTAGCCTGATTATGATTATGTATCGTGGTCGAATTGCAGACGATCCTGATCAATGGGGTAGGGCAGTTCGAGTGCATGCTGGGCCGCGTCACGACGTTCCACAGAAGCATTGATCGCCATGCCAATACCTGCGTCAGGGGCAAGAGGGAAGCTGTGCAGGGACGAGGAGAGGTGCCTGAGGAGGAGCGAGTGTGGGCCCTACTGTCCAGAGAGCAAGTGCGCCCCTGTGGTCTTCGACGTGGAGCCAGGAAGACCTACAGGCTCAGGATCGCCAGCACAACGTCCCTCTCTGCTCTCAACGTGCAGGTCCAAGGGGTAAGAAGAAAAAATAAATCCAGACAAGAATATAGTCCCTCTGGCTGTAAATATTAAGTCCAAGTCCATCGTAAGCTCACACTAAAAAATACTTAATCTAATAAAATATTTTAATAACTGCACTTTTATTCTCCAATTAACTTATATTGTAAGACGATACTTCTTAAGAATAGCTACTTATGTGGCTGGACAGAGAGGGTAGTACTCCCACAATTCCTAAATACATGTTATTTTAGTTTTCAAATTTAATTTGTTCCTAAATACATGTCATTCTACAATTTTTAGGTGATTTTTTTACTTTTTTTTCATTGCATACCCCCTCTTCTTTAGCTATTTCCAATACCATTTATTACCGTGAAAATAAACTAGAATAAAACACATCATCTAAAAAATAAATAATAATTGATATCAGTAATATCTTCTTTTATACATGTACTTCGGTGAAAGTGCAATATCCTGTAATAACATCTAAGAGGTACTATCCTTAAAAAATACTTGTATAATGCATAGTTTTTACCATTTTAATGGTTTATTACTATAAAAAAATTAAGTGAGTATTGCATTCAAGACTGCAACAAAAAAGTAAAAAAAAAAAAAAAGACTTGTAACTAAGCACAGAGCGAGTGGATTTTGTTGGGTGTGGCGAGATTGAAAAAGGGGCCGATTTTGCAGCACAAGTTGGAAGTGGTGGAAGCGGACGGCAACCACGTGGAGCCGTTCATCGTCGACGACATCGACCTCTACTCCGGCGACAGCTACTCCGTCCTCCTCAGGGCCGACCAGAAGCCGGCGTCCTACTGGATCTCCGTCGGCGTGAGAGGACGACAGCCCAAGACGCTGCCGGCTCTCGCCGTCCTGAACTACGCCAATAGCAGGTCCAAATGGCCGATGGGCGTGCCGCCGGAGACCCCAGCATGGGACGACGTGCAACGCAGCAAGAACTTCACCTACAGGATCAAGGCCCGGAAGGAGACCAACCACCCACCGCCGCCGACCGCCGACCGGCGGATCGTCATGCTCAACACGCAGAACATGTTCGCCGGCCACGTGAGGTGGTCCATCAACAACGTCTCCCTGGCGCTCCCGCCCACCCCGTACCTCGGCGCCTTCGTCTACGGCCTCCAGGACACCGCGTTCGACGCCTCCGGCGAGGCGCCGGACACCTTCCCCGACGACTACGACGTCATGAAGCCGCCGGTGTACAAGGAGACGACGGTCGGCGACCGGGTGTACATGCTCCGGCACGGCAGCGTCGTCGACGTGGTGCTCCAGAACGCGAACATACTCAGGGACGGGGTGAGCGAGTCGCACCCGTGGCACCTGCACGGGCACGACTTCTGGGTGCTCGGCTACGGCGACGGCCGGTACGACCAGAGCACTTCCAGTGGGTCGGCGAGCCTCAGGTAATAAAACATTAGAGTTTTTTCAACATTGGAAGTTACCGCTAAATTATTCTTAAACTCTCGTATCTCATGTACCCATTAAAGTTTCGGTAGTTTTTGGTAATATCTTAATGTATATTTTATTACCTTCTAAATGCAATAAAAGGTCTCAACAAATGTACGTACTACTGCCCTAGTTGCTTTTTACCCATCGTTTTAAAAATAGATACGGATCTTAATAGTATCTATTTCACTGTACTACTGCCCTAGTTGTTTTTTACCCATGTTTTGTAACTATATATTAGTATCACCTTGCGGGAAAACAAGTATTTTCGACAATAAAACCGTCCACCTAGAGACAAAACCGTCCAATTATAATTAGGTCGATAATTTTATGGCCCACCATAAGTCCGAAAGTAAGTGGTCGACCATAATATTAAATTCGACGAGGGGACCATTGGTGGGCGGTCACATTTACGTGATCAACCATAAATTATGGTGACATGACTATTCTTTAATTGTCGACCTTAATGCCTCAGATACCCCAATTCTAGGCGGACGTTTTGGCGCCCTTTTTTCTGTTTAGGGTCGACGGTTATTATTTCGGCTGTCGACCTTAATCTAGTTTTGGTGGACGAGTTATTTTGGCCGTCTACCATATATTTGACCGTAGACAATAAATACTTTTCCTGTAGTGATCACCTTATAAATTTTTGATCTCTCTTGGTACTACATCAATACATATTTTAGCCTGATTATGACTATGTATCGTGGTCGAATTGCAGACGATCCTGATCAATGGGGTAGGGCAGTTCGAGTGCATGCTGGGCCGCGTCACGACGTTCCACAGAGGCATTGATCGCCATGCCAATACCTGCGTCAGGGGCAAAGAGAGGAAGCTGTGCAGGGACGAGGAGAGGTGCCTGAGGAGGAGCGAGTGTGGGCCCTACTGTCCAGAGAGCAAGTGCGCCCCTGTGGTCTTCGACGTGGAGCCAGGGAAGACCTACAGGCTCAGGATCGCCAGCACAACGTCCCTCTCTGCTCTCAACGTGCAGGTCCAAGGGGTAAGAAGAAAAAATAAATCCAGACAAGAATATAGTCCCTCTGGCTGTCAATATTAAGTCCAAGTCCATCGTAAGCTCACACTAAAAATTACTTAATCTAATAAAATGTTATTGTTATATTTTATTAAAGCAGAGATATAAAGTGAAAATATTGTAATAACTACACTTTGATTCTCCAATTAACTTATATTGTAGGACAACACTTCTTAAGAATAGCTACTTACGTTGCTAGACAGAGAGAGTAGTACTCCCACAATTTCTAAATGCATGTTATTCTAGCTTTCAAATTTAATTTGTTCCTAAATACATGTTAATCTACAATTTTTAGGTGATTTTTTTACTTTTTCTTCATTGCATACCTCCTCTTCTTTAGCTATTTCTAATACCATTTATTACCGTGAAAATAAACTAGAGTAAGACGCATCATCTAAAAATAAATAATAACTTATCTAATGAAGATCAGTAATATCTTCTTTTATACATGTACTTCGGTGAAAGTGCAATATCCTATAATAACATCTAAGAGGTACTATCCTTAAAAATACTTGTATAATGTATAGTTTTTACCATTTTAATGGTTTATTACTATAAAAAAAATTAAGTGAGTATTGCAGTTGGGTGTGGCGAGATTGAAAAAGGGGCTGATTTTGCAGCACAAGTTGGAAGTGGTGGAAGCGGACGGCAACCACGTGGAGCCGTTCATCGTCGACGACATCGACCTCTACTCCGGCGACAGCTACTCCGTCCTCCTCAGGGCCGACCAGAAGCCGGCGTCCTACTGGATCTCCGTCGGCGTGAGAGGACGACAGCCCAAGACGCTGCCGGCTCTCGCCGTCCTGAACTACGCCAATAGCAGGTCCAAATGGCCGATGGGCGTGCCGCCGGAGACGCCAGCATGGGACGACGTGCAACGCAGCAAGAACTTCACCTACAGGATCAAGGCCCGGAAGGAGACCAACCACCCACCGCCGCCGACCGCCGACCGGCGGATCGTCATGCTCAATACGCAGAACATGTTCGCCGGCCACGTGAAGTGGTCCATCAACAACGTCTCCCTGGCGCTCCCGCCCACCCCGTACCTCGGCGCCTTCGTCTACGGCCTCCAGGACACCGCGTTCGACGCCTCCGGCGAGGCGCCGGACACCTTCCCCGACGACTACGACGTCATGAAGCCGCCGGTGTACAAGGAGACGACGGTCGGCGACCGGGTGTACATGCTCCGGCACGGCAGCGTCGTCGACGTAGTGCTCCAGAACGCGAACATACTCAGGGACGGGGTGAGCGAGTCGCACCCGTGGCACCTGCACGGGCACGACTTCTGGGTGCTCGGCTACGGTGACGGCCGGTACGACCAGAGCAAGGACTTCAAGAAGCTCAACACGGCTGACCCCCCGCTGCGGAACACGGTGGTGGTGTTCCCGCACGGGTGGACGGCCATCCGGTTCGTCGCGAACAACACCGGCGCGTGGGCGTTCCACTGCCACATCGAGCCGCACCTCCACATGGGCATGGGCGTCGTCCTCGTCGAAGGGGTGGAGAAGATGCGCGAGCTCAACGTGCCGAGAGAGGCGATGGCGTGCGGAGTGGTGGCGAGGACTGCCGCCGTCCCGCTGTCTCCGGCTCTGCCGCGGTCACCCGCGCCGTCGCCGTCGCCGTGACATGCACATGTTGGACACTCCTCCTCGCATGCCCGTTCCAGTAAATATGTGCGGTAAGTAGTGATGTCGAATGCCACCTGAGGCATGAAAAGTGTGGTCAAAATTGTTTTCGCTATATGCTCGTGAAATGAACAAATAAGGTTGATTTGTGGTGAGATAACTGCAGCAGATGGGACTATCACAAGCGGTTTAAAACCATTTTTAGAAGCGGTTTTAGAACCGTTTGTAAACAATCGCGAGTGATACTCCCATCAGTATCACAAGCGGTTTTATAACCACTTATAGAAGTCACTTCAAAAGATAAATAATATTGTGAGGATTGGGATTCGAACGTCACTTCAAAAGATAAATAATATTGTGAGGACTGAGATTCGAACCTACAACCTCCTCACCCCTCCTCGACCCACGTCTCACCCATCTAACCAACCCACCCACGCGTGCTCTCTGATAGAGTAGAGCATGCATTCCTTTTATTATTTTGAAAACTAAGCTTCTGGCGGTTGGGGACACGAACCCTTCTAGAGCCCAAGCACTAGAAGGGTTCGGTGTCTAACTTCTTTAGAGTTAGTTTAAGCTCTAGAAGGGTTCGAGACACTAACCGCTTAGAGCTAGGGTTTAGAAGAGGTTTGTGTCTAGAACCGCTTTAGAGACCCCCTTCAGTCCGTTGCTCACGAACCGCTTGTGGTGTAGAGAGCACAAACGGTACGCAACTAACCGCTTGTAATAGACCGTTTGTGAAGGTCGATTCTGTAGTAGTCGATAGTGGTATGATGTTGCAAAGGAAAGTACCTTGCTCACGAGTCACGTTGGAACAACAACATTTTTGTACAAAGGTGAACAAGTATACGAATAATCCAATCAACACACACATTTCGCATTTAGCCAGAAAACAGAGTGTTACTTTAGTTGAATTAACCAAAGAGAGATGCTTTTATGCGTTTTTCTTTTTGACAGTTGCACAAATATTAAAGCATGAGTGAATAATAAATGATGATTACTTACTCTTTCACTTATTTTAAAATTTATACAACTTGTATCAGGAGGGAAAGTACGAATCACTGCTCTTAACTAAAATTATGCCGATAGAATGCGGTGGAGTAGTTACTTTGTTAACGGAGAAGCCCAGCCATGCATGCCCATCTACAGGTCGGACAAACTTGGAAATGTTCAAGTCAGATGTCGCATTGCTACTTACTTGAACATGCAGTTCTGCTCAAAAAACAAAAAATGAAAGAAAGAAAAACCCTTGAACATGGCCATCGAATTAATTAAGCGGCATGGTGATTGAGCCAGGTTTGCACTCAACTTTACAGGTAAGGGGTTTATATTTACTGAAGCTAACTAGCAGAACTACCGTGTAATTGTGCGGCCACACATTACGGTACTAGTTTATTTGATATACAACTCTAGTGCCTATAATTAAAAACACAATTATATTTTTTTATACAAATATAATATCTATATAGGATTAATTCACCCTGTATATAATATGGCCCATCTAAATAAGCGGTCTAGATTTTTCTTTTCCTCTCAATTAATGTGAGAATTTGCAAGATTTCTTTTTAGGATTATTACTATGGAATTTTCTTATCGTAAAAAACGAAGGTGATAACTTTAATATCACCTGTTGTTTTGTATTTATATTTAGGTACATGTCAGCCGTGCATTTGTCAACACTGCTAGCTAACAGTAGGTGTTTTCATGTCAAGAATGACACAAATGTGCGAATTCATGACTGATCGTGATTTGTCACCCAACGGGGCAGACAGAATCACGCGGAGCTGGAAGCGAACAAACAAACATCACGAGTTCACGACTGCTCCATGGCAGATCATCACCTTGACGGTGCCCCATGTATTATGGCCCATCCCCATCCCATTTTTGACCGTATCCGTTGACACTGTATGTGCAGCTGCGTTTGCATTTTGCTGTCCGCAGATTTCCTACCGGGTAGGCGGTCACTCGGCTAGGCTGCCATGTGGAATTGTTGTCGGCCAAGACCTAATTTTCTTACCATGCGACATCATTCTTGGGCTCATCCAGGGTTTGAAATTTTATTTTCCGTTGATATCTTGAAGATAGCGAAATCCAAAATTTCAGCAAAATCTCATAATTTTAGATGAAATTTGGTCAAAATTCAAAAGGCAAATTTGAAATCTGGAATTTTTGAATCGAAATTTGGCCAAAATTACCGTAATCTTGGCGAAATTCAACTGAGTGAAAAATGGTCGAAGCGATATTAAAATTTTTTGTGGATGGTACTGATATATTACTAATGTTCTTATAAAAATTTCCGATGATGATCGAGCCTAAGGGATTTTTAAAAATTCTGACAACGCTATTGTCCTGATAAACCGAATGAAAAATGGTGCAAACCATGTTAGAAAATTTTGAAATTTTTTTGGATAGTTCTAAAACACCAATAATGTTCTCAGAAAATGTTCAGATGATGATCAAACTTGAGGAATTTTCAATAATTTGGATAGTGCTACTGAAGGCTGACCGGCAAATTTCAACCGAATGAAAAATAGTCAAACCATGTTCAAAAATTTTGAAAATTTTTGTGGATGGTTTTGATGCATCACTAATATTCTCATAAAATTTTGAGATGATGTACAAGCTTGAGGAACTCTCAAAAATTGTGAAAGTGCTACTGTCCTAATAAAAGACTTACGGTGCTACATGTATTGCTTCTATATATTTAATTGAGTAACCAAAATAAGTTTAAATTTTTGAAACTTTTAGAGAAGAATTGTGAGGCAATTCTTAATCTCTCCTAAACATTTTGTATCATGATCACACTCGAGTGAATTTATAAAAATTTGACACTCAATATTGAAAATGAGTTTATAAAAGACCATCAATTCAAGAAATGATCAAAAGGATGGAAATTCAGAATATAATCTCAATCAAAATTTGATTTTTCATTTTACTCATTTACTTATATTTTTTCTATTTTTGAATTTTCCATGATGTTACTGCCTCCTCCCGATCCGCATGACCCCTCTCCTCCTGTTACCTTTTCACTCGGTCAAGGGCACTAGATAGCACATAGACTGCCCCTCCTTTTCCTCTGCTGGCCGACTGGGTTGGCTTGGCTGCAATGGCTAGGCCTACCATTTTTTTTCAAAATTTAGAGGAAAAACCCAAAATAACAACATACACTCCAATGTGGAGGATGGATCAAAGTGAGACCCAGTGGGTTTGTTCTTTAAAATTCTCAATCTTCAATATGCATGTTAGAAATGGGATTTGAGAGATGATTTGATGTAGGACGATTTTGCTAACCATAGATATGAACATTACTGTTGTAGGGTGGATCCCGATACAACATATTGCATTAACATTCAAATGCAATCGTATGTATGCAATAGTGTGAAGATGTACTACAAAGAGAAAAGAGGGGTCACTAGTGCTCTTTGCAGAACATTTTCTATGACTGAGCTGATTAATAAGATTAAGACGCATTACCAGTGAGCTTGAAATCAGATAGCTAACATAAGTTGCATTGACAGTTTGGACCAAGAAGTAGCTCTGCTCTCTCGCTATGATCTAACTCGCTTGTTTGACGCCAATGCCTTAGGGAGAAAAATAAGCGTGTACCTGCCAATCCAATGCAGATCAGACAGGGCCTTTGCAAGCGGCGCGTGTGGCTCATGAAGACGGATCAGCTAAGGGTGCTGTCCCAATGATCAGTGACCAAGGAGACTGATCAGGACCGCGCCTTAAACTTTTTTCCATTCAATCTATATATAGTGACATCCCGGTATGTCCCGTATGAAAAAAAAATGCTCATCGTCGTCTTTCTACCTATTACCTTTTGTTTTCTACATGGCCTTATATTGCGAAGCAAGCAAAGCGCAAACTATCCTCCCTTCGTTACTAAATATGTCACTTTATCTTTAAAATTTTGTTTCTAAATAAATATCATTCTACAGCTTCGAGATGATTTTCTACAATCTTTTCTATATGTTCCTCCCCCACTACTACATATATGACTATCAAGATCTTGGTTGGTAATGACTATTAGTACCGGTTTTTGAACTGGTCAGAGCATCCGGGGTGATGCCCATTAGCATCGATCGGCCCACCAACCTAGATCTTGATAGGACTAGCTAGAAATGTTTCAAAATATGTCGAGGGTGTATGGGAGAAGCGGAACTCGAACCCACGACAATTCTGTAGCCAATGAACCGGTACTGAAGTCCTCATCATACGGGTTCAAATCTAACCGGGACTGATGGGCCGGTATGGAAAGTCTGATCTGTAGTAGTGCCCCTTTGGCTATCTCAATGACCATCTACTGCTATGGACTAGAATCATACATATTATCCAAAGCAATAAATGACCTTATAATAGAGGTTAATTTGATCTTTTATACATTTATCTTGATTGAAACGTAAAAATATAGAACGTTATCTGATCAAGAATGGAGGGAATACGACTGACTGATACTATGAAACAGGCGTTAATGATGACAATCTGGCACTGGTCCTAGTTACAGTCTCTAGAGCATCTCCAGAAAACAACTAAGGCCGGCCCATCCAGAAGGTGAGAATTTTTTACCAATTCTCGTAGTAATAATTGAACTATTTCACGTGAAATTCCTCCTCAGATTGGTCCTAAAGTAAAAGACAAAAATTCAACACGTGCTCATTGGAAGAATCCAACACGCTTTGTCGATCAGGTTACATAGGATCCTGCAAAATAATCGACTTGGAATTTTTTGTTGTGTTTGGGCGTGCCAATTATATGCACATGCATATATATACATACGCCAGTTTCACGATCATGATCTGATCGCGACGCTGTTGGCATGGTGTTTTCAGTGGCAGGCAGGCATATCGATGTGCAGATTGTCCGCTACTATATGAGGACATGCATGTGCATATCATACTTCGTATATTAAAGATCGCAAGGTTCCGAAAAGGATAGAGGGTCCACGCGTCACCATAGCCACTTTGCAAAAAAACCCCCCGAGTTTCTCAAAATTACGAATAGGTCTCTGCAAATTACGGATAGGTCATTCGCGATTTTTTTGTGAGAGGGAGATTTTCTTTTCTGAATCACGTTTAGGTCCCTCGTGCGGCGTTTTACGGAAAAAAACCTCCCGTTAAATTCAAATCGCGAACAATCCCTTTTCTAATTTTTCAGGATAGCGGACAGGTCCAAAAACGTAGAATTTAGGTCCTTGCTCTTTACGTCTAGGTCCTTTCTCCGTTTTTCCCGGAAAAAATATTTTCGTCTCCGTTTTTCCGGAAAAAATGTTTTTGTGCTCGTTTTTCTCGGAAAAACGCAAATTCGCTTTTTCCGCAAAAAATTAAGTCCTTTCTCCGCTTTTCCGGAAAAAATATTTTCGTGCTCGCTTTTCCGAAAAAAAATGTTTTTGTGCTCCGTTTTTTCTCCGGAAAAAACACAAATTCGTTTTTTCCCGCAAAAAATGTTTCCGTGCTCCGTTTTTTCTCCGGAAAAAACACAAATTCGTTTTTTTCCCGGAAAAAATGTTTCCGTGGTCTGTTTTTCCAAAAAAATGTTTTCGTGCTCCGTTTTTTCGCCGAAAAAAACACAAATTTGTTTTTGTTCACGCGCGCGGCGTGCCGCCGCGCTTCCTTATCTAGTAGGATTATTCACAGGCAGCGCAGAAATCAGTACAGGATGGCACTTGGCTCATTCCGTGCTCAGGCTGCGTGGGAGGCCCACGTCTTTGCAATCTGCTCTCTGATGAGGTGGGCGCCATGGTGCGCTACTAGAGAAAGATCTCTCGTACCGACCCATTAGTCTCGATTAGCCACGGACCAGGACTAATAGTAGCAACAGTCCCGGTTCATAGCTACTAGGCTAAAAGCATAATTTTTCACTCACATTAGTTCCGGTTCGTGTCACGAACCCAAGAAGAGTGCTTTAGCGGATAGTCGGCACGAGCACATATTAGTCTGGTTAAGATATTCTGAACCGACTAAAAAGAAACTTTAGTCCCGTTAGTATTACGAATCCGGACTAAAGGTACTTTTAGTCCTGTTAGTGTTCTGAATCGATATTAAAACTCGTTCGGCATATTTTAAAAGGAATGTATATCCTAGTCTATTCAATACGCGTGGGTGGGTGGGTTGGTAGTGTCCTGTGGTGGCATGCAGGAGGTTCGAGTCTTGAGTTTATCATAATTTTTAGATATTTTCTACATCGCGAGAGGGCCCCTAACCAGGACTAAAGGTCACAGACCTTTAGTCCCGGATGGGCTGTCCCGGTTTGGCAACCGGGACTAAAGCCAGTTACCAACCGGGACTAAAGATCATTTGTGTAGTAGTGGTGACTAGCGGTGGGCGCGGCTTGCAGGTGGCGTGTCACGGCATGGTGGCGCGGGAGGCGGTGTGCCACAGCCTGGTGGCATGGCAGGAGCGGGCGGGCGCGGAACACTGTGCCGAGCGCTGGAGCTGGCTTTCGTGGTTTGGTAGCTCGAAAGCCGCACCCCGCGCTCCCCGTGTGCGGTATATGAGAGCCAATGGGCTAGTTTTGAGAAAAAATTGTACAGAGGCTAGTTTTGTAAAAAAATTAGATGATTAATACAGTGAACAATTTGTTCATATATAGCTGACAGCGGCTCAATGGCGTATTTGAAGAAACGGATCTCGGTAATGTGTCCAATGTTCACTGCGTTGATTGCTAGATTTTATGTTTGATCTTTCAAGCTATAAAAATCCGATGTTCACTGCAAGTTGAAAAGCGACTACTCTTGAGAATTACACCCCAAAAATCTTGCTCGAAGAATCAACTGCACCCTAAATCAATCAAAATAAGAATGTATAGTCCAGAGCCTTTCAATTGGTCTTCATTTTTGGCGCCTATAAAAAGCGTTACTAGTCCACGAAAACCGCCTCAAAATCCCAACCAATTCCTCCTAAGGCTTGTTTGGGAAGCCCAATGCCGATCGAGATCCTTATAGATGGGCTGAAATTTGAAGGCTGGGATCCCCGACCCATCCACAGGGATTCCGGTCGGGATTAGGCCTCCCAAACACGGCCTAAAGCAGCCATGACGACCAAGCCTTTGAACTCTTTGGTGCAACTGTTCATAAGCTACACCTTTATAACATCCTAATTTTTTATTTTGAATGGTTTGTTTATAATTTAACATTTTTGGGAATTTTCTGAATTTTTATTGCAATTGAAACCTTATTATGGATTTTCCCTAAGAAAAAATAATTTAATATGATTAATTTTCAAGTGATCATTTGTCAAAATTATATTGTTTGGGTTGTATATGCTCTAAAGTATTTTACAAAAATTTTTGAATTTATTTGCTATTTATTTGAACCCTATTTGTATCTCAGTATTTTTCTAAAAAGGAAAGGTATTTCAAATTCCAAAAAAGGATTTGGGCCGAAACCCATCCGGTCTGGCCCGAATACCCACGTCGAAGCTAGTGGTTCAGCCTAGCATCGCAGCAAGCCCGTCGTCCCGTTTTCGTGAGTGAGCCATTGATAGGTGGATCCTACCTGTCAACGTCTTCGTCTTCATGTGTCTGAGCTAGACGACACATTAGCCATTGTGTTCACCGTGGACATGGAGTCATGGACTCTGTTCTAGGCACATCTTGGACTCCTCGAGCTATTTAAAGGGAGCAACATGGCCACCTTGAGCTATCAAGCCCGAGCCCTAGCTTGTATTTCCTCTTCGCGCTATTGTCTAGCTGGGTTTTGGGAACTTTTTTGCACGCCGACGCTAGAGAAGAGGACCGATTCGCCGCTGTCGGTGAGTCCTGAGACACGTGGCCAATTCTCTTGTGATCGCCAGCCGATGCTCGCCATGTCATGGCCGGAGCGTTGCCAGAGTGCACCGTTGCTGTCGAGCCCGCCCCGCCGTCGTTTCTATGGCCTCCACCGCCAGGGGTCGCCAGATTCCATGCTAACCGTGTCATGATTATCATCGTGTCGAGAGCTCTCTGGTGGTTTCATCTGGGGTCGTCGAAGTTGGCCGCGTGACAATTGGGTCGCGAGCACTGCCTGTGGTGACGTGGAGCACCTAGCGCTTGCCACGTGGTGAAGACGTCACAGCCTGATATTATCATGGCATAAGCATGAGTCAATGACACGTAGGGCCTATATGTCAGTCTCTGTGATTGATTTTTTGAAAAATATTTATTTTGAAAAATAAATTAGCCGAACACACTTGTTTGGGAATATTCTGTTTCATTCTTCCTTTTTCTGATTTATTTGTCCAATGGATATTTCGAGAGTCCGTTCTCCTTCGTATGAACTTCGATTGAGCCTATTCAAATTTCTAAATTTATTTAAATTCAAGATCTATATTTTAGTGAATTCTATTTAATTTTTTATGTTTGTATTTATTTTGGTTTTTATCATTCATTTTATGTAGACGTTGAAGTGTGGGGAGCGTTCAAATGTGAAGAGTTTACTCAAGTCGAAGGTCTAGATCAAGATCAAGAGTTATTCCAAGATAAATTATGCTTTGATCATATTGAACCCAGTTTTACAAATGCTATTTTGTTTTAATCTATTGCATGTTATTTCATCGTATACCTATTTTCAAGAAATTTGGGAATTAGTAGTTCAACCCATTTGAATTATACCTATCTTGTCATTTGCTATGCAACATATATTTGTCACTCTAGGATTTCAAAGTGCAAATTCAACTTGACTAATTATATATGGAACATGTTTATGAAAAAGGTGTGTTATGTGTTGTCACACAATGACGTTGAGTTGTTGATGGTACGTGTTGCACAATAATCAACTAGGATAATAAATAATTTAGATTAAGGCAAGTGGCAAAGGTTGTGTGTCAGGGTGGGTCTATGTGACATTTTGATTGGAGATTTTGTGTGCATATTTTTGATATTGATAACTGAGATTATTTGAAAGTCTTGCCTTAGTCAATTAAGAACTTAATATTATAAGTCGTTGAACAGGGCTAATCATATAACCACATATCTGTTATAGGCCAAACCTAGCTCAGTAAGTTGCCAAGTCTTGGTAAATGATATCTTAGGAGGATAACTAAGTTGTGTGCATGATTGGAGAAGGTGTGTGTTGTAGTGGCTCTATATCTTGAACAATGATTGTTTGTAGTCCAACGATAAGTTCATCTTATTCTTCTACTTTGTGTGAGAGAGAAATAGTGAGACCAGGCTTATAAAAAATGTCTAAATTTTTATGGACTTTTTGAAAGATTTTGTTATGATCTTCTTGTTGCACGCCTAAAGAAGTGTGTCAATGCATGATAAAAGGACATTGATCATATCTTGTGGGTAAAGTGTATAACCTCCGTAGCGTATCAACCAACTTGAATAGCCATGTCCCGGTTGTGGGCAATGCTCAAAATTTCAGTCAAAGGTTAGATTTTATAAAATAAAACTTGGGAGGGAGTTTATGTGCCAATGGAAGTATTGAAAATTGGTTTAGGCTATGTGCCAGTTTATTTTGAGAAATACCTAAAAGCTTTATTATTATTATTTGTTTTACTGTTATTTTAATCTATATATTGTATTCAATTGAAAATACTACTTTACGCAAAATAACCATGATAGCCATTCATTTAGAATAAGTATTGCATGTAGTTATAATAGATTTGCATTATGTCCACAACTTATTGTGTGCTTTATGTACTCACTCTTACCACATCAAATCCATCAGTTAAAGAGGAGTCTACACCTACTATGGAGGAGGAGTTTTGTCGATGTCTAAGACCTAGGGTACATTAATCGAGCTTATAAAAATATGATTGTAGGCTCCTAGTAAACAAGATGAGGAAAACGATATTTACAGATTGCTTCTTTATTAACCAAGTGGTTTCACAGAGCATACATATTATAGAATGATTACAATTATTTATCCTGACTGTGAATGCTAATTGCCAATGCTCTCAGATCTCTCTCGTTTTGGTACAGATAGGCTCCCTATTTATGCTAGATGAAGAGGCGGCAATTGTTCTCTATAGGAGTGTTGTGTATCCGAGAGGGTATCTTCTCACCAAAGGGTATCGTCCCGCTAAATAGTATCTTCTCACCAAAGGGTACCTTTTTAGAGATATTTCTGAGTAGTTATGTGTACTTATCAGATAACTGTCCATACAGTGACATGTGTAGGGACAACAGCTTGTCTCCGACCAGTTCACTAGTCGGGGTGACTATTTCACTGGTTGAGAATGACCAATGTGAAGCAAAGTATTGACTACCTTGATTGAACTGATCAGAAACTTAACCGTGTAAATAAGGATAGGCTTCATTCTATATGCTTTATTTATTGTAGGTCCATTAATAGAGTATAGTCATGAACAATTAAGGACCCAAATAAATGATAGATTTTTAATCCTCGTCAGCTAGCCCACAAGTCTTGAGAAATAAGAGTTTATTACTTAAGGATTTTTGTCTTCTATGACCTTATGGGGTTATGCGCCAATTATCTAACTGTGTTAAGTGCCAATAAATGAAACATTTTGCACTTCCTTGGTAACTAAACCAATGTTAATTGTCTTTAATATGTATTGCATATATAAAGGGAGGAAAGCTTCCTTTATGTACTTCATACTTTCAGACTTCTGAATCAATCAAAAATTACTTTCAAAGTTTTTCTTAGTTGTTTAAGCTTTTCATATTTTGTTCTTATTTCTTCTCTCGATCAATTGCGGTGAAGAGTATGATTAAGGAAAGAAGGTGAAATGCTTAAATATCTAAAAAGAAGTTTGAGGATAACATCGTTGATTTCTTCGAATTCTATTATTTTCAAGCTAGCTCAAAGGATTAGAGCACGAACCTTCCAAAGGGGGGATGACCTTTACTTTCCCCCTTAGGGCCTTATGCAATCGATCGAATCGCATAGATATCCCTTCAACACAATATAGCTCATCGAAAGGATCTTGAACGACTCACTAAAGCTCAAAAGCTAGTTAGAAAATGGATTCCTATTTGAGGAGTGCCTAACCGCATGGGTAAGTTCACATGAACTCATTACTAACTCAATTCTTAGGAAATCACAGATTAAATCATTTGATCTTGCCTCAACAGGGAAGCACAAGCCTCCTCGTTTTCTTCTTGTTCCCAATTCTCCGAGAAAAGAAGTTGATGACCCGTAGGTCTTCCACCTCCATTTGGCATTGCTCAGTCAGGCTTTCGCCCATTGCGAAAAATTCCCTACTGCTACCTTTGGTAGGAGTCTAGTCTATGTCACAGTCCCAGTGTGGTTGATCATACTCTCGATTGAGCTTACCCATTCAATGACATTGGCACTAGATGTTCCAAAACTAGGCACTATCAGATCAAGTGAATTAGAGAACAGACAAAGATGGTTAGCATTTCATTCTTTCTTCTCCTTTTAGGGTCGAATTCTTTCCCAAACTTCCTATTTTCATAAAAGAATCAATAGAAGGAGAATCGACAATTTCATGGGCGAAGGTTGAATCAATGGAAGGAGAATCGAGCAATTTCATGGGCAAAGGGCAAGGACTATAAATCAACCGATGGATTACTTCACTAACATCATTAACAAACAAAAGAATAAATAGAGGGGTGATGATCAATTTAGAGGATACGCTCACCTTTTTCCTTCCCATCATTAGTGTGTAGGGCGTGCGTACAATATAATTAGTAAATATAGTTTGGTAAATACGTTTTTAAAATACGGTAATTGAAATGTGATACCAAATATACCAAATAGAACTTCAAATACGTTTTTAAAATTCGGTAATTGAAATGTGATACCAAATATACCAAATAGAACTTCAATTCGGTATTGATAAATACCATAATATTTCAATTCGATATCAATAAATGCCATATTTACCAAATTAGAGTGAATTGTTCTTTTTTAGTGCCGTTTTGGACATCAATATAGTTTATGATACACATCTTTGACCATTACTCAATCTAATTATACGTTACTAAAAATTATTACATACTAGATCAATGCCCGTGCGTTGCTACGAAAAATAAAATTGGTAACGAAACATAAAGATCAAGCAATAAAAGAAAATTGTGCTACAAGATCGAACATTTATTTCTCCCAATTACAAAAGTTTTTATGGTTTTTTCTTCGGTACAAATTAAAACCAAATATATTATACGTAGCAATATATATTACCAATCTCAAAAATCAATCAATCATTTTTATCCCTTTTTGCAATTTATATTACCAGATCGCGTTCCTCTTCCTCTCGCCATACTCGCAGCGCACGCTGTGAAGCCCGCCTTTCTCGCCGCCCACTTCGTCGCGCATGCCATGACCGTATGGTCAGTCGCCTCGGAGAAAGAGACCACCACCGCCACCCAGCCTTTGCACCTTCGCGTCTTCTGGATCGCCACCGCCCTCGGTGCCGTGCTCTTCTCCGCTTCGGCGGTGGTCCGCTGCGCCGACAGTTCGCTACTCTTCCCAAATGGCCCTCCCACCTTTGCCGGCCTACTCGTCTCCATGTCTCTAGCGTACCTAGTCATCACTGGCTTCACCAGCCATGATGCCGGAGCCCATGAAGGTGAACCAGAAAACATCAGCACCGAGACGCCCTCCACGCCATGCGCCTCCACGTCGTTCCTCTCTCTCTCGCGACGTTCAGCTGGATCAACCCGTTTATCTCCAAGAGGTATGCCAATGACTCTCTCACCGCCGACAACGTCCCACCGGTGTCGTAGGGCAACCGCGCTGAAGAGTTGTACGCTTTGTTCACGTCCAACTGGCCCGCGCTGGGGTCACGGCACCCGTGGGTGTCGCACTCTAGCTATCCTTCTGGCTACAGTTACTACTGACCATGGCGCTCGGCCTCCTGCACCTTACGGTCATGTACGTCGGTCCGTCACTTATTAATCAGTTCGTCGAGTTCATTCGCCGCGGCGGCACGACATGGAAGATCTTGAATGAATTCCCTTGATTGATTCTATGAAAATTGTACAGCATATATAGAGTACAAAAGAAATGATTGGTCGGGGTATTAATTGCCGCAATAATCGTGAATTTTACTATAATAATCACCATATTTAGAAAGATAAGGTCGTATAGAATCGAGAAAGAATAATTAGCTATAATGACTTGCCATTATTGGGGATATGACCGAGAGAGGAGGCTAGGAAGAACGACGGATCACGCCACCAACTACAAATTTATAAATTTATATTAGTAGAGATATTTAACCATTACTTGACAAATCTAGTGATATTATTTTCGTGTGAAACTATACTTTATACACATTTGCCCATTACTTCATCTAATTATACATTTTTTTCTATTTCGGTATTCAGTTTACTCATAGTTTTTAACCAAAAAAACCCGTATCCCAAAAATGACCGGTCCGGATCGTTTTTTTTTTGGCACAGTTTTTTTGGTTCAGCCCTATTAGTTCAGGACAGTGGTTAGTACCAGCATGAGTGAATAGAGGTTTCATTTTATCAACGTATTTGATGCCATCCATAAATCAACTCCCTCCTATGCTTTTGAGTTCCACTATATAAGAATTCAAGTTCTTATCGTTCTTATGACCAGATTACCTATGGAAGATACTTCTGCCAGAGTTCTACCGAAACCCAGGCAGGAAGGCCGGCAGTCCAGCGCCAGAGGGACCGGAACCCTGCAGCAAACATAAATATGCAACAACATGCTGAAAATAAAAGCATACCCACGAGGAGGGAGCATGCTGCATGTACAAACTGCAATCTCCAGCACGTTGTAATATCATCAAGACGACGTAAGAAAAATGAACCTGGCATGGTAAATCGAGATATGGAAATATTACAACCAGCACTCTTATCTTTCGAGGTACGAAATCCATGTTACGCTACAGTATCAAGATCTCCCTTGAACATCCGGGCGATTCTTACTCCTATCAGACTACACATTCTAACAAAACCATGGAATCCCATCTCGAATCGAAGTTTCCTTTATATATGTCAATCAAGCAGCACCATGTATGACATGACCTTAGACAAGAGGTGCTCTTGAAGCAGACAAGAAGTTTCTCTCGACATTTGTTCCATCAGTCGATCTTCACAGAAGCATATATCTTCCTCACGAACCAGAAGCAAGCATAGAAGCCAATAGTACCAGTCAGCACGAAGAAAGCATACGAGATGATCAGCATGTAACCAAAGTACAGAATGCCTGAAACAAGCTTTGTGATCTCCAACTTATTGAAGAAGTAGAAGATAGCATAAGCGAAAAGATAGAGAGCTGAAGAGCCTGCAGTCAGATATGCCCTCCACCACCAGTGGTAGTCCTCGCTGCATAGCTGGAAGTAGCAGAGCACAATTGTGATCTCAGCACAAGTTACAATGAGGATGACGAAGACTATGAAGAGGAAACCAAAGATGTAGTAGAATTGGTTCAGCCATATAGATGTCAGGATGAAGAAGAGCTCAATAAAGACAGCACCAAATGGCAATATGCCACCAGCAAGTATTGAGAAAGCTGGCTGCAGGTACCATGCTTGCTCAGGAATTTGCCTGGGTATCTTGTTTGTCTTCACTGGATCTTCAATGGCTGGCTGCTTGAATCCCAAGAAACTTCCAACAAAGACTAGTGGGACAGAGATGCCAAACCAGAGGAGGAAAAGAGCAAACATTGTCCCGAATGGAACTGCGCCAGATGATTTCTCACCCCAGATCAGGGCATTCAAGAAGAAAAAGACCGCGAAGATTATACCAGGAAACATGAAGGCAGTTTTGAGGGTGATCTTCTTCCACTCAGTACCTTTGAACATCTTGTACAGGCGAGATGACGTGTACCCCGCCAACACACCCATAAAAACCCACAAAAGGACCATAGCAGTCATGAGTCCTCCACGGTTTGCAGGGGATAAGAATCCAAGTAGCGCAAACATCATGGTTACCACTGTCATCCCAATGAACTGCACACCTGTTCCAACATAAACACAGAGGAGGCCAGAGTGGACAGGAGGCCTGAAGACATCACCATGCACTAACTTCCATCCAGTTTCTTCCTGGGCTTCCTCCTGATTGTCAAGCTGATTATAGTTAGCTATGTCCTTGTAAAGGGTTCTCATCATGATCATGGCAACCATGCCAGAAAGGAAAAGGACAATCATCAATGAGTTAATGATTGAGAACCAATGGATTTGGCTATCACTAGAAAGAAGGTAGACATCCCAGCGAGATGCCCATATGATCTCACTAGCCTGCAACAGGTCAATTCAAAATTAACTAAAATGAGAGGAAGAAGAAATCCCTCGAGAGAATCTTGAGAAAGGAGTCTATACCTCAAAGGTAACATCATATGTGAATACAACATATGCATCAGGGGCCACCTCTTGAGGTGTGTGACTACCAGGAGTAATCTTAATGTTAGCATTGCAAGTTTGCACTGTAGGATTCTTGTCATCCCAGGCACCATATTCATGCTTAATGCTGTATACAGATTGGCAGAAAAGAGACATGGCATAGTGAGCACATGTAACTTCATATAAAATATAAATGTAAAACAGTGCCAAGCAACAATTTGCACTAAATAATGGTGATGATGTGAACATTGGTTATATCCCAGAAATTCGTTTCAAAATCAACAAAATATTAAAAACACTGGGTGAACATCATGAAGATCAATTTGGAATGGACCCACACCGATCAACTGGATTTGATCACTTCTTTAGCCATCTCGCCACCGGAAATGCAAATCAAGCCCCCTCACCACCGAATTTGCAAATTTGGCCCCCTCCACTGTACTCTCGCGCTCCAAGAGCGTGGGAGCAGGCGAGCACAGCGCGACGCGGCGTGGGAGCGCATGATCGCGCGCACCCGCGAAACCTGGGCACGGGAAGCAGGCGTAGAGGCGGGCAAGCACAGGAGGCCAGCAAGTGCGGGGGAGCCGGCCTGCCATGGTGGCCAGGCACGGGAGGCGGCCTGTCATGGCCGGCGAGTGCAGGAGGCCACCTCCCCAGTAGGGTAGCGCGTAATCACATTTTTTGGGGGTTGGGGGGAGGGAGGGCTAGATTTGCAATTCGGGTGAGAGGGCTAGAAAAGTGATCAATTAGACGAACTGCGCACAAAAAATATACCCTACCATAGAATCATGTTTTTTTTTTGTTGGGGGCTAGATTTGAGAAAAGCGATGAAGAGAGGGCTACAAAAGTGATCAATTCGATCAACTGCGCACAAAAATTATAACGACAGAAGCTACCAGTTACACCATGAGCAGGAACGGCTATAAAAAATGTAAGCAGAGAAGAAAACAAAATGTTTTAAGCAGATGATGATATAAGGAGAAGATGAAAGAGGGGATGCAAGTTAGACATGACTAAGTATCCTATACCTGCTAGGAATCACATGGAAGCCAACTATACGAGCATCCAGAGAATTTGGGTCTTCATGGTACAAGACTTTAAAACTCAAGTGATTGTTGATATAATACTTGTCATCCTTGAGCTGGCAATATTGTGTTAAAACTAAATAAGGACCCTTGATAATTTTAACGTTTAAAGTTTAGAAGTCTCAACTAACTTGATGGGATGCTCACCTTATAGCCAACTCGATAACCATGCTCAAAGCCTGGTGTTTGGCTTCCTTCCCGTGTTTGTCTAGGGACCACAACTGGGAGATTATCCAAAATCCTTATAGGAAAAAGTTACGAAAAAAAAGAACATTGTTAGGTACTATAATGTAGATGCACATGCAGAAGAAATACCACAACTAAACCCATAATCATCTATAAGCTGGCTAGATGGTCACATCTACCATCAATATAACTATATAATATAAACTTAAAATTTAAAACATACATGTTGACTCGATATTCATCATCAATCTTTTCTTTGAAATTCTTTGCAGCTTCTGCAGAAAGCTTTGTTCGACAAACAACTTTGCAACTCTCGTCTCTCCTCATCTTGAACTGTATGAATTGAAACATCAAACTACAGTTAAAGAATGAACAACTTTTGGTATTATGTGGTCATGCTTCCCTACTCCCTCGAAACTGCAGGCAACATCATTTCTAGTGTAACTAGCACAAAACAGAAGGTAATGTGCTTACATTATAGATGGAATTTTCAATGCGGTCCCCACGAAGGACTTCCCCCAAGTTCTCAGCACTATTCTTAATCGCCTCAGGTTTGCAGTAGTCCAGAAAATAGTAGTCATATGGAAGTTGTGTCTTTATGGATGATAGTTTGTTAACTTTCACCTGAAGCTCATCATCCTGCAAAGTGAATGGTTAGTTAGCCTTTATAAAATACTTGAGCAAAGGGGGAAAAACACACAAGCAAAGATTGATGAAACAGCTAAACAATTAAAGCTAGAATACTAGATGTATTGGTTATTAAACTGTAATTACTCTACTAATTATGTGTACTACTTGCTTCTCAGAAGAAATGAAATCATCATTGCAACATAATAAGTGGACTTCCATGAACAAGAGGAATCTACCATTGTAAAAAATAAATGAACACCTCAATTTGATCACACCCAAGAACAATATGCATATGTTAATGAATTTTTACAAAAACGTATTAATTGTCCTACTGATCTCCTTATGAAGTAATTGGACTTAAGGACATCAACCTGAAACCACAAACAATGCATCTCTCTACAGGTGGAGCCTCTTCAAGTAGATCAACAAGAACATGCAACTCTTTTTGCATAAACATTACTGTCATAGAATATGCATTTGATACACATCTGAATTGCATCAAGTATTCAATCAAGAGAATCAAATGAGCTAAAAGAAAATGGACATAGTGTATGCACTCTGCCAAACAGCAGCCATTTATGTTGTGATGGAAACAGGATGCGAATGACAGTTTTACATAATTTGGACCTTCTAATCAACAAATCCACCACAGCTAAAATGGAAACTCTCTTCATACCACAAGGTACATGATTTTTTTATGCAGTGCTACCAAAGCATGATCTCTTTGCTATAGTTTACACTGTCATCTAAAGACACCTAAGCCTCGGCAACTTAGACAGAAATAATGCTTCCGCCCAGGTCACATTTCCCAACATTTGAGATTACAACGTTATAATCTTTGTGAAACCAGCCAACATAAATAAGAATTGGTACCAACTGATCTACCCTAGAAACCAACATAGTTAACCGTTGAAGTAAATACAAATTTTCTAATACAAAAGGAGACCAAAACCGAGCAGCAACAAAAACACTCGTCATAATTTAAATGCACCGCGCCCCTAAAAGAACTCAAACCAGCAAGCACATAAACTACCTATTTATCGAAACACCAAGTGAGGCCCTTCCCACATAAAAACTGCCCCCTCTGCTTCCCTTGAGGCCATATCTACACTCTATGCCAGACACGGCCGCCAATCATACTACCACCATCCCTACATGGTACAATACGATCCATGCTAAGGCAAACAACACACCATCTGGTGCCAGGCAGGGGAAGGAAGGGTCCAACTCCAACGCATCCTGCCTCAACAACACTAATCGCACAAGCAATCAAACGCGAGATGCTAAGCATTGCCCTGTACTGCCTTCCCTTAACTCCTCGTACGCACAAAAACACGCATGGAATCTAACCCCATCCGTTCATCACCCAGATATGTCACTTTTCCACTCGCCACTTCCATTACTAACCCCTAAACCACACGCGCGCCCCACTGATCCTTCAAACGCGAAGAGGCGCCCCAGAAGCCAGATCTGAGGCCGCGCCTCCCGGTACGGCCAGATCCTGCGACACCGACGGCCAGGACGGGTCACCTAGTGCTAGATCCGACGAGGGGAGGCGGGTGGGGGTGGACTGGTCGATCACCTTCTGGAAGTCGCGGGGCGCGACGCCGGGGAGGTAGAAGGCGCGGACGGGGGAGGCGGCGGCGCCGGCGAGGACGACGGCAGCGAGTAGGAGGGGGAGGAAGCGGCGGCGCTCCCCGCCGGTGATCGCCATGGGTGGGGAGAGGAGCGGGAGCGTGTGCGAGAAGGAGAAGGTGGTGGGGAGGTGGTGTGAGTTAAGAGAGGGACACGAAGAAATACCGGTAATAAATTGGAAATTTTAACGTATGCAAATCGCTACCCCCTCAAAACAGAGGAGGTTCTAGGATTTCGCACCACGACATAATATAAATGATATCATTCTTATTTATTTACTAGCTCACTTATTATTTTTAGATGATATGTTTTTTAATTTATATTAATAAATAATATTAGAAATAATGAATCGTAGAGGTATGCAAAGAAAAAATCAGTTAAAAGTTATCTCGAAATTGTAGAATGATATAGTATGTATTTAGAACAAAATTTAAAAGCTATAATGATATGTATTTAGAAGCAGAAAAAGTAAACTTTAGCTTGATGACAATAAATTGCAATTCGTGGCTACTTTGAGACGAAAGTTTAGAAGAAAATCCTACCAACATAGATGGAGGGCAGTATTATTCAAACTGCTTGCAACATTTTTGATGTTTTTATTTTCTTTTCGGAGTTTGGAATCCCTTAGAATGGATGGATATTTTCTATACCCATCTAGGATTCCTCTCGAAGGACATGTTTAAAACGCGGGACAAAGTTTGGAATGAAGGAGTTTTATACAGGGGTGAAAACGGATCGGATACGGATGGATAATAGTTCTACCATATTTGTTTTTATATTTTTTTCTCGGATGTGGATACGGATAGGGATAGTCCGGATACGAATACGGATAATATCGAATACGGATACGGATTGAATACAAATCGAATCAGATACGGTTTCGAATATTTATCGGAACATAATAACCCCTTAAATTATACATAAAAAATCAACAGAAACACATAACTAATTGATTTGATCAAAATATTATTGAAAATTGAACAAATATAAGCATTTTCATTCACTTAGATAATAGTTAGATGGCGAAATATTCAGTGAAAACCACCCATTCCATAAAAACTCCGTGGAAACTACCCGTAGAAGTTTTGAAAAATTCTCAAAAACTTACCATATGTAGGGGAGGTGAACTTATACAATCTTGCAAAATTTTAAGATGAAACTCAATCGCATTTGAAAGATATGAAAAAGATAAACAGCAAAAAGAATAGTGCTAAAACAGTGAAAATTACTATTTATGCTGAATTTGTCTTTTTCATATCTTTCAAATGCGATTGAGTTTCATCTTCAAATTTTGCAGGATTGTAGAAGCTCACCTCCCCTACATATGGTAATTTTTTGAGAATTTTTCAAAACTTCTACGGGTGGTTTCCACGGAGTTTTCATGGAATGGGTAGTTTTCACTGAATATTTCGCCTAGTTAGATACCATGTTGCAAACAAAATTATATAAGGTTTAGTTTATCACACACATACGATTAGTTCATCATACACATAAATTAAAACACAAAATAAAGGTAATCCTTGTTCAAAGATACAAATAGAAACAAACACATAACACATTAAAAGTTTGATAATACTTAGATATCATATCTCTAAGAAAAGTATATAACACTTACAAGTAATGACTCAAGATTTATATTCTTAGTTGAATTATGTTTAAAATAATAAATTATGTATTTATGAGTTTTTATGCATTTTTAGTTACTTATTTAATATATTTTCCTATTAAGAATAGAAGTTTTTGAATTTTGAGAAAAATTAAAATATTATAAAATCTTTAAAATAATTTTTAAAATTTTATATTGTTACTGAACTTTCTCAAAAAATTCATAATTTTTGGAGTTGGTTTGCTAATTTTAATAATTGAAACTTACTTTAGATATTAATTAAATTAGAAAACAATTCTGAAATTAATAAACATTTTTGGGCCAAAAAAGTAGTCTTGGCCCAGCCCATATGTCTATCCGGATATCCGACCTACTATTATCTGGATTATCCGAATCCGTATCCGTATCCGACGGATAATGAGCTACCGAATCCGTATTCGTATCCGACAAAAAAAAATTCGTATCCGATCCGATACTATCCGACAAATATCCGATCCGACAGAATCCGTATTCGAAAATATCCGGATCGGTCGAAAAATATCCGAACCGTTTTCATCCCTAGTTTTATATAAGGTAATACAAATCCTGTCAAATTCCTCCATTCGAAAAGCTAAGAGAGAGCAAGAGGGAGATTGCATTGGAAATTTCAAAAGAAAATTTTGTTTTTCCAAAAGCATTGGAATAGGGAGAAATTCCAAAGGAATGTAAACTGCAATTCCTCCGTTCCAGAAAAACACCCTGTTTGGATTTATGAATTGCATTTGATTCTCATATTTGGATTCCAATTCCTATTTCAAAGTAATTTGAATTTGATTCAACCCTATTTCCATTCTTTTTTTTTTTTTTGTTTCAGTGTCACATAGAACTCCCATAACAAAAATGAAAGTAAGCAGTAAGCGCATCAAAATTAAACAAGCGCGTCGTCAGAATCTCACCCTCCCACGTTCACACGCACCTATGCGTTTTCTGGTATGCATGAATTACGTGAGTGGTTGAACCCCTTGAAAAAAATAGCTAGCACTCACACACTCCTAGTTTGCCCAATCCTGCATGAGTCACTTGCTGCCAGCGAGGCTAAGCGCTCGAAGGGCATCCGCTCCCAACGAGGATAATACCCAGCATGTTTCTTATCTCCACTCCTCCCATTCATCCCCTCCCCCATCACCCCTATCCTTGCCACTGGCAACAACGACATCCCCACAAACCACAACCTTCATCACCACAGAATGCATCTACACCCATGTGTGCACTCCTCTAAAGTCTAATCCTCTCTCTCTCTCTCTCTCTCTCTCTCTCTCTCTCTCTCTCTCTCGTTCTTCCCCAAATTGGGGATGGCCCGTGTGTGGCGGCTGAATTTTGCAAGGAGTTGTCGAGCTCGGTCCGAGGCAACATGGAGGTAAGGCTGTGCCATCACAGTGTGCTCACTCGAGGAATCAAGCGGTAGCGGCGACGGCCCGTGCGCGTGGTGGTGGTGGTGTTGGTCATAGTCAGTGGCGAAGCCAGAATTGAAATAGAGGGTGGGCTCAAAACCTCATTTGAATAAACTAAATTAAGACCAGTAGAGCAATTATAGTATTGGAAAATTAAAATTCATACATAAAGAAAGAAAAAGCATAGAAAAAATGCAAAAATCCTTACTTGATCTCTAATTTCATTGGCATAATCTTCTATTGGCATGCGAAGCGCCGAATCGGCAATAATTTCATTCGTATTCAATTCTAGTTGAAGCATCTTTAGTTAAGTTGCGCTCTCATCGGTTGGGGGAGTACTACTTGAGTTACTTGTGAAATAATTGCGCAAAGTTCATTTCTCCATTATTGTAAATCTACGAATAAATACAACTTTAAATGTGTAAGCATAATACAACTATATTATCAACAACAGAGCCTAGAGCATGTTGTACATTTGTATGGTATATTTGTAATTTTTATCAATATATAACACAATATGAGTGTATAACAAGATGGATACGATATATTGATATTGGAATTTGATAGTATATATTATATTACTAATTTACTTATTTACCTATTTACTCAGTGATCTCATTTACCCATTTACCATTTGTAGCCTGTAGGATACTAGAACAGAGACCACGATTGATGCAGTGACCTCTAGAATGTCTGATACTCTCTAGGCACCATTAACTATCAGTAAGACCATCTCTGTGTTGCAGTTGTTAGTGCGGGCTACTAGTGGTGGAGCCGCCGGAGAGTCCAGACTCCAGAGCAGGCGAGTGGTTGAAGGGGCTCGGCAACGACGGAGGGTGGGCTCGGGCCTGATGGAGCCCACCCCTTGAATTCGCCCCTGGTCATAGTGATGGGGGCAACAAGAGCTAGTCGATGGCAGCTGTGGCAGCGCTTGGCCATTTACTGTTTCCTCCTGGGACCATCGCCTCCTCCTAATTCTAAGCCAGCCACCGCCATACTGCAACTCGAGCATCGATGATGGGAGGTAGACAGGCGAAGCTCATTGAACAGAGACATGGACGACACAATAGACAGGTAAGAAGAAAGAATTGAGTCCAATTACTTTTTTTGAATTGCTTAAAATCATTTACAGCCCGTTTGGCTCCAGGGAATTGGGCCGAATTGGAATCATTTTCGATCTCATCGTGTTTGGCCTGTCTCGAATTGGAAACTGCGATTCCAAGGCTCGAATCGGCCACCCACGATAGATTCTCGGGCTTAAAAATAAACCGATTCCATTCCCACCGATCGCTCGCCTCCATCCATCTTCTCGCATGCGCCATGGCGGCTAGGGTTCTGCTTCGCCATCGCAAAATATCTTCCCAGACACGGTCCGGCTCGCCTCTCCCTGCCGCCATGGCGGCTAGGGTTTCTAGTCCGCCCTCCATCGCCCCTTCCTGCCTCGTCCTCTCCTGCTCAACACGGTCCGTCTCGCCTCTCCTGCTCCTTAGCGTCTCTGCTCGGGGACCTCCGCTCTCCCATCCTCAATCGGTGACCCGTCTCCGGTGTCCTCGAGATCTCTGATATCGCCCTTCACTTTTTTGATCCGAGAACCATTGTAGAACACTCTGCTATTCGGGCCAGGTAACTTGGGTAGTTAGTACCGATCGATTACTGCTCCAATGTGTCTTTAGCATTTTCCTTTGATTTTTGGACATGACAATGCACAATTCAAGAAGCTTTTTCAACTGTCTTTAACCATGTACAGCTCTACTACGATCGTGCGTTGTCAAGCCACCTCCTCACACCGCCTTACGAGATCGGCATCTCAGCGCTCTAGGCCGGCGTTATCTGCTCCACACATCTCCTTGGCGGGCACATCAAGGTAATCAATCGATCTGGATGTATGTGCGCTTGGAATAACTCACCACCGTAAAAGATGTTTGATGATCTTGCAATTAGTTGCAACTTATAATAACTCTGTTAATTCTAGTGTCAAATAATAACTTATAATAACTCTGCTAATTCTAGTGTCAAATAATCTTACATTACACAAATGATGAGATGCTGACATGTGAAAGAGCAGAGTCTACGAGTACATGAGACAGAGAAATAATAACTCTGTTAATTCTAGTGTCAAACTTGCCCTTCCCCTTTTCATACTTGCCAGTTGCCAACATAGACATAGAAAGGTTCAGACCACAAAGAATGATATATGTACAATTGTGCATTATTTCTTAAGATTCACTTTACTTATGGTGCAACAGTGCAATATGAGCTATACAATAGTATCAACAAAGCATGAGGCAAAACAGACAGTAAAATTAAGATGTCAAGCACTGCCAACAGTAGAAGTATTAAAGTAGCAATGGTAATTAATTTTCATTTTAAAAAGAAAATAGCCCAATGCACTCATCTGCAGACGCCACAAAAGAAAACGAATGGGAAGATGCGAAGAGGCCTGAATAACATGCGTGAGACATTAGGAGCATACACTGCTGGAAATATTCTCTGAATTTTGTGAAAAAATAAATGAGATAGTCGGACATTAACGCAGAGTATGAATTACACTTTCTAAAATAATATTGTCTGAAGACCATTGTTACCTCGTAACAAGAGCCTACATTCCAATTAAAACTACATTTGTTTCAGAATATGACCAATAGACCATATATGTATTTAATTCATATCAGTATCTTGCTAGAGAAGACCTATGCCTAGTCATTAGCTATTAGTCAGAAAGGATATAGCCTAGGTACTACAAATTTTGTTCCCTTGAGCTTTCTGGATCATAGGAGTCATTAGTCACATATTTGAGCTTACGTATTCATTCTAAAGTCACATATTTGAGCTTACGAAATAAAAGTAACTAGACCTATGCCTAGGTACCCGAATTGACAGCAGTTATTTTGTTCAACATCATAATCAATCGGACTTAGCATTGTGGTCAATTTTGTGATATGTAATTTCAAGGATTTCATAAGATTTGGTTGTTTCACTTCATTTTTCTCTAAGAAGCTTGCAATGTCAAAATTCTCTTCCCTTCTAGTTGACGTCTAAAAATGCCATCTTTGCCTAAAACATTGGCTATGATTTTACAACTGCTGGTCTGTGCCTTATTTCTTCATACTAAAGCATTTTCCTAATCATGTATTGTAGATGCCCAACAACAATGTGCATTTTGTTAACACAACCGAGGTTGAAATGAGGTTCAAACGTAGGAAGAAAAGAAAGAGAGTAGCTGCTATGTTTGTTTTCTCCGTCATGACTATGATTGCACATTGGTATCATAAAAGAAGACCTAGACATATTGTTGGTAGTGGTGAAATGGTAGAGAGAGACGTTGAAAGAAGAAAGCAAATGCTAAGGAATCATGTCGGGGGTCAAATGTTTACTGCTATGATAGTTTGCGCCTAACTAAGATGTCATTTTTTGACCTATGTGCCATCCTACGTGAAAGGTGTGGTATGCATGACACTTTAAATGTGTCGGTAGAAGAAAAGGTGGCAATCTTTTTGCTTATAGTGGGCCATGGCACAAAGATGAGGATAATTAAGTAGCACATATGGGTGGTCACTTAAACCGATTAGCAGTCATTTCAATGAGGTACTACGTGGTATTCTAGCATTATGCAATGACTTTATTAAGCTACCCGACCCATCAACCGCACAACTTTGAGGATTTGAAGTGGAAATGGTTTGAAGATTGCCTTGGTGCACTAGATGGTACACACATTGATGTTTTGGTGCCTTTGGTGACCAAGGAGGTATAGGAATAGAGCGGTGGATCGGCACCAATGTTTTAGGTGTGTGTGATCGGCAGATGAAGTTTGTCTATGTTTTAGCGGGATGGGAAGGTTCGGCATCAGATTCACGTGTGTTGCGTGATGCGATGGCACGAGATGATGCTTTTGTTGTTCCGAATGGTAAATACTACCTAGTAGATGCTGGATACACCAATGGGCCGGGATTTCTTGCTCCATATCGATCCACTCGCTACCACTTGAATGAATGGGCTGCTCAAGGGAATAACCCATCTACTGCAAGAGAGCTATTCAATCTGCGGCATTCGTCAGCTAGAAATGTGATTGAGAGGACGTTTGGGTTATTGAAGATGAGGTGGGCTATCTTGAGAAGTAACTCATATTTTGACTTACAAAATCGTATATCTTGTAGATAGTAATCTAGCAAAAATTCAATTTTTAATTTATGTAAGCATGTAAACTCATTTGTACTAAATTCATGCAGATCGAATAATTAATGCTTGTTGCATATTACACAACTTTGTAATTGATAGACAGAGATATGGATGATTTACTCATACATCAAGTTGATGAAGTGATATCTGTTGAATCTGCTGAAGCTCAAAGTGAAATGAGTATGATTACACATGTTCAATCATCCAATGAGTGGAACAATTTTAGGATACTATGGCTAACCAAATATTTGTTGATTACCAAGCTAGACGTGGTCAATAAACTTACTTTCAATGTATGGTTTTTTCTTACTTTTACAAATTGTATGTATATTATTGTATGACTATGTGTGGGTAAAATTGTATGTTCTTACCTTCAAATATATTGTTGTAGGACATGGAGAAGAGCAAGAAGTCGGGCCGAGGTTATGTTGCTTGGAATGATGACATGGACAAAGCACTTCTTGATACTTTTGTGGAACACTATAACAAGGAGATAAGTGTCAAAATGGTTGGAAATCTCATGTCTACACAATTGCCATAAAAATGTCCGTGAGACATGTGGTGTGGATATCACAAAAGAAAACATCATGTCTAGAAACAAGACCTTTGACAAGCCTTGCACCATTATCAATGGAATGCTTGGGACCAAAGGATTTGGTTGGAACTCAAACAAAAATAGAATCTCTGTTGTGATGTGCAGTTTGGGGAAGCTTATATTGAGGTAGATTTTCTATTCCTTGCTTCTATTGTTCCATGACTCTTTGTTTGGTAGGTCGCAACTAGTAGTACTTGAACCAACACATAAATACATATGTATGCCACAATTTAGCTCCTTTTGTTATGGTGGGTGATAATTTGGTCACCGTTTTGGTGAATTGACAAATGGATCTGATCTGCTATGAAATTTGGGAGTTGTTGTGTTAAAGTGGGTGTTAGCCTATCGCTTTTAGAGAGTGGTTTTCTTTGCTTGTGGTGGTAGGCCTGTATTTGGTGGCTATGAGGAAAGGTCATCAATGGTGCGTTTATATATTTGTTTGGTTATGTGGAATTGCCCGGTGTTACCCAAATGTTGATTATGAATTTGGCGCACATACATCTTGACGAATCATGGGGAGAGAAGATATATTGTAGTATTAGGAGCAAATATAAATTTCTCGATGATAACTAACCCATGAAATAAACAAGTTGTTGCTTATTTTTTAGCGGGATGGTTATGATGCTACTTATTTGTTAAGGGCTGCTTTGGATCCGTGGCTCGGACTATTGCCTCTTGTTTGATTGATCATAACTGCTAGTTCTTGTTTTGTTGAACCATTATCGATTACTAAAGGTTAGGGTCCTCTTACTAATATCTTTACATTTGTTCTCTCCATGTGATTTGCAAGTCGATTTAAATCATTCTTGCGTAAAAATAAGGAGGCAAGTGGAGTGCAGTACAAGACTGTCTTGTTTTGGGATTTAATTAGTCTAGTATATGGAAAAGATCATGCAATCCGGGTGAGGTCTGCTAGGACAATGAGATAGCTCAAAGGAAATGGCTAATGAAGCTATTAGCATTAAAGATCCTAGTTTATCTTCAACATCACGAAGTCTAAAAAGGCGGCTAGCTCTGGTGACTCCTTTACTTCCATGATGGTGAAAAAGTTTGACAAGTTCACCGAAGCTCTTAAAGATGAGAGACCAAAAGGCTCTTCCTCCAAAGAAATTCTTGCAACATTGAATGAGATAGAAGGGTTAGATGAAGATACGGAGCTTGAATTGTATGATATCCTAGCGCTAACGGCGCAAGTTTGAGAGTTTGTTGGCACTACCAATGGAGAGGAGGAAGAGATGGCTCTGAAGCAACTCAAGAAGTGATGAATAGATTGAAAATGTCATCTCTTTTTATGTTTGATGAAACTCCATTCTTTTTCTAGTTAGGTTCGCTTAAAACAAATCGAATAGTTGTGTCTCCTGTCACTTGTTAGACATTGTGTGAAATCAAGATCTGAACTTGTGTCCGATAACACTTTGTCTGTTTCATGATCGGTGTGATTGATCCATTTGTAAATTCTATGCTAGCTAGTGATCCAAATCCTCATAACTCGATCATTCTATGCTAGCTAGTGATCCAAACATAGATTCTGTAATTTCGTTCATCCAAACAACATTTTGAAATTGATTCTCGAAATGAATTCTATGTTCACCCAAAGCAAAAATTGAATTCAATCAAATTCTACGTAATTGAATTCTTGTTGAATCTGTTTCCTAGAATATAATTCCGAAAATCAATTTCAATTCCTAGGATCCAAACAGGCTGTTAGAGTAAAATTTGCTCTACACAGTCTAATTTTATCAGTTTCACAAAACAAAAACCCGTACAATTCTTTTCACTTAACGTCATTCTTTTTTACCTCTGTTCCAGTTTGCACCAGGAACAAAATTGGCTTCCCACTTCGCTAACATGGCATTTTGACAAGGTGAAACCTCCTGTAGGTAGGACTATAGAAAAAGCTGAAGGCTCTCGAGCTTGGTTCACTCTTGACTTGATTTGAGCTCCAAACAAGCTAAGCTTGGGCTTGATCCTGAGCTCACGAGTTTCATGGAAACTGAGTTCGAATAGCTTGTGAGTCTGGTAAATTTATGAAACACTTATTAAATATTACTACATGTTAACTCTTACCGAACTTACTCGAGCAAAACTTAAAGTTGAGTGTTTTTTTATTGTTGAAAATTAGTATATATTGAATTGTTGATTATTACCAGGTTTACACGAGCCGAGTTTCACTCGAGCTTGGATCCATCCGAGGCTCAACTTAGGTTCGCTCAAGCTCAACTTGGGTTTGAGAGGCTGGCTCGCTTAAGCTCGACACATTTATAGACCTGCAAATTGGAGTGACTGTGACTTCCACGTTGGCTTGCTGCACTGGCATCCCTCGTCTCCGCTCGGATTATCGCAGAAGGCTCATGCCGCTGCGCACACGCCAAGGCTGGAGCAGAAACGGCGGGCGTACTCCTGCTTGGTCCAAGGGCGACCCACTCCAGTCCAAAGACAACCTGTCATTTCGGCCCGTTCGGCGGCAACAAGCACTGCCAACTCTTGGTTGCGAAACGGGGTGTTAAAGGGAAAATTTGGTTGCGAAACGGGGTGTAAAAGGAAAATTTCGTTTGGATTACATTTCTGTTTTTCCTGTATTGATCATTTGATCTTGTTTGGATAGACTGACCGGGATACTGAGTGAGAATGAGATGGCCAGTAAAGGCTGCCGTAATTGTTAGAGCGTTTAGCATTTGGTTCTAATGTTTTGAGTGAATGAAATGATTCGCACTTATAGGGAATATTGCTTAAATTTGTATCACGTGTTCAAGATGAGATGATTTCATTCAAGTAACCAAACACATGGATTATATTTTTCTTAGATCATCTCATATATGTATGACTTGATATAAATAACCAAACACACTAAAAGATAGACATGGCTGGCAAAGGGACGAGGCAATCCGAAATGACGACACTTAATCATCCTCTGGCAAGATTAGTTAGGCTCTGTTGCAAATGCTAGTAAAATAGTCTCCACTTGCCGCTGCAATTTTCTTGTGCAAACGGCAATAAAGGCACCGTGAGTTTCAAGTTTGAGTGCGGTAAAGAAGTAAAAAATACAGTAAACTTATCTGTAAGGAGAGAACAGCTGAAACTCAAAAAATTTACAGGCTACACATGCAGAACCTGTATAGTTTAACAATGTACATTAGCATACGTAGTTCGCCGAAGTTTATTGTCCCATCTTTATTCATTCACAAAAGTAGATACAACCAAAGCGTTCGAGCATCTTGCCTAGAATGCTCTTGCTAACAATTCTGGCAAGTGAAACCAAAAAGAGCTCGAGAGTACGGTTTAACGATACATTGGCGTAACATTACAAATGTCGCCGTGACCAAGACATCTACCAATAACTTATGCTCACCGACAGAAAAGAATATAATCTGACTATATATAACTACGGCGAAAAAGCCATAAGTCCAAACTGTTAAATTTATTTAAGCTGCACTTGAGAAAACATTGGATTTCTGAAGATAGGATCAGTGGGTAGCATCTCTGCTGTAGTACTGATCCAAGGTCTTTGCAGGGATACGATGGAGCAGCTCACGAGGGAATATACGAAGCAATGTCCACGCTAGATCAAGTGACTGGAAGATGTTCCGAGTATCATATGCCCCTTGTGTTACAAATTTCCTCTCGAATTTGTCGAGGAATTCTAGATAAAGCTGCAAAAGTGATAAAAAACACTGCATTAGATTTTTGACTTGTAAAGAAAACATTACTTTTGAGTTATTTCACTAGTGAGTAGTGACAAACCAGATCCTCAGAAGAGAGAGCCTCCTCTCCGACAACTGCTTTCATGGCCTGAACATCCTTTCCAATTGCATAGTTGGCATAAAGCTGAACAGAAAACAGCACGTACTACATATGAATTCCTCTCCATGTACACACATAGCTTGAAGGAAACCAAATCTATGGTGTCCAAATAGATACCTGGTTAGACACATCTGCATGGTCTCGACGTGTCATACCCTCACCAATAGCACTCTGCAAGAATTATTGACTGTTCTTAGAACTAACCTTCATCAGACACGCTGATAGCATCTAACTGTAAAGAAACCAGTTTTAATAAAGTTTAGATTGATAAGAAATCTCACCTTCATCAACCGAGAGAGCGACGGCAAGACATTTATCGGTGGGTATATCTGAAATACAATGCCATCATGTCAATATGGAAGGTAGAGAAAAAGCACGAAAAATTAAACAACCGTAATTTTTCCCCAAGTCGCATTAATATGGAAAAACTAATAGCAAAAGCTAAATGAGTAGTAAGTAATTATATGAATGTCTATTATGAAGCTATTGTCTTTGCTTAGAAGTGAGAGCATGCAACAGCACCTGTCTGTTATGAAGTTGTCTGTCAATGTATATCTGTCCTTCGGTAATGTATCCCGTAAGATCAGGAGTTGGATGTGTGATATCTGTTTAGGAGGGGGAAAAGCACAACATTAGACATTGCATTTTCTGTTAGCTAGCCAAAAAAATGAAATGCATGGTAAGCAATTCGTCTAAATGCAATCAGATATGTGAGACAGTCATGCTGGACTATTGCACCTACTTAATTGCATCACACTGACAGATATCTAGCTCATTGGCAGCAAAATGGGTAAAGACACAAGTTGTGGCCAATAGAGAAGTCTAATAATGCATATGCAGGTTATTTTTTGCGTACTTGAGGAAAAGTCTTGTGCAAAACAACTTAATATAATGTTCAGAAGATAATTGTAACAGTAATATAGAAATAGAGCCATAATAAATAGATAAAAAGAGCAAAAAATTTCATTATTTACCATCATTAGGCATTGTTAGAATGGGTATTTGGGTAATGGAGCCTGTTCTTCCTTCAATACGCCCAGCACGCTCATATATGGTTGCCAGATCAGTATACATATATCCAGGATAACCACGCCTACCTGGCACCTCTTCTCGGGCTGCTGATACCTACATATAAGCACAATTCCCATGTAGTGTCATTATATACCATAATAATACACAAGGCAGCAATTAAACAATTTATTATAGTTGAACACAAAGGTAAATACATAAAATGGGATATTCAAGACTACAGTGTTAGAAATTTTCTGAATTGCTATTTCATAGATACTATTTCATAGATAGAGAAAGCAACTAAACACTGTCAATTAGAAACTCAAGGTCTATTTCCAACATTGATTTGCCCATTTTGGGCCATGGCTACATGAATAAATAAAAACTCATCAACTTTTCCAACCAGATCAAGACCAAACTCATGTCATTTCTTGTAAGTCAGCGTATGATACACTTGAAGTTTGTACAAGCATCATGCACACTAACTGAAAACGTGGCTTTTCGGGTTTTACTTCATTCAAACAGGATTTGCAATCACATGGACAACATTTTAGTGCACAGCGTAAAAAAATCATTGATCCTTAAAGGCATCAATAAAATATTGCAGAAGTTTTTCCAAGAAAGAGCTGATGATTGGCTTTTATGGAATTGGTAAAACAAACATAACCCAAGAACAAAGGAAATGATACAAGATATCAAGCACAATACCTCACGAAGCGCATCTGCATATGAACTCATATCTGTCAAGATGACGAGTACATGCTTCCCACATTCATATGCCAAATATTCTGCTGTTGTCAGTGCAATTCGAGGAGTGATAATACGTTCAATAGTGGGATCATTTGCCTAAAAGAAAAATAGGAGCAGTGTTAAAACTTAAAAATATGCTTTATTTGGTACTGATAAGGTCAAATTTAATTCAAGATATATCCAAAACCTCATAAAATCAACTACAGAATTATGAGAGGAAATAGTTGTCTTGCAACAATAAATGAATATGGATCACAAGTCTAGTGTAATTACCAGATTCAGAAAAAGAGTGACCCGCTCCATTGAACCGTTCTCCTCAAAATCACGTTTGAAGAATTGAGCCGTTTCCATGTTCACCCCCATGGCCGCAAACACAATAGCAAAGTTGTCCTCTTCACCACCCTGGGTGTTAATGAAATCAACACAATGGTGGCAAAAAATAAGGTATGATAACAAAAAAAGTCTGCATGGGCAAATTTGAACAGATAAAGCATCCCACTATATACCATATCGATGTTTCCCTCACAAAAATCAACAATGTATGAGCTTTTAAGGCAAATACAGATAAAAGGTGTGTGAGATGCAACCTCTGTTGAAAGAACAGGATGCTCAAATCAGGAATATATGTAGGCTTTCATCTACAGTTAAAGCTATTAGGCTGTATGCTCCATATCTATGTTAAGACAATTTGTGAGCCCAATTCCCATTGGGTCATCAAATGTCAGTCTCATCCACTTTATGTTAAGAGTGAAGAGATAAGGGTGGACTGTTATGTTAGGATACCTGTGCATGCTTTCCTTTCTCCAAGCTCTTCACAAGACCAGCCTGACGACAAATCTGGGCAGCAATTTCATTATGAGGAAGCCCAGCAGCAGAAAACAGAGGAATCTTTTGCCCTCGAGCAATGGAGTTCATGACATCAATGGTAGATATCCCTGTTTGAATCATCTCTTCTGGATAGGTTCTCTCACTGGGATTAATAGAACTTCCTAGAATAAACATTAGATACATGATTATCAGGAGTGAAGCACGAGGAGGATTTTTAACACCATCCATACATGTTATTATTTAGGAATAAGTCCATTTTACACCCCCTGAACTATGGATAAAGTCCAAATAACCCTCCAAACTATAAAACCAGTTATTTAACACCCTCAACTATCAATACCAGATCAAATAACAGTGCTCTTGGTTGTTTTGCATCTCCTATATATATATATATATATATATATATATATATATATATATATATATTATTTATATGTCCTATTATTTATATGTCCCATCCATGAACCTAAACTTAACAGTGCTCTTGCACTTGAAAGAACTTACCAGAGATATCCAAGTAGGCCTCAGGCAATATAGGGGGACCATTATCAATAGGTTTTCCAGAACCATTAAAAATGCGACCAAGCATATCAAGCGAGACAGGAGTTTTCAAGACCTGTAAGAGAAAAGGCAGTGTACCATAAATAAATAAACAAGGCAGTAACTTCTCAATATATATAAACAAGGAGAAGGAAGGCAATATCATTTTAAATTTCAGTCTAAATGTTTAACATGAGCCTGTCCACTTCATTCAGTTCCAATGGTATGCCAATTAACATGATGTAATCAATAATCAACATGACTCATCTTAAGATTGAAACTATGTACTTATCAAGAATCTTGTAAATTTTGTATATCAGCTACATCCCCAAAGTGAAATCATTCTTCGTGCTAACACTTTCCAGTTCAAAGAGTTTGTCCTATTAGCGAATACTAAACCATGTATGTAACCAGGACATAAAGTAACAAGAAGAGACATGTGGATAAGAGAAAAGGTACCTCGCCTGTGAACTGTACAGTAGTATATTTGTTATCTATTCCTGAAGTGCCTTCAAAGACCTGAAGAATCAAGTAGTTCAGACTTAACTGAAACAGTGGTAAACATAGAAAATACAATTTAAAGTTCTCTGGAAAACGGACATAACTAACCGTATTGAAAAATCTGGATGCTCGGATATACAATTAGTATTGCTTAAAAAAGATTGATTTTTTTTGCTATAATAATACAGAATAGAAAGTGAAGTAACCTGCACAACAGCTTTTTCACCGTCAACTTCCAGAACTTGACCACGTCGAGTGGTGCCATCTCCCAATCGGATGTTTACAATTTCCTGGTACTTTGGGCCCTAAAGATGGTTACATGAAGAAAGGGATAGTGACTATAAGTGCTATCAGACTAGGCTGTTCAAAATGTGGGGTTAGGCTAAAAGCTGCAAATTGGAGAGAAGCATACTCACCTTTACTTTATCCAAGATAACCAGAGGTCCTGCCACACCAGAAACAGTCCTGTACTCTGCATAAGTAAACCTTTGTTAGATAGCCTGCAAAAAATCCTCTAAACACAGCAGGACAACTATGTGGGCCTGGAAACATATGTCTCTGACACAACAAATGGTATTTTGTGACACTTGCATTTTGCAATGTGGAATGAATCTAATTCCCAAAATCAATATAAGCAAACAAATGTGCATAGTAAACTAAAAGCATGAGTGCATGACCTAGACAGAGTGCCAGACCTGAAGATGTGATATAATGCCATGGTTAAAACTGCAAAGCTACATATAAGGTGTCTAGCTTCTCAAAGCTTTAACCTATTTTCTGTCAGTACAACAAACAAGTCATCCCTACATACATCATATGCTGGCACGCCAATGCAAGTGCTGATGATCTGCCATAGTACCACTACCACACATGCCGGATGCTAATGCGCAACACACCAACTTCTGAACCCGCAAAACGGCAGTATGAGGACACACTATACGAGCTTTCGTGCACGACTCACCCATGCCGATCTCCAGGGTTCCCTCCTCCATATCAGCGCTATCCTTCACCAGACCCATGATGAACCCGGCAAGAACAACCTGCAGAGAGCAACACCAACCACGCCACCAGAATCAAGAAACAGAATTGAACCGCCCAAACCAGGCAGATCACTCCCACACTCTGATCCACCAACAAAAAAAAAAAAGGAACCCATCAAGACTCGCCGCCGATCGCTCCCCCTGATTCAGGCGAATCCATCGAAAGGCGGGACCTCCGGGCGACCCCTACCCTCAGATCTGGCCATTGGAGCAGATCTTGATCTCGGATTCGAGCCCCCGTAACAGCGGGGCAGAGCTAACTAACCGAATCTTCCCGTGCGGAGAGGGAAGCAATCGGGCGCGAGCCTGGTGGGATTGGGGATGGGGATTCGTGCGCGAGAGGAGAGCGTACCTCGGGTTGGAATCGGTGGGAGACGGCGCGAGGAGGTGGTGGTGGAGCGGGCGGGCGACGAGGCAGCTGGGAGAAGAGGGATGAAGGAGAGACGACACGAAAAATAAATGCAGGAAATACAACTGGATATCGTGACTTCGTGAGAGGGGAAGGCCGTTTTGCGTGTTTGCCCTGGACGAATACGAGATTCAGAAATACAGCCCGCTGGCATTCCTGAAAAATTGCGTGGCCATGTTATCCGAAGGTCTCGATCTATAATCCAGTAGGATAAAAACAGATCGGATAGTTTTTAACTAATCTAGATATTTTTGGATATGAATTCTATTGCATCAGATATTTATCGGATAGTATTGGATTATATGCGGATATGGATTTTTTTTGTTGGATACGGATACGGATTCGGTACCTCGCTATCCGTCGAATACAGATTCGGATAATCCGGATAATGGTGGGTCAGATATCCGGATATACATATGGGTTGAGCCAAGATTACTCTTTTGGCCCAAAAGACTTCTTAATTTCAGAATTATTCTAATTTAATTAATCCCTAAAGCAAGTTTCAATTATTAAAATTAGCAAACTAACTCCAAAAATTATGATATTTTTTTATAAGGTTTCAGTAACAATCTAACATTTAAAAAATTATTTTAAAGATTTTATCAAATTTTAGTTTTTCTCAAAAATTCAAAACCTCATATTCTTAATTGGAAAATATATTAAATAAGTAGCTAAAATGCGTAAAAACTCATAAATACATAATTTATTATTTTAAACATAATTCAACAAAGAATATAAATCTTGAGTCATTACATGTAAGTATTATATACTCTTCCTAGAGACGTGATATCTAAGTGTTATCAAACTTTTAGTATATTATGTATTTACTTCTATTTGTATATGTGAGCAAGTATTACCTTTATTTTGTGTTTTAATCTATGTATATGATGAACTAATCGTATATGTGTGATAAACTAAATCTTATATAATTTTATTTACGACATGGTATCTAAGTATTGTTTAAGTGAATGAAAATGCTTATATTTGTTCAATTTTCAATAATATTTTGATCAAATCAATTAGTTATGTGTTTCTGTTGATTTTTTATATACAATTTAAGGGGTTATCATGTTTCGATAAATATTCTAAATCATATCCGATTCGATCCGTATCTGTATTCAATATTATTCGTATTCGGATTCGGACTATCCTTATCCGTATTCGCATCCGAGAAAAAAATATAAAAACAAATATGGTAGAGCTATTATTCGTCCGTATCCGATCCGTTTTCACCCATAAATCCAAGACCACATAAGCCGTCTGATCTCCATAAATGCGAAATATCTTCTAGATCCTTCAAGAATTTTTAATCACTAAACCTTGCAATAGGTCCTCCTCCACTCCCCTATCGACTCCGCCTCCTACCCGCCCCCTTCCAGAGCCGTCCTCCTCTTAGCGTGCATTGCCACTTCATCTCCCTTGTGTGGCAACCTTCTCCACCCTCGTCTCCTTCCTACGCCCTCCCTCGAGCTACGGTGACCCCCTCTCCTTGTGCGTCGGCTAGCGAGGACAATGTATAAAGAGAAGACAAGCTTAATCCTCGTGGGATATGGTGATGGCGAGTTCAGGTAAGACCATATGTAGAGAGTCAACGGTGGCAGAAATGAGCAAGCCATTATGGATTGAGGCAAGCGATGTTGTGCTGAGCCGATCTAAGGAGATGGGATGCCTTCCCTCTCCTCCCTATGCGCCACACCAATCGACGTCCCCTCTCCCTCATTGATCCCTCCCCACCCGCAACCCCCTCCCCCGCCGTAGCCACCACCTAGCTCTCCTCCCCTCCATGCTTAGCTGTGGTGACCCCTACTCGACCTCTCCATCCTCTCCCACAGCGCCGCTACCTCCTCTCCCGCACATGACAGCCTCCTCCTTGCCTAACCGTGTCCCTATACAACATGTGGCAAAGGTGACAGGAGGATGTGAGATAACAACCTCAAAGCGGCCGCTGTATAGCGCACATGCCTAGCAGCGATGCAGGCGTGACAGAAAGTTAGGTAGCGATCTTGACCTAATCTGGAGGCACCGTTGAGGGGTATAACCCTGTCACTGAGGTCAGTGTTGCCGTCGATGCTGCACCTATTGCCGCCACCATCACCTAGGCCTATGAAATTGGAGACAGTGGAGCAGATGGGTGCCACGTAAAGTGGGTTGAGTGGAGGCCGCAAGCATTGCTGCTATAAAAAGGCAAGGTAATTTGATTGAAAGTCATTTTCCTTGCAATGATTTTTTTTTTTTGCCTACCTTTCTCAGAATTGAGTCTTGCGGGTTGTATCATTGAATGTGAAAGAGAGACAAAATACATTGATATTTGCCTACGGTTAACAAAACACAATCTACAGACTATGCTAATATGAAATAAACATATGTAATGCATTGCAGTCATGCTTTTCTTATCAGTTGAGACAAATAAAAATTGATTTGAAACCGTACTTTATTTTTCACAATTACATATGTAAATAATTCAAATTTTGACATACCCATACGGCCGGATGCTGAGATGTAAAAGTAAGCTCTAGTGGAGGATGATGCCATGAACGTGCAGTTCTTTTAACAATGTTCTTTTGATAATTACATTTATACAGTATATAGTACACAAGTTACATACCTTTTCTATATCTTTTGCAGCAATACCACTTTACCTTGGGACTAGAGATTTCCAAACCATTGCCAATATTCTTGGATCCATCTCTTGCTAGATGTGACATTATTAATCGACTGAGACATGGCACGAATGATCATGTCTCATGGGACCACTAGTCCCTCAATTATCCATTCTTCAAACTTCAGGACTTCAGGATTAATATGCAGCGATATAAGGGTGGTATGAATAATTTTTGTATTGTTTCATTTCAGGGTCATTTTGTAATTGTACCCCAACACAAGCAGAACATAACCGGCACGTTGCCATAGCTTACCTGCGTCCTCTCAATGCAAATGAAGCGATTCACAAGCTCTGTAATTTAGTTTAAGAGTAAATTTTATAAAACTATATATTTTTACAATATCTAAGCCATGTAGCCCATTTGTCATGTTCGGTTTTTGCAAGTCAGATCATGTGACTATCATGTGAACCTTATATGTTAGAGCAGTAGTAAATTAAGATATATCATACAATCTATATTTTTATGAAAAATGTTCCTAATATATAGAGTTATTTGAAATAGGATGCTAAAACTTGTATTGTTTATAGTTTGTACAAAGAAATATGTAGTTTTACAAAATTTATCCTTTATTTAACTATCATCGGCACAAGATTGCAATATTGTGTGATGTAACCTGATGTTTTTTTTATCTATCTTCAGCACATAGAATTAACGGCACCCGGAAATGTTTGTTAAGATAATTCAGCACATAGAATTAACGGCACCCGGAAATGTTTGTTAAGATAATTGTTGTTTTCTTGATTCGATCCATCAATCAGGCTACAGTCAAAGCTAAAATCTGAGACTAAAAGGGCTGAAGAGGACAAGCACTCAACCAGATGACAGCTAGATGTAGCTATAAAATACGATAGAACAGGATATAATCGTAAAATTAGAGACGTTGTTTGGAATGTAGTTTTCCTATAAAAATTTTTTTTTTTTTGGGAGTCATATGTTCCTGTAAAACTCATATAGGATTGCTGCACTTCAAATACAAGCCCTAAAATGGCCACATGTTGAATCAATTTGTTATTTTTCTCCAAGGGATATGGAACCAATTTTTGGGGAATCTTATACTATCTATACCAAAGCCGAGTACCAAATATGACAAGAGAATGCTACATCACTCCATTTTCTCCTTGCCATCTGATTCATATATCCAATGAACATGGATGCACTTAAGAAACTACTCAATGAATCATACAATCAAGATTATAAGAACCCACTACAGCCTCTAAAAACATTTAAAACTATGTAAAACTATGTATTGCACGCCGTGTCGTCAAGGGCGAGGGAAAAATCGATGAAAGGACGTAAACACGATTTTCAACATATTTCTCCTCCGAAAAACAGCGAAACCGAAAGTTACGGGGAAAAAATAGAGAGAAGCGTCGATGACGCCGTGGTTATGCGGGTCAGTAGGGAAAAAAATCGACGAAAACGACGCAAACGCGATTTTCAACATACTTCTCACCGAAAAAAACAAAGTGAAACCGAAAGTTACGGGGAAAAAATAAAAGAGTTAGAGTCAGAGAAATATCTCCTTCATTTAATTATTTTGGAAATATCGGAGACCGAGGTGGAAAAACAAGGTGGGAAAATAGTCTAGTGGGAAAAGGGCGAAAATTATTAGCGGCGACAATTTTTTTTGAGTTGTACACATATTTCTGATGACGAAAACAATTTTTCGAGTGCAAAGCGGAGAAAGGACCTGCACACGCGTGTTGTGTGAGCGTGGGGAAAAAATCGATTTAAACGATGCAAACGCGATTTTCAACATATTTCTCACCTGGAAAAGCAATGAGAAACCGAAGTTACTGGGAAAAAATAAAGAGTTAGAGTTGTAGAAATATTTCTTTCGACAAATTATTTGGGAAATATCGAAGACCAAGGTGGGAAAACGAGGTGGGAAAACAGTCTAGAGGAAAAAGGGCGATGAATTATTAGTGACGACAACCTTTTTTGAGTCGCACACATATTTCTAGTGACGAAAATATTTTTTCCGGGCAAAACGGAGAAAGGACCTAGACGTGATGACAGCCTTCTTAGAGATGCACACATATTTCTGGTGACGAAAACATTTTTCCCGTGAAAAACGGAGAAAGGACCTAGACGTAAGGAGCGAGGACCCATTTGTTACGTTTTTGGACCTGTCCGCTATCCTGAAAAATTAGAAAAGGGCATATCCGCGATTTGAATTTAGCGGGGGTCTTTTCCGTAAAGTACCGCGCGAGGGACCTGAATGCGAAAAAAAAATAAAAATCTTCCTCTCACAAAAATTCGCGGAGGACCTATCCGTAATTTCGAGGGACCGATCCGTAATTTGGAGAAACCCGAGGGCCTTTTCGCAAAGAAGCCAAAGACGACGCGTGGATGCCCTGAGCTCACGCCATTCCCAGGCGGAATGTAATGGCTAATATGACTAAGTAGAATTATTATACTCCTTGCAAAAAACACTAGGGCCATGTTTGGATGGGCTAAAACTAATTGTTAGCTGGTTAATGGCTAGAGCTAATTGTTAGCCAGCTAATAATTAGTCCATCTAAAATTAGCTCAAGGCTGTTTGGATACATGGCTAATGGTTGGGCTAATTTGTTAGAAAAGTCATGTCTGCCTTTTATAACAGCTGGTGATTCACATCTTTTCGTGCGAGGATATTTCAGACTTTTCCGAGCGTGTTACCTGGTATTAGCCCAAATTAACTCCCACCCACCAGCTAATAGACTAATTGTTAGTTGAGGGGTTGGCTAAAAATTAGCCCATCTATTAGTCTTACTGTTTGGATAGACTAGGACTAATGTTTAGCAAGTTAACAATTAGTCCAGGGATCCAAACATGGTCTAGATTTATTCTTATCTGGCTTGCTCACATAAAGTTTTTTTATCTGTCCAATTCAATGAAAAACCGTATGCATTCCTGCATCAGTGCCCAAACCTAATTCTACCTCTGATGGACATACAATGATACATCAGCCGCTAGACTTCTACCTTAGACCTTCATCGTTTTAACCAAAGTATTAGGTTTGTGATTAGTGGCTCACACGCCCGCCGGTTCCACGTGGACGGTTCAGAGGCCGGTTGATGCGTCTACTCCGCGATCTAAACATATATACCAACTAGTTGTGTGAGCATCTCCAAAAGTCAGACCTTAAAATAGAGTCCTATACCTCAAAATAGAACCTATACTAAAAGAATTAGAACTCAAGATAACTATTGACTCCAACAATTAGACCCTAAACTTAACTACCCTCTAATTTTCGTTGCAAAATTCTTGGCGCCAAAGTTTTTATCTCGTCCGCGCCATTTTGTGCACGCCAGACGCAACGCTTTGCTCCCAAATGATGAAATGCTTCTTCCGCCTCGAGTTGATGGCCTCCGTAGTTCTTTCCCGATATATTATAATCGCGTGTCCTTTGCTCATTCTTTCCACTGCCACCAAAATACCACCACTCTCTGCCTCTAGCGTTTGAGCAGCATATTCAACATCTTTAATGCTGTGTTCTTTACATATAATCTTGACAAGTTCTCGATACTTCCAATGAAGGTGCATATTTTCAATAGTTCCATCAAAAACTCCTCTCCTTCCTGCAAATACATATAAAAAAGGATATTAAAAAGAAACAATAAAAATGAAAGAAATATTATGGAGGAATTACAAGGAATCTTTCGATTACCCTAGCTACACAATGTACAAGTTTCATAAAAGATCTCTGCATTACTTGCAGTCCAGCCACATTCTATTTGCTTAGTGGAACCAGGATGACAGAATGTCTCAACAAACCAGTAGTGCAGCTAGTTGCCCTGGCAGAGATCGATGCTATTATACTTCCAACAGGAGGTGCAGATTCATAGGGAATCCCCCCCTCCCTTTTTTTTGCCATGTCCCTTCAATCTTTCTGGGGTGGGGGTGGGTTGCTATTGCTGGTATACTTAAAAGAAGTATAGACACATTTCCCAGATGAGTCAAAAGAAAAGACAGTATTACTTTCAGACTTGTGCACTTCAAACAACACAAAAACGCATATGATTCACCCTGTTAACGCCAGAACTGGGAAATTGATTTAGAAAGATTGAAGTATTGATTCGTACGAGCAAACCTATAACAATTCTACAAAAAATTTATGCATGTCATTTCAATCTGATAACCTAATTTCCAGTAAAAATAATTGGATGATATAATTAGGTAATGTTCAGAATAGATGTGTGCAGTGCAATGCAAGGTTGAGGAGACTACCCACCTAACAACAGAAATGGTTTCATCTTCAAACCAACTTTCCTCAACATGTACCTCTCCTCATCTGAGACAGCCTCTATAGTTTCAGCTTTTGAAGGCTGAGATGCCTTTTCTAGCTCTCCAAGAAGTTTTTCAGCCTTCTCTTTCTCTGCTATAGCCTGAAAAATATTTTGTATGTGTATTATGTCTTGCAATTCATAAAGCAGACATCAAAATTACCCAGAGATGGCAACTATGTAATTTACAGAAAAAAATAACCTGAGACAATCTGGTCACCATGCTCTGGGCAACCGTATCTAGTGATTCTATTCTATTTTCAGTAACAGAAATTTCCTCTTCATGACATTCATGCCTGTGTACTGAGGCAGCAGTTGACACCTTCGGTTCATCTTGAACAGGTATGATTTCTTCAATGTTAGGCTTGGCCTTCCTGATTGTTGAATTGCCATACTTTCTGCGCTTTTCTATCGCAAAAGAGACAGCTGGAGGGAGGAAATCTTTCCCTCGGTATAATATAATTGACTCATTATCCCTTGATAAAAGGGTCCCACCTGTCAAGCCCTGCAAGATTAAGGACATAATAGTGGAAATTACCATTCTGATTTTGAGAATGAAGATTCTAATGCTGGTGATGTGGTCTAGGGTTTGGGTTTTGACAATGGATAAGAAACAGAAGATAGGCGCTGAACGCCCTCCTCAGCCTAGGGCTTCTCCCTGGCCGAAGAGGCTCTGCTCAGGTTAGGGCAACTAATTCTGATTCTTTATTGCCTTTCAAGGTTGTTGGCGATCCCCTTATATACTAGGGAGGGCTGGCATAACAACTCCATGCAGATTACAACTCAATAAGGAAATAAGGATAAGCATATCCAAACATAACCAAATACTAACTAATTTAAAGAGATAAGATATACTGCTACTTTTGGCTAGACTCCAACCAATCACGCCGACTCTAATTGGCAGCCCCACTTGCGCTAGGCGCATTGGTGCCCTGGACTCTCTTGCGACGACGCTCATACACTTTGCCCACAAAAGCATCCACAACATTTCCACCCGCCTGGCGAAACAACTCGTCCTCGAGTTGAAACTGCGGGTACTGCTCCTTGAAGACATCCAATCGTAGCCATGTAGCCTCCTCCGCAGGACAACCCTTCCACTGAACCAAGAGCTCCCAAGTGCCGCGATTGAGGCGAGCACGCACAATGTTGCTGGGAGAAGGAATCACCCTCCCATGCACAAAATCTGGAAGCGGAACGTCTGAAGTGGGTGGTGAACCATCATATTTCTTTAATAGGGCCACATGGAAGACATTATGAATGCGAGCCTTGGCCGGAAGACGCAGACGGTATGCGACGTTACCAATCCTCTCCAGGATGAGAAATGGACCATAGAAACGTGGGGCCAACTTCGAGGAAGTATTATCCTTGACGCCGGAGGCCGTGCGATGGTGCAACCGAAGCCAAACCCAATCGCCCACGGCAAAATTCACGTCACGCCGCGACTGATCTTGATAATGTTTCATCTGATCTTGGGCTTGATGAAGGCGCTCGCGGATCTCTGCTAAGAACTCATCGCGGTCTTGTAACTGGCGGTCAACTGCAGCCACCCGAGCCGTACGCGGTTCATAGGACACCAGAGTGGGGGGGTCCCTGCCATAGACGACCTGGAAGGGAGTCGTCTTCAAAGAAGTCTGGAATGACGAGTTGTAGCAAAATTCCGCCCATGGGAGCCATTGGAGCCACTGCTTCGGTCGGTCACACGAGAGGCAGCGCAAATACATGACAATAATGCGATTAACCACCTCGGTCTGGCCGTCACTCTGGGGATGAAAAGCTGTGTTGAGATGTAACTTCACACCAGAGAGACGGAATAAGTCTGACCAAAAAGCACTGGTAAAAACTGGATCACGATCACTGACGATAGACGTTGGGATCCCATGGAGGCGAACAATGTCATTGAAGAATGCTCGCGCTACTGTACTCGCAGTATAAGGATGTCCCAAAGCAATGAAATGAGCATATTTGGAGAACCGATCCACGACGAACAATATGACTGATTTTCCTCCAACTTTAGGAAGACCCTCCACAAAATCCATACTGATGTCTTGCCACACTCCGGTGGGTATCGGTAACGGTTGCAAGAGGCCCGCGGGATGCAAGTGTTCCGTTTTATTGCGCTGACACACGGAGCAACCCCGCACAAACTCACGCACCAACTTGGATGCATGTGGATGCGAAAATGAGGCACGGAAACGATGAAGTGTCTTCTGGCTACCTTCATGCCCACTGCCATGAGCCTCGGTCAACAGTTGCGGCAATAGAGCAGAATCAGCTGGTACAAAAACCTTGCCATTATGAAGAATAAGGTTGTCAACCCAAGACCAACCAGGATCGGCTGTGCCAGCAATGATCTGATCCCTTAACTTACATGCTGATGGAGAAGACTGGAGTTCACTTCGGAGCTGATCAAAGACCGCAAAGGCTGGCGATGAAATAGCAGCGATCATGTGCGTAACCTCCTGTCGCCTGGAAAGGGCATCGGCAGCTGCATTCTGCTTACCAGGACGGAACTCCACTGTGAAATCATAGCCCATGAGTTTGCTCACCCAAGTATGCTGCGGAATTGTGGACAACCGCTGATCCAAGAGAAATTTCAAGGTATAGTGGTCGGTTCTGATGGTGAATGTACGACCCCACAGATACTGTCTCCAATGACGGACTGCCTTGACTAGCCCGATCAATCCCCTCTCATATGCTGCTAGCTTCACGTGGTGTTCTTGCGATCGCTTCTCTTGAAGAAGGCAATGGGACCAGGTATACCGGTGAAGGACGGCGCCAAAACTGCATCTTTAAGCATCACAATCCACCATGAACTGCCGGGTGAAATCCGGAAGTTGCAATATAGGACCCGTGGTCAGGGCTGTTTTCAACTGCTCGAAGGCTTGCTCTGCTTCGATGGACCAAGAAAAAGCCTCTTTCTTTAGCAATTTCGTCAATGGCGCGGCTATCGATCCATAGGATTTAATGAACTTGCGATAATACCCTGTGAGACCAAGAAAGCCACGCAGCGCTCTGACTGAAGTAGGTGTCGGCCAGTTATTCACCACTGAAATCTTGTTTTGATCCATGGCGACACCCTGAGCCGAAATTATATGCCCGAGATATTCCACCGACTCCTTGCCAAATAGGCACTTAGAGCGCTTAAGCACCAGTTTATTAAGAATGAGCACCTCGAAAACCAAGCGAACATGCTGAAGGTGTTCCGACCAAGACGAGCTATAAATCAGGATATCATCGAAGAAAACCAGCACAAATCGACGAAGATAAGCCTTGAGAACATCATTCATAAGGGCTTGAAAAGTAGCTGGAGCATTGGTCAACCCAAATGACATGACCAAAAATTCATAATGACCTCGATGAGTCCGGAAAGCTGTTTTCTCAATATCGTCGGGATGCATTCGGACTTGGTGATATCCACTGCGAAGATCTAGCTTGGTAAAATATCTAGCACCCTTAATCTCATCCAACAGCTCATCCACCACCGGAATGGGAAACTTGTCTTTTACCGTCTGAGCATTGAGGGCCCGATAATCCACACAAAACCGCCAAGAATTATCCCACTTTCGAACCAAAATTACCGGTGATGAAAACAGAGATGTGCTTGGACGAATGATACCTTGTTGAAGCATGTCCTCACACTGCCACTCTATCTCATCTTTAAGCAGCTGTGGATACCTGTATGGTCGAACGGCTACAGGAGCTGTCCCTGGTAACAGGTGTATACAGTGATCACAGTTGCGTGGAGGAGGAAGTGATCCTGGGGACTCAAAAAGGACAGCAAACTCCTTCAGTAAACATGTCATCATCTCATCTTCTTCAGCCATCACTACCTCCAGTTGATGTTGCTCCTGACCGAGCCCATGCCAAGTTACCTGGTGATTTGATAACCAAAAGGTCATCGTCAGTTGTTGGAAGTCCCATAAGATTGGCCCTAGGGTCCGAAGCCATTGAACCCCTAGCACCAAATCAAACCCAGCCAAAGGAATCACAAAGCAATCTAACATAAACTCTTCCTTGCCAACTAACATTCGTACAGCCCGGCACCGTCCTGTACTGGATATGCGGTCACCATTGGCGACGGCCACACTGATGCCTTCCCGTCCAGCTGTGAGTAAGCCCAGACGGTTGGCTGCCTCCTCCCCCACGAAATTGTGGGTCGATCCAGAGTCAACCAGTGCACGCACGTCCATCCCATTAATCTGAACTTGCAATTGCATTGTTTTTCCCATACGTATCCCTGTGAGTGCATGCAAGGATATCTCCACATCCTCTGGTATTGACTGCTCCATCTCCTCCTCCTCTTCCAATTCCAGAAGATAAATTCCCTTCATAGAACATTTGCCAATATGCTCCTTTGAAAATTTCTCCGGACAATTGAAGCACAAACCCTTAAGCCTTCGGTCAGCCATCTCTGCTGCGGTAAGGAGTTTGCGCCCCCTCGTACTGGAAGGCTTTGGGTTTGCTGGAACTGACCCGGATGCATTACTTCCTGAAGACTTGCTAGGAATTCCACTACCGAAACCTGAGTTGGAATGCACAGGGACAGTACTGCTTGCCATGACTCGATTCCCAGCCACATACTTGTTACTGGCCACCACCTTAGCGGGAACTGCCACGCCGTCATCTTCTTCTAATTCCAGCCGTCTCTCATAGGCCCTGGCAAGGCTCATCGCCACTTCCAGGGTTGCCGGGTTCTGCAGCTCCACATCGGTTCGCAATGGATTGCGCAAGCCCGTGGTGAAGATTTGCACTTGCTGTCTTTCCGTCATGTCCTCACAACGACAGAGAAGAGCAAGAAATTGTTCTTGATATTCGGCCACAGAGCCATTCCTCTTCAACTGAATCAGTTCTCCCAATGGATTATTCCGTATAGGAGGGCCAAAACGAAGATTCACATGTTCTACAAAACGAGGCCACGTGGGTACTCCTTGATTCTTCTCCAATCTGTAATACCATTGTTGTGCCGCTCCCGTCATATGATACGACGCAAGCCACACCTTTTCTTCCTCCAAGGTTCGCTGCCCGGCGAAAAACTGCTCGCACCTGTTTATCCATGGAAGTGGATCTTCCTTACCGTCATAGATTGGAAAGGACAGTTTATGGAATCGGGGCGCCCCCTACTCCCAGACCGCTGATCCTCTTCTTCCTCTTTCCATCGCCCTAGAGGTCCCTTCTGATTGCTGCTATTCGCCTGATCAACTCCAACCTGGAGCCGAGAAACTGCTTGCTCCAGTTTTTCCACCTTGTCGATCGCCGCCATATCGCCCATCATCCGCACAATTATGCCTAATTGCTCCTTCTCTGCCGGATCCATGGAAGGGTGGTGGGATGCTCTGATACCAAATGATGTGGTCTAGGCTTTGGGTTTTGACAATGGATAAGAAACAGAAGATAGGCGCTGAACGCCCTCCTCAGCCTAGGGCTTCTCCCTGGCCGAAGAGGCTCGCTTTCGAGTTAGGGCAACTAATTCGATTCTTTATTGCCTTTCAAGGTTCTTTGGCGATCCTTATATACTAGGGAGGGCTGGCATAACAACTCCATGCAGATTACAACTCAATAAGGAAATAAGGATAAGCATATCCAAACATAACCAAATACTAACTAATTTAAAGAGATAAGATATACTGCTACTTTTGGCTAGACTCCAACCAATCACGCCGACTCTAATTGGCAGCCCCACTTGCGCTAGGCGCATTGGTGCCCTAGACTCTCTTGCGACGACGCTCATACACTTTGCCCACAAAAGCGTCCACAACAGCTGGTGTCTTGTGATATGAAGTCAGTAGTATAGTAGAAACAAAAGTAAAAGCAGGAAGGTCTAAAAAAATTTGGATCACACCAGAAACTAAAAATATATTTCCCTAATTTCTGATATCACATATATCAATGTGATGCGCAATAAGCATGAACTTCTTAAGTTTCCTCAGATTAGAGAAACAATTTTGTTTTGGTGTGTTCAGTGTTGCAGTAGTTCAACTTCAGTTATGAAAGAAACACAGACTAACATCTTACATCTCCAAATTTGATGACACATATCACAAGTTAAATCTACAATGCGAACAAAGTATTAGTTCAAAACTCTGCGTCCACAAAGGAAAAAGGATGTACATCTCAATCAGCTGGCACCCAAAAAAACTGAATTTTGCTTTTATCTACACAAAGACCAGGCAATTAAGTGACTAAGCAACGAAACTCAGCAGCAACTAGAGCATCATGTGCAATCAAGCAAGAAATTTGAGATGATGAACTAAGAATGCTTACATGGAGGAGCTGGAGTGGCCGGCGAACTTGGAGAGCTTCCCTTTCTCCAGAGGCAGCCATAAGTGTGGGGCAGAGTGGAGCTTGGTCTCCTTGCAGGCGGTCAACTCGGAGAAGAAGAGCTTCCTCATGGTACATACCACACCGAATCAGAATCCTCCCCTCTTCTCTCTCTTCCTCTCTCCCCTCCAAGCCGCTCAAATCCGTCCCATCCAGGCGCCCAAATCCCTCCCAAGAAACAACGCAAATCCTCCAAGAAACCAATTCCTCACACCAAAAGCGGCGTCGACTCGGAACCAACCTGCTGGCGCCGGGGGCAGCACGAAATTCTGCAGGAAGACGCAGGAAAGGATGCGCCTTTCCAACGCCAATCGAATGGGAAGAGCTCCTCCAGGAGTAGGAATCCAACCCAACCACCGTGTAGGCACCAATCTGCAGAAAGAGAAGGGTAGTAGAAAGAGAAACACCCAAAGGCGCCGCCTTTAATGGCACGAGCCAACGGAAGACGGTCGGGGACGACGAAAGCGCGTCGGCTTCGCTCCGGATGGCGCCGGACGCGAGGGAGATGGCGGCCTGGACGACATCCACGAACGAGAGGGTGGACGGCCCGTCGGCGTGCGCGAGGGAGTCGGTGCGGACCGAGAGAAGCGAAGCTGGCTGCGGCGTGCGGCAGTTGTACGCGGAAGCCTGGACGCGCGAAGAGGGATAGGGCCGGAGAGGAACGTCGCCAAATATAGCGACACAGCTCCGAGTCCTATACTGATTTTGCTAAATTTTCTCAAAATACAACCTCTGTTGGAGTGCTTTTTTGCCACCAAAACCCTATAATTACAACTAGCAACCTATTTAGGGCTCCTCTTGGAGATGCTCTAATGAGCCCACATGTTGCTGCGGGTGGAAGGAATTGCCGATACAAGTAGAGATTGTAATAGAGAAAGGGAATTTTCTTTAAGACACATAAAAAAAGAAACTAAATTGTCATAATTTTTTAAAATCGCAAAAGTATGATCATGACACATAAAAAAAGAAACCAAAGGAATTTACAAATTTATTAGCTCAATTAAATCAGTGAACTTACTTTAAGCACATCATTAGTATTGTCAGAATTTTTAAAAATCACAAAAGTTCGATCATAATTTAAAATTTTTAGGTAGCGTAGTATGCTCTCAGGATCCTTCTAAAAAATTTTCAAGAATTTGCAAATTTAGTAGCTCAATCAAATAAGCGAAGTTGCTTTAAATACATCAATAGCACTGATAGAATTTTTAAAAATTACACAAGTTTGATCATGATTAATTTTTTTATGGTAGATTAGGCATGCTTTGAGGATCATTCTTAAAAAGTTTTAAAATTTTAAAACATGATCTTTCAATTAAAATTTTTAAAAATCGCACAAGTTTGATCATGATCAACTTTTTTTTATGGTAGGTTAGGCATGCTTTGAGGATCATTCTTAAAAAGTTTCAAAATTTTAAAATATGATCTTTCAATCAAATTAGCGAAGTTTGTTATCTCTTCTGTGGAAGAAACTGTGGGTGCTACAATAATTGGTGATGCTACAGTACAGCGCGCCTCCTGGATACGAAGGCGAGACCTGGCGCTCAGGACGCAAGAGCTTTGCTAGCTGCGCTTAGCGGTAGTTGTGTCGTTTGACACTGAATATATTTATGAGCCTATGTGTAATGGTATTGTAGCTAGGCGAGATGTGTCGGGTCGCATGGCCGGTACGCCTTATATCCCAAGAACTATAGGTTTTATATGATATCTCACCGATATCGGTATAGCCGGTATGTACAGTGGCGAAGCTAGAGAGAAATAGAGGGGGGTGCGAGTATAAAGAAGTGATGAAAAATATTTACCTAATGAAGAACGTTTGGATGGGAAAAAGAACATAAACATAGACAAAATACATAATTTGACTTCAGTCTTTAACATCTTCTGTTGAAATGAGGCGAGGGGTGCAGATGTTAGGGTGGGGTGCATATAGGACCAAGATATGGGGGTAATAACTAAAATTTTTTTTTGAGGGGGGTGCATCTGCACCCACCTGCCACAACTGGGCTTCGTCCCTAGGTATGTACCATTTTGGTCTTTAAATCAGCATAAAGTAGTCTTATATATCATAACTATCAATACCGATCATATAGGCTCGATACTAGTTAATACCAACCATATCAACATCGATACCAGTCAATACTGGTCATACCAGCATTGATATCGGTCAATACTAATCATATTGGTGGAATTGATAATATAGTCTACTGAACTATATGTTATATTTGATAGTACTACTATATATTTGGAGTAATTGAAATTTAGTGCACATATAATTAAACATATATATTTATAAATATATATTATTATATAAAATCCAAAACAATTAGTCTGTATGCACTCTTACCGGATTGATCAATCTAATCTAATTTAGCTTTCGTCGCAGCAAAATAGAAAAAAAATCTGATTCAGTTACTCCTTTTCTTTTTCTTTTTGAGTGGACTTCAGTTCCTCTCGGAGGTCCGCTCCACGCGGCGGCATAGGATGGACAATTGTTAGAAATAAGACCCAAGTGGCTTATTTATCTCTAATGCCAAAGCTACAAATAATAATACCATATTGCTAGTTAAAAGAGGAGAGTGTCAATTTAAAAGGGAGAGCTCCCACCATGCCTTGTAATGAGACATATGGAGGGTGAGGAGCACGGCTAAAGTCACACGCACGAGCGCGCGTATTTCGCGAATTACCGCGTATTTTTCCCGCTTGACTTGTGACTTGTGACTTCGCGAGTCGCTGTGCCGTGGATTAAATTCCTGGCACGTTTAAACCCTTTTATTTTTCGGTTTCTCTCTATTATTAGTGAATTAATGGGGTCATTTACTGAGAATTGAAACAACCATGATAATGACGCCAGTTTCTAATAGAAACAGTCATTTAAATGACCTGCAGTTACTAGCGTTTAATGGTGTTGTAATGGTCAATTTATTGACCGTTACTGGTGTGAGGCTATAAAATCTGGAGACGTCCAGACAGATGGAGCTTTTTGCTCTGGCACTCGCGTTCATCCATTGTGATCTGTGTTGTGTCTTCGTGCTGCGCTCGTTCTTCATCGACCTTTCTCGGCGTGCACCACGAGGCAAGGAGAGCGGAATCTCCGAACCGTTGCCGCTGTGAGAACCTGCACGGGGGCAGCAATAAGGTTTCTCGGCAGTGCAACTACGCGACCGTTCGAGCTCTTCATCTTACTATTGGACGATCCACGACGTCGACTACTTCCTCTGTGTCGACTACTTCCTCTACAGCCGGTCGCTACTGCGCTGCTTCTTTTTCGTCATCAAGCCCATCGTAAGAATTCTCCTATTTTTCCTCTGTGGATCAACTTTTCAGAAATATGTGGTGTTTTTTGTCTAGTCTGTTGTGCTTAATTATTTTAAAATTATGTTTCATATTCAAATCTGAAATTAAAATAATACCTAGATTTACAACACGACTGCGCCGACCCGTCTGCTTCTACCCGAGGTGGCCGTCGTTGACTCCCGCCCCTTGTCTTCGCCTACACGCCGGCAAGGTGTTCGACGAATCGCCACGCTAAAGTGACAGCCCCAGAACATTCATGACCAAGAACTGTGTCGTTCGTCCTGGATATGTTCTTCCATCGACGACATTGCTACGCTGTGACGCGCTGCCGTTCCCCTCCGGTGACATTGTTTGCTGTTGGGTCAAGCATGGCGTGGCCATGGTCCGGCTCGGCCCCGTGCGAGGCGTGCGCGCACGGCTCAAGTTGTCGAGCTCGAGCGTCTGCCCATCACGCGGAAGATTTGGCTCCCATCGGTGCACCTGGCCTAGGGATGGCAGTTTTACCCATGGGTTTGGGTACCCGTGGGTACCCGACCCGATAAGAACGGGTACGGATAGCATTTGAGACCCGTGGGTTTTCGGGTTCGGGTACCCGATAAGGTCATAGGATGGGTATAGGTATCGATTTGTACCCATGGGTATCCAATGGGTATCCTATGACAAGTGGACCCCAGTTGTCAGTGATACAAAACTGTCTTGACTCTATGCGTAGCCCTACCGTGCGGTCCATGCCCCCCTGACCGGCTAAGACCCTGAGCCGATTCCCCAAATCCAAATAGCAGCAAAACCGCCAAACCCTTGTTTCGCCTAACCCAGTAACCCTAACGCACCGCCCACCCAGTACCCCGACTCCCCGAGTCCCCGACGCGTGCGGCGACACCAAATCGCCGCCGTTCCACTGTGCCCAAGTCGGCGAGTCCCCGACCGCGAGTCCTCGACGTGGACTCCACCCAATGCCCAGTGCGGCGGTGCCCCCCGTGACCCTGAGCCGGCGATTCCCGACGCCAACCCTAGCGCTGAGTCGCTGAGTTCCTCCGCGCCATTCTTCACCGTCGGTAAGCCTCCGCCACTGTCATCAGTCCTGCCGAGTTCCTCACATCACTTACTTCCTTTTTCCCTAAATCCCTGGTTGGATCTATCGTGTTTTGCCTTCATTTGGCTTCGTCTTCTCCCGCTCTGGCAGCCTCCGTTCCCGATTCGGCGATTCGCCCTCCTGCCGCTCTGTTGTTCACCGAGTTCATCCGCGGAGAGCTCGCTACCGCCCTGCGGAAGGTACCGATCTGGCTTCACTTTCGTCGCCTTTTCAGTGTTTGCAGTGAATTAGTAATTGCAGTGGCATGCTTAGTTCTAGTCTTGTGATATTTTGTAGTGAGCCAGTGAATTAGTTACTGAATGTTGGTTAAAGATCTTGGGTAATTTGTTACTGAATGTTGGTTAAAGAATCTTGGGTAATTTGCGGAAGGTACCGATCTTGGGTAATTTGTTACTGATCTTGGGTAATTAGTCCTGTGTTTGCAGTGAATTAGTTACTGAATGTTGGTTAAAGATCTTGGGTAATTTGTTACTTTCTTTTACGCTTTTGGGTAACCTGTCTCACCACATGAGTGTTATACCATACATGTATATTTGCTTACTGCACACAAAACAGACAAATAATACAGGTCTTTTTGGTTCTTCTTTTTGTGTTCTAATAATACAGGTCTTTGCATTTGATGATTTGAATGGCGTCTCCAAGTAATAGTTCCTCACAGGCAGCGCAGAGCTCAGCCATAGGTCAACCTCAAAATGAAGCTCAAGTTTCACAATCACAAGGTACAGATACTCAAACATTGGATGCACATGCTCAAATTGGTAATAAGAGAAAACTTAGATCTGCAGTATGGAATGAGTTTGAGCAAGTACAGGTAGATGGGAAATGGAAAGCTGTATGTCAGTATTGTCACACTAAGCTTAGTGGAGAAACAAGTCATGGTACTTCTCACTTAAAGGTTCATCTGAAATCTTGTCCTACTAGGAATGCAATAGGCCCAAAACAACAAAAATTGAGGTTGACAAAGGGAGAGGAAGGGAGAGTGAATATAGAGAATTATATTTTTGACCAAGAAGTTGCTAGGAAAGAACTGTCATTGATGATCTGTGTTCATGAGTACCCTTTGTCTATGGTTGATCATGAAGGTTTTCGAAAGTTCTGTTCTTCATTACAACCAATGTTTCAGATGGTGTCTAGAAATACTATTAGGAAGGATATATTAGATCTGTATGAACTCCAAAAGAACTTGATGGTGAAGTACTTTGCAAATTTTAAACATCGAGTCGCCGTCACTACGGACTTGTGGACCGCAGCCATCAAAAGAGAGGCTACATGGCGCTTCTCGCACATTATATTGATGAGAATTGGAAACTAAAGAGCTTCCTTCTGAGGTAAATATCATGTTTATTTAGTTATTGTCAATCTAAAATGCTTCCATAGTTCTTGACTATCTAAAGTGCTTATGTATTAGGTTTATGTATGTGCCTTGCCCACATACAGCTGAGATTATATGTCAAGCCCTACATGATTGTCTTGTTGAATGGCACATTGAAAGGAAGATATCCACGGTGACTTTGGACAATTGCTCTTCAAATGACAAGGCTATTGGAGAAATGGCTGATAAGTTGGATCCTAACTCTCTTTTGTTGCAAGGCAAATTGATCCATATGCGTTGTTGTGCCCACATATTGAATCTAATTGTGCAACAAGGAATGAGTGTTATGGAAAAAGGCATTGAGAAGGTACGTGATAGTGTTGCATTTTGGTTAGCAACACCTAAAAGGCATGAAAAATTTGAAAAGATGGCACGCACTTTGAACATTCCATATAAGAAACGGTTGTCTCTTGATTGTAAAACTAGATGGAATTCAACCTATTTAATGCTTACCATTGCATTACAATACCAAGAGATTTTTCATCGTCTAAAACTACAAGTGAAACTATTTACTTCTTGTCCAACTGAAGAAGATTGGAAGTTTGCAAAGGAGGTATGTGATAGGCTGAAAATATTCTATGATATCACTGAGTTGCTATCGGGCACTAAGTATGTTACAGCTAATCTTTTCTTTCCCAAAATATGTGGCATTCGTTTGGCAATAAGGAAATGGCATGCTAGTGATAATGAACTTATGCAAAAGATGTCCGAGGAAATGAGAACGAAGTTTGATAAGTATTGGACAGATGTACATAGTCTTATGGCTATTGCAACAGTTCTTGATCCAAGATATAAGACTCATATGCTGCAGGCTTTATATGGATCTATATATGGTTATGAACATGCAACTAAAGAAGTTGGTGATATAAAAAAACTTATGGTTGATTTGTTGTTAGAATATCAAGATTCTTCTGAGGTTGTGGATACATCAGATGGTACTAGCACAAGCACATCTGCTATCCATGTTGGAGTAGATGAAGTTTTTGATATATTTGATCAATATATGTCTTCCCATCCCGCTTTTTGTGCTTCTCAAGTGTGCACAGAATTGGACTTGTACTTGGAAGAGCCCCCTCTTCCTAGAACACAAGAGCTAGACATTATCACTTGGTGGAAATTTGGGGGTATTAAGTATCCAACCTTGCAAAGAATTGCTCATGATATATTGCCTATTCCTGTAACAACTGTGGCATCTGAATCTGCATTTAGTACTGGTGGGAGGGTACTTAGTCCACATCGAAGTCGACTTTCACCTAATATGGTTGAATCTCTTATGTGTATGCAAGCTTGGTCTCGTGCGGATATGTTAGGTAATTGTTGGTTAATATTTCAATCTTGCATTCCATTTCTTTTGCTCTATTTCATAGCTAATTGTTGGTTCATCTTTCTATTAGGGGATATTGCTTCCAACCTCTTTGCAGTTCAAACTGTTCTTGAGGATGAAGAAGAAATGATGGAAGATCAATCCATTGTCACTGAGTTTATGAACTGATACCCTTCTTCTATGTCTTCTTTCCATATATGGTGGTTTGTGAACTGAGTACTGGTGGTTTGTTGTTTTTAGTTATTTCACCCTATATGCATTGGAAATTCTAACCGTTGTTCTTATGTTTTGTGCAGTTGACTTGTTGTAGTGAGTGCTCAAATAAAGATGCAGTTGAAGGAAACCTTGGTCATCTTCTTTCATTCTCACATGCCATTCAATTTGAATTCTTCCTGCTCATGCTAATTTGTGTAATTGCATTCTCTGTACAATTTGGACTGGACTATTTGTGTTTGCATATGCATGTTTGTTGATACTCTGTACTATTTGGACTGGACTATTTGTGTAAGTGTGGTATTGCATTCGTGTAAGGAAAGTGTGGTATTGCATTTGTGTGTAACTGTGTATTCAGTATTCTGTATTCAGTTATACTATGTACTATGCTATTGTGTTTTACGCGATGTGTCATATGTGTATTATAATTGCTAAGTAATTGCTAAGGAAGAAATTACAAGTTATGTTTGGGAAATGCCATTCTGGTGACAATCACACTAATTATGGTGACAATTATTTGTATGTGCTTCACTGCTTTGTTGGTTCCGGAAACATTATTTGTATGTGCTTTGTTGGCCTGATTCCTCTTTGTACATATGAATTGATGGGTCTTCACCCATTCGGGTTCGGGTCCAGTTCGGGTACCCATTCGGGTTCGGGTACCCATTGGGTTCGGGTGTGGGTACACATCCGTGCCCGAACAGTCTAGCGGGTTTGGGCGGGTAGCTCGGTTTCGGGTTTCGGGTTCGGGTGGGCACCAGTTGTACCCGGAGGTACCCACCCGATTGCCATCCCTAACCTGGCCTGGGAGAAAATGTAGTTTGTTAGCTATGAAGGTAATCTTCCTCGAATCCGCTGCGAGTTGATGGTATTGTTACGGGCGTCTTAACTGACAATACTTTCTGTTGCAATGCAGCTCAATCATGCTATATGAGCATCTCCAACAGTGTCCAATATTTTTAACTCTCAATACATTTAATTGGGGCCTTCCCAAAAATCTTTTTCCCAAAATAAACTGCCATCCTCCAACAGCTCCCTTCTTTTTCCCAAAACAATCTGTTACCGTGGGCCCCTTTCCCGTCGCGGCTTGGTTTTTTCTTCAGCGTTGGGGTCCCAGTCCAATATGCATGAAGTCCAATTTCTTGACGCAAGACGTTCAAGAGACAGAACGAGGGGGCGTGCGTGGACGTTGTCGCCGCAAGACATTGAAGACGACAGAACGACGGGATGCACGCACGCACGCAGCGTGAAGACGTTGTCGCCGCAAGATGACGGAACGACGATCGCCTGTGCTAATTTGTTCTTCCGCCACCAGTCAAGAAACTTCTCGCTTTGCCAATGAATTGATTGATCTACTAAATATTTTAAATAGGGTTCTATACGTAGTATAATAAATATTTTAGATAGGGTTCTATACGTGGTATACGAAAGGGAAAAAGTGCTAAAAATTCTTCCTTAGTGGCTCCATTATTATTGGTATCAAATTGACTGAGTGGTATTTTCGGCACCATTCACAGGCTTCAGGTGCAGCATGAGTCATCGTCCATCCCTCTTCCAAAGACTTTTGGACGAATCGTCGTCGGACGATGAAGATGATTTTTTTTACGCTGCTCAAATCATTCAACGTTATTCGCAACCCACATGAAAACATGGTGGTTCTATCCCCGGACATCAAGTCAAGTATCGGGATAGAGTAGGAGGACACTCAAGAATGTATCAAGATTACTTAGCGGAGAATCCTACGTACGGCCCAACTGATTTCAGGTGGAGGTTCGTATTTATTTGTTTGTTATTTTAATTTATGTTATATATTATAAGATTGGTCTCTTATTGTTCTTGGTTGCGCAGGTATAGAATGAGCCGTGATCTATTTTTACGCATAATGCATGAAGTAGAAGATCATGATGATTACTTCGCAAAAAAGAAATGCACCCATACACCGGATTAAGTTGCTTCCGGAAGGTCACTGCAAAGATTCCGTATGCTAACTTATGGAGTACCAGCGGATGCTACGGATGAATACATTCGTATTGGAGAAATTACTGTCATAGAGAGTCTGAGAAGGTTCGTCAAGGCTGTGGTTGAACTTTTTGAAGATGAGTATTTGAGATCACCTAATGAGAATGATACATCTCGATTACTTGCAATTGGAGAGGAAAGAGGTTTTCCTGGTATGCTAGGTTCCATAGATTGTATACATTGGAGGTGGAAGAATTGCCCTTCAGCATGACAGGGTATGTACTTGGGCCACCTGCACGAGCCTACAATAATTTTAGAGGCGGTTGCTTCCAAGGATCTTTGAATTTGGCACGCTTTTTTTGGTCTCACAATGATATCAATGTTCTTCATCGGTCTCCACTATTTGCGAAGCTAGCTGAAGGCCAAGCTCCACAAGTGCACTACAACATAAATGGTCATGATTATAAGATGGGGTATTACCTTGCGGATGGTATATACCCATCGTGGGCAACATTTATGAAGACTATACTAGAACCACAGGGTAATAAGAGGAAATATTTTGCCAAAGCACAGGAAGCAATAAGGAAGGATGTGGAACGTGCTTTTGGAGTTTTACAATCCCGTTTTGCTATTGTTCGGGGTCCAGCTCGATTTTGGGATGAAGAGACACTAGGTGTCATCATGAAAGCCTGTATTATTATGCATAACATGATTATAGAAGACGAGAGAGAAGTGGACCCTGACGAACGTTTCGACTACGGTAGAGAAAATGTGAATCCTTCCCATGAGCAGCATCCTGATCTGGATGAATTATTAAGACACACAAAAAAATTAGAGACAACGAAACGCACCATCAACTGCAAGAAGACCTGGTGGAGCACCTATGGCAATATCATCCAAGTCAATATTAAGTTTTCCTTTATTTATGCACATACTGCAACGAATTTTCTTTGGTAGCAAGAATTGTTTTTTTTAATGTATCATGTGTTTGCTTGCAGCAAGACATCCTTTTGATTATGATACAATAAATATATGGGCACATACAGGCATGCTTTTACAAACTCTATTTCTGGTCCCTGTGGTTAAAATGGACACCAAAATGCGCCTGCAAAATTGCAAATGGACTACAAGAAAAGGAGCTAGTTGTAATACCTTATGAGAATTTGCCTTTATTGAGGTGAAAGCGTCCACAATGACTTCTCCCCCTTCTTTTACAGCTCTTAATCTTGTTGGTTACTAAGATCAAACAACACGAATATCACACGACATACTCCACAAAATACGGCAGAACACTTCAAAAAAGAAATTACAGAGGTTACAACCAGCATATGATACAACTCAGAAAATTTGTCCTCCTGTGAAGACATCCACACCTTCTGAAGTGGTTACAGGCAGCATATGATACAACTCAGAAAATTCCAGCATTCTGAATTGGTGACGGATGGTGTAGGCTGCAACTGACCAATCGGTGATAATTTCTTCTCGTACCTGTTACCACCGGACTGCTTTGTAATTTCCTGAAACAAAACAAATAAAAATGACGGAAAACATTCAGAAACAAACTGTGGATTTACAGTTTGTCCAGTACTCCAGTGACAGAACCTAGGATAATCCAAACAGCTGCAACATGAATTAAGTATCAAACTAGATAATCCAAATGCCTTGCCGTTACATGAGAGACCTGAACTGGGAAAAGCTAAGAGGTGCCTTGCTCAAATGGTTGGTAAAAGCTAAGAGGTGCCTTGCTAAAAATGCTAATTCAAGTGACAACCAAGATGACTAAAAGAGAGCATGGAACTCTAAAAAAAACAAATACTAAAATGTCTCATCTTGCAAGCTCTTGTAGTACTGCTGCAGAGCTATTCAGAAGCACGACGCGCCATGATCTCATCTTGCAAGCTCTTATAGTACTGCTGCAGCAGGACAGGCAACGAACTAATGTCCATTGACATAATTCTCTCTTCCTTTACCATTTTCTTGTATTGTATTTCAATTTCCTTTACCTCCAGTTTTTTTGCTTCATTTGCAACCCTCGCCTCTTCAGTCGCAGCCCTCTTTTTATTTAGCTCTAGCCTCTCTTTCTCTAGGGCGTACAACTGATTGTATCTGTCCTCTTTCTTCTTTTCTTTCTCTGCATCAAACTCTTTTTTCTTTGCCCACAAATGGTCTAAAGCCTCCACGCAAGCATCACCTCCACCTCGCCTCAATGCTTCTTTTGCCTTCTTCTTACCAATTGGTCTCTTGGGGGCTTCGGTCTCTGGACGTACATTCTCAATGATAGCATTAGTGCTACTATCAACAACGATAGCCGTGGATGTTCCCGGCTTGAATCCGTGTTGGCCTTTGATTTTTTGTTAGCAGGTTCCTTCTAAGCTGCCAACTGATTCCGCTTCTCATGCCACTTTGGTTGATTTCGCAATATATTCCAGCAATGCATGTATTGGAATGATTTGTTGTCCTTGTCCTCAGCCTTAAACAAAGCCATTGCTTGAATAAACTGCACATGTCAATGAAGGTATAATTACTTACTACAAGTTCCCATGTGTCATTAAGACGTGTGCAATATTCTAAAATTCAGAACATTTACCTTGTCTTGAATAGTAACCCCACTTTGCCTTCTACCCTCAATTCTTGTTAGACACCCACAAAACTTGTTCACATTCTCCAGAATACCTCCCCATCGATGCAAAAGTGAACTCTGGCTCCGTTCTGATGTGAAGTCCTTGTTGGTGTGGTAGTACTCAAAAATTCTCTTCCAGAAAGTACCACCCTTCTGATTAGTGCCGCTCACTGGATCTGTACTAATGTTTAACCATACTGACACAAGCAATTTATCCTCCTTTTCACTGAAATTTTTTGACCTTTTCTGGTTTGGTCTTGATGAGGGAGTACTCTCAACAATGGGAGATGGCTGCTCCTCAGGCAAGCTATTGAAGTCCTCCAAAGACAGGTTATTGTTGATCTCATCCATCAAGTTAGTATAGTATCCGGCTCCTTCCATTGTCAATAGCACCTAACAAAATTATGAAACATTTTTAGGAATAAATATCAGGCTAACCTTGCTTAAGAAAAAATACAGTGTACAGAAAGGGGTAATGTATTGTCCAGGGTGAGCACAAATCAAAGATCTAAGTTGATTCACTTTTCAATCCGGGGCATAGCCAAAGTGAAGTATTGTCCAGGGTACGCACAGGCCCATCTGGGATCATCAGTTGCAAAACTAGCATTTGCAGCACAGAGATGTAGCCTTGTCCTCTTATTAAATGATAGTTCCAAGCTGTGTTGGGAAGAAAAAACTAGATTGAGATGTGTCAAAAGTCGCCATTTTTAAAAGTATTGCCAGGTGCGAGAATGTTGTTTGTCAGTATAGAAGGGCTCGTGGTTATTTGTTTTATTTCTTTACTTCTTTTCTTGAGTTCATCTTATTTCTGTTATTGTAAAATGGGACAGACATTCGTGCGGCAAAAGGTCACTCTATCCTCTATCTCTCCCTCTAATCCAATGAAAGAAGGAAGCAAGGCCAGTGACATAAAGGTCGAGTCAGTCCAATATGGAAGTGAACTTAGAGAATGCGGCACTCTATTTTCTGAATGTAATGTAGCCAATACCATTGATAGCTACATCCAAATTATAGTGTTGAAAGTTGCTGACAAATTGTTTTGACTTCTCAGGCTGTGAACAGGGGCAGAACTGCTACTTGACCGATGAATCAGAAAAGGGAGGTTGCACAAACACATGTTGCTCAATGGAATGCGACATTAGAGAATCAAATGCTCTTGGAAATTCAGAAATTGGCACTAATGCTAATGGTTGCTGCTGTCAAATAGAAACATTTCACCTAGGTGAAAAGAAACCTTGCCGCAGACCTTCCAAGGTTAATGATAGTTCAGCTGGAGGTGTTTTAATAAGAGGACAAGGCTACATCTCTGTGCTGCAAATGCTAGTAGCCTGTAGACCAAAAGTAGCATGGCATTCAGCCATAAAATTGAGGTTGCTCACTTTTTAAAGCATATATCAAACTAATCTTAGGCTGCTTATGATCCTCAATCCAACAAGCCACACGAATCAAAATTACAAGTTAGGGTATGCAAATGTTATTCAGGACTCATCATTCATTCATTTGTATTTCAAATCTGCATTCACATGAACTTCCAGAGTTGCTCCAACAACTTGCTTTAAGAGGCTCAAAACACATCTCTGTACTGAACTTCAACCCAATTTCACGTATCAAAACAAGACCCCAAGTTGGGCTTACCTTATAATCCTCTGTGCTCAGACCAAACTTGTGACTTTCAAGAATCAGGCCTTTTGTGCAAGACAGGACAGGTGAGTTGTCAGAATTAATAGCCAACTTGAGCAAAAATTGCAAGTATGCAACTGTTCTTCTTAATGGGGCAACCAACCAAAAATGATCACTAAGAGATATTAAATGCATTGAACTAATCAAGTATAGGTTTTATAAGTTGCTTAAAACTTGGAATATATGTTCAAATGTTAAGCCATCAATATGAGTTTAAACTCTAAATTAGCAAACAAAAATACCAGCACTTTCGTTGTAAACAACATCGTGACTATCACAATACAAAATTCATCTAAATAAACCAAACAGTAAACATTACTTTGATCAATACTTAAAAGAAAAGCATCATGTCAGTGCTGTACAGGAAAACCAATCCAAAACAGATTATTCATGGGTGAATACTGAATACATTAGAACTTACTACATAACAATAATCTAGTAAAACCACACATGTGCATTTGAATAAGGTGAAGCCATATTTCAATAAGAGCAGAATTCATGAGATCAGAGCCCCTTGTGTCAATTGAAAATAATTCACTGCCCCCTCAGTCCCTACACAAAAGTGAACTTACTGCTAGAAATGAGGCCCATGGCCCATTTATCTCTAATGCCAAAGCTAAAAAAATTAATACCATATTGCTAGTTAAGAGAAGAGAAAGCCAATTTAAAAGGGAGAGCTCCCACCATGCCTTGTAATGAGGCAAATGGAGGGTGAGGAGCACGGCTAAAGTCACACGCACGCTGCTGCAGTGTATTTCGCTAATTATCAGCAGATTTCCGCGTGATTTGTGACCGCATGACTTGTGACTTGCCGTGCCGTGGATTAAATTCCTAGCACGTTTAAACCCTTTTATTTTTCGGTTTCTCTCCATTATGGCGTCGATTTCAATTGAAACGATTGCTTGATGACAAGAAGCTACTAGCGCTCCATGATGGCGTCGGCCAATTGAAACGATCCGTTTGATGGCAGCAAGCATTACTAGCGTTTAATGGTCTTTAGAACGGTCAATTTATTGACCGTTCTCGTGCGAGGCTATAAAATCTGGAGACGCCCGCATGATGGAGCTTTTTGTCTCTTGCGCCGCGTTCATCCATCGTGTTGCGTCTTCGTCTTGCTTGTTCTTCACCGACCTTCCTTTCGGCGTGCACCGCGAGGCAAGGAGAGCGGATCTCGAACCGTTGCCGCTGCGAGAACTCGCACGGGCGCAATAAGGTTTCAGGCAGCAAGCAATCGCGACCGCCGAGCTCTTCTTCCTCGCTTCGACGCCTTGAACCACGACGTCGACTACTTCCTCTCTACGGTCGCTCTCAAGCTTTGCTTCCTTTTCGCCATCAATCCCATCGTAAGAATTCTCTCGCTCGTCTCATACATGAAATTTCTGGATCTATTTTTCAGTAGCATGTGGTGCCTATTGTCTTGTCTATTGTCTTTAATCATTTTGGAGATTAGTTTAATATTCAAATCTGAAACAATAATAATACCTATATTTCCAACATTCCAGAAACCTTATTGGTATTATTTGTGTGATTGTGATTCAGCAATGGCTGGTGCGAGTGATGCCATGAAACCTGAGAGGTTCAATGGTCAGAACTTCCGTAGGTGGCAGACTAGAGCCAAGTTTTGGCTCATGTCTTTGGGTATGTGGTGGGTGATTTTCCCTCAATACCCGCTTACGGATGAGGAGAATGCGCAGTATGAGAATGCGAATAACACCGCATTGGGCTGCATTCTGACCATCTTGGCAGATCAGTTATATGATGTGTATATGAGTTACACATCTGCCACTGAGTTGTGGTTGGCTCTTGAACAAAAATATGCAGAAGCCGAGGCTGGTCGTTGGTTGTATACGTGCGAGCAACTATTCGATTTTACTATGGATGAGTCTAAATCGATTGTTGCTCAAGCGCATGACTTTCAGCTACTAGTGGGCGAGATTGCACATTTGGGATGTGCTTTACCTGCAAAATTTGTGGTTATGGAATTGTGGCTAAACTTCCCCATCTTGGAGGAATTTTGCCATCGGTCAAAACACAAGAGGAAGAGATTTCTATTGAAGATCTCATTCTGCCCTCGATGTGGAAGAAAAAGCCGAGCCAAAGATGCACCAAAACTTCTTCTCGGGGAACCAAACAACGCAAATGTGATTGAGAAGAAGAGTGGCAACAACAACAAAGGCTTGAAACCAAATAAAAATACTAGCTTCAAGAAGAAGAAATTTGAGAAGAAAGATATGAAGAACATTACTGCTTTTGTGTGCGGAAAAGATGGTCACATGGCTAAAGACCGCGCTTCCGCAAGAACAAAGCCAAATGAGCAAGGCAAGAAAATTGCCAACGTGACCATAAGTGAGGGAACTACTTGAGGAGGGTATGGTAATTCTCCGTTGTTTTTTCAAATGTCAATCCACTGATTGGTGGGTTGATACGGGTGCAAATGTTCACGTATGTTCTGACATATCTTTATTTTCTTCTTACCAGGCAGCAGGGGCTTCCTCCGTCCTAATGGGGAACGGGTCGCATGCTTTTGTGCGTGGTGTTGGCACGGTAGAACTGAAGCTCACTTTAGGAAAGACTGTCCGCTTGAGAAACGTGCAGCATGTGCCAACAATAAATAAGAACCTTGTCAGTGGTTCCCTATTATGTCGAGATGGTTATAAGCTAGTATTTGAGTCTAATAAAGTTGTAATGTCCAAGTTTGGAAACTTTGTTGGAAAAGGTTATAAGAGCGGAGGTCTGTTCCGCTTAAGTGTACTAGAGTCTTGTTTAAATTTAAATGTTGCTACTCAAGTTAATAATTGTGAATCCAATGTTTGGCATTCTCGTTTATGTCATATTGGTTATGATACCATTGCTCGAATGTCCAGATTTGAAATAATTCCAAAATGTGATATTGTCAAAGGATCAAAGTGCCAATCTTGCGTGCAAGCAAAACAACCTCGGAAACCCTTTAAGGGGTTAGAGGAAGAAAGGAATTTGGCACCATTAGATCTCATCCATTCTGACCTGTGTGAGATGAATGGATTGTTGACAAAAGGAGGCAAAAGATATTTTCTAACTTTCATAGATGATGCAACACGTTATTGTTATGTGTATTTGCTGAAAACAAAGGATGAAGCTTTAAACTACTTCAAAATTTATAAGGTCGAGGTTGAGAACCAACTAGAAAAGAAAATTAAAAGGTTAAGGTCTGATCGTGGAGGAGAGTATATCTCTCAGGAATTCTCCCAATATTGTGCTGAGCATGGTATAATCCATGAAGTGACACCACCATACTCACCTCAATCTAATGGGGTGGCTGAGAGGAAAACCGAACACTAACAGACTTGGTGAATGCCATGTTGGAGAGTGCCAGATGCCTAAGTCATGGTGGGGGAAGCTATCTTAACAAAGAAACTTTGTCCTCAACAGAGTAATTACTAAAAGAAGTGAGATTACTCCGTATGAGGGATGGAAGGGGAGAAAACCAAATATCAACTTTCTGCGAACATGGGGGTGTTTGGCAAAAGTCAATATACCATTGCAGAAAAAGAGAAAGCTTGGACCTAAAACAGTTGATTGCATTTTTCTAGGATATACACACAACAGTACGGCCTATAGATTTTTAGTAGTAAAATCAGATTCCCCTAAGATTATTGCTAACACAATAATGGAATCTAGAGATGCTTCTTTTTTTGAGAATATTTATCCTATGAGAGTAGAAGGATTTAATGAAAATTCTAAAACTTCTTCTGATCCTCCATCTTCCTCTGAATTATCAAATATTGTTGAACCAGCTTGTGATATCCCTGAGGAGGATAACAATATTGTCACAAATGAGGCTCCTCGCAGGAGCAAAAGACAAAGAGTTGAGAAAACCTTTGGTGATGACTTTATTGTATACCTTGTGGATGATGTGCTAAAAACTCTTTCAGAGGCTTATGCATCACCTGATGCAGAGTATTGGAAAGAGGCTGTCCGTAGCGAGATGGATTCCATCATGGCTAATGGAACATGGGAGATCGCTGAACTTCCTACTGGGTGCAAACCAGTTGGATGTAAGTGGATCTTTAAAAAGAAAATGAGGCCTGATGGTACTGTTGATAAGTATAAGGCAAGACTTGTAGCCAAGGGTTATACCCAGAAAGAAGGAGAGGATTATTTTGATACTTATTCTCCTGTTGCCAGATTAACCACCATTAGAGTGCTCATTGCATTAGCAGCTTCCTATGGTCTATACATCCATCAAATGGATGTAAAGACAGCTTTCCTTAATGGAGAGTTGGAGGAAGAAATCTATATGGAGCAACCAGATGGTTATGCGATTACTGGACAGGAAAATAAAGTGTGCAAATTATTAAAATCCTTGTATGGCTTAAAGCAAGCACCTAAACAATGGCACGAAAAGTTTGATAAAACTTTGACATCTGCTGGTTTTGCTGTGAATGAGGCGGATAAATGTGTTTATTATCGCTATGGTGGGGGTCAAGGAGTAATCTTGTGTTTGTATGTTGATGACATACTTATATTTGGGACCAACACTGCTATCATTGACGAGGTCAAGTCTTTCTTATCTAATTGTTTTGATATGAAAGATATGGGTGAGGCAAATGTAATTCTAAATATTAAATTGATCAGAACCGAGAGTGGGATTACTTTGAGTTAGTCCCATTATGCAGAAAAATTATTGAGCCGATTCGGCTTTGAGAACTGCAAAATAGCCCCAACTGCCTATGATGCAAGTGTAAAACTTCGCAAAAATAATGAATTAGGGAAAGATCAATTAAGATATTCACAAATAATTGGGTCCTTATTGTCGATTTATCGGGATCGCTTCGACCGCAAAAGTGAAGAGGGTGTTAGTGTGTAAGGGACCCAATCGGAGCTTGCTCACCGGGAGGTTCGCGTTTGCGCCAGAGAGGTCGGAGGAAGACGACAGAGGGCGTGACACAACGAAGTTATATCGGTTCGAGCCCCTCGAGCGGTAATAGCTCTACGTCCCGCCTTCTCCGGGGCGAGGAATCCACTAATTGTGCGTATAAAGAGATGATTACAACTCGAGCCCGAGTGCTCGCTTGTGTTTTCTCGTCTATTGCTCATGAGTCTCCGTCGAGGTAATGGCCCTACTCAAAGTCGCCTTGCGGCGGTGACTCTCGTTATGTGGGTGTACAAAGCAAAGGTTTACAGCTCAAAGAAGTGCAGTGATTCTAGCCTCGAGCTACCAGAGCGCCTGTGTTGAGTGCCGTCTTCGTTGTCCTTGAGCTCATGCATCCTTGGTCTTTATATCCCTTCAGACGAATCAGGTCGGGAGAAACCCGCGGATCGTGGCTCTTAATGCGACCGAAGACAGCCAGAATCGCCCCGGGCTTGCCGCAGACTCCGAGTCATCCCCACGACCGCTTCTTCCAAGAATCGCAAGTCAATCGCTAGATCCGAGATCCCGGGCGGACCAGGATCAACGAGACCCCGCCGAGCTCGAGGTCGTCGGCGAGGTCGAGCTCATGACCGAGCTTAGCATACCAAGGCCGAGGTCGAGCGCCCCAAGGCACACCTGTCGTGGTCGGGGCCTTCCGAGTTGGGGAATCTGCTCGACCGCACGCCGGCGGTCCAAGGAGTACCCACTCGCCGGGCCTAGGCCCCGAGGCCCTAGGTCGGAGGAGCCCTCATGACGACCTTGAGCCCGAAAAATCTGCAAAAATCCTTCAGAGGTCTTGTCTCCTTGGTCGAGGTCGGGCGAGACCGCGAGGCTAGTCTTTTGGCCCGACACCTGGCGACCTTCGGACTCTCGATGTTGGTGCGGTACGACGGTTGGAGGGCACCGGCGTGTCCTGGTCCCAACCCCACGCGCCCGAATCAAATCGCGTTTGGTACGCCTTTTGAGGCGCCAAGGGCCGGATTTTCACCGAGTTGCGGTTTATAAACCCACACAAGACTCCGCTCGGGAAAAAGGCTTCAGCCTTGCGCCATTCGCTTTTAGCTTTATAGTCTTTTCTTCATCGCAGACCTTGAGCCCCCGAGCTCAACGCTCGTTCATCCTGACAATGCCCGTTGCCCAGGATGGGCCCGAGTCCAAAGAGGAGGGGACCACCTTTGAGTTGGTGCCGCCGTTCATCGGGCCAGACCGCATCCATGCGGGCCTCGGAGCTGGTCGCGGCCGGCGGGTCCGCCCAAGGTGCCGGATGACCCGATTATGGAATGAAGCCTCTCGAGCGGCCGATGAAGACGAAGTTGATGACACCGGGGCCGCCGAGGTCAGCGCCTCCCCTGCCAAGGCCTCCTCCGAAGATGGCACCTATGGCGCCCCAGCCGCTGCAGATGAGGCCGTCTAGGCCGCGCCCGCCATGGTCGTCCCGACCATGGAGGTCGGAGCGACCACGACCTTGGGGTCGACCACGATCCTACCGAGGTCGTGGCGATGGTCTTGCCAAGACCCGAGCGAGGTCTCCGTGGGGAAGGGAGCCGAGAATACCCCGCCAAGGAGGAGCGTCGCGTGATCGCCAAAGCGTTCCAAGATCGAGCAAACCAAGGTGGAGGAGCCATTTGAGAAGACGGCCAGGGCCACCCCGCCAAGCTCGAGGCCCGAGTTAAGGAGGTCGAGGACAAGTTGGAACGAGCGACAAGGCGGCGAAGAGTGCCATGGCCCAACTCAAAGGCGGCGCCACCGCGCCTCTGACTCGGCTCACGAAGCCCTTCGACTCAAGGGCGAGCTACCGACCTTGAGGGCCAAGTCCGCCGAACGTGAGCGAGAGAAGCTTGCTCGGGATATGGGTCGATCTGTAGACAGGGTTAGCAAAGCACAAGTTGCACATAGAATTTTGTAAGACAAAAGATTAATGAATCTAAGTGTCTTTTGCCGTAAATGAATTGTGTCTCGAGATGAAGTTGTTCTCCTGCTTAGGACCAAAGTTTTCATTATGCACTTAGCCTTTCTTTGAGAAAGTATACCTTGCCCACCCAGTCGCTGGACCCGAGGTCGAGCGACGCGTGCCTCGGGCACAAGACGAGATACGGACAAGCGCCTACGACCGCAGTTGAGGGCGATCCGCAAGAGTGACACAAAGTGAACCCGTTCGTGAGACGGTCACACCCAGATTATTCGCCGAACGATCTGTCGCGACCATGCGCATTGCTCAACATCAAAGTGGCGAGGCTCGGCTGGGCCCGAACACAGGGGAGAGCTAGATTGCGAAGAGGTTCGGCTTACGTTTTAGCTCTTCCACCGGGGGTGAACGTCAAACTCGCGACGCTTAGACTATGAGCGAATGCAGCTGCTGGAAGGTCGTGGTTCAGAGAAAAAGGGGTCTCAGAAAAAGAACAGTAGCAACACAAGACCGACCTTTGTCCTGCAAGGTCGAGAAAACGTCGACCTCGAAATTTACTAAGTACAACTTAATAGAGATCCATAGGGTAAAGCTTAGACCCAAAGATGTTAAGGCCGCCTTTGGGAGAGACTTTTGAGACTCGACCATGACCATGTGTTCGTTGTTTGGCATCGAATGTGGGCTTGACTCGAACCCCGACGCAGGGGAGCTTGAGTGCTAAGAGACTCGGCTTATGAATAGCTCGACCACTGGGGGTCATTATTAAGCTCGCGACATTCGAGGCCAAGACCAAGAGTACTTGTACGCAGGTCGGACTCACAGAAATCTCAAACCCAAATCGACACGAAAATATGGACGGTAAAAGAATACCAAGACCAACATAATGATTGAATAATGGCTGTATTGAAATTGAGGATAAAGGCGTTACACAGAGTTTTCGAAGTTGGTCGATATTCCACGAGCTAGAGAGCTCTCGCCATCGGGCAATAGCTAAGCCGTAAGCCCCCGGCGATCCGCTAAAACAACTCTATAGGGCCCTCCCACTATGGGGATAACTTGTTGGTGCCGGACGAGCTCAATCGCCTCAAAGCCAAGTCCCCAACAAGGAGCCGCCTAGGTCGTCTGACCGAGACGCATGTCTGCGAAGAGCTCGCAGTAGCGCTGATCGTAGCGAGGCACGGCATCTTACTTCTTCGCGAGGGTAAGGTCGAGGGACCGTTCGCCGAAGTCGATGTGATCGACTGTCGACTTTCCGGCAGAGCCTAGCGTGACCTCTCGGAGGCGGGACGGCTTCCGCACCTTAACATAAGCGGAAGGGTGAAGACCCCTGTTGCTCGCCGACAGCGGGTACGTAATGCACCATAGGACGGTGGGAAGTTCGTCCACCTAGGTCTGGCCGTGTCATTCGAGCTCATTTGATACTCGCTTGATGCCTAGGACGACTCGTCTGCTGGCGCTTCATCGCTCCATTGCTCGCTGACGGCCACCAAGCATAGCAAACTTTGGCGCCTATGTCTTCGCAATATTCCCCCGACAGTTTGTGGGAAAGGGCCGAGGATGTCGCGCCCCCATGTCGAGGAGAGCCAAGCGAGCGGGATGGTCTTGAGTACGTAGGCGGGTTCCGAGCATGGAACTGGCGAGCTCGATATGGATGATGTCACGAGCATCCGAAGCGCAGTTGGCCAGTAGAACCCCCTGGGGAAAACCTTACCGACCATCGCCCTGAAAGAAGAATGTGCTCCACAGAGGCCAAGTGGATGTCATTCAGTAAGTACTTACCCTCCTCTGGTCGAAGATTGATGGCGACGCCAAGGTCTTCATGGACGACGCCCGAGGAATCGCGTCATCAGACGAGCCGAGATGGGACAGAGATCTCAGGCCGGGTTGTCCTTCCCAGGTGCGTGCTCGAGTTCCTGTGTCCTCGAACCATTTCTCCATTTCGCGCACCTCGGCGAGATACTTTTGTCATCGAAGTCTCCCGGCATTGGTGGTCTTTGCCGAATCGTTGACTGTGAGTCGAGTCGCCCTTGGCTACCAGCTGACGCACGCCAAGCGCCTTGCAAACTCGAAGACCCACGAGGAGAGCTCCATACTCTGCCACGTTGTTAGCTGCCGAGAATCCAAAGCGAACAACATACCTTAGCTGGCCACGCGGGGTGAGAATAAGGATTCCACCGAAGGCTGAAAGGATCTCGAGCCGTCGAAGCACATGATCCAGAGTTTCTCCCCATTGTCGAAGGATTGCTTGGAATGAACCGGCTGAGGGCGGAAACAAGGGTGTGGAGTCATCGCGCGGGGGAACCGTGCCCGTGCCTGAGCCACACGAACGGATCCCGCCGGGATGCGCCATGCCTCGAGATCTCGATCTCGCACCTTCAATGAGCGGCCATCGGGCCCCACGGTGGGCGCCACCGCCGACGATCGGGATCGCTCGACCGCAAAGTGAAGAGGTGTTAGTGTGTAAGGGACCCACTCGAGCTTGCTCACCGGAGGTTCGCGTTTGCGCCAGAGAGGCTCTGGAGGAAGACGACGAGGGCGTGACACAACGAAGTTATACTGGTTCGAGCCCCCGAGCGGGTAATAGCTCTACGCCCATCTTCTCCGGAGGCGAGGAATCCACTAATTGTGCGCATAAAGAGATGATTACAGCCGAGCCCGAGTGCTCGCTTTGTGTTTTCTCGGTCTATTGCTCATGAGTCTCCGTCGAGGTAATGGCCCTATTTCAAAGTCGCCTTTGCGGCGGTGACTCTCGTTATGTGGGTGTACAAAGCAAAGTTTACAGCTCAAAGAAGTGCAGTGATTCTAGCCTCGAGCTACGAGAGCTTGTGGTTGAGTGTCAGTCTTCGTTGTCCTTGAGCTCATGCATCCTGGTCTTTATATCCCTTCAGACGTAATCGGTCGGGAGAAACTCCGGATCGTGGGTTTTAATGCGATCAAGACAGCTTCAGAATCGCTTCCGGCTTGCCGCGACTCGAGTCATCCCCACGACCCGCTTCTTCCAAGAATCGCAAGTCAATCGCTAGATCCGAGATCCTCATGCGGACCAGGATCAAACGAGACCCCGCCGAGCTCGAGGTCGTGCTGAGGTCGAGCTTCGCGACCGAGCTTAGCATACCGCGCCGAGGTCGAGCGCCCAAGGCACACCTGTGTCGTGGTCGGGCCTTCCGAGTTGGGGAATCCGTTCGACCGCGCCGCCGGCCAAGGAGTACCCACCCTCGCCACTTATGTATTTAGTCAGGTGCAACGAGACTGACATCTCATTTGTCGTGAGCAAATTAAGCGGTTTACATCGAATCCGGAGATGATCATTGGGAGGCTCTTGAGAGAGTGTTATGCTATCTAAGAGGTACTACCTCTTATGGAATTCACTATATTGGATACCCTCCGTATTAGAAGGGTATAGTGATTCAAATTGGATCTCGATGCGATGAGATCAAAGCTACTAGTGGCTATGTGTTTACATTAGCGGGTGTCGCAGCTTTCATAGAGGTCATGTAAATGACTATATTGACGCGGTCAACCATGGAAGCTGAGCTTGTAGCACTAGACACACCCTTCGTTGAGGCCGAATGGCTAAGAGAGCTTCATTGGACTTGCCATTGGTTGAGAAACCAATCCCATGATCCTAATGTATGCGATAACCAAACAAAGGTGTTGATCAAGGTTATGAGTACTAAGGATAATATGAAGTCCTCCGGACATGTGAAACGAGGCTTAAATCATCGTAAAAAATTGAGATGCTCCGGAGTGATAGTCATCAATTATATACGACCGAGAAAAATCGCGCACCCTTTTACAAAGGGCTAACAAGAAATGCTATTTCTATTGCGTCGAAGGACATGGGAATGAGGCCTATTTGAGTTACTTCACAATTGTAACCCATCCTTTTGATCGGAGATCCCGTGAATTAGGTAATGGGAAAAACAAGTTGTGGTTGTAACAAGAGAGTACACTAAATCTACCCATGTTCTAAGTACTCTCAAGCTGTATGGAAGGTCGGTTTAAAACCTTAATGTATTCTAGTGTCCTAATGAGAGGAAAAGGTATCACCTCAGTGATACCTAAAATGAATACACCTACTTGAGCCTAATCTGTGAGGTCGCAGTTCACGAGAAAGGGCATTCTCTACAAAGCTCATGAGAAGATTTGGGAGCATGACCATTTAACGCCTCCGTTGAGGTGAAGTTCTTTGGTAGCCTAGTATCGCTTAAGATTTCGGGTTAAATCTAACCACACAAAGTCTGTGAATTCAAGGCTTAGTCCATTCATTAGTCAGGAGGATGGATCTCGTAATTCTAGGTGAAAGTTCAACCCGTATGGGACTTACAATCAAACACCGATATATTAAACGAAGATTCAAAGATAGTGATCAAACTTTTGAGTCTTTGTCTGCTTCGGCATTGGTGGGGGATTGCTAGAAATGAGGCCCATGGCCCATTTATCTCTAATGCCAAAGCTAAAAAAATTAATACCATATTGCTAGTTAAGAGAAGAGAAAGCCAATTTAAAAGGGAGAGCTCCCACCATGCATTGTAATAGGGCAAATGGAGGGTGAGGAGCACGGCTAAAGTCACACGCACGCGCGCGCGCGTATATTTCGCGAATTACCGTGTATTTTCGCGTGTTTTTCCCGTGTGACTTGTGACTTGCGACGTCGCGAGTCGCCGTGCCGTGGATTAAATTCCTAGCACGTTTAAACCCTTTTATTTTTCGGTTTCTCTCCATTATGGCGTCAGTTTCAATTGAAACAGTCTGTTTGATGACAGCAGTTACTAGCGCTCCATGATGGCGTCAGTTTCAATTGAAACAGTCTATTTGATGGCAGCAGTTACTAGCGTTTAATGGTTCTGTAACGGTCAATTTATTGACCGTTACTGGTGCGAGGCTATAAAATCTGGAGACGTCCAGACAGATGGAGCTTTTTGTCTCTTGCGCTCGCGTTCATCCACTGTGTTGCGTCTTCGTGCTACTTGTTCTTCACCGACCTTCCTTTCGGCGTGCACCGCGAGGCAAGGAGAGCGGGATCTCCGAACCGCTGCTGCCGCGAGAACTCGCACGGGGCGGCAATAAGGTTTCGGCAGCGCAATCTGCGCGACCGCCGAGCTCTTCTTCCCTCGCTTCGACGCGAACCACGACGCCGACTACTTCCTCTCTGACGGTCGCTATCACTTGTTGCTTCCTTTTCGTCATCAATCCCATCGTAAGAATTCTCTGCTCGTCTCATACATGAAATTTCGGATCTATTTTTCAATAGCATGTGGTGCCTATTGTCTTGTCTATTGTCTTTAATCATTTTGGAGATTAGTTTAATATTCAAATCTGAAACAATAATAATACCTATATTTCCAACACTTACTACATAACTATTCTTCTGTCTTGATTCGTTACACAGTTCAACCAAAAGAATTTGTTTGCCGGTGCATCAATTTATCCTCCTTTTCACTAAAATTCTTGAACCTTTTCTGGTTCGCAGTGTTCTAGTAATTCTAGTATCAACTAACCACTATTGATGTAAGATGAAACTAGGTTGCTCCTTTTCAACACAACTGACAAAGCACATAGATTGCATAGAAGAACTTCAGTAAACAAGAAACATGATTCTACAGGGAGGTAACACCAATCTAACTTCAAGTAGCAGCATCAAAGTTTAGCTAAATTTAAGATAATTGTAGAGGTGCAATTTAAGATACATACCCTGCACGAGCCGGCCGGCTTGCAAATTCACAAAGCGAGGTAGGATTGGGACCTTTGAACCCTTCTGCTACCCTCGTTCCTTGCGGCTGCAGCGCCCCTGCGGCCTCGCGGCGGTTCGGTCCTCCCCTCGTGGTGGCGGTGTCGCCCCTCTCGTCGCGGCGGCGGCGCTCTGGCGGATGCGGCCAGCTCCTTGCCTAGCGGCGCAAAAGGCCCTCTTGACGAGCCGTTCGGCCTCCACTGCACCCAAATGCGGTGCTGGTGCTCCACGCGCGAGGTACCGAGACAGTGGGATGCCGGATGGGGTGGAGGGTGGAGCTCAGCTGGGATGGTGCGAATGAATTTCTCTATGCAGGAGAAGGAAAAACATTGATGCGGGAGTGGATTGGGAAAGCGGGGAGCGGCGAATATCTGGCCACTTCGGCCGGCGATTTTGGGCGTGCGGAGAAAAAGGGAGTCGGGTAGGGCGACTGTTGGAGCGATATTTTTCTCATTTATTTCCAAAACATGGTTTTAGGAGTAAGGATAAGGAACTGTTGGAGATGCTCGGTGTGGCAGAACAACCGAATTGGCATTTACACATTTTCCTCCATCGCCACACATGGTGGAAATCGAGTCATAAAGTCCTCATTTTTTCTAGCTTTTTTTCCCCAAAATTGACATAGTTTGATTTAATATTATTTTATTTATAGTTTAAAGTATTTTTAGAATCGAGCTAACGAGCTAAGCCGAGTTGAGCCAAAGCAAAATCCAATTTCATTCCAAAATGACTTATTTCAATGTTTAACCAATAAACAAATGTAATTGAAGCCATTTTGAACTGAGCCAACGAGCCCTATCAACGAGCTTTTTTCCGGCCTGTTATTGTAACCTATGAATCAATGATTCTTCGCAAAATTGCCGTGCTGGTATCGGATACTTATTGGATATGATGATCCTCCATGATACCATATCAAGAAGAATCGGTGAAATTTAGCATTTAAAATTAATACAAATAATCCCGATCCTTCTCCGATACTTCCTGATACTTTCAGGCTAAAAACACAAAATCAAACATAATCCAAACTATCTCTACTAACCCTAAATTCTCTATCTCTTTCACTCATTCCATCCAGTCATCTCTCCTATCTTAGACTCTCCTAAAATCTCTAGACCAGGTAGCCACTGCTTTCCACCCAGTGGGCCGACGATTGCTACTGGCTGCCACCTCCCCTCTAGCCTCCACCGAGCCTGCGGACCACCACTGCCGCCTCCCCTCCTTTCCCCCTTTACAGTCTCGCCGTCTCCACCCCTCTTCCTACCTTAGCGGCCGCTGCTGACTTCTCCTCTGCAATCTTGCCACCATCACCTTTCCCCTCTACAAGCCGCCATCGCCTCCCCTTCCTCCTTTTACCGCTAGCTCGCTACCCAGCTTGCCAATCGCTGGTGCTGCTGTCTTCCCCCTTTGCAATCTCGCCACCGTCTTCTCCCTTTGAAAGCCGTCGTCGTCTTGTCCCTCTACTATCACCTTATCCCTCTTACATTTTTTATATTTTAAACACATATCTACTCACAGTATTACCAAATTCTTGTTTTTGGGAAATTGCGTATTGTCATACCGGTATCGCGTATTGGTGATATATAGATTGTAACATATTTGTTTCTTCTTTCTTGGAGGTTTCTTTCATTTGATTGATTTTTTTTCAGAGAGCTGAGATTGCATACATCTTGCGGCTGAATCAGAAGAACTGTTTGGGTGTTTATTGAGGTATGGAATCATATGATATAGGTACATTTTTTGCATTTTGTTGAGTTTACATTTTCGATATTAATGGTTTGCACCTTCAAGATAACTGACATTTGTCCCTAGGAGCTGGTTGATTCCTAAATTATGAACTTATTTGATCAACAGATAACAGTTTTTTTTCTTTGAGAACGAGAACCAGATGCGATTGCTTAAGTTCATACGGCAGCTAGAGTGAGAACACATACCATCGATCAACTTCACGCACCGAAGGGTTAATTTGATCATCTTCATCAAAATTCTATGTCAGAAATTGAATCATTATACTTATCTATCGGTTAAAATTCTCTTCGTTAATGATGTTCTCTCCCACATACCATATTACTATTATTTGTCCCCCGTACATCCATTCATTTCTGTATATCCTAAATTTCTTTGTGTACTCTGTGTAATGATGCCATCAAGCATGTTACCCAGGCCACATTCTTATTGCTCATCCTATGTTTTAATTTTCCAGGTTTGATTGGATATCTTTTAACTCAAAAGGAGCCCGCTCAATAGGATTTTGATGAAATATTTCAGTTAAAAAAATCCATGCTACGTATTCAGTTATGAATTAAGTTTCCCAACTTAATATAGAGTGATTTCTTTCATGGTCAATTACAATGCTGCCCTATCATGTGCTATATTTTCCTCAAATCCTTCGATCTGCTGTCACGCTATCTAGTATTTCAAACATACTAGTTGAGTGCCTACCCGTTGCTATGGAACATCTCATGCGTTTATCCTAAATAAGGTGCCTGTTAGAAAACCTGGAGGTTGTCACTTTTGTTGATGTTAAACGATGAAGCTTGTATCCTTTTTTGTGACTTGTTTCCTGCCTTCGGCACCAATAATCAGAACTGTAGTAAACCCATAATGCCTAATCTAGAAACTTGTCTCGCAATGGATACACAGCACATAAGGAGGGGAAATCGTCACACTTTCTGCATTCAAGCCACAATGGATACACAAAACAAGCTTCCAACCATTCTCACGTTTAGAAAAAAGGCCTCTCAGAAGCTTGGTACAGAAAAATGAACCCTGTTTTTCAGTCATTCATACACCACAGTCTATAGTTGCTACCCAGAAATATGGTTGAAATCTTGCAACCAAATTGTGGTACCAGACTCTAATGGAATAAATCTAAATATAAGAAATTGATCCATAAAATGAGATAATAAGCTCAACCACTTCACAGAACCAATTCAACTTCTTCTTCTTGAACTTAATTCTTTTTTGTTTGTTGAGGGAACTCCGAATAGTATTACAAGATAGGAAACGAAAGTTCAGCTTTGATAGCTCGTATCTCTATCTGGTCCATAAACTGGCCGGTCAGTTGTGTGCTTTAGCCATCCTCTCTTCTTTGATTATGTTGCATATTAGTAAAACCAGCATATGCATGACTATCTTTTTCTTTTTATTATTTGAGAGGCTTGGTTATGTACTTAAGAGTCTGCACACACTGAAATAGTATACGAACTACATATATTCATGGTGCTGGTTGCCGTTCAAGAATTTGATTAACTACCAATGATATAATACAGAAGTTATAATGCATCTGCCATTAAACAGTTTCCCTTATCGGTGGATCGAGAACATCCAAATTGCACAACAAATGAAGTTTGAATGTGTGCAAGAGGCAAAACTATTTTGGGAACTAGGGAAGAGATTTTTTTTTAGGGAAAAAAATTAGTGAAGTGATTATCTGATAAGTAACCATGATTTTATAATATAGTGAACAATACCTCGTCTATGCTATGAGGACTTACGTGTAGACGATGTCTTTTTGTGTACGCTCCACGAGTCTCCATCGCTTGGATCGCTTGTCATATGTTTCGTTTGGTGGTAGCTCTAGACAATACGGCATACAATTGTTCGTCAGAGAACACTGAACTAGCACGATCTTGCCGTCTATAGCACTCCTGTATAACCCCCAAACCTTGTCCCGTTGCATAGGGTCTGTTTAGAGAGCTATTGCTTAAAAGTAACTTGAAAAGTGGCTGTAACTTTTCATAAAAGATCGTTTGACAAATAAATAATTTCTTTTAGCAATAAGCTGTGAAAACAAGTCTAGCTCAGTTTTTAACTTTTAGCTTTTGCTAGTTATATATGGCTTCTAGCTTATGCCAAAAACCACTAGAAATTTGAGCTATTTGGGGGGCTTATTAGTTTTTCAGAAGCCAAAGCTGGTTTAAAGCCCCTCAATCAGGGCTATAGTCTATTAGTGGGTCATTGTTCTGTAACAATTTAATAGGATAGTTAATCTTGAGCTTCAACATATGCAGAGGTAGCCTGAGAGGGGCGAGGGATTTTAGGAATCAAAACTATGGTAGACCATTCCATCCCTACGAATTAGGTCAATCATCTTGATATTTATTGTACCGTCATCAAGGTCCATTGGATGCCCTGAGAGCACAGAGAATACAATCGATAGGAGTGTGTCGAGGTTGGTGTCCTTTGCGCTATACAACAAGTAGATCTCGTCAGGAATACAATCGATAGGAGTGTGTCGAGGTTGGTGTCCTTTGCGCAATATTTATCTTTTACCAGGGATATTTTTGCACTATTCATGCTACGCTATAGTTACCCGTGGCTCTACCAGGTTTGTATATTATTGGATGATGAAACCCTTGTTCGCGAGAGGTGTCGGCTGGCCTCGGACGATCTGGTATCTCGATGAGCATGATCTATTCACATATGGGTCTGATGGCAACTTAGTTTCTAATTCTTTATTTGCTTACATATATACATGTTTGTTTTTGTTGCGCTATTGCTTCATGTGTTTAAGAGTCTTATGTAGAATTAGACTATAGTTCATTGTAATCTTTTTGTGCATTTCAATTGTTGTAATTACTATTGTATTTAATTCCGATGTATCAGTTCTATATAACATTTGTGAGTTAATAAAATGGTGATTGCTTTCGTGACATGTTTCAATTATGCGCCATTACTTGATTGATGATTATTTTTGCGTTTGATAATTGTTTAGGTTGTTTCACATGCCGACCGAGTATTTTTAGGCAAACGAAAAGTACAAGAAGGCTCGAGGCACCTCTACATACAGGGATTCCTCGGAGGCATTTGTTTGGGAGACATGCCCAAAGCAATTGAATGAGACTCTGAGAGGAAGCAGCACAACAAGTTCGCAGAATGGTGTTGGGCTCGATCGTAACAAGTTCGCCATTCTCGTAACAATGATATTAGTCTACTTTGAGCCTAGCGGTATGCGGGCACTCTAGGACTGCAGGCACCTGGAGGGCGATGTTGGACGACTACCACCACTCAGTGGCGGTCCTGAGATTTTAGGGGTTCGGGACGAGATTTAAAATAGGAGCCCTTCTAAATAATATATATGAAATATCAAATTACAGATCCATCTAATTAATATGTTAAACATAATACATGTAATCACGTTAGTTAGGATAATTGGCAAAATCAATACGACAATACCTAACGGCTCACGGATGAAACGTCGAGACGGAGACACGGTGCTCGCAATCGCGAGGGCAAGAACCGAAAAGCTGCAGACGGCAGGGTGTGCAGGCCGCGGAGACGCTTGAGAGGATGGCGCGACGGACACTCCTGATTGGCTGATCGCCTGATTCGCTGATCGCCTCTCCCGTAGTGCCGTAGTCGCGTCGCGGCATCGGCGCGTCACCCGTCCTTGGCCTTGGTCTGCAATAGCAGATGAAATGTTTTGCCACGCCAACCGGTCTCTAGAGTCTGGAGTGGGGCCGTCGACGGGAGTTAGGGCGTTGATAGGTCATGAGTCCAAGCACGCAACTGGCGGGCCACGATTCGCGAGGCGTCACGGCGTCACGCGCTGGGCCTCAGCCACTCACGAGCCACCGAGCCAGGACTCAGAAGGTCGGTCACGTAATCACGTTACTCACGTAATCACTAATCACGTTACTCATATTCATATACAATATACATGCAACTATGCAAGGGTGAGGCCCATAGGTTTGGGGGGCCCGGGGCGGTGGCCCCGCTCGCCCCCCTCCAGGGCCGGCGCTGCCACCACTCACACATGCCTGCATGCAGTTGAGTACGTAGATGGCGCCGTTGGATATTAGGAATATTCTCCAATCGATGGGAAAGACATAACATTGCTCCCTCTTCTGTGATCGATGAGTCGCGCGAGACTACTGATGGTTAAGGCCAGGGGAGATTGTTGAAGAGTCTGCGATCTTGGTAGACTAGGATCAAGCACCTTTGTTGCCTTCCCTCAGCCTGAGCAAAGATGATCTACATAAGGTCCGAAATGAGTGAGTCGACATGATAAACACGAGGATGATAGATAGATTTTGAGGGTAGATGATGATATGCCACCACTTTGATAGTGTGGACGAGTATGATCCACATAGCTACTAATCTCCTGAATTCCTGAACTCCGTAACTCGTAGTGGGCCGCCTCCACATATTCTCAAGATAAAGATTAATTGCCTGGTTATATTGCCACGAAACATTGACCCTATGACTAGACTGTGCAATGGGACAAGGCTGATGGTCCTGTTCCTGAAAAATGCAATAAATGCTGACATTGTGCTGGGCCAACACATCACCATGCAATAAATGCTGACATTGTGCAGGAAGAGGAAGAGGGTGTTCCTTCCTCGCATACCTCTATGCCCCTCCGACGATGAAATATTCCATTTCAAAAGAAAGCAATTTCAGGTGAGGTTGGCTGCGTTATGACCATCAACAAGGCATAGGGGCAAACTATCCAAAACTTCGGTCTCAACCTCCCCGATCCAATGCTCTCTCACGATCATATATGTTACGCTATCTAGAGCTACCATTAAATTCAACATCAAGATTCCCACCGTTGCGGAGAATAGAAGGACAAGCGGCCGAAAGTCGAGGAAGACTTGCTAACTTTCTCAAATTTATCTTTGCTGCGTGCCAAGGGCTAGCCAGATGCTAGTGTAGAATTATTCTAGCATAATAGCCTTATGTAAAACCATGCCTATAACTAAACAGTGGCTTCAAATTGGCATGGTAGTATGGTACCTCCTGTGGGATGTGGCCACCGGCAATGGTTCAAGTCCCACTCCCACTGACTATATTATTAGATGGATTTGTTGGTAGATATTTCACAAGATCAAGATTTGATCTCGTGACCTTGCTTTAAGGATAAATACGGAAAACAATTGCACCCGGGGGCTTCTAATTTGCGATTGCCCTTATGAATAGAAGCCTATGAACGCACCCCCAACACCTAATCAAGTGACACGTCTTCCTCACAGTGCCCCTTCCCTTTCCACGATGTAGTATGCAAGAAGCAAGCGACATGCAGTCAGCTTCCCTTCCCCTTTTTAAACTTCTCTTTCCGAGAATTGAAATTTCTATGAGTCAAATATTTTTGATTTGAAACTTTTTATTTGAAACTTTCCGAGTTAAAATTTTCTAATTTGAAAATTTTCAATTTTTTGAATTGAAAATTTTCTAAGTTGAAGCTTTTTGATTTGAAACTTTTCGAGTTGAAACTTTCTAATTTGAAATTTTCTGAGTTAAAACTTTTTTGTGTTGAAACTTTTTGAGTTAAAACTTTTTTGTGTTGAAACTTTTTGAGTTGAAACTTTTTCTATTTGAAACTTTTCGAGTTGAAATTTTTTGAGTTGAAACTTTCCAATTTGAAACTTTTTTATTTAAGATTTTTGAGTTTTAAATTAAATCAAAACTTTTTGAACCAAAAAGTTTTTTGGATCGAAAAATTTCAAGTTGAAACTTTCTAATTTGAAACTTTCTGATATAAAATTTTTCAATAGTGTGTAGAATATCCCAACCAGAGCATGCATCTGCAGTCTGTAGGTTTTGAAAAAGTATGGATCCCACCTGCAGTCTGAGGGAAAAGGTGCAGCTGCCAGCTGCAACATGCCATCCATTTTGTGTCACAAAATCGGACAAAAAGGCCAGTGGAAGAAGAAGCCACGGGAGGGAGGAGTGCTCAGCTTGACTGAAGGAGACATGGTCCATCTCTTTCTATCACTTCCATAGTTTTGCTAAATGTGCCGCTCTCTCCTAGAGGTGGCAACGGGGCCAGTCCCCGTCGGGGAGTGTCTCCCCGTCTTCGTCCCCGTGATCCAAAATTTTCTCTGTCTCCGTCCCCGTTCCCCGTCTCGGAGGAGAAAATCTCCCTGTCCCCATCCCCGTTCGGTTATCGGGGCCGTCGGGGACCCATCCCCACAAAAATTTCACACAAAAGAAGAGCTCTTATAGCCATTTTAACTCTAAAATCATATCAATAGGCAAGGAAAAAAAAGAATGCATGCATTCATTGAAGATTGTGTTGTCCCGTTTATGAAAATGTGAATATGATGAGCTAGAGAATATGTTTGCAATCTAATAACTAAATTGGACTAAACTAAATTTGGATCCCCAATCGATCCTCAGGAAAAAAATTCCCGCCCCCGCCCTCGCTTATCCCGACGGGAATAATTTTCTGCTTTATCTCCGCAGAGACGATTTTTTCCCATACCCGCCCCTATAGAGAATTCACGGGATCGAACGGTCCCCATTGCCATCCCTACTCTCTCTCCACATATTAGCTACACGTGTTGTAAGCACAGTGTCTGAAGCACTGACCGCACGAAAAGATGCAAACGGGTAACCGTAAATTAGCATTTCCGACTGCGCCCTTCGGAGAAAAAAATATATGCATGCAAACTTTACCATTTTATCTTGTTTCCGTTTTGTATATACACATGGGGCATGGGGCCTATAGTCAATGCAAAAAAAAAAACAATCTTCGTGGGCCAATTTGTTGTAATGTACTAACAAAAACTAATATTGAAAATTACACTAAAAAACAAATACTGAAAATTTGAAATACGAGAATTAAAAAGCCCTAGATGCCTTAACCTACGTTAAGGTCGTGTTTGATTTAGGGATAAAATAACCAGGTTAGCTAGCCCTAAAACAGGTAGTTTAATTCAACCCGATTCTTTTGTGTAGCAACTAACTTATTGGTTAGTCTAAAATATTGTCTGGCAATATTAGGAGGGTTTGCTAGGGTAGTAGTAGCAATAGCGCGGTGATAAGAAATTTTGGGAGTTTAAGCAAGTCTAACTACCACCGGCGGATACAGAGGGTGGGCCGGGTGGGCCCCGCCCACCCAAAAATTCCAAAGCTGAATTCCCGTTATTACTGGGACAGTCATATTGCAAAGGTAATATCTTTAGATCTGTTGATCCGATCGGATTGATTTTTATTGTGTTAATTTCTAAATTTCATCTAGTTTCTACAGTTAAAATTTCGAAACAATCCAACGGTAGGATCTTTGTGAATTATTATTTTGGTGAACGTGAGTCAATCTATTTTTATTTGGTCTGTGATTCAGTAAAATTGCGAAGAAAATAACTTTAGATCCGTAGATCCGATTGAGCTGATTTTTATTGTGTTAGCTTGAAAATTGAGTCTAGTTTCAGTAGTTAAAATTTCACATCGATCTAACGGTGGGATCATCAGAAATTACTTTTTTAGTGAATGTAGGTTAATCTGTTTTTGTCGAATCCGAATCAGTTAATTGGGGTGTTTCAAAAATAATCAAAAATTTGATTTTAGTTTCCGCGCAATCATTCACCTTCCTTTGATTGCTAGTTTAATATATATCGATCCTACATATTGTATTGCAGAATTGTTGAAACATGAAGAGGGATGGGTGGTAGTCTTTTGGACGATTGTCTAGTCACATTCATTGAATGAGATATTTTTCTTTAAAGTGAATGAAGAAGATATAATGGACACTTTCATGACCATTAGAAAAGCGTAGACCCAACAAGAAGTAGTACTGTAATCTTCTTCAAATTATTGTAGTCGTGTAAGTTTCTTTAAGTCAAATTTCATACTTAGTTGTTGATTTTAAGATGTTTGTAAGGCACCTTATTAATATATCATGATGCACTTTTGGTAAATTCTATATTTGTATTGTATATTGGCATATTAGATTTACGGTATTTAAAAAATTTATACCAAGTTGGACCACCCATATCCAAAATCCTGGATACGCCACTGCTAACTACAGGTAATAAGTGTGAACAAGTCCATATATATACATAAAAGCATGGTCTAATACTCATGTGAAAGTCCATAGGTGAAAAAGAAAGGAAGATGCGACAACAAATACCTCACCATGACACTAGCAAAACTTCAAGGCGTGTTTGTTTTTACTTTTGATTCTGGTTCGGGTTCCAAAAGCAGAACAAAAAATAAACAGTCCGATTCTAGAATTCAATTCTTACAATCCAGCCTACCTATATACACTAGAATCCACAATCCACTTCATATGTACTTTTGGATTGCAGTTTTTAGAGAATCAGCTTCTCTACAACCACAATCCAAAATCAGCTTTTAGATAATCCAAAGTTAAAACAAACAGGCCCTCAATAACCGACCAACAAAAGTCCAATAACACATGCCCTGCCACCACGCCACACTTGCCCGCCGCTGGGCCTTCACATACCACTTTTCCCACTGCTGAGAGTCCTGCAGTATAGCTCGGCCACCAATGCCCTAGGGTTTTGGGTTGGTGTGATGAGGAGCAAATGGAGAGGAAGCAGAGGGACCGAAGTGGAGTGTGAATGGGGTGGATGGATTCAAGGCATGAGGTGAGGTGTGGGGGTGAGAAATGGGCATGGGGCCTTTGCTCCCATGTAACAGCCCAGTGCATGGCGTTTGACGTGTGGGAAGGCAACGAAATTCAGTTCAAAAGACCCTAGCAGAGTGGAGCAGCTACCGACCCATGGCCCATCATGGGAGAAGCAATGAAGGGGAACAGGTAAGCTACCCTAGCATAAATTTAAAATTTTTTACTGTGTAACCAAGGAACCTCTGTAAGTTATAGATCACAACATTACTACTAAACGAATATTTATGTAGCGGAAGTAAAGTCGATGTAGCGTGTTGGTACGGTTGTAGTTGTATTAGCCTCGCGCCTCCTCCAATAGCTCCTCATGACCGCCATAGGTTGCGAATCATCCTAGTCACTTTCATAGGTTGCGGATTATCCTAACGTTAAAACTTTACAGTAACGCCTCTAAGATATCCACACATACGGGGCAGAGGCACCACGTGCCAAAGTTCTAGCATCGGATGCTTGGTTTTGGATGAAAGATGTGTGGCAACTAGGGTTTCGAGTTTCAAGAATTTTGAATTCCTATGCTATCTCTTAACCCTAAAGCCATTACCTTTTCCCTTTATATAGACACCCCGCAATAGGTCTCTACATTAGAGGCCCATTAGGAACTCGAAGCCTATCAGAATTCAGATCACCATCCGAATTAAGTCCTAACCCTTTAAGCATACGACCCTATAGGTTCACGTATGTTTGGACATGGCCTAAATACTCTTACTCGACCATTAATTGGTAGTGGTCTCTAGTAAGATGTGTCGACTCTTGAGTATATGTAAAGATCACATCAGATAAATCTTAATAATGCTTAGTTATATACATTTCCCTTTGCCTCATAAGATTGGTCAAACTACGAGAGTATGTGCCATCCCTGTTTAGTTAGCTCGACCACTTTTTCTCGATTACGTGACTCGAAATCCTCGACTATGGTTAACTCTTTAACCGTGAGTGGCATAGCCATGTATTTTTGAAATCCGACCACTCGAGTGGCCTAGAGATATCTCTCCCATTATATGGAGGGGCAAATCTCATCTTGATTAAACATGCCTCATATCATGCTTCATGACAAACCCAAAAGCCACATTTATAACTACCTAGTTACAAAATAGCATTTGGCAATCCATAAGTAAGTCATTATACATCTCGAGTATATACGTCAACCTCAAGTTTAAGGATATAGCATACAAATTATATATGAGACCAACTGATGACAAGTAAGATTACAACGTTCTCGTAGTGTCGCAAGGTTAGTCAATTCAACTCCATATTCTTTAACTTGTGACTATATATTGGTTTGGTATCTCTATATCCATAACCCATGAAACATGATCATCAACTAATACATATGCTAGTCTATTCATATGTGTACTCATATGTTAATCGACTATAGATCATTTTAGAATAATCATTACAAAGTCATATATAGACTTTCACAAATAAGTCCTATACTTGCTAATAAATAATAATGATATTATTTAAGGAATAAGATAATAAATCATGAATATAAAAAAACATAATCATCTCTATGATTATCTCTAGGACCTATCTCCAACAAACAAACACCTGGTAGCCCACAATGTGGCTTGTATGGGAAACCACCATTTTCATGGTATTGGTATCTGATGAGTGATGACGGCGCGGATCAGTTATGGTTCCACACCTCGTCGTCAATGAGCCCAAGCAGTGGCCCAAGGTCTCTGGGAGCTCGCTCTGCCTATGAGTAGTAGGGAAAACAAAATTCAGGAGGATTATGTTATGAGATAAAGACTCTAAACAATATTTGGTTTAGGACTATATCTCTTTATGATGTGGACGAATCTAAACTCCTCTCTCATATTGCTATATATATTGGGTGCTTTCCATTGTAATCAATGAATCAATAAAGTGAGAGAGAGACTTCCACCTATATTGTGTGTGCCTTTGCGTTCTTGCTCTTGGGATTGCATCTACGAATTCGGTGATTGATTGAGGGAGATCGACTACGTTTCACAACACATTATTAGCACAAGTCTCTACCACAAGAAGGAGAATCGTCGACTACAACGAACGATCTACTACCGGTGATTGATCGCCCGATCCGATCTGCAATCAACTCGCCATCACGCCGGCACCCACTCGGATTGCCGAAAAAGTCCTACGCGACTCTATCCTACGCAATAGTCTATAGAATTTCCCCTGCAGGTCAAATCATGGTATTAAATTGGCATGACCTATTGAATCGCGTTCTTCGCTAACCTTCAGCCCTGCAGATCGTTCAATCTTATATCGTCTGTTCATAGATGTACAGTATTTTTAGTTACTGTTCATCAACAATTAAGAAAAAAATCTTGCCGGTTGCCTTGCACCCGCCCGTGATCTACGCGCCCGAAGCAAGCACCGCTACAGGCTGCGCCTGAAAGCGCCCTCTTTGCCGATTCGCTAGAGTCGACGGCGCCTGTGCAAAAGCTCCTGAGCCTGAAGCATGCTCTGCAACCTCTGGCCATGCCGGAATGCATGCGCACCCTGTTGCTCGCCAGTGTCGCAAACGCCTGCTCCACGAATCCCGTGTCCGTGCTCTCCGCCTGAGCCATCCACGACTGTGGCCCCCGTAGGTCTCTGCCGCTGGATGCTCCTCGATCGGCTATGTCACCGGCCTGGCCGTGCTCGAAGAACATGCCATCTCCGACCGCGCCATCCGCTGCCACAACGGTCGCATCGCTCGCTGCCGTCTTGGCATGAGTGCCTCGGCTTAGCACCCGTCGTGCGCCACCAGCTGCCTTGCTTTCCTCATCGCCCGTGCCGCCTCTACCGCGTCTTCACCGGGAGCCGAGGCAGCGCCTTCGCCAAAGTGTCGAGGTGGTGTCGTGCGGTGGCGTTGTTTGCGCGTGGTGGCAGCACTCGAGTCCATCTCCCCGCGTGCGGATGAACCTCCTACCCAGCAGCACATGGAGAAATTTCTTGGTGGCAGTGCGATTGAGACGCTAGGGTTTCTCTTTGCCGCGCTGCGTTTTTCATTCACAGGCCAAGCACCGAGCCCGGGCCGTGCTCCTCGTAGGTTACGCCTCACGCAGGCCGTGCACCGCAGCGCTGCTGGGCCACGCAATGCATATAGGCCACACGTGACTCCTTGGGCCGCGCTATGCGCATAGGACCGATAGACAGGCTAGGCCATTAAAACAACAGAGAAAATTTATAAATTTTGATGATAAATTTTGAAAATTGACTATAAACCCTAGAAATTAGTTTTTTCTAGGTTTTGAACTTCTGTAAATTTTGGTAATTTTGATGTTTAGCTCTCATTGGAAGTTCCATACCCTAGATTTATTTTCTAGCATTTTTTTATGTGCTGTTTTTCTTGTTATTCAGTAATTGTGAAAGTTACTCTCATTAATTAATGTAAATGCTAGAAAATTATGGAAATAATTGAGCTATCAAAATGGTTTTGAGCTTGAGGGTATAAGTGGTTGGGTTTTTTATTTCAGTTTTGAAGGAACGGATACATGACATTTGGTGTCTAAAGAAAACACATATGAGGCTAGATTTCTTAATTGGCGCCCGGAATTGGGAAGTGCTCCCCCTCTCATGTGAGCCCTCGGGGCGGGTTGATCTGGCCAAGAGTTATGTTGACGGAGACATTCATTACATGATTTTATACCCAATCAACAAGAGTTACATAAGATGTAATTAGCATTATGCTAGGTTTATTTCACGTTGAAGTTTATTCTTCTGTTAATTAGTAATTCTGGAAATTGCTTAATAATTAGCAAAAAAAATTATAAAAAATGCTAGGAAAATCCTGAAAAATCTGTGATAATTATCTACTGAATAGATATAGACCATACTTTACTGATTCAATAGCAATCATGCAAAACAATATTTTACCTGAAGTAAAATCCCTGTTTTGTTTACATATAGGATATGTCTGACATCACAAAGAAAGAGTTTGCTGAGCTTGCCCTGAATAGCAGCAACTACCTCACTTGGGCAATGGATGCCAAGATCAACTTGACAGTCCGATCTCTTGGAGCTACAATTTCCTAGCCTGATGCTGGCGCTCCTGCTCTCCCTGAAGTTGCTAAGTGTGCAGCTTTGCACTTCCTGAGGCACCATCTCCATACGGACCTAAAAGCCGAGTATTTGATGGAGGAGGACCCGCTGGACATATGGAATTCCCTGAAGGAACGATATAACCCGCAAAGATCTGTTCTGTTGCCAGAAGCTCAACGTGAATGGACCCTCCTACGCTTCCAAAATTTTAAGTCAGTGGCAGCGTACAACTCTACCATGCACAAGATTGTTGCAAAACTAGCATTTTGTGACCAAAAGATCACAGAAGCTGAGAAGATTGACAAGAATTTGTGCACATTCCACCCCAACATGAGAATACTGCAGCAACGGTATCGTCATGTAAAGTACCAGAAGTACTCTGAGCTAATATGCGTTCTGCTAGAAGCAAAAAAGCATGATGAATTTCTAATGAAGAATCATCAAGCCCTACATAGTGGGAGTCATGCATTGCCTAAAGCACATGCAAGCGTTCAGCAGGCTAGCAGTAGCCGAGGCCACATAAAGGGCCAAAAACAAAAAGGGGATAAATGGAAGAATGACAACAATCATAAAGGAAGAGGTAAATCCTAGTGGAAAACAAAAGAAAATAGATCATGTCTTTTTTAGAAGAAAGGACCAACAAATAATGCTGTTGATCCTAAACAACCATGCTATAGGTGTGGACGTACTGGTCATTGGTCACGTACATGTCGCACTCCAAAGCATTTGGTGGAGTTGTACATGAAATCCACTAGGAGATTCCAGAAGAATAAAGGGAATAAGACGGAGGCGCACTTCACCTCTCAACCTGTTGTTGACAATAAAATAGAGTTGGATGATGATCAAGCCTCCGACTCCACAGAAGAATTCAAGAAGGGCCTCCATGGTTATGGTGATTCTTCCATGGAGGAAGATGATCTCATTGGGGATGAGCTAAAAGAATTCCAGAAGAATAAAGATAAGTCCCAAGAGGACGATATAAATGATTTATATGGAGACATGGAGTAGTCTCCCAGTTTTTCCTTTGGAGTCGATGTCATATTATCCTTTAGAGTCTCCTTAAGAGCCTCATTTATCAGCTTAGTTTTTGTGCTCCTGAATGAACAATGGTCTACGCTCCTGTTGAGTGATTATCAGTCAAATTTAATAAAGTGTGATTTTCCCAGAAAATTTATTTAATCATGCTATGCTTGTTCTATATTATTTGTTCCTGATACAACAAATGTTTGATTGATTTTACTTATTTAATATAGAACTCCATGAATAATCCAATGGCGGAGGAGGAAATCTGTCTTGTAGACAGTTGCACCATGTCGACGATCGGGATCGCCTGACCGCAAATGTGAAACGGGGTTAGTGTGAATAGGGGACCCAAGACAAGCTACGCTCAACGGAAGTATAGGCGTTGGTCGGGGTGAAGCGTCAACGAGCTGGACACAACGAATTATACTGGTTCGAGCCCCTGTGGGGTAACAGCTCTACTCCAGTCTTCTCCTGAGGTGGAGGGCTTCACTATCTTTGAGTACAGAGAGTGGATTACAGCTCGAGCTTGAGCGTTCTGGTTGTATCTATTGGCCTATTGCTAGTGCGCTGATGTCCTCCACCTTGCCGTTCTTGCCTCAAGGGATTTTATACCCATCCCAGCCATTACCAGAAACGGCCAGGAGAGATTCCGGGGGTAGTGCACAACGTGCATTGAAGACGTGCTGTAACCGCCCCAGATCTGGCACCCACGTCCGCCTTAACTCCGGGATTCTCGATCTTGGTAACCACCGAGTAAACGCACACCTCTGAACCAAGGTCAAGGTCATGCGGGGATTCGACCTCCACTCCCCAAGCTCGGGGTCGTGCGGGGTTTAGTGCAGCTCTGGTCGTGGTCAAGTCCTCGCCGCCACCAGCCGGAGACCTGACTGACTACGCTGACTGTCAGAGATTCATCAGTCCCCGACAGCTAGCCCCCGAGGCTCAAGGTCGTGGTAAGAACTTGGGTCGACCTCGAGCCTCTCCACACGGTCAGAGGGGACTGTCTTTTGGAATTTCTGAGCCCGAAGTCGAGGTCGGGCGGAGACCTACAGACAAGCTCTGGCGTCGTTACACCTGGCGCCTCTTGATCTTCATAGAATTCTGGTACGGACACGATCGAGCAGCGGAACCGTTCGCAATGCCTCGATTCCGCCGCGCAGCCCTTAACTGCACCTGTCGAATCACCTGACCGGCGCGCCTTTTGAGATGCCCTAACCTCTGGCCTGCAGCGCACCGAGCTTATAAAACTCGAGACTGTTGCAACTCCAAAGAACTCTCGACCTTCTCGCAATCTTTTCCTTCTAACTCCTCGCTCGAGCCCTCCTTCTCCCACCGACCAAACTTCCCCTCAACCGCCATGGCCAAGCTCGGAAAGAGTTCCCTGACGACGGCAAGGATGAGAGAGCTTGAGGGCTTGGGGCTGTTGGACCCGGCGACGTGGCGGCTGCCGGACGGAGAGACCGAGCCAGTAGCCACGGGACGGCAGAACTGTCAAGACGCAGCATTACATGCTCATGACACGGACAGAGTGACTTCCTTGCCGCTTCGCGCAATGCGAGATCGAGCTTATCAATCTGTACCCAACTCCATTCTTCGCTTCCATCTTTTCTCATTTGAGCGAGGGGTTCCTTGGAATTCTTCCCACCCCTCGCTTTTCTTTCGCTTCTTTTCCATCTTCCGCACCGGGAAGGACCCCGTGGTCGGATGCCTCTACTTCCAGCTGCGGACGGGGATTCCCTGGTCTTTTCCCCAAATCCGTCCTCGGGACTCCCTTGGCCCATGGACCAAGCAGTGGTTCTACTTGAAGCGGCGAAGAAGGCACCGGCGTCGACGAACCCCCATCAATCGGAAGAAGCAGACCCCGGAGGCGGCCGACCTGGAGGACGACCAAGAGGCCATCGCAGCCATTCACGTCTATGCCTCGCGGGGCCTCATCGGGCAGGCCATCACCAACGACTTCCTGAGGAGCCGGGTGTTCCCTCTGCGGAAGAGGTTGCACCCGTTCTTCGAGATCAAAGGTCGTGACGACCTCACTCGCGAGTGGACATCTGGTAAGCCATCCTGCCCTGAAGCTTGTTCCAGTTTTGACCCCTGGGTTCCTTTGATGAGTTGATTTTTCCAGCAGCGCCGAAGGAGTCTTGGATCGTCGCCCGGATGAACGAGATGTTCGGGAAGGCAGCATACGACTATACCCTCGATGATCCTGTTCCGAGGAACGTGCTGCACCGGAAAGCCGAGGTAAGCCGCCCTGGACCGAGCTTCTTAGTCCGCGTATGCCTAAAGCCTCCCTTGACCCTTTGATGCAACCGCAGACAAGCTCGAATCGCTTGAAATGGCAAGGAAGATGTCGCTGCCGCCCGAAGCAGCAAGGGCAAGAAAGACGGGCAAGAGGCTAGCCCGGACGGAAGCGAGCGCAAGAAAGGCCAAGAAGCAACACGTCGAGTGGGGCGACCGAACGATGGTGAGTATCCTTGGTCGAGCCCCTAAGCACTTCGCTTGTGCTCCTTCGCCCCCTGACTAGATTTCTTTCTGCAACAACAGAGCGCTGCAGACGCAGCCAGGACCTCAACCGAGGACTGGCTCACCATGGGCCCCGAGGTCCCAGGCCGAGGCTCCCGAGGAAGGACTCCCTGACCCCCAGGGCACCAAGGGCCTCGCCAACCCCTGAAGGCGGAGGTCAGAGACTCAGGTGCATCATCGGCCCTTCTTTGCTTGGTTTCTTTTCTATCTTTTCAACAGTAGCCTTCTTTTATCGTAGACCTTGAGCACTCGAGCTTAATGCCTGCCCGCCTTGACGATGACTATTGTTCAGGGCGAGTCTGAGTCCGATGAAGAGGAGGAAGCCTCCTACATGTTGGCGCCCGCCGTCTCGAGCCGGTGTAAGATCGAGGATGCGCCAGAGGGGGGTGAATAGGCGTTTACAAGATTAATCGCTCACTAAAATAATTCGCCAAATCAACCCTATGTCAAAACCTAATCAAGCACATGGAAGTTTATAAACTAGGTTTTGACAATTAAAGCCTAAATCAACTAGGCTCACTAGTGCACTAGCTCAATTATGTCTCTAAATAAGAATGGCTAAATTGAACAAACAAATAATACTAAGCAATTCTAACACAATCAAGTAATTGATTAATATACAATAAAGTAAATGCTTGAATGTAAAAGAGACAAGAGGCAACCGATATTTTTTCGTGGTGTTCGGAGACTTGCTTGGTCTCCCTAGTCCACGCTGAGGCAAGCCCAAACCCTTGGACCGGCTCCCACTCGAGCACCTATCTCAATTCCACTAGACGTGATTTTTCACGCTTTCGCGTAGGCTCAAACCGAACCTTCACAAACTTGTCGGGGCTTCTCACACCTTGAGAGCTCCCACTTGCGACGCCTACACTGCCTAGGAGTCGGCAACCTCCAAGAGTAACAAGCCGCCCCTTCGCTGAACTTCACTCGAGCACAACGAATCGCCCCGGTGATCACCAAGTGCAACACATGCGTAAGGACCTCCTCAAGTGCAACACATGCACAAGAGACTCTCAACCCACTTTTAATTGCAACACATGCAATTAGTCTCACTCTTATCTCAAAATCAACTTATGGGAATGCAACACATGCAAACCACCGCTCAAATACTCACACAAGAGCCAATACACAAATGAAAGCTTCAACACATGAACCACCTCACCCAAAATACTCAATCCCCAAAGAATGCCCCCAAGACCTCCTTTATAGCCTCACAAAGAAAACTAGCCGTTGGGGGGCAAAACGGACATTAAAAGTGCAGAAACTAGCCGTTGCTAAAGTACCCGCGGCACTACCGACCATGGGGAGCGGTAGTACCGGCCTAAGAACTCAAAAGAACCTTCTCTGGCAAATAATTTCAAGAAGAGCGGACTACCAAATTTTACGGGCGGTAGTACTGCTTTGCGGTAGTACCGCAGCTACCTCCACTAAAATGCTCATAACTTTTTACTCCGAACTCCGATTTAGGTGATCTTTGATTCTATACGAAGCTTATCACGAGGGCTACAATCTCTACCTATTTTAATGATTTAAGCACTCATAGATATTTTTAAATATTACCAAAACAAAACTCTAATGTAGTCACTCAAGTCTAAAATCTGATTTTTCGAAATCCTTCACATAGACTTGATCAAGCACATGACTACAAGCTAGCAAGGGGTCAACAAGATTAAAACTTGAACCATGTGATGATCAACTCATGATCAAAATAATTTGCAAAACACATTTGCAAATACTATTCACATGCTTCAAAGTACCGCATGTAAACTCCAAATCCAACTTGCTCGGGCATCCTCATTTTGCAACACATGTAAAACCTAGTTCCAAGAAAATCCAAAACAAACTCAAATGCATGAGCTCTTTATTTGCAACACATGCAAATCTTAGCTCTAAGCAGCCACTTTGATTTAAGAAAGATTTGTGTTTTGTAAACGAAACATGAAGCTTCAACATTTGCAACACATGCAAAAGTGAACTTCATATAAAAGCTAACGCATATAGCTTATCCTATTTGCAACACATGCAAATCAAAGCTTTATGCGAAAACCAAATGCATGCGCTCTTCTTCGTTGCAACACATGCAAATCCGAGCATAATGCAACAACAACCAAACACAAGCTTAACACATTCGCAACACATGCCAAATGGTTAACTCTTATGCAAAAACCAAATCCAAATAAGATTTGAGCTCGAGTGAACATGGGATTGAGATCATCAACACATGATGAAGCTCAAACTAGGACTCAACCTCTTCTAATAGTACGGCGATAAAACTAGACTCAAAGACTAAAAAGTCCTTAGCCTATCTAGTTATACCTTCAACAAGACGCAATCAATCCCTTTGGGGTCTTTATGATCTTCACTCATTTGCTCCCTGAGATCATCACTCAACTCCTCTTTATTTTCGGATCTACTCTTGACGCCCATCACCTCATGATGCCGTTCTTGTCCCGTTTCATCTTCTCAACCACCTTTGGACTTAACCTAGCTCAATTACAACTCATGGAAATGGTTAGCCCAAGATGCATGGTTGTCTCAATTATCTCTTGCACTCCATTAACACATAATGGATGCCTTTAGATCAATTGAGCACAACCCAAATCAAATTAAATGATATAAATGTGTCTTAAGTACAATAATGCAACATATGCTTAATCATACTTTAAGAACTATTCATTTGTCCTTAATTAATCAAGGAACACCATCAACACATGATGAAATGTTCTTTAATGATTAATAAGACAAATGAACTCAATTTAAATTTTCATTTAAATTGATATGAGTATATATATTAACTTACGCAAGTTTTCATATACTCATGTTGATGAAAAGTAATGATCCATAATGTGTGAACTATATGGAAATGACCATTACTCTAAGTCATCAACTATAGAATAAACCCACATGTATATGTGCATAGATATAATGGACTTGGAGATAATATGCACATATTCAATTTGATTATATTGGAGTATATCCTATATTACCACGAGTATACTATAACTAGGCAATTTAAATATATACTCAAGGATTTAGTTTCTATGTCTTGATCCTTATATGTGTCAATGAAGAATAGATCAATACATTGAAACCTTCAAGTTAAATTACAAACTCCCCCTAAGTATGTGCATCCATGTAATATATGGATTAGGAAACATGATGCATGTTTTGTGGTTAATACCATGGGGATATTTATACTTTAACTTGAATCCAAAGTATGCAATTAGTACTAGAAATAATACACATACATACCTTGGGTTTTCTATTTTTCATCCAAATATGAGACTACTAAATATATGCTCAACAAACATGTTAGTCTCATAAAGATTAGGTTTGTCTTTAAACAGGAATTAATCGTTAATCTACATCAATCACCAAAACCAATGGCGCTTGAACTTACACGGGGGCGCACCTCATCTGGCCCCTAGAGCTGGGTCGCAGTCGGGGAGTTCGACCAAGGGGTCAATGACCCGGTCGAAGACGACGCCATGCCCACGGCCAGTGAAGACGACGCTGCCGGGTCCATGGATGCCAGGGATAGCGTCGACCCGCCCGAAGTCAACGTAGAGGATGGCGTCCGGGATTCCTCGGACGCGACGGCCGAGGCCCCCCTGGCAGCTCCTACCTCGACTGTCGAGGTCGGAAACGCCTCGGACGGGACCGGCACGGAAGATCGTGTAGAAGACCGAGCCAAGACTCCAACGGAAGACGGGGCTGAGGACACCCCAGCCGCGGGAAACGAGGCCGACGCGGCCACCGAGACTGAGCCCGAGGTCGGTTTGAGCCCCCTGGGGAGGAGGCCTGAAACGAAGTCGCCTCCAGCAGAGTGCTCAAGATCTCTGCCTCAACGACCCAACGGCAGCGCCGGGCGATACCGCACCGGGGACATCGGGAAGCAGAGCCACCGAGTACTACCGCGCAACCTTCGAGGGCCGACTTACCTAGGTATTTGAATCTCCTCACCCCATTGCGGAGCTTCAGCTCGAGTGTTCCTTTCTTTTTGTTTTTCTTTCCTCTAGCAGGTGCCGTGTTGACCCTTAGAACCCTGCAGACCATCAACTCGGTCGCTCAAGGGCTGCAAGGTCTTCAGACGCATGCCGATGCGCTGAAGGTCTTCCTCGACGTGGTAGAGGATCAGGAGACGAAGCGCTCCAGGCTCATGGAGGCCCTAGAGGCCGAGCGTGAGGATGCTGCACGAAAGGCGGCAAACGACTCCAACGAGATCGCCGGCCTCCGCAAGGTGGTGAAGACGCTCGAGGCCTCCCACAAGTCCGAGCTTGAGCGGGCCGTTGCCTCCGAGCGCGACCACGCATACAAAGCCGTCGAGGAGGAGCGTGCAAGGTCGACCAAGGCTCTCGAGGCCGAACGAGCCAAGTCTGAAGAGCTGATGAAGGCCGCTGCGGACCAAGCAGCCGCCACGGCGAGGGCCTCCCCCAAGCTCGAAGCCAAAGTCCAAGAGCTCGAGGAGAAGCTAGGTCGGGCGAGCAAGACGGCCAAAAGCGCCTTGGCCCAACTTCAGGAAGAGCGCCGCCACGCCGCCGAAGCCTCCGCCGAAGCCCTCCGACTCCAGGGCGAACTTTCGACCTTGAGGGCCAAGGTCGCGAGCTCAAGCGAGGAGAAGCTTACGCGTGAGATGGCGATCTGTAAATAGGTTTAGACTTCAGAAAACAAGTCCTTTTGTAAGACAAAAAGTTCAATAGAATGACATCGCTTTTGGAAAGAATAGTTAATGTCTTGGTCTGCTTTATCGATTTTTTCCTAATCGTGCACTTAGCCTTTACGCTGTGGTATATCCGTCTAGCCTCCGATTGGGCTCAAGGTCGAACAACTTGCCCCTTGGCGCAAGTTAGAACTCAGAGAGACCACGACACACGCAAGATCGAGAAAAACCCACGGGGAGCATATCTGAAAGACGAGGAAAGACATAGGCTCTAGAGTGTTAGGATCGTTTCTAGGTCAAACTTCTTAAATCCTGACAACGACTTGCGCTTTGCTCGATGGACCCAGTCGCGGGCTTGGTTCAAACCCTAGCGCAGGGGGAGCGTTGATGCGAAGAGATTTGGCTTACAAGTAGCTCGACCACTAGGGTTGAATCCTAAGTCCGCAATGCTTGGGTCAAGAGCAAGCGCGCTCGTCTGCAGGTTGGACTCAAAGAAGCCCCGAACTCGAGCCAACGCAAAATATGGAATGAAAAAGGGGTACAGAGACCAACATGACAATTGAATAACAGCTTTATTGAAATTTGAGGTGAAAGGGTTACACAAAGAATTTTTGAAGCTGGTCAATGTTCCACGAGCTAGAGAGCTCTCTGCCATTGGGCATCACTAGCCGATAAGCCCCGTGCGATCTATTAAAACAACTCTATAGAGGCCCTCCCACCGCGGGGATAACTTGTTGGTGTTAGACAGAGCCTGAATCCGCCTCAGGGCTAAGTCCCCAACAAGGAGCTCCCTAGGTCGTACCGACCGAGACGCATGTCTGCGAAGAGCTTGCAGGTAGTGCGCCGATTGTAGTAGTGCACGACATCTTACTTCTTCCGCCAGGGTAAGATCAAGGGACCGTTCTTTCTCAAAGTCGATCTGGTCGACCAAGCTGACCCTAGCAGAGCCCAGCGTGACCTCTGGAGGCAGGACGGCTTTGATACCGAACACGAGCCGAAAGGGTGTGGACCCCGTTGCTCGGCTGACTGTGGTACGAATAGACCATAAGACGGTGGGAAGTTCATCCACTCGTGTCCGCCGTCGCTCGAGCTCATCGATACTCGCTTTTGACGCCTTGAACGATCTCGTCTGGCTATGCCGCTTCCATCGCTTCTAGCTAGTGCTCTCACGGATGGGCCACCAAGCATAGCATACTTTGATGCCGATGTCTTCGCAAGACTCTCGAACAACTCCTCGGTAAATTGTGTTCCATTGTCGTGATAATTTCGCATGGAACCCCATACTTGGTGACTACAAAAAGCGGAAAATCTTGATGCACAACGCATGAAATGTGATGGTCGAGACAGTTTGGCTTCGATCCATTTGATGAAGGTATCGATGGCGACGAACAAAAACTTCTTCCCCTCGGCCGCCTGCGGGAAGGGGCCAAGGATGCCTAGCCCCCAGGTCGAGAAAGGCCAAGCTAGTGGAATGGTCTGGAGTGCGCAGGCAGGCTGATGTGATTTTCGAGCATGGAATTAGTAGGCTCGATAGGTGCGGACGATGTTGCGAGCGTCCTGGAGCGCTGTTGGCCAATAGAACTCCATACGAAAAGCTTTCCCGACCATGGTCTTGAAAGAAGAATGTGCTCCACAGAGACCTGAATGAATGTCGTTTAACAGGTACTTACCCTCCTCCGTGGTAACACACTTCGTCAAAATGCCGGAAGCATTCCGACGATAGAGCTTGCCGTCCACGAGCTTGTACGAGCTCGCCCGGCGCTTGACCCTGCTCCTCTCCGCGGGATCGGTTGGAAGCTCTCCTCTCACTAGGAAATCGTGGATTGGTTCGGCCCATGAGGGAATACCTTCAATGAAAGCGACTGAGGCCCCTTGGTCGGAGATTGAGGGTGACCCCAAGGTCTCCAGGATCACATCTGGAGGGACTGCGTCATTGGATGACCCAAGCTTGGAGAGGAATCCCACACCTCCATGACCTCGCGGTGACCGTCCGTCGAAACGGTCACCCGAGGTCGACCATCACCGCGCTTGCGGTCCCTCTTCTGCTTCTTGGCGGTCGAGTCTTGGTCGGCACTCTTAGCGTTGGTGGGACCAGCCTCGCCCGAGTTGACGCCAAGCTTAACTTGGTCGTAGTCGCGCTTCGGCGGATCGCGCTGTCGCGTCCGCAGAGCGCTTGCCATCTTGAAATAGCTTGCCGACGGTGAGCCTTGTCGTAATCTCCAGGTCTTCAGTGAGGCGCCGGTCGCGGACGTCGAACTTGAAGGCCTTGATCATGGCCTCGTCGGAGACACTTGGGATCAGGTTCCTAGTGCGGATGAACCGTCGCACGAAGTCGCGGAGAGGTTCATTCTTCCCCTGGATAACCCGGTCCAGGTCTTTCTCCCTTCCGGGCCTCTCGTAGCAGCTCTAGAAGTTATAACAGAGGGCGCCCTGAATTTGGCGCCACGAGCGGAAGGTGCCGGGCTTCTGGTTGAAGAGCTAGGTGCGGGCGGCACCGTCCAAGACGGTAGAGAGGTAATTGGCCATCACATACTCGTCTCCCGCTGCCAAGATGGCGGTGGTGTAGATCGACAGGAACTCATCGGGGTTCTTCGTCCCGTCGAACCGCTCGATCAAGGCGGGCTTGAAGCGAGCTGGCCAGCGCACCCGCCGAAGGTCGTCGGAGTACGCCGCGCAGCCATAAGCCGGAACAGGGGCGCACCTGGGGAGGTGTTCACCGCTGCTGGAGTCGGATTCACGATCACCGCGGCGGCCCGACCTACGACCACGCCGGTCGTGGCGACGGACCTGAGCATTGCCCGGGAGGTACTACAAGCGCTCATGGACCCGGCGGCGCCTTGGGGGAACGTCGGGGGAGAGGCCCGACATGCTGCTGCTAGAGCGAGAGTCGTCAGAGGGCATTGCCGCCGCCGACACCATCCGGAGTTGTACTCGGGGAGTGACGGCGAGGCGGTGTACGAGACAGGTCTCGGGATTGTCGACAAGACGGAGACCAGGAGGGACGCTGGCGCTCATGAGAGTCGCCATCACTCTTCAGTGGACCGGACCCGAATATGCGGCCATGGTGCTGCGATGGCACAGCCGGTGGCGGCCTTTATTGAGCTCGCTCTGCAAGAGTTTTGTCGAAAAGGCCCGACTCCTCCGGCGGCGGGTCGGTCATGACTCGGGCGATCACACGGAGGCGCTCACTCGATTGAGGGAGCTTAGAACGACCTGATGACGTTCCGATCCTCTCGCGCTCCTCCCGTCGGAGGGCAGTTACGGCCTGGTTGATGGCGACTTGTGCCATCCGGTGAGCATTTTCAGGGGTCTTCGGGCTGTGCTCCCCCTCCTCTTTGCTCGTGCCATGGGTAGCGGCCTTGAGAACAAGCTGATCACGCAGCGGCGGAGAGGGGGAGAACAGGGACGTGGAGCTTCCATGCTCGGGGATGGCATTCGAACCCGAGCTCGCGGAATGTGCTGCAACATCAGATGCCATACCTCGAAGGTCTTGGTTCTCTTCCGGATGAGCGAGCTTCGGCCCCACTTGGTGCTAATCGTCGACGATCGGGATCGCCTGACCGCAAATGTGAAACGGGGTTAGTGTCAACAGGGGACCCAAGACGAGCTACGCTCAACGAAAGTATAGGCGTTGGTCGGGGTGAAGCGTCAACGAGCTGGACACAGCGAATTATACTAGTTCGAGCCCCCGCGAGGGTAACAGCTCTACTCCAGTCTTCTCTTGAGGTGGAGGGCTTCACTATCTTTGAGTACAGAGAGTGGATTACAGCTCGAGCTTGAGCGTTCTGGTTGTGTCTATTGGCCTATTGCTAGTGCGCTGATGTCCTCCACCTTGTCGTTCTGCCTCAAGGGATTTTATACCCATCCCAGCTGTTACCAAAAAGGCAGAAACGGCCAGGAGAGATTCTCGGGGTAGTGCACGGCGTGCATTGAAGACGTGCTGCAACCGCCCCGGATCTGGCGCCCACATCCACCTTAACTCCGGGATTCTCGGTCTTGGTAACCGCCGAGTAAACGCACACCTCCGAGCCAAGGTCGAGGTCGTGCGGGGATTTGACCTCCACTCCCCAAGCTCGGGGTCGTGCGGCGTTTGGCGCAGCTCTGGTCGTGGTCAAAGTCTCTCATTGCTCAAATTTCGAGCCGGGGGCCTGTTGATCGTGGTTGACTGTCGAGATTCATCGATCCCGACACACCACAAATATGATTCTTAGGGAAACTAAATATTTTCAGACATTGATTAAGAAAACTGGAAATATTATGACCATCGCTGGAAAGCGATGCTCTTATTGTTGGCACCGGAAGAGCCATCATAGTTCTCCCTATGGGCACTCATATAATTATAGAAAATCCCTATTATATCCTGAGTCCAGTTGCACTCTTCTAAATTTTAAAGACATCCGTCTAAATGGTTTCCATATAGAGACTGAAAATGAGGATGGTACTGAATACCTACTGATGACTAAGTTTGACGGGTGTAATAAACGTGTGGTTGAAAAACTTCCTTCCTTCTTCTCCGGACTATATTATACATATATAAAACCTGAAGTTTATGTTGCGATGAAAACTATAGTTAAAACCCCAGAGATATTTAATATCTGGCATGATCGTCTGGGACATCCTAGGTTGAATATGATGAGAAGAATAATAAATAATTCTGCTGGCCATAATATAAAAACTACAACCTTTCTCAAACCTGAAGCTTTTATGTGCCATGCATGTGCTAAAGGAAAACTGATAGTTTGTCCCTCTCATCTTAAAATTAGGGAAGAATCACTAAATTTCCTAGAGAGAATTCAAGACGATATCTGTGGACCAATTCAACCCCTGTCGAGCCTCTTCAGATATTTTATGGCTGCTAATAGATGCTTCTACTAGATGGTCCCATGTATGTCTCTTATCTACTAGGAACCATGCCTTTGCTAAATTAATCGTCCAAATCATTAAATTAAGAGGCTCCTTTCTAGAAGAAAGGATTAAGTCCATTCGAATGGACAATGCTGGCGAGTTTACCTCAAAAGTATTCAATGATTATTGTATAGCTCTAGGCATTAATGTAGAGCACTCTGTACCCCATGTCTACACCCAAAATGGCCTTGCAGAGTCATTAATTAAGAGAGTAAAGCTTATTGTCGCGCCCGGAATTTGAATTCCGAACACTCTGTGTGATACACCAGTCCAGGATCACGCTGGTGCTCACAGATACAACAGAGATGAATACCATCACACATACACGCCGAAATAATAACAATAATGTATTTAATTCAAATTAAACTGTTAAGGCCTTAAGGTCACCTTACAATATTAAGCCATGCAGTATGAGTTCAGAGTAAACAAATAACAAAGAAATGAATTATAAAATTATTCGTGGCGCCTCGCTTTGCCACAGCAACCGACCGGCCTTTCTCCTAGTTAGCCTGATCGTCATTCTTCTCCTCAAACGCTTGCGGTTCTTCATCTTCTGATGTTTGATTATGGAGGGGTGAGTACATTGGTACTCAACAAGCTATGCACAGAATGCAACCTAATATGCTACATGCCAGGCTTATTCCAATGGAATGACTTAAAGGTTAATTTGCAATAAACCGCATTTAACAAGTAACATAAGTAGATTCAAAGCAAAGAAAACAAGTAGAATTAATAATAATTTTTCCGTGGTTAAGTAAAAGCATTTCCACATCCTAATCCATACTTCCATCAACTTCATCTTTTAACCCAACCACATTTTTAATAAAGTCTAACCCTTGATCAGTAATCCCGAGCAATGTCCAATACCGTGGACACGGCTATTCAATAGTTTGTACACTCGCAGAGGTTATACACTTTACTCACAAGATACAACCAAACACCATAAAGGCGCAGTAACCGTAATAAAGCCTTTCCAAAGATCCGTTCTAAACCCAAGATCGCCTCGCTAAGGTTTCAACATTGAAGGGATACACCTCCACATCAGGGCCCCCCTCTTGCGCCATGTGAGTTTTCACCAGTACACCAAACTCACACCACCACGATAATATCAAGAATAGATTTCGCAATTTACTTAATTCAGGGTCCGTCTCTGCCCTAACTTGTGGTTGTATGGTTAGCTCAGTTCAAATTCTTGCAAGGTTAAGTCCTTAGATGACTAGGGCAAGACTACCCAAAAACTCATCATGTCAATAAAAACCAAATCCAATCATGACAAATTTCAAATGCCATATCTGCCCACCACCCAACATCTTGCCACTTGCCCCGCCTAAACCATTTTCCCACCCATTGGTTACCATGCATCACATGCCATCATCTTTTCAATAACACACCCCACATTCTTTCAAAACATGTTTTATAGTTCAATAGTCAATATTCGACTTTATTTCCAACACTGTGTCATTGGTTTGGGTAGCATGGCTAAGCAAACTAACATGTTCTAACTATCCCAATCTGGTGACTAGTATTGACCAGTATGTAAAATCCAACCTAGGGTGACAAATGATTTAGTGACATACAATATTATGGACAAGGTGACTATTTCAAGTGGTAATTATCTAATCCCAAATTACTTGAACGCATTATAATTAAATTAGCATGCATAATTTAAATCAACATAACATTTAAAAACATAGAAGCAAAATGATCAAAGCATAACTTTCCTTCAAAGAGCAACTGGTCTTGATCTAAGACTTAATCTTGAGTTTGATCTTCAACTTTCGCACCTTCGCACAGTTCAACGTCTATGCGTAGCAGATAAAGAACCAAATAAACACCCAAAACAACGAATAAACACACATTCGAAAAATGCCGCAAATCAAACTAATTCGTAATTTCATGAAAACTTCCAGATAATTAGTTTAGCATTTTCTAAGATTTATAAAATTTATTTTGACATTTTTGGATGTATAGTTTAGGAACTACAAAATTCGTAAGTTTGGACTTTCCACGAGTAATTTTCATACAGATTACTGTGGAAAGGTATTAATTTTTACTAATTAACAAAATTTGTCGCATACTATTTGGAGCTAGAACGAGTTTGTAGTGAAAATGACAAATCTCGCGTTTCCTGGAAATTATTACGTACAAACTAACTTTCATTTTCTCATGCATGGCACTGTTCATGGCATATGTGCATATTCAACTTTCGGCATATGTGCATATTCAACTTTCGTTTTCTCATGCATGGCACTGTTCATGGCATATGTGCATATTCTTCGTGTCAGTGCTTCGGCTTGGTGTCTTGGCTTCGCGAGAGAGACAGAGAGGGAACAACCAGCGACGACCAGGACGACGAGCTCAGGTCGGCCGGAGATCGGCATCGGCGGCGGCGTCAACGGCGGCGGCGACGGCCAACCAACCGGAGGAGAAGCGGCGCATGTCCCAAGCGGCCAGTCGAGCGAAGGCCAAGAGACCAACAGCAAGCAATGCTGAAAGCAAGGCGGCGAAGGGTTTCATTGATCGGCCAGAGGAGGTAACGCAAGAACTACCGGCAAGGAAGGAGACGCCGGACCGGAGAACTGTATCAAAATAGTTTCTCAATAACATATATGTATGCATATGCATACATCCTTATGTATATATATGTACATACATACGTTCAATTATATATATCTATACATGCATGCGTACGTGCACGTTCAAACATATATATACACACATATACACGCATGCTTCCTAATGTATACATATACACACATATCATTCTGACTTATACATGCAGATCATCCTAATATTTCTACATGTGTTCAAATTAATACATATATTCATGCATCATAATATATATATATATATATATATATATATATATATATATATATATATATAGGAAAAATATCTTTTACTCCTGGTGTAGTTACTCCCATCTCTAAAATACTACCTAAACGAACTTGAAATACTCCTTTATCACTTTGGGTATACTCATACACTAATTATAAGATACTCCAATGTGAGCCACATGAAAAAATTGCAAGGGAGTCCATGATTTTTAACGTATTTTGCAAATACCTTCATATACGCACATAAAAAGGAGTATGTCCAAAAAATATACATACCGCCTCAAAAAATGTACATACCACCTAGATGATCTTATATACTGTGATACTACGGTATATACCCTTCATCACACGAGATACCCCATACGCTAGAGATACGACATAGGGAGTAATTACTCCCAGAGTAGAAAAGAGGCTTCCTATATATATATATATATATATGTATGTATGTATGTATGTATGTATGTATGTATGTATGTATGTATGTATGTATGTATGTATGTATGTATACACGCAGCCTAATATATATATATGCATATACTTGCGCTACCTAATATACATACGTATATAAGCCTCACGTCTGCACTAATGTATATACTTATACATGCTCAATATATATATATGTCCGTATAACATATATAACGCTAACATGTCTATACATGCATAAATACACATGACGAGATCATCGACGATAGAGATAGAGCGCAAAAAGAGAAAAAGAGGTACCGACGGCGCAGGCAAGAAATAGCAGACCTCGCCGCAGAGAAGGCACTGTGTGGCGTCGCCAGCAAGAGCCAAACCAGGAAGGAAACAGAGAAACGTGAAGATGTGAGGAGAAAATGGCCACAACTGGAGGAATGGAAGCAGCAGGCAGAGGGTAGATTAAGGGTAACTAAGTACTAATAACTGATGGGAAAAAGATGGTCGGTTCTTGCGTTCAGATGGAGAAACTACTGAAAGAAAAACGACATAGCCTTGATTCATGCATACAAGGAATGGAAGTAACGACCATGTTAATTAAGGACTTTAATTAAGTTTTAAATTCTGGTTCCAGCGTACAAATGGAAAGAAACGATGCGTCTTCCGTTTCAGTTCGTAACCATCAGGTTTAAATTCAGAATTTGAATAGTGCTGGAGCAAAACGCGTTTAAGAAAAGAAAATAGCAAAAGGGCTCTAAAAATCTTTGAGAAACCCTTTAAAATACTAGGAAATATTTGGAACTTAACGAAGTTGGTTTCGTGATTTTTTTATATATAGATTTTCCGCGAAAATTCATTCAGTAAGTCAGACACTTGTACATATTTTTATAAAATCAACAACTTAATTTATAGATCAAGTTTTTGAAAATATTTGAATGGAACATTCTTGTTTTTTTTTCAAATGTCGTTATTTTAAACTAAATTTTGAAATTTTATGTGCACGTGCACACATGATCTTTATTTTATATGATTAACTCAATAAGGCTTAAATTCGATTTAACTCCAAAAATTCCAAATACATTCCCAAAAGTTTCTAATAATTCAAGAATACCATAAATATACTAAAAGCAAATTTTGGGATGTTACACTTATTGCTAGGCCACTCTTGCAGAATTGTAGGTTACCCACCAGTTGTTGAGGCCATGCAGTGTTACACGCTACATCATTAATTCAACTCAGACCAACTGCATACCATAAATTTTCCCCCTTGCAGCTAGTGCGTGGGAAAGAACCAAGTATTTCCCATCTGCAAAAATTTGGCTGTGCTTTATACGTGCCAATTTCTCCACCACAGCGTACCACCATGGGACCTCATCGGAAGTTGGAGATCCATGTAGGTTATGAATCTACGTCAATAATTAAATACCTAGAGCCTATGATAGGGGATCTGTTCACGGCTCAGTACGCTGATTCTATTTTTGATGAGGACAATTTCCCGGCATTAGGAGGAGATAAGTACTATATTGAAGAATGCCGGGAAATAGATTGGAATGCCACTGGCATTCAGTCCTTAGACCCACGCACTAAAGAAGCCAAACTTGAAGTTCGGAGGATAATAAGTCTGCAACAAATAGCCGATAACCTATCAGATGTCTTCACTGATCATAAGGGAGTGACAAAATCTCATATACCTGCAGTAAATGCACCTGAAAGAGTGGAAATACCCCAGAAAGTTATTGAACCAACTCTTGCTCCTCATGACAAAAAGAAGGGGAGGCCTCTAGGTGCACGGGACTCAGCTCCGCGGAGACGTCCGTAGAAACGGAGAACCGAGCAAATGAGATCACTACCTGAGAGAGTCGAAGAAGCTCAACTTGTTGTTGAGAAAATCTTTGAAGCAAGCCATCCTGAAGATGGTAATCTCTTTGAAGTGAGCCATTCTGAAGATGAAAATCCCAGTGAATATTTGCATGCACAACTGACGCCGAATGAACACCCAGACTCCATCGCTAGGGAAATCACGAGGAGCCGAAGAAATGAATGAAGAAATATCCACCAATTATGTGGATTCGTGGAGAATTATATAAAAGAAAGACTACAATTGTTTACATTTATTTCGCCTCCAAAATTACTAAAACTCTTGAACCGGATCCGTAACCTAAGTCCATGGCAGAGTGCCGAAGCGCTCAGATTGGGTCAAATGGAAAGATGGAATTGAGGCAGAATCGTACTCGCTTAATAAAAGGAAAGTATTCGGTCCTGTTGACCGGACACCTCCTAAAGTGTTCCCCGTAGGATCAAAATGGGTTTTCATCTGGAAGAGAAATGAAAACAACAAGGTGGTGAGATATAAAGCGAGACTTGTAGCATAAGGGTTCACGCAGAGACTCGGCATCGATTACGATGAAACATATTCTCCTGTAATAAGTGGAATAACTTTCCGATATCTAATATCAACGGCAGCTGGATTAAATTTAGAAATGTAGTTGATGGATGTGGTGACCATATATTTATATGGGTCACTGGATTTGGACATTTATATGAGAGTCCCTGAAGGAGTAAAAGTCCCGGATCCTAATAATCGCAATATGTATAGCGTTAAACTGCAGAGATCGCTGTACGGGTTAAAACAGTCGGGAAGAATGTGGTATAACCGGCTTAGTGAGTTCCCCCTGAAGAAGGGATACTCCAATGATGATAATTGTCCCTGTGTGTTCATAAAGAAATCCCAGAATAAATTCTGTATCATCTCAGTATATGTCGATGATCTGAATATCATCGGAACCACAGAGGAGATAAAGGAAGCTAGTGCTTACCTCACGACGGAGTTTGAGATGAAAGATTTGGGTAAAACCAAATTTTGCTTAGGCCTGCAGCTAGAGCATTTCCCAGAAGGAATTCTTGTTCACCAGTCTTCCTATACCCGGAAGGTATTGGAGAGGTTTAATATGGATAAATCACATCCCTTAAAAACCGTCATGGTCGTAAGATCCCTCGAAGTGGATAAAGACCCATTCAGACCGAGGATGGAAAATGAGGAAGTCTTAGGACCTGAAATCCCATATTTAAGTGCTATTGGAGCACTCATGTACCCTGCGAACTGTAGGGTCGAGGATGCGCCTAGAGGGGGGTGAATAGGCGTTTTACAAAATTTGATCGCTCACTAAATAATTCGTTCTAATCAACCCCTATGTCAAAACCTAATCAAATATATATGCGGAAGCGATATATAGGATTTGACAATTAAAGCCTAAATCAACTAGGCTCACTAGTGCACTAACTAAATTATGTCTCTAAACTAGAATTGCTAAATTAATCAATCAATTAACACTAAGCAATTCTATTACAATCAAGCAATTGAACAATATACTAGAAATGTAAATACTTGAAAGTAAAAGAGACAAGAGGCAAACGATGTTTTTCCGTGGTGTTCGGAGACTTGCTTGTCTCCCTAGTCCACGCTGAGGCAAGCCCAACCACTTGGACCGGCTCCCGCCGAGCACCCGCCTCTTTCCACTAGTCGTGGTTTTCACGCTATCGCAGAGGCTCAACCCGAACCTTCACAAACTTCACGGGCTTCTCACAACCTTGAGAGCTCCACAGATGACGCCACGCTGCCTAGGAGTCGGCAACCTCCAAGAGTAAAAAGCCGCCCTCCGCTTGAACTTCACCGAGCACAACGAATACGCCCCGTGATCACCAAGTGCAACACATGCACTAAGCTCCCTCAAGTGCAACACATGCACAAGAGACTCTCAAACCACTCCCTAATTGCAACACATGCAATTAGTGCTCACACTTAAGCTCAAGAGACAAATGGAGAAGAGCAACACATGCACAACTCTCCCACACAAAGAACAACAACCTCGCCAAGCCCCCAATGGGTGTATTTATAGCCCCACCAAGAAAACTAGCCGTTGGGGGCTCAAACGGGCGAACAAAAGTGCGGCACTACCGCCTCTAAGGGTCAGTAGTACCGCCTCACCCAACCAGCGGCCCAACAACATATTTCCTGATCATTACCGCCTCCGAGGGCCTAGAGTATCAAGATTTACTGACTACCGCCTCCAATCTAGCGGAGTGCCGACTCAATTCACCGTAAAACCACGCGCACTAGAAAATACCTCACAGGTGTTTTAGGCCCTAGAGTATCAAGACTTATGTACTACCACCACACACACAGAGGTGTGGCCTCAGAGAAAAACCAGATTAACTCCAAATCTATTTCTCCAAAACCAAACTTATTCTTTGAGCCACAAAGATGATCAACACATGATCATACACACGCAAAACACATTTGCACCAACTTAGCTCATGCTCAAAGAATTCAAACCAAAACGCGAAAACACATTTCGCAACCAATTCAATATCTATTTGCAAAACGATATAAATCAAACTCGAGTTTATGAGATTAATCCCCTAGCCATGTGAAGGTCAACATGAGACCCAAATAACTTGCCAACACCTGCAAGCCCTACTCACATGCTCTCGGGATTCCTGACTCATAAACCTCAGTTTATTCGCACAACGAACTTGCAAATAATACAATAAACATATTTCATGCTTGAGCACTACTCTTTGCAATACATGCAAAAGTCTAGCTCCGAGCAACACCAACTCAAGGTGCATGAACTCCCTAATTGCAACACATGCAATTCTCTAGTTCCATGCAACCACAAAATCAAACTTCACACTATAACCAAATCCAACCGTATGAGTTCTTTACTCACAACACATGTGAGCGTCTAGCACATAAAAACACTTAAACACCAAATCAAACATATGTGCTCTCTACTCACAACACATGCGAGACTCTAGCATATACACAACCACAAACACCAAATCATGCTTGAGCTCTCTCTCCTTTTGCAACACCTGCAAAACTTAGCTCCAAGCAACCTCAAGTTTTAGAAAGATTGTTTTGTACGAAACCAAAGCATAAAGCTTCAACATTTGCAACACATGCAAAAGTGAACTTCACGCAAAAACCAATGCATTAGCTTATCCTATTTGCAACACATGCAAATCAAAGCATTATGCGAAAACCAAATGCACATGCTCTTCCTCTTTGCAACATATGCAAATCAGAGCATAAACCAAACACAACCAAGCATAAGCTTAACCCATTCGCAACACATGCCAAATGGTTAACCCTTATGCAAAAAACAAATCCAAATGGTTTGAGCTTTAGTGAGCGCGGATTGAGATCATCAACACATGATGAAGCTCAAGCTAGGAGACAACCCCTCTTAATAGCACGGCGATAAAAACCTTAGACTCAAAGACTACAAAGTCCTTAGCCTGTCTAATTATACCTTCGCCGCCGCACGCAAGCAATCCCCTTTAGGGTCTTTATGATCATCGCTTATACTCCCCCGGGATCATCACTCGACTCCTCTTCTTAACTTCGGGATCCATTCTTGACGCCCATCAACTCATGATGCCGTCCTTGTCCCGTTCTCCTCATCTCATCCATCTTTGGACCTAACTCAATCACAACTCATAAAATAGTTAGTCCAAGATGCATGGTTGTCTCAATTATCTCTTGCACTCCATTAACACATAATGGATGCCTCTAGATCAATTGAGCACAACCTAAATCAATTGAAATGATTGTAAATGTGTCTTAAGTATAATAATGCAACACATGCTTAATTATACTTAAGAACTATTCATTTGTCCTTAATTAATCACAAAACACCATCAACACATGATGAAGTGTTATTTAATGATTAACAAGACAAATGAACTCAATTTAAATTATCATTTAAATTGATATGAGTATATATTAACTACACAAGTTTTCATATACTCATGTTGATGAAAAGTAATGATCCATTATATGTAAATTGTATGGAAATGATCATTACCCTAAGTCATCAACTATAGAATAAACTCCACATGTATATGTGCATAAGTATGATTGACTTGGATATAATATGCACATATTCAATTTGATTGTATTGGAGTATATCCTATATTATCATGAGTATACTTATAACTAGGCAATTCAAATATATACTCAATGATTTAGTTTCTTTGTCTTGATCCTTATATGTGTCAATAAGAATTAGATCAACACAAAGAGACTTTCAAGTTAAACTACAAACTCCCCCTAAATATGTGCACCCATGTAATATATGGATTGAGAAACATAATGCACATTTTGTGGTTAATATAATGGGGATATTCATATTTCAACTTGACTCCAAAGTATGCAACTAATACTAGAATGAATATGCAAACATACCTTGGGTTTTCTATTTTTCAATGCGATGAGACTAATCAAAGATATTCTAAATAAATAAGTTAGTCTCGATATAAGATTTGTCATTAATAATAAAATCACATTAATGGATAATCACAATATTAGATTTGTCATTAACACCAAAACCATAACTAATGAAGGTTGAACTTACAGAACTGCACAAGACCTGATATTGCATTCGCAGTGAATTTGCTAGCAAGACATAGTTCAGCTCCAACCAGAAGACATTGGGCTGGTATAAAGACTTTACTCAGATATCTCCAAGGTACTCAAGATCTTAGGTTGTTTTCCCAGAAGAACCAGGACTCGACCATGGTGGGATATACGGATGCTGGCTATCTGTCTGATCCCCACAGTACCAAATCTCATACTGGTTTTGTGTTTCTCTGCAATGGTACAAATTGCTTTCTGGCGGTCTTGTAAATGCACTCGTAGCAACTTTTACCAACCACTTAGAGATTATAGCCCTATATGAAGCCTCACGTGATTGTGTTTGGCTGCGGCGTGTGATTAGCCATATCCAGAAGTCATGTGGCCTTAACACCGTCGATACCCCCACAATTATCTATGAAGATAATTCTGCTTGTGTTGCACAAATGCAATTGGGTTATATAAAGAGCAACATCACGAAGCATATTGCTCCTAAGTTATTCTATCCTCACGAACTCCAGAAAAGCGGTGAGATAAAGATCTTGCAAACTAAGTTATGTGAAAATCTCGCAAATTTATTCACTAAGTTCTTGCCTAAATCCACATTTCAAAGATATGTTAAAGGTATTGGAATGAGAAGACTTAGAGAGATGTAGAGTCATTATTATTAACACCCCTCCTAAGTCATCTATCACAATCGTTTTTTTCTAAAAACTTAAGAACCGATCTAGATGAAACGATGGTGATGTACTATTCTACAGTAATGAGTGAGTAGGCAGGTCTAGCGCGGCGTGCGTGGCGCTTAAGTGCATGCTTTTTTTTGGAGAGCATGCGTGTATGCAACAGGCCTCCTGCTGCATCCGAGTAGTGCGGAAGGAGCCCTGTCACGGTGGGCCATGTCCTACTCCCGCACTCACCCGTGTGGCCATGGCCCCACCACCTCGGTAGGGAAGGGGATAATTTTTGCAAATGCATACGGGGAGGGGCTAGATTTGCAAAAAAAATAATAGTTTAGCAGTTCTTGCGTCTGACCTTATTTATAAGTATCCCATACTAATATACTAGGTGGTGTAGCGCATGATGCCGCTCCATGCAAAAATTTTGGTCCATGTCCTTTTTGCGAAAACACAGTAGGAGGATCTTCATGTAATTTTGGTTTTCTCAAGGGTTTTCAAAAAGCTGGCTTGTTAGGAGCTTTCGGCAAATTTGTGGAACACCAGGGTCTTTTTTGCAAAAGAACCAACAGAGGACTTGTTCGCAAATCTACGTAACAACAGGGTGGGTCTTTTTTGTAAAAATACCGTAGAAGGATCTATCCATGAGTTCGGGATTTCTGAGGGTTTTTCGCAAAAAAGAGCTGGAGGCCTCTCCTGTGCTCGAAATATATACTATGTAGACATGATACATTCCCATTAGTGACAGCCACTGCTGCAGTTCCGGTATATATTGTCATCTCCGCATGCCCGCGAGAGAGCCAGACAAGCCATGTCACCGTTCGGCCAAACCATCCTGACTTTGGTAACCTCAAAACCTCCTCGTAATTATCGTTAGCTATGCACAAATTTGATGGAGCCCAGTATGCAGTGCCAAGAACGACAAAAGCACAAATGGCAACAACAATGGCGTCTTGGCATCTTGCGCCATCCACCAACACACAATCCTAGGGTAGATAAGCCAAGAAAAGCCTACCACCTGCCTATCCATATATAAAAAGCATTGCCATCTTGGCGTGTGGTAGTCGTGGCCATGGCGTGCTGGTTCTGCTCCAAGAACGCGGCGACGAGCCAGTTCGTCAAGCTTGTGTTCCCCGGCGGGCACGTCGAACTGCTGGACCGGCCGGTGCTGGCGGCGGAGGTGATGATGCAGCACCCGCGGTTCTGCGTGGCTCGCCCCGACGTGTTCCGGGAGCCCGCCGGCGCGGTCGCCGCGCCGGACACCGTGCTCCAGCTCGGGCACAAGTACTACGTCGTGCCCAAGAGCACCGTGCGGAGGCTGCAGAAGTACTCCTCCCACGGCAACGGCAGGAGCGGCGGGGGCGTGTCGCTGAAGAGGCACCTCGCTAGCTCCGGCGGCCACGAGAAGGGCTACATGGTCAGGCGCAAGAAGTGGCTCACGTGCTTGGAGGGCGGCGAAGCCAAGGCGCAGTGGCCTCAGGAAGGCGTCAGCCTTGGCGGTAAAGCTGAGACGGTCAGTGAGGTTGACGTGAAGGAGACCAAGAAGAGCGAGAAGGCTCTGAACGATGGGTCGCCGGGGCGGCGGCGGCGGCGGCTCGCCTCGCCGGGGAACTCGGCATCCTATTCCTGGCAGCCTAGCCTTAACAGCATAACCGAAGAGTAGCCATGTCTAAGCATGTCATGAGTGAATCTTGTGTCTAAACTTGCATGCACGCAGTCAATGGAGATACGTTGTTGCCCCTTCTCTACTTTGTCCAGCTGGAGTTTAGGATGAAGATGCTCACCCCCTGGCATTTTATAAGAGCAAGTCCGATAACAAAGTCTACTATTTACTTCATCTCTTATCTATATTATTTAAAATAAGCAATAAAGTCAGTTTATACAATAATTATCTTTAAAAATTGTCTCAAAAAAACACTAAAGCATTTAATTTAGACATTTAGTACTAACTTCATCTTTATAGCTATTAACAAAATACTAACTTCAACACTAACAGTCGTTTGCACCAACTTCTACACCGGCTTTTAACCGGCGATGGTATCTATTTTTCCGTGCAACGCTGGCTATTAAATAAGAGCCGATTATCTTCTCTCTCTTCTTTTTTCTCACTTTTATATATATAACATAGCTGATGTGTACATACTAAAAATAAGTTAAAATACTAGCCTTATTGTAGATGCCCTAAGGCCTTGAGACTTATATAGGGCCTAGCTTGTCAAGTCCTAAATTGCGTCTAGTCACTCTTCAGACAATCATTTACTCTTGTTTTAAGTTCAGACTTCAAAATACTCTTACTGTTCAATGCTGCTATCGATCATGGTTCATGGACCAAGTGAACTTTGGAACTACATGCCCTAAAGAGTAATCATTATTCCCTTGGTTCTGAAGAAGGGCACATGCGTAAGCGTAAGCAATGAACAACTGTTGTCTATCATGCATTTCTATCTATACTAATTAGACACTTTGAGAAAGGTCATACATTAACCAGAGAGATTTAGCCACACATCTCGTGGATCCAAGTTATAATGGCCCAAATTAAAAAGGAAGAGTCCACATCAAATACACTAAATCTGTACCAATTTAAAACTTTAAGGAAGCTCTCATGTTAATCGGAAAGATCTAGCCTTCTATCGGTAGACCCAAGTTAAAATGGCTTAGATTAAAATAATGAGTCCATAAAAAAACACCAAATTAGTGGAAATTACAAGTAATAAAATAAAAATTAGCAATTTGATTTCCATACGACTTCTAAATTATAATCCATAAATAACTAGAAATCTAAATAATAATTAAATGAAAATTAGCGATAAAAAGAAGAGTCATGTCAAGTACAGTCCAAACTAACTAAAATTTAGAATAAAAAAATAGAAATATGATTACCATACAAATTCAAAAGTAAAATTCTAAATGTAAAATTCAGAGTAATAATTAAAAGAAAATAGATATTAGATTTTAATACAATTAATTTCCAGCATAAAACCGAAAATAAATCTGCATCAAGTACGATAGAAAACAAAAATTTAGAATAAAAATTAAAATATAATTATATATTTGATTTGTATGCTAATTCAAAACCTCAATTCCAAAATAACTATAAAGTACAATCCAAATTAACGAAAATTCAGGATAAAAATAGAAAACTAGAAATTTGCTTTCCATACTAATTCAAAGGTAAAATAAAAAATAAAAGCAAGTAAAAAATTAAATTGAAATTAGCATTTGCACTATATATTACAACCTAAAACTAAAAAATTACACGGAAAGCACAATAAAAATATGCAAATTCGAATAAAAATATAAGAACAATAAGGTATTTGATATGTAGTGTATGAATTCCCATGTAAAATGAAAAAATACTAATTTCACAATAATAACTAAATGAAAAATAGAAATTTGTTTTATATATTTTTTAATCCCACAAACATGCAAATTCAGAATAAAAACTAAAATAAGATTGTGAAGTTAATTTAAATAAATATATATTAGGAATAAAAATTATATTAAGTAAAAGATCTATGTTCTCGAGCATTGGTGATTAAAGTTGAATCGAAATTAGATTGACTTTAATGTACTCTCCATAATTTTATATTAAGTACTATTTTCATTACCTAAGTTTTTTTCCTAATTATTTTATATTTTGATATGGGGATTAAATAATTTATAAAAAGCTAGCCTATGCAAATGCATGTTTTGCCGACTGGTATAACTAATCCCACTTAGCTCCACGAGTCTTAGCCGTTTTTCCCCCTCCTATGGCTCAGATTATGCCACAAAACTTCTCTTCTTCTGTTAGATTATTGCAGACGATAGAAGTGAAGCCTCATCCTCCCCGCCATCACTCAATCTGCTTCCCCAACCTCAGCTAACTCCCGAATGTCAATGTCAATGGAAGCAGCCTGACGCCTCCATTTTTTAGGTAGGAGTAACAAAGGAGCTCACCAGCGTCAACCCGCTACAGAGCACGGAGCTAAGGAACTCATAGTCAACAGAAGAGGAGATGTGGTGGATTTGAGCGGGTATAATATGGTTTCTTTTGCTCAGCGGTAAGAATTAGCACACTTCCTTTGGTGTGCCGGCAGAGAGATCATGACAAGGCCTTTACAATGCACGACCCCGCTACTAACTTCGCCTGCTAAGGTTTCACCGCTGTTAGGGTTCTAGCCACCCAGTACAGAAGCACCCTCTTGCGCCTTGCGAATGTCTCCATCCGATACCCACATTCAACCCAATGGCGAAGCCAATAACGAGACATACAAATTAATTAGCCAGATCGTATCATATAGACTTGTGGTTGTACGGTAGTGCTCGGTCCATGGTAACACATGCTTCGGTCCTTAATTGACTAGGGAGGAACAATCACTTTACAAGATCTCGTGCATCCAGCACCCACCAAACATCCATCCGCCCCGGTCTAAACTATTTTCACTTTATTTCAATTAAATAACAGCAGCAACACCAATTGCCACAACTCAACAAATAAGTTTAAGCAATGTTTGAAAAGTTTTCCATAGCGGCACAATACTAGGGTTTATTAAGCTAAACTAAGCAAATCTACCGTCCCATGCTACAATAATAGTTATCATCAAATACAGTAGCTAGTATCACTTAGGGTGTCAAAGGTTGTCATGATTAAAGTCAATGAGGGTATAACAAATCAGGAATTTAGTTAAACCCTAAAACTGCATTTAAAGTACATTACACAAAATAATAAGCATGCATAATTTAAAACAACATAATGTTTTCAAAAAATTTGGGATCAACATGATCAAGGAAGACTTGCCTTCAATAATTCCTACCGGTTCTACCTCTGCCTGATGATTCACCTGCGTTGTTTACACGTGAAACAAGAACAAATAAATAAAACAAATTCAAATAAAATTCAAAAATAGAAAAGGACGGTACTGGAAGATAGAGCATGAATTTAGAAATTTGAATCACTGGAATCGGAGCTCGGACGGAGGAGAACGGGCTCTTGGAAGTTTCTCGGGAGAGAAAATCGAGAAAATCAGAGAGTGACACGTGGCAGGCTTTGATTGGCTGGGGTTTTCGGGTTTTCAGGAAAAATCAAGAAAAGGAAAAGGGAGATCTTTACTCTAGACTCTAGAAAAAGAAAAAGGTTATCCTGGCAACAATATTCATCCCAAATTCTCAACTAAAACTATGAATTTCAGCTACCTAAAAATAAAGAAATGTCCTTTGCATTAATCTCTGAGATATAAAAACTATTTGTAAATTGTGATAGCATAATCATAATAACAAACTTCAGAATCCAACAAAGCTACCTAAGACAAATAAAAATAAATAAATGAGGATTGTATATGCCATTGAACACGGAGTCATTCTAAACTAAAGTTACACATCCGCCTAATCAACCCAACACTTCCAGACACACATCAAACTTCTCTGATCCTAGCATTATGAATTGCAAAACCAGGTAGAGGCACCCAATTATACCAAAAAAAAAATCCTAAATAGAATTATCCCTACATAAACTTTTCTGCATTAACCACATGGACATTTCTACCTCTCGCAATTTAGAACAGACGGAAGCTCCAAACTTCTAAACGCCAAGGAGTAAGAGCCTAAAACTAACACCTAAAAAGAAACCCTAGGAACACCAATCCTATGCTAGAAGAAATGCAACCAACAGTAACGAGCAACCAAAGCCCAGCGTATGAAATTAACAAAGCACGAGTAGGGACTGTTGTGGCTACCCTCAGCCGAGACTGACGCCAGAAGCGAATCTGCAACATCGTGAAAATTAGAATCAATTACCTCCTCGAAGGAAAGCAAAAAAACTACTGTGGTTTAAGGTGGGCGGTTTTAGTTGTGCGCATGTAGAGCTTCGCGGTGATAAGAGAGGTGGTGACGAGGGGAGGAGGGATGGAAGGCGAGGTCGAAGGGCATCTCTCGTGGAGGGCCTCCATCGTGGCGCGGCGGTGGCGCATCGAGAGCGAGGCGGCGGCGGCATCGAGACACGATCGGGAGAGGAGCCGATTAATACTATACCAGGGTACCTGCAAAGAAAGTGTACATGATCGTATTTCTCTCACCATTCGTGTTCGAACCCAAATCAGCGATGCTTTGCCAAGGCGGAGAGGGTATTACTCGAGTCTCCGCTTCCACGAAGAAGATGGGATTATCATTGAATATTGGTGGATCACCGAATAAACCATCTTGAGCCCGGCCTTAGCCCCAAGGTCACGAAGGACCCTCGGCCTCGACCAGGCCTCCTAGGCGCCCGACTTGGTCGCTGGTCAGCGCCCCAGTTCCCGACCAGGCGGTCGAGCCCCAAAGAGCTCGGCTGATGCCTCCGCCACATCACTGTCGGCACTAAGCCTGGCCACCGTCCCATGGACACGATAACATGCGCAGCGGTGGCTCTTCCCAGTGGTGGCCAGGGGCCGAGTCAAGCACTCCGCCCACTCGCCCGCCAGCACATCATAGACGGCGTCAAGATCCGCAAGCAAGTCACAGGCGGCAGCGGTTTTCCAATGAAGCACCATCCATCGTGTCTACCAACCCGAATGGGTAAACAAAGAACCCGTCACCACTGTGACCAAAGACTAAGACTCTGTATGAGCATACCCCTACCTCTTTTCTCCAAATTTCAGGTAACCCGCCCCTCCGACTATATAAAGGGAGGTGGTCCTGCAACGGGCGAATCCTCATTCTTCCATATCCCGCCTCGCTTGCTCTCCCGACTCGAACGACCGTTTGAGGCTTCTGAGCTTCGCCGTTCGGACGAGCGCTAAGGGCATGTCCTTAGCCCTCGCGTGTAACCTTCCATACTTTGAGCAACGGGATCCACCACCACGAACTGGAAGTAGAGACGCTCAGCCCAACCAAGATAAATCAAACTCCACAACCGATCCAAAGGTTCATCCGAGGCTTCTTTAGCCTAACCATTCGAGGAGAGGGGGCGCGTGATCCCCTATACTTACAAATTTACTTGCCGGTTATACGAAACACCGACAAGAGGACCTTTATGCCACTGCGGCACTACACGCACCATGGCAAAGGGGGGCAGATCCATGCAGGAGGCCCGGATACTAGAAATTTTGGATTTGGTCATGGGGAGAGCGAAGGGCAAAGAATGGCATGCAAGGAGGTGGAGGCGAAGGCGGAGGTGGCTGGTGAGGCGGAGGTAGCCGGGAGCGGGAGCGGCGGAAGTCTCTGGGAGGATGAGGTGGGGGAGCGAGGCGGGGAAGCGGCGAGGGATAGCGTGGAGAGGACGCGTTGTGTGGCGGCGCTGTGAGGGAGAGTGATTTCGGCGGCGGCGCTCCTGTGAGGGATCAGAGAAGGGAGGCGCTGTGAGGGATTAGAGAAGGGAGAGCGATTTCGGTGGCGGCGCTGTGAGGGAGGCGCTCGATCTATCGGTTAACCTAGCTAGGGCGACCCCGCTGGTCCGCGCGCGTTGTACACCAAATTTTTTTGTTCGCGCCTATATTTGCCACCTTAGCTGTGTATGAGATTTGCCGACAGTTAAATTTTGCCGACAGATAGACTGATAGAGAAATTTATAATTACCGACAGATATGTTGTCTCTAAAACTATATATATTTACCGACACATAGTCCGTCTGCATTACAAGATTACCGACGGATTAACTGTTGAAAATATTTACTGACAGATGGTTAGATGGTAAAAGTAGATTTTTACCTACAGAGATCTGACGGGAATTTTGGGTCATGGTGTAGTGAAATCAGAGTGATACATCTTGTAAGAGTGTTCCAACAAGTAGTACGGGAGATCGCTGAATCTCTAAGGCCTCCATAAAAAAATTGATAATATTCTTTGTTTTTTTACGTTTTTGTATTTACTTTGTTGTATTTCATTTCCTAGTTTACTAGACTTCTGTGGGGTTGAAACTAAGTTGCTAAACTTTATTAGAAACTCTAGACACTTGAGTTGGGCTAGAATGATTAGGTTTTCAATTTAGCCTTCGTAAGGAAGAAGTCCAATTCACCTCCTCTTCTTCAGACATCCGATCCAGTTCATTGTTTCGGTCCAAAACGTATAAAGCCAACATGGCAACATTTCATCTCCCAAATCCGACGTAGGCCGCGTAGACTCCAGCATAGTGGATCATTGTGGGCTCACCTACTAGTTGAACTAGCGTAGACTCCAGCATGATGTAGAGGCGATTCGAGCTAAACCTGGTTGAACTAGCGCAAGGCGAAACTTTCTCAGGCACGACTAGTTTAAGGTCCTCAGGTTAGAAAATCGAAGGACACCTTTCGAGAATGCTACATGTCATCTTCTTCCTTCACGTCCACTTTTCCTCTTCCTGCTCACTTCCCCACCTCTCTTCCTTCCTCTCTTTTGAGCTTTAAAAAATTTAAATAGAAAGTTTTAACTTGAAAAAACGCACCTAAAAGTTTTCAACTCAGAAAGTTTCTTCTTGAAAAATTTCAAATTGAAAATTTTAAATTAGAAAGTTTCAACTCAAAAAATTTCAAAGCGAAAAGGTTAAAATTAAAAATTTCAATTTGGAATGTTTTAACCCAAAAAATTCAAATAAAAAAGTTTAACTCTGAAAACTTTCAATTAAAAAACTTTTGGTTTCAAAACTTTTGATTTAAAAAGTTTCAATTCAACAAACTTTTGGTTCGAAAAATTTTAATTAAAATTTTTTCAAAAGTTGCTAAAAAATGCTTCTTATTCAAAAACTTGGAGAGGGATTTGAAAAACAAAATCTATTTTGAGTTTGAAGTGAAGAAAATGAAGGAGGAAAGAGGGAGGAAGGGGACGTATGATGGTGCTAAGTGATGCGATGAGAGAGCCTTTAAATGGAAAGAGAAGTGGATACGTAAGAAAGTGCTATCACTCGTCACAACAAGTGGACGGCACCCTCAGACTGTGAACATTATTTGCTGGACCCTGGTGCAAAGTGAAAATATGGAAGGCGGGCAAAGTGAGGCATTGACGATCTAACCGGTACAAAGTGAGGCATTTGACCTTCAGACCGTCGATGTTAATTATATTAGGGAAGGGCTTGAGCAGAGGGAAAATTATTTCGTATGGACATTATTGTCAACTTGTTTCGACCATTCAGACTTTGCGAGTCAAACAAATCCACGCCTATTCGTCAATCGCATCGTTTTCTCTCTGAGGCAAGGTGGATCGACGTAGGAAATTCAGGGATAAACTAATCAGCAACGCAAATTCCTACCTGGTTCATGGGGGACATGCTGTGCGAAAATAGACTGGAGTGAAAAGGACTAGCTAGATTCGGAATTCATCCCAAATTCCAAAGAGCTTAAAAGACGTTGACTTTCCACGGCTTCAGATTAGCTTGACTGAAAGAGAGAAAGCTTTGAGGAAGATGCCTGGAAAGAATGATATCCTTGGTTTTGTTCTAGAAGAACACAACTAGTCCGAGCAAAGCTCTACCAAAAGTCCCCCTCGAAATGAGAATTGTTGATGGAATGGCATGACGTGGCATGGACTTGCCTCCCTGGTTTTGTTTCTACTCGCTGTGCAGAAGAGCACTTTTCTATCATTTGGTCTCTTTCTAATTTATTTTTATTCATAAGCACTCGTCCAATTTGTTTTCCAAATCTGACTCTTTTTTGCTATGTGTTTGCACCAGAGTTTAGTAAGCATGACCAGACTATCTGGCTAAGAATAAAAGGATATTTTAACCGATATCGATAATGAAGGAAAAGTTGAAGATAGAATTATAACCGATATTAATTCAAACTTGCAAATTTCTGTCCGAATAAAGGCCAATACGGATCTTAGTGGACAACATGTCAAGATGGATATGATCGGCCAATGTGCGCTATAAAAGATGGTCAAGGGCAAGTGAGAACAACAACACAATCAACCAAATAAACTCGCATTTACTCTTTTATTTTCTTATCAAGTAGAAGTAATTTTAAAATTTAGAATCTTTTTTGTAATCCAATTTTGATCAATAAAGTTGCGCATCACCAATTATTGATCTTCATCGATTAGGTTTAATTTTCTCAGGCCTTATTGCGCATCGCCTTTTTTGAAAAGATCTACCTTTCACCATCTGATCAGCTCTAATCGGCTAATTAGACCTATCGTTACTTCATATTTGATTGGTTTTCCTTAGCTGTTTATATGTTTATCAATTGTTACATTAGATCGGTTTTGAGTATATTTTTCTATCTACCTTACCGATTGCAGAGTCAAATTGAATGGCACGTCTTGAACCCGGTGTTCGTCGTGTGTTTGGGCCGATTAATCTTTCATCATATTTTTTGGCACCAACTCACTTTTGACACGCCCGATGGGACAGGACAGATGCTTTCATCGGGAAAGTAATTCCATCATCCAATATCAACTCTGATGCTATAATCATCCTTACAATGTACGATTTAACGCCTGAACAATGTAAAGAGATGAAGATTGAAAAGTCGCGCTCGAAGAGATGATGTTAGGCTGTTATCAAAAAACCCAACACGGTGTCACTCAGAAGATTGCATTGCCGACAGTTAATACCCTCGACGAGGCAGGGGTTACCAATACATCAGTGAGTCAATACATGCCTGCACAAGCTGAATTATCTACTATGATTAACCAATTTGTATACCATACTTTGATTAACCAATCATTAGCTCTAGTCACAACTCTTAAATCGATGATAAGTAATAGCGTAAAGACAATACCTCAAGAATTGGCATCGGTCGGAAGCCTGCTTGACCCAATGAAAACTCTGCTGAATTACCCTATTTATTCGGTAGCATAAAACATTCGAAGTCCAGTAGCTGATCCTAAACTATTGGCTATAACTTTATCCCTGACTATGATGCCAACCCTTTCTACTGTCATACTACCGTGAGATCCTCATTCCAATAGGGTTGCACATTATCAAGTGAATACCAATATCTACTAAGTTGGATGTACCAGCCAACTTTACCACCACCAACTCTGTTCTATGCTTTTCCCTAATCGGTTCCATGGCCGATTGAACCCCTAGGCATCTGCAATACGCTGAGTCGATTCCTCAGAGGAATACGACCCCATACAAGGTTGTAACGTATTTGGATAATTTGGAACCCTTCATCCCAGTAGCTGAGCCGACTGCTAGAAAAAGTAATGGATACAAGCAACTTTCTCAGTACGCATCAGCTCAACTAACCTATCTACCCAAGCTTACACTCGGGGGGCTGAATGCCAATTACGAGCGCAATTGGCAAAACTCTAATGTAGCATCGGCTAATACAACAAATTGGATCGATTAGATATCTGTTGTATTGCATGATCAATTCGGCATACAACCCAAAAGGAAGGTTATCAGCTATCAAAAGCCATATGCCGATTACATTGATCAGATGTCTTACCCTAACAATTTTAAGGTTCTTGATTTTACAAAATTCTCTAGGGATGATTCCATTATTACTTTGGAACACATCGACATTTTATCGCACAATGCGATGAAGCTGCTCAGTCCAACGGGCCAAAAATTAGGTTATTCCCGCTATCTTTGTCAAGAGCTAATTTTACTTGGTTCATAAGTTTGCCTCCAAATTTGTTTCATTTTTGGACCGATTTGGAAAGATTCCATAATACTTTTTCTAGCTATCTAGAATGTAAAATTTTTTACTTGAGCTTTGTTCACCAGAAGTTTGGAGAATCGGTAATAGATTATATCAAGAGATTTAGAGAAATAAGAAATTGTTGTTTTAGTGTTATTTTACCTGATAACCAATTAGTCGATTTGGCCTTCTAGGGGTTAATTCCCCAACTGAGGGAAAAATTTGACACATAAAGGTTCACCAATTTAAGTCATATGTTGCATAGAGTATTGGCTCAAGAAAGTCACTTTACCAATAACAGATGCTTTAGGGATAAATTCAAGGCTAATAATAACAATAAAGATAAGGATAAAGTTATGGTTAGCCTCGTCAAGTACTGTTCAAGTGAATTTTCTGAAGACGACGAGGCTAAAATAAATATAGTCTAGTGTGTTAAAGGACCTAAGAAGTCTTTAGTATATTCTTGGCTTAAGCTAACTAAGAATAAGTCAAAAATAAAATATGTTTTTGATGTCTCTAAGTGCGACCATAGTTTTGACTTACCTCTACAAGAAAAAATTGAGGGCATGTTATACCATCGACTAATGAAATTAAAAGTGAAGGTATTGCAAATGGTATTATTCTTTTTCTCATAATACTAACGATTGCAATATTTTCAATAGCAAATATAATCGGCTACAAGAGATGGCCGACTCAAGTTTGCAGAGGAGACGACGATGCAGTCAAAGTTAATCCTTTTCCAATCAATATGGTTCAATATTCTTTAAAAGGAAAAGAGCCAATGCAAGATACAAGGTCAAAAGTTGTATGTCATGTTGACGTTTAATCAACTTCCGATAGCAAAGAGACCCTAAAAATTATGGTTGGTTCAATGCAAATAGAGACCGACCGTGAAGAGAAAAACTCAAGGACTGTTAAGCTTAAGGAGACTTGCAAATCAACAAGTGGTATAAGGCTAAAAGTGCATCGCCACTACGTAAGCTGATTCACAAGCCAAGGCCAACTTTTCTGCCAGTTGCTAGAAAAAAATGAGAGGAGAAACGATAGGCCACGTTATCCTATGCGTCGACCAGATAATTTGTATTGGCCTAATAATTTGAAAAAAACTCACCAATGATGCCCCTTTTGGCAATTCTGTTGGGAGAGGTCAACTCTACCGTTAGCATACACGTGTCCGATGGAACACAATCCTCATCAAGGTGAATGGCCAAGGCGATCGGCTAAGGATAGAATATCTAAGCCGATACATTCTGATGCAAGTCATAAAAGACCGATCCAACAAAGAATTTTCATGCCAAACCAAACCCAAGTGCAAGCGGAAGAGGGGTCAAGCTCCATGGCCCAGGTATTTAGCAGGAAAATTACGGAAGCCAATTGAATCTAAGCCAAGGTGGTGTCCTTTGGGCCTTAGCCGATCACAACAGAGACAACTTCAAAGCTATGGACCCAAGAGATGAGGGAGGCTGAGCAAGAAAAAGAGAGAGATCAAGCTTTTAATGAGCTATAGCTGATTAAGACTACTAAAAAGGAGTGGAGGAAGAAAGAACTAGTTGAAGAAGAATTTGATTTAGCTGATGACCTAGATTCACTTGTGGTTTGGGAAGACATTCCACTTTCGATAGACATCAACATGGTGTTCACGTTACAACCGAGTTCAAAATAAGGACTGTATCGACCAAAGAGATATTTGCTTAGTTATGCTTTAAGGGCCAAGAGGTAGTTTTTGAGAAGCCTTAAGATGACCATCAGTATTTGAAACCATTATTACCAAAAAGGACACATCAATAGCAAGCCGATACCAAGGATGCTTGTCGATGGAGGGCAACTATTAATCTAATGCCATACACCACTTGCAAGAAGTTGGGTAAGTCCGATGAAGATCTTATTAAAACTAATATGGTTTTAAATAATTTCACAGACGAACCCACTAAGGTAAGGGGGTTATGGTGACTGAGTTGATAGTCGGTAGCAAGAAATTGCCGAATGCCTTCTTCGTAGTCGATGCTAAGGGTAATTACAACGTTCTGCCTAGGTGAGATTGGATTCATGCCAATTATTGTGTACTATTGACTATGCATCAAATGCTCATACAATGGAATAGGGACGAGGTTGAAGTCATTCAAACTGATACATCGGCTCATATTGCTATTGCAAGTTCAGATGCAAATTGGTAATATAAAGAAGCTGAGTGTATATTGGGTAAAGCTCTAGATGACTTTGATTTTATATGCATCAACAAGACAAGGTTTATTCCGATCAACGTGAAGCCAAGCACACTCGATCGGACAAACAATATTTTGTGCCGATAGTGTCCAAATCGGTAGTGAAGGCTTTACAAGACAAAATGCAAAGCTATTAGCAAATAACGGATAGCTATGAGTCCATTGAAGATTTCCAAGAAATCAAGAAGTTAGGCCAAGGTTTCACGTCGACTGATTTGCTAGAAGAAATCGACATAGGTGATGATGATAGAAAAAACTAACTTTTATTAGTTCAAAATCAGCTACAGATGATAAGAAAAAGTTGGTCAAGATTTTAAAAATTATAAAGATTGTTTTGCTTGGAAATATCATGAGATGTCTGGTTAAGCCGATAACTTGTTAAACATCGGCTACCTATAAAGCCAGGTTATCGATCATTTAAAAAGTGTCCTAGATGATTTAATCTGGCTTTGTATAATATTATAAAAGAAGAAATTGAGCGATTGTTAGAGGCCAAGCTTATCAGGCCTTACCGATATGCTAAATGGCTTTCTAATGCCGTTTCTATCATGAAGAAAAATAGCAAACTCAGGGTGTGCATTGATTTTAGAGATTTAAATAAAGCTACGTCAAAAGATGAGTATTCAATACCAATAGCCGATATGCTTATCAATGCAGCATTTGGGAATAAGATCATTAGTTTTCTTGATGATAATGCCAGATATAATCAAATTTTCATGGTTGAAGTGATGTACCTAAAATAGCCTTTAGGTGTCCTAGTGCCTTAGGTTTGTTTGAGTGGGCAGTCATAACGTTCGGCTTGAAGAATGCTAGTGCAACATATCAATGTGCCATGAATTTAATTTTTCATAACTTAATCGGCCTTATAGTGGAAATCTACATCGATGATGTTGTTGTTATGTCTAAAGAAGACTTACAGCATCTGGCTGATTTAGGAACGAAGTTCTAGAAACAAGAGTACATAGCCTAAAAATGAATCTAAACAAGTGTGCTTTTGGCGTGTTGGCTGGACAATTTTTGGGTTTCATGGTTCAAAAAAGAAGAATTGAGGTTAATCAAGAAAGAGTCAAAGCCAAAGCCAAAACTAAGCCACCAGCCTGCAAGAAGAATTTATAGAAATTGATCGACAAGATTAACTATTTAAAATGATTTATTTTAAACTTATCTAGCCGTATTAGTTTATTTACCCTATTGTTGAAGTTAAAAGAAAAAAGCTTTTGAGAACATTAAGGAGTATTTGACCAATCCACTAGTTTTAGCCGCACCTCAAAAAGGTATACCATTCAAGTTATATATATCGGCTAAAGAGGTGACTATTGGAGTTGTTTTAGCACAAGAGGTCGATGGAAAAGAGTGAGTTATTTTCTACTTAAGCCGACGATTAATTGATGTAGAGACCATGTACCCTTTGTGGAAAAACTTTGCTTATCATTATATTTTGCTTAAACAAAATTAAGACATTATATTTTAGCATCGGCTTGTAAAGTTATTTGTAAAACTAATGTTATAAAATATATGTTGTCAGCTCTGATTTTGCAAGGTCAACTTGGTAAATGGGCTTATACGCTCATCGAGTTCGACCTAACCTATGAATCGACTAAAGCAGTTAAGGGTCAAGTAATTGCCAATTTTATAACAGGATATGAAACTAATTTGAATGCTGATCTAATATCTGTCACCCCTTGGCAACTGTTTTTTGATGAATTGGTATGTGAAGAGGGTGATGTTATCGCAGTCGTGTTGATTTCATCAAAAGGGTATAGTTTTCAGCTTGCATTTAGGCTGAATTACAAATGCTCTAATAATCAAGCCTAGTATGAAGCGCTACTTAAAGGCCTACAGATGCTCGATAATATCGGAGTAGATTTTGTTGAGGCCTATGGCGATTCCTTGTTGGTGATCTAGCAGATTAAGAGAGAATATAACTGCTACAATGAAATCTTGATCAAATATTTAGAGCAGTGTCTTACTGTGATCGGCTCATTTAATTTTTTCCCATCAGTCATATTCCTCGAGAGTTGAATAACAAGGCTAACTTGCTAGTTCAACAAGCATCGCATTATAAAGTTTAGTTCAACAAGCATCGCATTATAAAGTTTTTGGCCTATTTGAGGAATGTGAGTCAATTGAAAAGAGGATCATGTGTGTGACCACTAACGATTAGAGGGCAAAAATAAAGGAATATTTGACCGATCCCTCAAAACCTACTGATCGAAGAATTAAATGACAAGCTTTAAAGTATGTTGTCCTTAATAATATGTTATATTATCAGACTTTAGAGGGTTTGTTGCTAAGATACGTTAAAGCCGACGAACCTAAAGTAGCTATAGGAGAAGTGCATGAAGGTATCTGTGGATCCCATCAATCGGCTCATAAGATGAAGTGGTTGCTAAGGCATACTGGGTATTTTTGACCGACATTGCTAGAAGATTGTTTCAAATACTACAAAGGGTGCTAGACTTGTTAGAAATTTAGCAACATGCAATTGGCTCCAGCATTAGCTTTACGTCTGATTATCAAGTCATGGCCATTTAGAGGATGAAGAATAGATGTAATCGGATAAATATTTTCTGTGTCAAGTAAAGGCCATAAATTTATATTGGCTACGTTCAATTATTTTTCTAAATGGGTTAAGGCAATCTCCCTTAACAAAGTTACAAGTGTTGAAGCCATCGGATTTGTTATAGAGCATTTTGTCTATTGGTTTGGAATGTCGCAAACTATTACAATCTGATCAAGGCATTGTGTTTATATTCGATGAGTTTTAGAGTTTTGCCAAAAGTTTGGGCATTAAGTCATTAAATTCATCACTTTATTATACTCAGGCTAATGGTCAAGCCAAGTCATCTAACAAAACATTGATCAAGTTGATAAAAAATAAAGAAAAACTAAGGAATTGGCATGTGACATTATCGGAGTCATTATGGACTTATTGGCTTGCGTATTATGGCATGACCAAGTTATCGCCTTATCAATTGGTTTATAAACAAGAAACTACTTTGCTTGTGGAACTTAGTATCGACTTTGTACGAACAGCCAGGCAAAATGGTTGTTGGCTCAAGATTCAAGGATTTGATGATCGATAATTTGGATGATTTGGAAAAATTACATTTGCACACACTGGATCAACTTAAAAAGAACAAGACGAGGGTTGCAAAGGCTTATAACAAGAAGGCAATGCCTAAGTTATTTTGTGATTACTCATGTGGCTTACTGCACCTACTAACCAGCATCTTCTTATTGACGTGAACGCATTTCTTCTCTGTTGAGTAATCCGCTAAAAGTTAGTCATTAAAAGCTAGCTAATTATATGAAGTAAGCTTGATGGACTAAGAACTTACTGGGCTGCTACTTCTCAAGATCGGACAAGGAGCGGGATTGGAATCCCAATGTGCCTAAAGAATAGCCCATTATTGTTGTCCCGACAAAAGGCTTCTTAGCAAGGGGAGCAGTGCTCGAAGTCTTGCCCGCAGGCCTCTTTCCAGCTGACTTAGCCTGAGGAATGAGAAAATAGCCAATCAGAAGAGTTCATAGATGTTCAAAATTTTAAAGGCAGAAGAAAAGTCTATGTCAGCCGATATCTCACCCTAATATCTACAAGGCTCATGTTAGTGTAGCCTTGGGTGTTAGACTCACTGCTAGAACTTGAGGCATTGCCAACATTGGTTAGTTCCGTTAGCTTGTCGGAAAGATTTGGGAAAAATCTAGCGATACTAGCCAATGAAGTTCTTTCCGCTGAATATATAGCCATAGAAATGGCCAACTACCAAGAAGAGAAGCTCCCTGCCCTTTGAGTATTGACATAAAAATATGGTAGACTTTGTAGCTAGAGGTCATTGGCTAGATGCAGAATGATACTAGCCCCGAAGCGCTGTGAAACTGAAAAAGCTGGAGGGACATGGCCAAACCCAAGTTGTCTGGCATAAACTAACAAATGATAAAATTTGTACAACGGCTAGAAGGTGTGATTCCTTGTGTTTAAGCCAATGGACAACGTGCTTGGGGAAAGAAAAATCTTGTATAAATCCAGAGTGCTATCAAGCATGCTGTTGCTATCAACTGATAGATGAAGAAAAGATGGACATGGATAGTCACCGGCCTCTAAGTAGCTGGAGAAGTTGCGCTGGTCGAAATCTTCTTTGCTGAGTTGAAGAAAGAAGGCTAAGTATTTACATGAGCTGATTGGGGTTATCTTAGCCTCGCTACTAGAACACTTGATGAATCTCTCCCCAAGCGATCGGCTATGCCTATATACATCATCCTGGCTCTTTGGGACTTCTTTTAAGGGGAAGAGGGTCATCTCAGTAGAATCTATCTTGAGGCTAAACAGGCAATAGAGCCAAGTATGGATGAACCGAAGGGGACTGCCTATGTTGCCAACCGAGTGCAACCCCCTCCCAGTGAACTATCGACTATGAAGTATGTGCATCATCCAGTACACGCATCCGAGAAACATTTTGCCTAGTGCTAGCCGATGTTCTTCTACCAACTTTGCGGCCAACACTTGGTAAACTTGAGTTGGTCCAAAGGAAGCACCGTAGAAGATGAATCGGTTGAGCCAGAGGTTTAGGAAAAGCCACATGCTTTTCATCCGATAAAGGGCCAATACCTTTGTTCTTGCCAATGTACTTACTCTATCCTTCACCCTTGGTCTGGATCAACTTATATTGGGGCTTGGCATTAAAAGCTGATATCTACTCTCCATCTGGCCTCAAACAATAAAGCTTGGCTACATCCAAGAGGGTGGGGCCGATAGGACCTGTTCTAAACAAGAAGACATTATGAGTATCTGACCAGAAGTAGCAAGCCATAGCCACTAAGAGCTCGTTGACCTCTGGATTGGCTAGAGATAAGGGAAGACATTCCGCTATGCCTATCCGCTCCTATTCAACCATTTTATGGGCTGCTAACCAATTATATCAGACCCTCCAACCCCTTAATGCTATCGGCCAGGCTATAAAGCTCTTACTCCATCCCTCTATATTATATTCAGAAGTACGCAGTGGTAGGTAGGGTATTTCCTGATCTATTACGATCGACGGGTCAAGATTGCCTAGCTGTCCTAAGTAGTATTGGTCATTGCTGTTGAGTATGGGGATGAATACTTGGCTGGGGTCCATGGAAGCTGATTGGTTGAAAGATGTGAGTTGAAGGAGTTGCTAGAGGAAGCTTCGAGTCTTGAAGACAATGATGAAGCCGATTGCAGAGGGTCCGAGAGCTCGTGCGCATAAAAATAATAGTGAATGGACCTCATATCTATAGGGAGTGAAAAAAGTGAAATAGCAGGAAGTTTTTCGGAGGGGCATATGTGGTTAATGGTGGAGATACGTGTCTCAAGATTTTACAACGCTATAAATGGAGTAGTTACAATCAAGGAATTTGCCCTAAGCCGATGATGATGGAAGCTGGCATAGAAGATTTTTGAAAGATAACATATTATCTCCCAAAAATGAGAGACATATGTTTGCACCAGAATTTGGTCAGGCGTGGCCAGATTGTCAGGCTAAAGATAAAAGGATATTTTAGCCAATAACGGATAAGGAAGGATAAGTTGAAAATGGAATTATAATCGATATTGATTCAAACTTGGAAATTTCTATACGAATAAAGGCCGATACAGATTATAGTGGACAACGTGTTGGTGATGGATACAATCGACCAATGTGCTATAAAGATGGTTAAGGGCAAGCGAGAACAATAACACAATCAACCAAACAAACTCGCATTTACTCTTTTATTTTCAATTCAACTAGGAGTAGTCTTGTAACTTAGAATCTTTTCTGTAATCCGATTTTGATCAATAAAATTGTGCAATGCCAATTATTAATCTTCATTGATTACGCCAATCAAGTTTGATTTTCTCTTATCTTATTGTCATCGCCTTTTCGGGAATATCTATCTTTCACCATCTGATCAGCTCTAATCGGCTGTTTAGACTTATCGTTACTTTAGATTTGATCGGTTTTCCTTAGCTATTTAGATATTTGCCGATTGTTACAATAGATCAGCTTTGAGTGTATTTTTTCGTTTACCTTATCGATTGCAGGGTCAAATCGGTTTGCACGCCTTGAACTTGAAGTTCATCATGTGTTTCAGCCGATTAATCCTTTATCATATTTCTCGACGCTAACACTATGTCACCATCTATAACATGGCAAGACAAACACTATAATTTTTGGCAACCGATATTTATTAATGCGGGTTTTGGCCAATATACTTGCATGAAAGCAAATGCTTATTTGTCCGACATATAATAGAACACCCCGCCGGGGAGGGGGGGAACGAATTTGTTATAATTTCTAAAATCCGCAAAAGCTAACATTCCTTTTTTTCCTATAATAGCTCAGGCATATGCCCTCAAGACCCTTCTAACAAAATTTAAAGATTTACAAATTTAGCAGCTCACTTAAACCAATGAAGCTACTTGAAGTGCACCAGTTTTATTGTCAGAATTTTAAAAAATCACAAATGCTTGATCATGATTTGAATTTTGTATAGTAGCGTAGGTATGTTTTCAGGACTCTCAGAAAAAATTTCTAAGAACTCGCAAATTTAGTAGCTAAACCAAATCAACGAAATTACTTTAAATGTATTAATAACATTGCTAGTATTTTTAAAAATTGTACAAATTTGATAATGATCCGAATTTTAATGGTAGGGTAGGAACACTTACACGATCTTTATAAAAGTTTCAAGAATTTATAAGGTGATTTAATACTTCAATCAAATTAGTGAAGCTCTTCTCAATTTTCACAAAAAAAAAAAACTGTTGAGATGCTACAGTGCCTTACGCTGGTCGGGAATCGAACCGAAAACGAGCGCTCGCAGGGCAACACGCTAACTAACTGAGCAACACATGGATGTGAAACATGAGGACTACTAGATAATGCTCGTGCGTTGTTACGAAAAATAAAATTGATAACGAAACATAAAGGTCAAGTAATAAAAGAAAATTGTGCTACAAGATCAAGCATCTATTTCTCCTGATTACAAAATTTTCTATGGTTTCTTCTCCGGTATGAATTAAAACCAAATATATTATACATAGCAATATATATTACTAATCTCAAAAATCAATCAACCATTTTTATCCCTTTTTGCAATTTATATTACCAACTCACGTTCCTCTTCCTCTCACCATGCCCGCAACGCACGCTGTGGAGTCCGCCTTTCTTGCCGCTCACTTTATCGTGCATGCCATGGCCGCGTGGCCAGTCGCCTCGGAGAAAGGGGCCGCCACCGCCATTTAGCCTTTGTACATCTGCGTCTTCTGGATCGCCACCACCCTCGGCGCCGCGCTCTTCTCCGCTTCGGTGGCGGTTCGCTGCGCCGACGGTTTGCTGCTTTTCCCAGATGACACTCTCGCCTTTGCCAGCCCACTCGTCTCCATGCCTCTGGCGTACCTAGCCATCACTGGCTTCACTAGCCATGATGCCGGAGCCCATGAAGGTGAACAAGAAAACACCAGCGCCGAGGCACTCGCCACGCCGTGCGCCGCCGCGTCGTTCCTCTCTCTCGCGACGTTTAGCTGGATCAACCCGTTTATCTCCAAAGAGTATGTAAATGACTCTCTCACCGCCGACGACGTCCCACCAGTGTCACTGGGCAACCGCGCCGAAGTGTCATACGCTTTATTCACGTCCAACTGGCCGGTGTTGGGGTCACGGCACCAGGTGGGCGTCGCGCTCTGGCTGTCCTTCTGGTCGTAGTTACTACTGACCGCGGCACTCGGCCTCCTGCGCCTCGCGGCCATGTACGTTGGTCTGTTACTTATTGATCAGTTCGTCGAGTTCATTCGCCACGGCGGCACGATATAGGAGATCTTGAATGAATTCCCTTTGATTGATTCTGTGAAAATTGTACATCATATATAGAGTACAAAATGAATGATTGGCCGGCTATTAATTACCAGCAATAATCAAGGATTTTGCTATAATAATCAGCCATATTTAGAGAGATATAGTTGGCTGTAAATCAGGAAAGAATAATTAATTATAATGACCGGTCATTATTGGAGATATGAGGGGTTAGGAAGAACGGACCGCTACCACAAAAGGAATGATTGGCCGGCTATTAATTACCAGCAATAATCAGAGATTTTGCTATAATAATCAGCCATATTTAGAGAGATATGGTTGGCTGTAAATTAGAAAAAATAATTAGCTATAATGATAGGTTATTATTGGAGATATGGCCAGAATGGTTAGGAAGAACGGACCGCTGCCACCAACTGCAAATTTATATCTGTAGAGATTAAACCTTTCAGGCTATGTGGAGCCACTATAGAATCTACAGGAAAAATGATACGTGTCGTATTCGCACGAGACCACCGTAACTCCAAGAGGATCCCTAAGTAGGTTGCTAATTGTAATTATAGGGCTTTGATGGAAAAAAAACACTCCAACAGAGGTTGTATTTTGAGAAAAATTATTAAAATAGGTTTAGGACTCAGAGCCCTGTTGCTATATTTAGCAACTCTCCTCTCCGGCCCTAATGAAGGATTGGAGATTTAGGATCTAATTGCTGGAGTTAATAGCTATCTTGGGTCCTAATTTTTTTAGTTTAGACCCTATTTTGAGGTATAAGACTCTATTTTAAGACTTGACTATTGGAGATGCTCTAACAATAGTACTATTTATATGATAAGATATCTTCGACTGGTACAAGTTATTTGACTGCTCAAAGTAGGAAAGGTTTCGTGCTGAATTGCAGGCACGTACCGTAGAAACGATCGAGCCCTCGAGCTGAAGGGACGACGCATTAGCCGTAGACCAAATCCCACACTACGTTTCTAATAACGGATTATAGTAAGCTTAATTGTCGACATCATCGTTCATCCATGAATCCGGCCAACAAACAAGGCCTGGGTCCTATATAGGCCTCCGAAAGAAATGCGCCAATGTGCAATAGTTTGTTCACCGTATTTTCCCGCATAGCCTAAGGGGTGTTTAGATTAAGGGTATTTCATTGGAATATTTTAAGATGTAGTTTAAAATTGGATTAAATTTCAAAACCTTTCAAAGAATTACTGGTCATCCAAATAAGACCTAAGTGGTCAAAATAGGCGCTATGGTTTTACACTGCTATGCATTAAGAGCATGTAACCGTCCGATGAGAATTGAACGGTCCAGATCATTGCTACGATACCAGCACTATGATTTGAAATAGCGCTATGGCGATTGGCTACAATGCTAAACATTTTTGTCTGACTCTTGTGATACAGATGCATTGCACCGTAGCATCGTTAATTTTTAAAACGAAATTGCCATACAACTCTCAACTAATTTTTTTGTGTGAAATTGTCCAATTTCCAACTTTTAGATCGAGCTTGATTATATGTACATCGCACCATCTTCTTCTCTGTCTCCGTGAAGCACTTCCTGCGCCAGCACTGTCTCAGCAAAGCCGCCTCGTAAATGCCTTTGCGTGGCACTATGCGAAAAACTGTCTGGCCACTGCCTTCACTAAATGCCTTCTTCTTTTCATTATACTAGTTAAGGTCACGCTCACGCTATCGTCAGGCGAATTTTGTCGTATGATCTCGCCGTCGTGAAATTTGAGAATTTGGTCGCATGACGTCAAGGTCGTCGTAAATTTAGTCCGATAGATATTTCTGAAAAAAATTGCGTAATTTCTGTTTTCTTGATTTTTCTTAAAAAAATGGGTTGCTAAGAGCCATCGACAAATCAGAGAATTTTTTGGAAAAATCGTGGAAGGACCTAAATGTAATTTTTTGGGGTGTAATTTTGTTTTTTTGTTTTTATTTTAAAAATGGATTGTTAGGAGTCGGCGAACATGTGAAGAACCTTTTTGACCGGAGGACCTAAAAGTATTTTCACGAGGGAGTCTGATGTGGCATCCTTGGTTGGCCAACAATTCTCTCTGGTCTATATAAAGGTACACATACATAGGTACACATACATGAAGGAGATATGCCAGAGACTTTGCTATTCATCATCGGAGGCGACGCAATGAAAGGAGTACGATCGATGCATGGTGGAGGATGCTGGCAAGGAGGCTGCACCGGGAAGAGGAGGCAACGTGGCGATGCTGGATCCAAGTGAGGGGGAAGTAGGTGCTACTGAGGGAAGTAGGATTTTCATATCAACTCCAAATTAAATTCCCTACATAGCTAAAGTTCAGAATAAAAATCAGATGAAAATTAGCGGTTAGATTTATATGCAAATTCCAACCTAAAACTAAAAAATAAATAAAATAATATTTAGAATAAAACAAGGAGTCCATGTTAAGTAGAACAAAAACAAACATAAATTTGAAATAAAAATTAGCATATGAAATTATGTACAAATTTTAACCTAAAAGTAAAAAAGAATGCCTCTAAGAAGTAAAATCCAAAAATATACGAATTAAGAATAAAAATCAAAGAAAATTAGCTATTGGTTTTTTAGTTCCAAACCAAGTGAAAATAGAAATTTTGGTTTTGTTCAGAATTAAATTCCAAAAATATGCTAATTCGTGAAAACAAATAAAATAAGGTAAGGAATTTGATTTGTATATATACAAATTAGGAATCCAAATCTATTCCTAATATATAATAGATTTGGATTCCTAAGAAATATGAGAATACGTTAAAAATTCTAAAAACATATTATGAGTTATTTGGTGGACCTCCATGGAATAGAGGGATTGAGATAGGTGTTCACTCGACTATATCGATATAAATTATGTGATGTCGATTATAAGCATGTAGTACAGAAAAGCATTGCTATGATGAAAGAAAGAGATGACGATGATATAAATATAAAATATTATGGTATACTTCCATTTGTTGTTTTGCTATGCAAATATTTAGAGAAGAAAGTTAGGTCCGATGTGACAAGTATTTTCTCTCACAATATATAATATTAAAATATCATAAATAGAGTTCTAAAATGATCTATTTTTCAAAAAGCAAAGTCATATATGTATTGCCAAACCATTTAAATATGTTTTAAGTACGATACCCTTGAAAGTGCATGTTCAACCTTGCTAGTTCAATTGAAATCTCTTTAAATTTTCGGTTGTGATATAAAATCACTGCGTGCAGGGTGTTTCGTTCCGAAACAAGCACGAACCTGACAAAAATGCTTGTTAACCCCAACACAAGTAACCCCATTCCCAGGCACAACGTACACAACCCTTTCTTAGAGCATAGATAGTAGCAGATGCAACTGCTGTTTATATATTCCTTTATACCATCTAAAAATAAAACTAAAAATAAATTCTATAATACATAACATCTTAAAGTTGTCTCTATGAGATCATATAATCTTTTAATTATTACGTAAAAAGATGTTATTACAAACAATAACTTATATAATAGTATATTATATTGTCTATATGATCGCTTTTTTATGCAGAGACAGATATGCTTCCTCTTCCTCTCTCTCCTCCATATAAATAAAAATCTTACGTGACAAATTATATAGATAACTGACTTTACACCATTATACATGCCCTTAGATCGTCTCCAAGGGCGCCCTTCGTCTGGCCCCGCTCCTTCAGATGGGAAAACGAGACGAGCGAAGGATTCGGCAGCTCAACGGCGCCCCTCCCGGAAGGGATCGCAGCGATAGGAGAGAGGAGCCTCGTGGCGGCAAGCCTGTGGAATCCTTCGTCCCCTCACGCTGCCTCCGGAGAGCAACGAACTCCCTCTCCGCGTCGGGAGGGAAGCGGCGAGTGCCCTGCCGGACTTCGACATTTCGTGACAGCGACAGAGATCCGGCCTAACGGAGCGAGTCTGACGAAGTTCGACTCAGATCGCTGAGGTATTCCTTGGACCAACCTAGATCTGGGATCGATTTGGATTTCAAGTACTCTGAAGGGAAGAAGGGATTTGGGGATTTGGTTGAATCGAATCTAGGGCGTTGCCATTTCGGAGATTCCGGGCATGTACATTTGGTTGTCTTGTAGTCTTGGTTGCTATTGAAGCTAGAACATTCCGGTCAGTACAAGTTCCCTTCATCCCTGGGGGCATTGATTCTTGTTCATTGTGGTTCGTCAACTGCAGTTCTTGGCATTCCAGTAGAAGAACACCGGAAGTAGTAATTAGCCCTTATTAGCATAGTAGAGCAGCTAACATCAGAGAAGATTATGTGTACTTAGCATCAGTGTAGGTTTGCGCAATGTCATGGTAAACGCCTGCAATTATGTGTACTTAGCATCAGTGAAGAACACCTGCACAATGTCATGCATATGCACAAACGCCTGGGCAATGCCTTCATGACAAATTGCATATGCTTGTTATTTCTTAATCCATGTTTGGTATATGGTTGGTATCCTATATTTTGGGGTACTTTTATTTCCACGATCCTCAATACGTCTTGTCCAAGCGCATCTGCCATCTGCCCACCATATCTGCATGCCAAGGTTCCGATTGTTCTCAGTGATGTGGACTGCATGTTGTCCATTCGTTTTTCCCAGTTGGAATCAGTGATGTTTAGGTTTGACTAAACAGTCCATAACTATAAGGCGCTCGAGGCCAAGCGGCCAAGGTCATGATCTTGGAGAGCTCTGAGGCGTCGTCTTCCGAGCTTGAGGCCAAGATCCTCAGGCTTGAGGAGGAACTTGGGCGCGCCAACAAGGCGCTCGAGGACGAGCGAGCCAAGGTCGAAGCCTCGAAGAAGGCCTCTGCGGAGCAAGTATCCTCTACGCCGAGGGCGTCCCCCGAGCTCGAGGCCAAAGTCCTCGAGCTTGAAGGGAAGTTGGAGCGCGCCACCAAGGCGCTCGAGGCCGAACGGGCCAAGGTCGAAGCGTTGGAGAAGGCTTCTGCGGAGAAGGCGCCACCCGCGCCCGAGACCAAGGCCCCTGGGCTTGAGGAGAAACTCGAACACGCCAAAGCACAAAGCCCGCCCAACTTGAAGCGGCAAGGCGCAGCAGGACGGCTTCCCAAGACCCTCCAACTCCAGGCGAGTGGCGACCGACGAGGCGAGTAGCCATGTCGGCGGAAAATCTTGCCGAGATGGCCGACTGTATAAAATATTAACAAGCAAGAAGTGTCTTGCGAAGCAGTTTGTTTTTGCGAACAAAGAAATCTCGTTCTGTTTAAAGCCATAGTTCGGGTCACTTGAGTCTCTCTGCTTGCGTGCTAGCGCCGTGCTCTTACGGTCAGTGCGCCGATGGGATAGTATAACCCAGCCCGTTGGGCCGAGGTCGAGCGCGCGTGCCTTGGGCACAAGCGTGAACATGTACTAGCGTGCCACGACTGCGAGTTAAGGACAATCCGCACAAGTAGAGTGACACAAAGCGAACTTCGTTATTTAGATGAAACACGCCCAGATTAGCGTTTGAAGCGACCGAGATGGCCATACGCACTGCTTCGTCGATCAAAGTGGCGAGGCTCTCGGCTCGGGCGAAGGGCGAAGCTAGATTGCGAAGAGGTTGCTTATGTTTTAGCTCGTCGTGGGGTGAGCGTCAAACTCGCGACACTTAGACCAGAAGCGAGCAACGGCGCATGAAAGGTTGTGCTCGAGAGAAAGAATGCTCGGAAAAGAACAATAATGACAGTGGGAGCAAGCATAAAGAGCTAGAAAGGAACAATGACTTTATTCAAATATAAGGCGTGATTTACACATAAAACTTCGAAGGTGATCTATGTTCCACGAGCTAGAGAGCTCTCGCCATCGGACATCTGCCATAGATAAGCCCCAGCGATCTGTGAAACGACTCTATAGGGGCCCTCCCACCGTAGGGATAACTTGTTGGTGTTGGGCGAGCCCGAATCCGCCTCGGGCTAAGTCCCCAACAAGGAGCTTCCTAGGTCGTCATCCGACAGCGTATGTCTGCGAAGAGCTTGCGGTAGTGCGTTGATCGTAGCGATGGCGCGACATCTTACTTCTTCCGCGAGGGTGAGGTCGAGAGACCGTTCGTGCTTTCGAAGTCGACTTGGTCGAAAGCTGCGACTCGGCGAGCCAGTGCATAACCTCGGGGAGGCGGGGCGGCTTCGACGAACACGATGGAAGGATGTGGACCTGGCTCGACTTAGTCGTGGTACAAATAGACCATAGGGCGGTGGGAAGTTCGCCACCCGAGCCTTGCCGTAGCGATCAAGCTCATCCGCAACTTGCTTCTTGCGCATACTGACGATTTGCGGTTGGCGTATGCTGCTTCGCCGTCTGCTCAGGGGTGAGCCACCGGCGAAGGCAAATTTTGATGCGAGTTCTCGCCAAACTCTGGAACAACTCAGCTGGTAAACCGGGTACTATTGTCGTTGATAAGTTTGCATGGAACCCCATACGGTGACCACGACGAGCAGTGGAAGCGACGCTGCGGCGTTATGGTCGAGACCGGTTCAGACCGATCCACTTGGTGAAGGTGTCGCGAAGACGTAAAACCTCTTCCCTCCGGTTGCTTGGGGAAAGGCGAGGATGTCCGCCCATGTCGAGAAGGGCAAGCGGGGATGGTCGGAAGCGTGAGCGGGCTGATCGATTCCGGCGTGGAATTGGCATGCTCGGCGGTGCGGATGATATCACGAGCATCTGAAGCACCGAGGGCCAATAGTACCCCATCTGCGAAAGGCCTTCCCGACCATTGTCCTCAGTCGAAGAGTCGCCACAGAGGCTGAGTGAATGTCATGTAGTAGGTACTTACCTCCTCCGTGGAGATGCGCGTCGATCTCGAAACATTGCGTCGTAGAGCTCTCCTTCCGACAAGCGTGTATAGGCCCGCCGGCGCAATCCGCTCCTCTCGGCAGGTCGGGTGGCGAGTCCCCGTGAGAGAAATTGTGAATGGCCTCGGCCGGGGAATACCCTCGACCATAGTGACCATGGCCTCTTGGTCGAAATCAGCGAGGCGATAAGCGTTTCGAGGATGCGTCGGGTGGGATATCGCGTCCGGAGGAGCGAGCTTGGAGAGAAATCCGCCTTTGGAGTTATCCGCTTTGGGATATGCTTGACTCAAGTTTGGAACCACTTCTCCATCTTGCGCACCTCGGTGAGGTACTTTGCCATCGAGTCTCCCGAGACGTAGTCCTTGTTGACCGGTTGATGACGAGCTGGGAGTCGCCCTTCACGACCGGACGGCCAGCGCCCAAACCCTTGCAAGCTCAGAAGCGGCGAGGGCTTCATACTCCGCCACATTGTTGGTCGCTAGGAAGCCAAAACAAATTACGTACCTCAATTTATCGCCGGGGTGAGGATAAGGATCCCAGGCCCGAGCGCTTGAACCTCGAGCCGTCGAAGAACATGGCCCGGTGTCTCCTCTCGACCTGAAGGCCGAGGCGCCTGACGCTGCCGACCACGAAATCGCGAGCACCTGCGACTTTATGGCCGTCTGAGCCACGACACAGGCGTCGAACGCCGCCCTCCATGGCCCATTTGGCTACTCGCCCGCCACCTTCAGGTTCCTCGGGATGTCCCCGAGCGGAAGTTGCTCGGGGCGATCACGAGTCTGCTCGGAAATAGTGCCTGAGACTTCGCTGAAGCCATGAGAGAGCATATAACAGCTTCAGACAGGGTAGCGCTCCTTGGCCGTGCAAGACCTCGTGACATAATAAATGGGGTCTTCTTTGAGACCCGTCGCCACAGGCGGCAGCGGACGTGGTGCGTGGTCTACCAGGTAGGCAACAACTTCTCACCAGTTGCGGCGTTATGAAGGAAGGCGGGGACGATAGATATACCTTCGTGTCGTCGAGAGGATCGCTGCGCCCGAGTCCTCAAAGCCCGTGCTTGCAGGTCTAAAAGATGGGAGCCGCTCGCCAAGCCTCGAAATGAACTCTGAGGCGGCCATGCGGCGGTGAGGCTTGCACCTACTTGATCGAGTCGAGGCGCCATCTTCTCGATCGCCTCGATCTTCTCCGGGTTTGGTCCAACCCGAGCCCCGATCATGTAGCCGAAGCACCTTCCGACGCCCAAACACACACTTCTGGGTTGAGTTTGATATTGTGCTGTTCAGGTTAGCGAAGGTTTCCTCGAGGTCACTGAACGTGGTCGCCTTGAGAGGCTTTTGACTATAATATCGCCACGAGACCTCGAGGTTACGCCGATCTGCGCTCGAGCGTCCTGGTCATCGGATGAAAGTGGCCTCGCATTGCGCGAGACCGAATGACATGGTCGTAGCAATAGGTGCCAAATGGCGTGATGAAGGCTGTCTTGCTTCGCGTCGACCGCCACTTGATCTGGTGGTATCGAGTAAGCGTCGAAGCTCAACATCCCGGCATTTGCGGTGGAGTCGGCGATCCTCGGTCGTCTTGCGAAGCTGAAGTTGTCGCTTCGCAAGCCGAGTTCAACCCGTATGGTCGACGCACATTCTCCACTTTCCACCTTTCTTACGAGCGATGGCCGGGTTGGCCAGCCACTCGAGTAATCAATCTCCGGATGAACCCGACCTTCAAAAGCTTGTCAAGGTTCTCCTTGATGTCGCAACCTTCTCGGGAGAAGCGGACTGCGCGTCTCGGTCGGGGCGGATCCTACCGCAATTTGTGCTCGATCACCTCCCTGGGGCGCCAGGCATGTCCGCGGGCTCCCAGCTAATATACCTTTGTTAGCCGAAGGAAGGTGCGAGCTCGAGTTCTATTTGGGACTCATCCGGTCGAGGCGATGGGCGACTGGTCGGATCACACTCATCGGCGGACGCTCCTTCGTTGCCCATGGGTTGGATTGCCGCTTCTAGCGGGCGTTCTTTGTCGTCGCCTCCGGACTGCTGGGCAGATACCTGCAGAGCCAAGGCCTTGGTCTCGCATCCATGTCTTGCTGCAGATCGCCTCGCAGCTAATGATGCCGTTGAGGGCGGCCCATGCACCGGTGGCCATAGTGGTTGGCGGCCATGAACTTGACCAAGCGGCGCCCGAGGATGGCGTTATGCGGGAGGTCGCCCTCGACCACCTCGAAGGTGACCGCTTCGGCGGAAGTTGTCCGAGCCGCCGAAGGTGACGGGCAAGACCACCGCCCGAGGAATGGTCGAGCTCCGGCACGATCGAGAAGGAATGGCGATGTTCTTGACCTTCGACCGGGAATCGATCGGTCAAGCGCTCACTCGCAGCAAGTTAAGAAGCTGCCGCTCGACCATGCGCGACGACGCGGTGTTGCCGATGGTCGAGGTCACGACCAAGGCGGTCTTGAGTCTCGAGCCATACACGAGAGCGTCCTCTGAGAGAAGGTGATGGTGGCCCGACCACTTGCGGTGGTTGCTCGATGGCCTTCCCGGCGACACAGGTAGATGGCGGGCGCTTGACCTCGCGCGCTGATGGCGTAGGGCGAGCCACCAAAGATGACATCGATCCGGCGCTCGCCTTCTGGAACTCAAATCGTGGTCATCGTGCTCCGGCGGCATTTACCTGTCGCGGGTCAGATCGCCCCGGAGCAGGGCATCTCACCCGCCCATCGTGAAAGCATCCACTTATTTTGCCAAGCCTCGCGTCGTCAGTCGTGGCCGGCCTGTGGAATAGCGAACTTGGTTTCAATTACCAGTCGCCCTCCTATGGCCAACATCGTCTGGGAGTCCATGCCGTGCCTCTCTTGTATTGGTTCTTCAAAGTGTTCGAGGCAACTTGGCAGCTTAGAGTCCTCGAGGTTGACTCTGACCTCGAGACCTCGTCTTTGCCTCGTCAAATGATCACCGCATAAGCCTCTCGCCACTATGAAACCTTACACCTTCTTGGAGGAGTGCCGTTGGCGCTCCAGCGGCGGGCGGCTCATTCGGTTTAGACCAAGCTTCCTTGGTCGAGGAGCAAGGGTTCAGCGGCACGCGTCCGCCGGACGTGTAGCAGCCATGCGGAAGCTGTTGATGCGAGCCTCGCTGATCTCGGTCCTCGTGGGCGATCCCTATCCGACTGAAGGCCTTGATATGGCCTCGTCGAAGATGCTCGATCGGTTCTCGTCGGATGAATCCGCGCAAAATCCGCAAAATCGCTGAGCGGCTCGTTCTTGCTCTGGATGACCTGGCCGAGTCCTATCCGGCACGGCTCGTAAGTACTCGAAGTTGGAGCGAGGGCGATCTGGTTGGCGCAACGAACTAAGGGCGGCCATTTGGTTAAAGCATGTACCATTTCGGTGTCTTGAGTCTGGTGTGAGAGTTTGCCTCACGAGCGTCTCTCCCGAAGATAGCGGTTATAGATGGACAAGAACTCGCGGGTTCTTGGTCCGTCAGCGCTACGACAGCGAGGTGTAATTAGCCTATAGCCAGTAGGCAACATGACGAAGGCGTTGGTCGCCATCAGCCATAGGTCGGTCGGTGCACGGACGTGGTTCGCCGACAAGATCCATGACACGGATTCGATCGAGCTTGTCAGGCCGGGCATGCGTTAAGCAAATTGCTGTGTATTTTAATCACATGTTGGTAACATGCGGTCGACCTTTGGGCTGCTTTAATGTCCCGGAAAGGTCCCAACTTAATGCCGCGACCGGGTGGTCGCCGGGCTTATCCCATGGCCAGGTTGTTGTCGGCGTGATGCGGCTCGCTGTCCAAAGCCTCATCCCAAGCCCGTTGTCGGTGGCTGGCCTTTGCGGAGCACACGGCGGGTGATGGCCACGTTTATCAATAGTCCTTCAATCGAGCGGGTCCCGAGTGCCGACATTAGCGATGCATCGCTTTCCCACCTGATCAAGTTCTTGCCGTGGTCGCAAAATTCGACGCCTATCGGTCGCCATGACCCAGGAACATGTGCCCTCCTGGTTGTGGAGATGGCGCCAAGCGTGCCTATCTGGCCTCGCGGAGCGTTATGTCTTGGTTGATGGCAACTGACTCCGGCGGCGCTTCGAGTCTCGGATCAGCATCCGCTTCCGGCGCGAACGGCCCCGAGCGACGGCGATAGGGAAAGGACCGCGATCGGTCCAGGTGTCGGAAAATCTGTCGAGCGAAGTCGCCATGCTCGGGATCGTGTCGTCGCGAAAGCAAACAATCGGGCCCCACGGGGCGCATATGCGACGATTCGGCATCGTCAATGCACAAAGTTGAGGTGCGGGGTCAATGTATTAGGGACCTAGATGCTCGCACAAGGAAGAAGCGATCGTGGTGATTGGTTGACAAGCGACATCGATGCCTTGATTGAAAATGGTTGTATCGTTCGGTTGAAGACCGTGAAGGTAATAGCTTACTCGCCTTATAGCGGCGTGATTCTTGTTATCTTTGTTAGAGATGGTGATTACAACTCAAAAATCAGTTAGTGATGACTCTAACTCGATATGTTAGTATATCATGTGTTTGTCTTCGTTGTCCTTGACTCAATGTGCTTGGCCTTTATACCTCCTTTACTTGCAATAGGTGCGAGATCCTGAAGTGGCCTTCATGCACATTGAGTGCTATCATATGCCGGACTTCTTGCAAACTCTGTCATCCCTAGACCGCCCTTAATATTGTCGGATGTAATCCGTAATCCAAGTTGGACCATGGCTTGAATGTGAATTCGCTCCGAGCTTCAAGGTCGCGGGGTTCATGTTAGCCAACCGGCCTAAGGTCGAAGCCAATGACCACGATGCCCCGTGGTGGGCCCTCAAGCTTCAGGGGACCGACAGATGATCCGGCAGCAAGAATGCCCAACCTCGTCCAACACCTTGACCTTGTCAACTATAGGCGTGGACGGCCGTCGATGGTGGTAGCGAGTGGTCTGCTCAGTCGGATAGGTCATCTTACCTATGTTTGAGTCTGCGTCACGGGCGATGACCCGTGGTTTTGTTGCTCTGTCGAGCGTTAGGTGTGTCCGAACCTTAAGTCTTTGTCGGAGTGACTGGGTTTCATTCTTCCATTATGAGCTGGGACGTGCAATGTATGATTTTAGTTGTCTTCTTGTTTTGATACATATAAGACAATGTGAGTGCCAATCGAAGTATTTGTTACAGTCTTGGTAAAACTTATGTACAAATTTACCTTTGAGTTGGTTTGCTATTTGAATCTTGCCATTATTTATGATCTGTAATTAGTTGCCATTTGGAAAGAGGAAACTAATTGCTAGAGTTGAGTGTTGTCATTATTGGCTATTACCGACATGGCGAAATTAAATTGCTTAATCTTGTGATATTGCAAAATCTGAGTTGATGAAAAGAATTGCTAGACTTGAGTATTGTCATTACTTGCGAATTGTGACATGAGAAAAGAAATTGCTTGAGCAGTCAAATATTGCCAAATGTGACTAGGGAAAAGCAATTGGTAGACTTCTTGTTGTCATTATTTGCCAATTCTCACATGAGAAAAAGAAATTGCTTGAAATCTTGTAGAATTTTTGCCAAATCGACCCGATGGAAAAGCAATTGGTACACTTGACAAATTGCTTGAGTATTCTATTCTCGATAGTCAAGCAATTTGACCAGAGTTTGTGATTTGTGATATTCAAGCAATTGCTTTTCCTGCAGGTCGGATTTATGATATTCGATGATTTGTGATATTCAAGCAATTACTCAAGTAATGACAATACAATACTCAAGCAATTGCTAGATTTGTGATATTTTCCTCAAATCCGGCCAAGAGAAAAAGCATTTGTTCTATTCTCGGTTACAAGCGTTAGAATACTCAAGTCAGAGGAAAAGCAATTGCTTGATTATTGTATTCTATTCTCAGTACTTGAGGAGAAGCAATTGCTTCAGGATTCTATTGTCAGCACTTGGCAATTCTGAGATGAGGATTGCTAGACCAAGACAATTCTACGGAGAGGCAATTGCTTGATCTTGTGATATTTTCCAATTCTGACAGAATATTTTCCAATTCTGCGAGGAGAATTCTCAAGACCTGACAATTGCTTGTCCTGACAGGAGAATATCACACTACTCAAGGAATTGGTCCTGATCTGTGAAAATGTGTGAGAATATAAATCTGTTGGTCACACTACTCAAGCAATCGAAAATGATGTGTGAAAATGTGTCATATTTTGCAATGCATCGAGGAGAATATCACACTACTCAAGCAAACTTTGTTGAGTACGCAGGTCATTTTCACTGAATCATAGTCGACAATTGGAAAATATTACATTGGTCACATATCATGTAAGTGTTGACCGGTATTCACTTGCCTTTGAATGGGTATAGATCAATGCGGAGTCAGCGGCATGTACAGGTCTAGGCTAGCTTAACCTCGAATATAGTTATGTGATGTCATCTTCTTGCACAGAGCGTAGTTATTTCATCTCATCTTGCTTTGAAAGCCAAGCTGTGATGATGCTTATTACTAGGCACAATCTCTGATGTCTTTGAAAGCTGTCTACTATTATGTGATATGATCTAGAAAACCATTATGTGAAGATCAGAATAGTTACCATTATGTGTTATGTCAAGATCTACAAAACTGCATAAAACAAGAGTTACCATTATGTGTTATGTCATCTTCAGTTCTAGAAAACCATTTGATATGATCTTACCTGGTAAATGTGTAAGATTGCTCTACTATTATGTGAAGCTGTATACCATAGCTTGTGTATCCCACTTTTCAAAACCAGCTATGCGTTGATATTGTTGCCTCAGTAACTCTTGCGAAGCTGTCTACCATAACTATTATGTGAAGCTGTCTACCATAGCTGTCTACCATAGCTGAGTAGTATGAGTTGAGTAGTATGAGGGTCTCAATAACTCTTGTTTCATCACGATACTAATGTATCTTGTGATTACTAATGTATCTGAACTATTTGGTTTGTATACCATACCGGGGAAGAAGTTATGGATCCATTCTTCACGGACTACATGCGGGATGAGTCGTCGAGATTAGTTGGGATTCTCCGGCACTTCTGCGGTGAACAACATTGATGATGGCGATGTCCCCCTCGGCGGTGAGGCTGGCGGAGCATGCACCTACCATGGATGGCTCGCGAGCAAGGCCGCCCATTAGGAAGAAGGGTAAGCAACCAATGTCCAAGACCGGCGGGAACGAAATGGGCTGGCGGCGAGATGAGGTCCTAGTCGCTAGCTTAGTTCGATGTGAGCGAGACCCCATTGTGGGCGAAGACCAATCAGCTGAAACCCTCTTGGACTCGGATTGGAATATTTCAAGGCGCATAACCACGAAGCATGGCAACGAGCAGCTCCACAAAGGCTATGGTGAACCATTGGGCGTTGATCAATGAGTCGGTCGGCAAATCTTGTGGGTCTTTCTCAATCAGATTAACGGGTTGAACAGAGCTGGCACCACCGTGTGACAGTAAGCTTGTACCCCCTTCATTACTTTTTACACTTTCGCGGTACAATGTACCGATGCTTTTACACATGTCCTTCTCAATTGCATGGACAGATGGCCCATCTTGGCGAGGATATACCAGGATGTTGAGGAAGGCCTTCGCTTTTAGACCGCTTCTTTGGGTGATTCTAGCCGATCACCCAAAGTGGCCTTGCGCACATAGGCAACAAGGCAAAAGGACAATGCGGGACGGACCTCTGGTGATGCACCGGGGTGATTTTATATGACCGACCAGCTCGACCTGTTGGTTCATGTGAGCAAGTCACATAAGAACCGTAAGCGGGATCGACCAAAGCGGCGAGGAAGGGCTAGTACCGGTGATCGTCCTCGATTGGGCGTCTATCTTTGACGATTCGACAAGATCGGTAAGCCAAAAACGAAATGGTGGATGTGAAGCGTCGAAACAAGTACACTTGATGGAGATGGCGGAGGAAGAAGGATTATAAACATTGATTTGACCAAAGGTGGCAAGTGCGGCTCTTGATTATTATCAAAAGCGCCCGGACGAGATATTGAAGAGGCGTAGATCGACTTTGCTACAAAATGTGGCGCCTTGTTGTTTCATGGATGATGTTATTTTGGGTATGGACCTTTTTGTTATGACGGTTATGTTATGAGACTTTGTTTGATGACATGTTGTGTTAAAACTTATGAGATGTTGTGTTAAAACTTATGAGATGTTGTGTTATGATAGCGCATGGTGGATATTCAATTCATGCTACTGCTCGAGTATTAAAATCTAGTACTTCATTTAATGCTGGATGCATTTTGTAAATTGGAAGTCTTGTTTGGCATGTTCACTTTCATTTGAATGTCTAATTCTATGCTACTAGTTCATGGTAATAAACAAATCTTGAGATACGCTTATTGGACATCCACATTTCTAATTATTAGCCCATAAGGATGTGAGAAGTTAAAAGTGTCAACACATGAGGGTCGATTACTGTCCCGCAAATGAAAGTTTAGCTTGAGCACTCGTGTGTTGTATTGTGCAATTAACTACCTATGGATTATTTCTCTACTAGAATATATCCATTACTCGACGATGTAATCTCCTGCTTTCTCTAAAGTTTGATTGGGCCAGCATGTCGTGACCAAATTCATACAGAATGCTATCTGTGCGTGCGTGATTGCATGTGCTTTCAGCATGCAATATTCTAGAAAGTACATAGGATGAGAGGGCTAGCCAGCTTCTCAAGCTTTTAAGGAAAAACTAGCAATTTGAAATCCGATTTGTTGGATGCTGTTTTCCAAACTAGCTTTTAAGGCACTTGATGCTGTTTTTGTTTTTCCGCAGACATGACTTCTTTCCCCTTATTATTTGGAAAGAAATTAAGTCTTAAGCGAGAACCCCCCCTCTTTTTCTTTTTGAATTTGCGAGTCAAGGATCGTCCGAATAAAATATCTTGATAGATGAGGAAGGACATATTATTCATATTGATTTATTATTAAACTGGCATGCTTACATGACACTTTCGAGACAAGAGGTTCAGAACAATACATGACAAGCTAACATAAAGGGTGCATAACGATCGAGGAACAACAAACATCACGCTTAGCGATAGTACTCGCGGCGTGGCGTGCCAGTGTTCGACAAGGTCATTGCAACGAGAAGGTGCGATTCGCGATCTCTCCGTCTTTGGGTTGCTGATGCGATTGCAAGACGAAAGCTGGGTGAGGTCCTGTCCTGACGGGGGTACCCATATAGTCGAAGACTCCTCTGAGGGTTGGACCGTCCCTCTCGTCCTCGATAATCATGTTATGTAAAAACGATGCATCACGGTCATAATGTACCAAAGTGTCGTCTAATCCCAGCCACGGCAAGGACCCGCGTACAATGGCAAACACGGCTTCGGCCTCCAAAAAGCTCTCGACATCCTTCCTCGCTGCGGGCTTGCATTGTGGAGAAGTGGATCCTCTTGTTTCCCCATCGGAAGCGCATGGCCTTCACGAAAGAGAGCCCCACTCGGGATATATCCGTCGGCGAGGTAGTATCCCATGTTTATCTTGGTTTCCGTTGGCGTAATCGTGACCTCGGATTTGAAGCATCGTTATCCTGGAAAATATATTAGAACGATGCAGCACATTAATATCGTTCAAGCTACCGGGCATCCCAAAGAAGGCGTGCCATATCCGCCGGTCGTCTGAAAGCCACGCCTCGGGGACTATGGAAGGCTTAGGGTATGCCTGTATTCTCCTGCCATGCCTTAGGGCAGTTCCTCCAAGTCGATGCATACAATCGATGCTACCAAGCATCGAGAAACCTCTCTGCTCCCCAACTTTAGGAGTCTAGCATGTCGATTCGCGTTCGAAGAGGAGAGTCTTGCTTCGCGAACACCTCCACCACGCCCGTCTGAACTTCTTGAGCTAGGGGCGCGGTACTTCCCCAATCCGCGGTACTCGTCCACACCATCGCGAGGACACCGTCGCTACTGCGGATAGCGGCCGTCATCTTCTGCAGAGGTCAAAGCGAAGCTTCCGGTGGCATCCCTTGTTGCTTGTGAACCAATTGTCGTGGCCCTCGGCAACCAGGCTATGCGTGTAAGCAGGGATCGGCTCATCCTAAACTTGTGTAACACAATATCATACAAATTCAAAGAGCGAAAGACATGACCTATGCATCATCCATATTAGTGAGATGTTGGGTTTTAGTACCTCCCTTTGAACAATGTGTGCCCATACGAAGTCGCGCAATAATCAGCGTGAGCCTAGCCGCTCCTTCACGGTGACCTCTGTTGTAACCGCATGTCCGGAACCGACCCTTCGACGGATTCGGATTCGCCTCCTCCTCCTCAAGCTGCTGCGTCCATCATAAGGAGGACCTCGTAAATCATCACTTTCCGCTCAAGCGAAGAAAGCGATCGTGGTGATGGTCGGAGCAAGACGACAACGAGCACGAGACAAAGGTTTATACTGGTTCGAGCCCCTGTGAAGGTAATAGCTCTACTCCAGTCGCCTTGCGGCGGTGATTCTTGTTATCTTTGTGTACAGAGAGGTGATTACAACTCAAAACAGTAGTGATGACTCCTAACTCGAGCTGTAGTGTGAGCTGTGTGTTGTCTTCGTTGTCCTTCGGAGCCTGCGCGTCTTGGCCTTTATACCTCCTTTACTTGCAACGGCTGGGCGAGATCCTCGGGAAGTGGCCTTCATGCACATTGAGGGTCACAGAATCGCCGGACTTCGGCCACAGACTCTGTGTCATCCCTACGACCCGCGCCTTGGTAACTGCTGGTCAGATGCTAGATCCGAAATCCAAGTGCGGACCATGGCTTCGAATGTGATCTCGCCCGAGCTCGAGGTCGTGCGGGTCATGGTTAGCCCACCGCGCTCTAGGTCGAAGGCCAAGACGCGCACGGCCGTGGTCGGGCCCTCCAAGCTGGGGACCACGATCGCCACGGCCAAGCAAGGAATGCCCAGCCCTCGTCAGCCTTCAAGGAAACATCGACTCGAGCAAAGGCCGGCCCGCACCCGAGGTCGTGCGGGGCTGAAGCTCAAGGCCGTGCGCGCTTGAGGGCACCGGCCGCTTAGCCTAGCAAGAGCGTGCTCGGGGGCCCGAGCGAGGGGATCGCTGTTGATCGCGCTGCTGACCGCCAAAGGGTTGTCCATTTCGACAGCTTATATTTTGCTTGCACAAAATTAAGGCATTATATTTTAGCATCAGCTTGTAAAGTTATTTGTAAAACTGATGTTATAAAGTATATGTTATCAGCTCTGATTTTGCAAGGTCGACTTGGTAAATTGGCTTATATGCTCATTGAGTTTGACCTAACCTATGAATTGACTAAAGCAGTTAAGGGTCAAGTAATTGTCGAATTTATAACACGATATGAAACTAATTTGAATGCTGATCTAATATCTGTCACCCCATGGCAACTATTTTTTGATGAATCGGTATGTGAAGAGGGTGATGTTATCGAAATCGTGTTGATTTCATCAAAAGGGTATAGTTTTCAGTTGCATTTAGGTTGAATTACAAATACTTTAATAATCAAGCCGAGTATGAAGCGCTACTTAAAGGCCTATAGATGCTCGATAATATCGGATTAGATTTTGTTGAGGCCTATGGCGATTCCTTGTTGGTGATCTAGTAGATTAAAAGAGAATATAATTGCTATAATGAAATTTTGATCAAATATTTAGAGCAATGTCTTACTGTGATCGACTCATTTACTTTTTTCCCATCAGTCATATTCTTCGAGAGTTGAATAACAAGGTTAACTTGCTAGTTCAACAAGCATCGCATTATAAAGTTTTTGGCTTATTTGAGGAATGTGAGTTGATTGAAAAGAGGATCATGTGTGTGACCATTAATGATTAGAGGGCAAAAATAAAGGAATATTTGACCAATCCCTCAAAACCTATTGATCGAAGGATTAAATGACAAGCTTTAAAGTATGTTGTCCTTAATAATATGCTATATTATCAGACTTTAGAGGGTTTGTTGCTAAGATACGTTAAAGCCGATGAACTTAAAGTAGCTATAGGAAAAGTGCATGAAGGTATCTGTGGATCCTATCAATCGGCTCATAAGATGAAGTGGTTGCTAAGACATACTGGGTATTTTTGACCGACATTGCTGGAAGATTGTTTCAAATACTACAAAGGATGCTAGACTTGTTAGAAATTTAGCAACATGCAATTGGCTCCAGCATTAGATTTACGTCTGATTATCAAGTCATGGCCATTTAGAGGATGAAGAATAGATGTAATCGGATAAATATTTTCTACATCAACTAAAGGCCATAAGTTTATATTGGCTACGATCGATTATTTTTCTAAATGGGTTGAGGCAATCCCCCTTAACAAAGTTACAAGTGTTGAAGCCATTAGATTTGTTATAGAGCATTTTGTCTATTGGTTTGGAATGTCTCAAACTATTACAATCTGATCAAGGCATTGTATTTATATTCGATGAGTTTTAGAGTTTTGCCAAAAGTTTGGGCATTAAGTTATTAAATTCATCACCTTATTATGCTCAGGCTAATGGTCAAGCCAAGTCATCTAACAAAACATTGATTAAGTTGATAAAAAAATTAAAGAAAAACTAAGGAATTGGCATGTGACATTATCGGAGTCATTATGGACTTATTGGCTTGCGTACTATGGCATGACCAAGTTATCGCCTTATCAATTGGTTTATGGACAAGAAACTATTTTGCCCGTGGAACTTAGTATCGACTTTGTACGAACAGCCAGGCAAAATGGTTGTTGGCTCAAGATTACAAGGATTTGATGATCGATAATTTGGATGATTTGGCAGAGTTACATTTGCACACACTGGATCGATTTAAAAAGAACAAGACGAGGGTTGTAAAGGCTTATAACAAGAAGGCAATGCCTAAGTAATTTTGTGATTACTCATGTGGCTTACTGCACCTACTAGCCAGCGTCTTCTTATTGACGTGAATGCATTTCTTCTCTGTTGAGTAATCCGCTAAAAGTTAGTCATTAAAAGCTAGCTAATTATATGAAGTAAGCTTGATGGACTAAGAACTTACTGGGCTACTACTTCTCAAGATCGGACAAGGAGCGGGATTGGAATCCCAATGTGCCTAAAGAATAGCCCATTGTTGTTGTCCCGACAAAAGGCTTCTTAGCAAGGGGAGCAGTGCTCGAAGTCTTGCTCGTAGGCCTCTTTCTAGCTAACTTAGCCAAAGGAATGAGAAAATAGCCAATCATAAGAGTTCATAGATGTTCAAAATTTTAAAAGCAGAAGAAAAGTCTACGTCAGCCGATATCTCACCGCTAATATCTACAAGGCTTATGTTAGTGTAGCCTTGGGTGTTAGACTCACTACTAGAACTTGAGGTATTGCCAACATCGGTCAGTTTCGTCAGCTTGTCGGAAAGATTTGGAAAAAAATCTAGCGATAATAGCCAACGTAGTTCTTTCCGTTGAATATATAGCCATAGAAATGGCCAACCACCAAGAAGAGAAGCTCCCTGCCCTTCGAGTATTGAAATAAAAATATGGCAGACTCTGTAGCTAGAGATCATCAGCTAGATGCAGAATGATACTAGCCCCGGTTACCGTGAATATGCTCTCTGGATTGAAGTTGATCGAGCAACTGAAAAAGCTGGAGGGATATGACCAAACCCAAGTTGTCTAGCATAAACTAATGGATGATAAAATTTGTACAATGGCTAGAAAGTGTGATTCCTTGTGTTTAAGCCAATGGATAACGTGCTTGGGGAAAGAAAGATCTTGTATAAGTCTAGAGTGCTATCAAGCATGTTGTTGCTATCAACTGATAGATGAAGAATATATGGACATGGATAGTCACCAGCCTCTGAGTAGCTGGAGAAGTCGCGCTGGTCAAAATCTTCTTTGCTGAGTTGAAGAAAGAAGGCTAAGTATTTAGATGAGCTGATTGGGGTTATCTTAGCCTTGCTACTAGAACACATGATGAATCTCTCCCCAAGTGATCGGCTATACCTATATACATCATGCTGGCTCTCTGGGACTTCTTCTAAGGGGAAGGGGTCATCTCAGTAGAATCTATCTTGAGGCTAAACTGGCAATAGAGCCAAATATGGATGAATCGAAGGGGACTGCCTATGTTGTCGACCGAGTGCGACCCCCTCCCAGTGAACAATCGACTATGAATTATGTGCATCATCTGGTACATGCCTCCGAGAAACATTTTGCCTAGTGCTAACCGATTTTCTTCTACCAACTTTTTGGCCAACACTTGGTAAACTTGAGTTGGTCCAAAGGAAGCACCATAGAAGATGAATCGGTTGAGCCAGAGGTTTAGGAAAAGCCACATGCTTTTCATCCGATAAAGGGCCAATACCTTTGTTGTTGCCAATGTACTTACTCTATCCTTCACCCTTGGTCTGGATCAACTTATATTGGGGCTTGGCATTAAAAGCTGATATCTACTCTCTATCTGGCCTCAAATAATAAAGCTCGGCTACATCCAACAGGGTGGGGCCGATAGGACCTGTTCTAAACAAGAAGACATTATGAGTATCTGACCAGAAGTAGCAAGCCATAGCCACTAAGAGCTTGTTGGCCTCTGGATTGGCTAGAGATAAGGGAAGACATTCCGCTATGCCTATCCGCTCCTATTCAACCATTTTATGGGCCGCTAACCAATTATACCAGACCCTCCAACCCCTTAATGCTATCGGCCAGGCTATAAAGCTCTTACTCCATCCCTCTATATTATATTCAGAAGTACACAGTGGTAGGTAGGGTATTTCCTGATCTATTACGATCCACGGGTCAAGATTGCCTAGCTGTCCTAAGTATTATTGGTCATTGCTGTTGGGTATGGGGATGAATACTTGGCTGGGGTCCATGGAAGCTGATTGGTTGAGAGATGTGAGCTGAAGGAGTTGCTAGAGGAAGCTTCGAGTCTTGAAGACAATAATGAAGCCGATTGCAGAGGGTCCGAGAGCTCGTGCGCATAAAAATGATAGTGAATGGACCTCATATCTATAGGGAGTGAAAAAAGTGAAATAGCAGGAAGTTTTTCGAAGGGGCATATGTGGTTAATGGTGGAGATATGTGTCTCAAGATTTTACAGTACTATAAATGGAGTAGTTACAATCAAGGAATTTGCCCTAAGCCGATGATGATGGAAGCTGGCATAGAAGATTTTTGAAAGATAACATGTTATCTCCCAAAAGTGGGAGACATATGTTTGCACCAGAATTTGGTCAGGCATAGCCAGATTGTCAGGCTAAAGATAAAAGGATATTTTGGCCAATAACGGATAAGGAAGGATAAGTTGAAAATGGAATTATAATCGATATTGATTCAAACTTGGAAATTTCTGTCCGAATAAAGGCCGATACAGATTATAGTGAACAATGTGTTGGTGATGGATACAATCGACCAATGTGCTATAAAGATGGTTAAGGGCAAGCGAGAACAATAACACAATCAACCAAACAAACTCACATTTACTCTTTTATTTTCAATTCAACTAGGAGTAGTCTTGTAACTTAGAATCTTTTCTGTAATCTGATTTTGATTAATAAAATTGTGCAATGCCAATTATTAATCTTCATTGATTACGCCAATCAAGTTTGATTTTCTCTTATCTTATTGCCATCGCCTTTTCGGGAATATCTACCTTTCACCATCTGATCAGCTCTAATCGGCTGTTTAGACTTATCATTACTTTAGATTTGATCAGTGACGAATACTTATACCAGGGGTACCCCACAACAAAGTATACATCTATTTCAAGATCATTTTTCTCTCAGTCATACGGACATGGCAGTAAGACTGGCAGCGATGCAGAGTGCTGGAGAGGGTATTACCAAAGTCTCTGTCCCCCACAGATGGGATTATCCCTAAATATTGGCTGGAACACCAGATGATCTGTTTTGAGCCCAGGGCCACGAAGGACCCTCAGCCTCGGTCAGGGCCACCAGGAGCGGTCCGACCTGCCTCAGATCTGCACCCCAGAGGTCTGACCTCACCACGAGTCGGGCGCCCCCGCAGGCTCTGACCTGGTCTTAGGTCGGATCCCTAACAAGCTTCGACTCAACAACCTTCGCCACGTCGCCAGTCGGCCACAGGCGAGTCACCTGCCCCATGGCCACGATGGCCATGACGGGGCAGGTGGCTCCTTCCCAAGGTGGCCAGGGGGCCGCTGAGTCCGGTATCGGTCCCTTCACCCCGTCAGGCACAGTGGAGAGACGCACTCCGTCCCAAGGCGGAACCAAGGCACAGCGTAAGCAACGTCAGCACCTGACAGGCGGGCAGAGGGCAGGTGCACACCTTCCCAATGGAACACTGTCCGTTGTGTCTACCAACCCGGGCGTGGGATGGACAGCGACCTGTCAGGCGCCACGACCAAAGACCGGGACTCCCGGGCGTAGCGTACCCCTACCATTTTTCTCCAAACTCCCTGTAACCTGCCCCCTCCGCATATATAAAGGGAGGCAGGGCTCTTAGGGAGGGGGTCTCGCTCTCTCTCGCTCTCTCTTCCCCCACTTCACATTCGCATTCGACAACCAGTCCGCGTCTCGCAACCGAGTCCCTCATCCGACTCAGGAAAACGTTTCCAGCTCCCGAGCCTTCGCTCCCCTCACTCGGACGAGCGCTCAAGGCCTGTCTTGAGCCCTCGCTTGTAATCTAGTGCAGTCCGCTGCGCTCCAAGCAATACAAAACCACCACCACGAACTGGACGTAGGGATATTCGGCCCGAACCAGTATACATTTTGGGCTCCCTGAGTCAACCATCAAGGAGAGGGAACGCGTGGCCCCTTGACTTACAAATTTACTTGCCGGTTATACGAAACACCGACAATCAGTTTTCCTTAACTGTTTAGATATTTGCCGATTGTTACAATAGATCAGCTTTGAGTGTATTTTTTCGTTTACCTTACCAATTGCAGGGTCAAATCGGTTTGCACGTCTTGAACTTGATGTTCATCGTGTGTTCAAGCCAATTAATTCTTCATCATATTTCTCGACGCTAACACTATGTCACCATCTATAACATGGCAAGACAAACACTATAATTTTTGTCAACAGATATTTATTAATGCGGGTTTTGGCCAATATACTTGCATGAAAGCAAATGCTTATCTGTTTGACATATAATAGAACAACCAGCTGGGGGGGGGACGGAACGAATTTGTTATAATTTCTAAAATCCGCAAAAGCTAACGTTCCTTTTTATTCCTATAGTAGCTCGGCATATGCCCTCAAGACCCTTCTAACAAAATTTAAAGATTTACAAACTTAGCGGCTCAATTAAACCAAAGAAGCTACTTGAAGTGCGCCAATTTTATTGTCGAATTTTAAAAAATCACAAATGCTTGATCATGATTTGAATTTTGTACAATAGCGTAGGTATGTTTTCAGGACTCTCAGAAAATTTTTACAAGAACTCGCAAATTTAGTAGCTAAATCAAATCAACGAAATTGCTTTAAATGTATTAGTAACATTGCTAGTATTTTTAAAAATTATACAAATTTGGTAATGATCCGAATTTTAATGTTAGGGTAGGAACGCTTACACGATATTTATAAAAGTTTCAAGAATTTATAAGGTGATTTAATACTTCAATCAAATTAGTGAAGCTCTTCTCAATTTTCACAAAAAAAAAAAAACTGTTGAGACGCTACAATGCCTTACGCTGGTCGGGAATCGAACCGAAAACCGAGCGCTCGCAGGGCAACACGCTAACTAACTGAGCAACACATGGATGTGAAACATGAGGACTATTAAACCTTTCAGGCTATGTGGAGCCACTATAGAATTTACAGGAAAAATGATACGCGTCGTATTTGACTGCTCAAAGTAGGAAAGGTTTCGTGCTGAATTGCAGACACGTACCGTAGAAACGATCGAGCCCTCGAGCTGAAGGGACGACGCATTAGCCGTAGACCAAATCCCACACTACGTTTCTAATAACGGATTATGGTAAGCTTAATTGTCGACATCATCGTTCATCCATGAATCCGGCCAACAAAAAAGACCTGGGTCCTATATAGGCCTCCGAAAGAAATGCGCCAATGTGCAATAGTTTGTTCACCGTATTTTCCCGCATAGCCTAAGGGGTGTTTGGATTAAGGGTATTTCATTGAAATATTTTAAGATGTAGTTCAAAATTGGATTAAATTCCAAAACCTTTCAAAGAATTACCGGTCATCCAAATAAGACCTAAGTGGTCAAAATAGGCGCTATGGTTTTACACTGCTATGCATTAAGAGCATGTAACCGTCCTGTAGGATCGAAATATACTAATATAGCAATCAGAGGGGGGATGAATGATTGCGCGGAAGCTAAAATCAAAATTTCAAACTTTTCAAACACCCCAATTGAAACTCAAATTGCTTAGAAATCAGTTTATGCATTTGGGAAACAAATAGACCAGTCTGGGCGACCAGTAGATCACTTGGGCGACCAGTTTGGGCACTTGGGTGACCAATAGAGCACTTAGGCGACCAGTTTGGCACTTGGGCGAGCAGGTTGGCACTTGGGCAAGCAGGTTGGGCGAGCACGTTATCAACCGGGCAACTAGTTCATAAAAACTGAGATTTCTGGAGATCCAACCGTTGGATTGATGTTTTAACTGTAGAAACTAGACTCAATTTCACAGCTAACAAAAAAAGAATCAGGTCAATCGGATCTAAAGTTATGTCCTTCGCAAGATGACTGAATCCGGGCGACCACGCGAGCAGTTGGGCGAGCAGGACATTAATCCGGGCGACCACAAATTACAGAAGATCTAACCGTTGGATTGATGTGAAATTTTAACTGTATAAACTAGACTCAAGTCTAAAGTGAAAAAAAAAGAATCAAGTCGATCGGATCTACGGATCTAAAGTTATGACTTTCGCAAGATGACTGAAATAATTAGCGATCTAACAGCTAGGCGACCAGACTAGCAATCTGGACGACCACAAATTACTGAAGATCTAACCGTTGGATTGATGTGAAATTTTAACTGTAGAAACTAGATTCAATTACGAATCAAACCCAATAAGAATTAATCTGATCGGATCTACGGATCAAAAGATATTACCTTCGCAAGATGATACCTTTGCAAAGAACCGAACTCCGTGATGAACTTCGTCACTGCTGTGATGAACAAAACTTCAAGCGATCGATCAACTATGCCGGAGCCAAGAACTTATAAGAAATATCTTTGTTTTTGATCTGGTTACAGTACTCAAACAAAAGAGTACAACTCTAAAATCTTGCTCTCGAATAAACAGGGGACACCTCCCCCTATTTATACAGAGCAATCCTAACGAGATAGGATACAACTCCACTTTCAATATGGAAAGAGTCTGTATACATCTCAACTTGGCCCAACGTGGCCAAAAACAACTCTTGCACGTATGTACAGCCCACCTGCTGTAATTACGTGACTAACCAGCCTCCATGTGCATGTTCTCTAGCCCGAACGTCCCGCATGACATCCTCGACCACCAAGACCTCGATTCCTCCCTGAACCTAGTCCCGAACCTCAGTTCCTCCATGAACCTAGTTCCGGTCCCGTCATCGACCACGTTCGCCCTCGAGCAACACCTGCACATGAATAAACAAAAAACAATTCCGAGCACAAGTCCACGACTTGACTCAAAGTTAATCCATGCAACCACTCACATGAGTGCATTGCATCAAGCAAAACCATTATGCTATCACCAGCATAAACAAACGATCATTTGAGCACAAGTCCACGACTTGCCTCAAAAACAGTCCATGCAACCACTCACATGAGTGCATTGCATCAAACAAACTTCATCATGCTATCACCAGCATGATAATCATCTCAACATAGCACATGCACAGGCACCACACATGCTATAACCAAAATCACTTTACAATGCTAATTTCACCATTCAACCAATTTTTCATCACATGATCTCACACGTCCGATGAGAATTGAACGGTCCAGATCATTGCTACATACCAGCACTATGATTTGAAATAGCGCTATGGCGATTGGCTACAATGCTAAACATTTTTGTCTGATTCTTGTGATACAGATGCATTGCACCGTAGCATCGTTAATTTTTAAAACGAAATTGCCATACAACTCTCAACTAATTTTTTTGTGTGAAATTGTCCAATTTCCGACTTTTAGATCGAGCTTGATTATATGTACATCGCACCATCTTCTTCTTTGTCTCCGGTGAGGCACTTCCTGCGTCAGCACTGTCTAGCAAAGCCGCCTCGTCGTCGCCTTGCGTGGCACTATACGAAAAACTGTCTGGCCACTGCCTTCACTAAATGCCTTCTTCTTTTCATTATACTAGCCAAGGTCACGCACTACGCTGCGTCGTGCAAAATTTCGTCGTGCGATGCTGCGTCGTGAGAAATTTGAGAAATTTGGTCGCGCGACGCTGCGTCGTGCGAAATTTAGTCCGATAGATATTTCTGAAAAAAATTGCGTAATTTCTGTTTTCTTAATTTTTCTTAAAAAATGGGTTGCTAAGAGCCATCGACAAATTTGTAGAATTTTTTTGGAAAAAATCATGGAGGGGCCTAAATGTAATTTTTTTGGTGTAATTTTGTTTTTTTTTGTTTTTTATTTTAAAAAATGGATTGCTAGGAACCGTCGACGAACATGCGAAGAACCTTTTTGACCGGAGGATCTAAAAGTAATTTTAAATTTTTCAGAGAACCTTTTCACGAGGGAGGCTGATGTGGCACCCTTGGTTGGCCAGCAATTCTCTCTGGTCTATATAAAGGTACACATACATTAAGGAGATATGCCAGAGACTTTGCTATTCATCATCGGAGGCGACGCAATGAAAGGAGTACGATCAATGCATGGTGGAGGATGCTGGCAAGGAGGCTGCACGGGGAAGAGGAGGCAACGTGGCGATGGTGGATCCAAGTGAGGGAGGGAGGGAGAGATAGAGGGGCTCGGGGGCGAGTCTCACCAGAGCTGGCGCATCCACTTGGGTGATTGATGCGAGGGAGGGCGATAGGGCGGCTGTGTTTGAATCCGATGAAAGTGAGGGGAAGTAGGTGCTACTGAGGGAAGTAGGATTTTCATATCAACTCCAAATTAAATTCCCTACATAGCTAAAGTTCAGAATAAAAATCAGATGAAAATTAGCGGTTAGATTTATATGCAAATTCCAACCTAAAACTAAAAAATAAATAAAATAATATTTAGAATAAAACAAAGAGTCCATGTTAAGCAGAACAAAAACAAACATAAATTTGAAATAAAAATTAGCATATGAAATTATGTACAAATTTTAACCTAAAAGTAAAAAAGAATGCCTCTAAGAAGTACAATCCAAAAATATACGAATTAAGAATAAAAATCAAAGAAAATTAGCTATTGGTTTTTTAGTTCCAAACCAAGTGAAAATAGAAATTTTGGTTTTGTTCAGAATTAAATTCCAAAAATATGCTAATTCGTGAAAACAAATAAAATAAGGTAAGGAATTTGATTTGTATATATACAAATTAGGAATCCAAATCTATTATATAATAAAAGTTGGTGACAGGTGGTTTACAGCCACTAAGAAACAAGAGAATACGTTAAAAATTCTAAAAACATATTATGAGTTATTTGGTGGACCATGGAATAGAGGGATTGAGATAGGTGTTCACTCGATTATATCTATATAAATTATGTGATGTGGATTATAAGCATGTAGTACAGACAAGCATTGCTATGATGAAAGAAAGAGATGATGATGATATAAATATAAAATATTATGGTATACTTCCGTTTGTTGTTTTGCTATGCAAATATTTAGAGAAGAAAGTTAGGTGACAAGTATTTTCTCTCACAATATATAATATTAAAATATCATAAATAGAGTTCTAAAATGATCTATTTTTCAAAAAGCAAAGTCACATATGTATTGCCAAACCATTTAAATATGTTTTAAGTATGATACCCTTGAAAGTGCATGTTCAACCTTGCTAGTTCAATTGAAATCTCTTTAAATTTTCGGTTGTGATATAAAATCACTGCATGCAGGGTGTTTCGTTCCGAAACAAGCACGAACCTGACAAAAATGCTTGTGTGTGTAATTAGTTTCCACGAAGGACGAAGATCCAATCCAAAGACAAGCTAGCATGGGCGTCGATGATTGATTGATATTGAAACACTGAAATTGAAACACATGCTAGTTAACCCCAACACAAGTAACCCCATTCCCAGGCACAACACAACCCTTTCTTAGAGCATAGATAATAGTAGAGGCAACTGTTATCTATATATTTCTTTATATCATCTAAAAATAAAACTAAAGACAAATTCTATAATACATAACATCTTAAAGTTGTCTCTATGAGATCATATAATCTTTTAATTATTACATAAAAAGATGTTATTATAAACAATAACTTATATAATAGTATTTTATACTGTCTATATGATCGTCTTTTTATGCAAAAACATATATACTTTCTCTTCCTTCTCTCTCCTCCATATGAATAAAAATCTTACGTGACAAATCATGTAGACGACTGACTTCACACCATTATACATGCTCTTATGCATCACCGGTACACAAGATGGCTTTGATCGAATACAAGATGGTTTTGATCAAATAGGAGCTGAGAGCTGACCCCTTCTAATACTGTTCAACTTTCAACCACTCCTGCCACTTATCTTGCTTTCGGTCTGGGTTTTTTTTTACTTTTCAAACGCTCCCCCACACCAACTCCCGATTCCCTCCCAGCCCCATACATACGCACGCCCGGCCGCGCCGTGCAGGTGCTCGGCTTGGCGAGAACGTGCGTGCCGGACAGCATGGCCGCGCTGACCCGCCGAGCTCAGCGCTAGTGCCTCCTGTCCTGAGGGCTGAGGCGAGAGAAGGCGATGGACGGCGTCTTCGCGCTCGCGGCGGGCCCCCGGGCGAGCGCCCTGGAGCGCGCGGCGGCGCGCGTCCCCGGCTGCCTCTATGTCTGCCTCTGGGCGCCCGTGACCGGCGAGCTCCCGTCCAGGTACGTACTTTCCTGTCGCGCTCTGCGTTCGTTCGTCTCTTCTGTTCTTCACTAGCTGATGTAATAGCTAGCGTGTATTGAGCTCTCTGGGCAGCCATTTATTCTGCTTGGATGCGTGGATCGGCAACGGTGGCGGACGCGGTGATCGCGCCTTGGCGATGTTCGAGGCGTACCGAGGAGCGCTCTGCGCCGTCGTAAGCGGGTATGGAACGGACGCTGGTTACACACATTGCGATTTCAGTTCAGTCCTCAAGTTCCTTAGCTCCATTCTGACGGCGATCGTGCGTATCGGTATGAGTGCGTAGTTGTGTGCCGGGGTGGGCTTACAAGGAGGGCCGCCGGTACATGGAGTTGCCGGAGGCGGACTTGACGGCGTCGGCGTCGCTGCAGGTGCAGCAGCAGTTCTACCATGTCAGTATAGATATATATACACGCATGTCATCCCGCAGATGGTCGATTCGATATCTTTCCCGTACTAAGCTTTGCACATTGTTCTTGCTGTCCCAGGAAGCCGGCACAAAGGTACATTTCTCCGGTTATATTACAAGATTTTATTGCTGTCTGATCGATGGTTGAATCTATGGAGTTGGACAAGCGTGGGCAAGCGAACTGATGATCTAATGAGCATGACGTGATCGCTCGCGGCATGCAGACGGCGGTCTTCATGGGGTGCGAGAGCGGGGAGATCGAGGTTGGTCTGTCGACTGCACCAGCGGCGGGGTTGGCGGATCACGTGCAACAGCCGCTCCTGGAGGAGCTCCTCCAGCTGCCAAAGAGGGGCCGTCGTCCTCCCCGCTGTCCCTCTCCGTCGGGAGCGCGGAGTACTCATCGCTCATTCGCTCCATGGTGTTGTCAGCCGCTGCAGCCGCTGCCGAGCCATCGACGCGAGAACCGCAGCCTGTGCCGGTGATGGCGCCGCCGCTCCACGGCTTGCTCCCTCCAGTCTACGGCCCGCACGAGTTCCCGAGTGCCGAAGCCGACGACGCCGCAATGGCACAGGCAATGCTCGCGGTCATCTCCTCCTCTGATCCGTCGCCCACCTCCGCGCCGCCGCCTCCACCGTCTCCTCCGTGGCTGGTCCGCCACCGCGCGCAGCGCACGTCCTGGCGGAGGGCGACGGCGTTCAAGCCGTACAACGCCGCGCTCTCGCCAAGGGCGCGGCCACTGCCGGGCGCGCCCGGGCAGAGGATGATCAAGACGGGCATCTCGCTCATGATGAGAGTGCACAGGTCAATGCGCACGCTCGCCGCGGCGCACCACGAGGAGGACATCGCGCCGGCACCGCCGCCGCCGCCCCCCACCAGCAGCCAGCTGCACCACATGATCTCGGAGCGGCGCCGGCGCGAGCGGCTCAACGACAGCTTCCAGGCGCTCAGGGCACTGCTCCCTCCCGGATCGAAGGTACAACGAATCAAATCAATCATCTCTCAATGTCAGCACCTTTGCAACCTCGCAAAGCTGTTAAAATTGCTGTATCTTTCTTCATGGGCAATTGCCATCATTCGCAGAAAGATAAAGCCAATGTTCTTGCCAACACGACAGAGTACATGAACCAGCTGATAGCCCAAGCGTCCGACCTCCAAGAGAAGAACCGGCAGCTCGAAGCGCGGCTCGGCCTGCAGCTCGGCGACAGCCAGACTGCAAGCGACGACTCGTCGGAGAGAATACAAATTGATGTGTCCACCGGCGCATCGACGTCGGCATCGGCATCCGATCAACCTCAAGGGGTGAGCATAAGGGTGACGGCGCGGGCGGAGTGCGACGTGTCGGAGCTAGTGACGAATTTACTCGCGCGGCTGAAGGAGATGGGGCACTTAGCCGTAGAGTCCGTGGACGCGAGGCAGCGGAGCAGTGCCCTCGCACAGGCCAGCCTAACTTTGCGAGTCACGGTACGACCCTGCTATGCTTTCCACTTTTCATTAACGGCCCAACACACCGGGAGGGGGGCTCTAGTTCTTATGAAAAACTTTTTTGTTTTTTGAGACTAAAATAAGCAGTCGTATCTTTTTTTTATAAAAGATCGTACGGGAAACAGTTAATTTCTCTTTATAATAAGCTATAATAGTATATTCCATCTTGCTTTTAGATTTTACTAGTTATATAGAGGTTCTAGTTTATACCAAAACTGCATAAAAGCTGATCTATTTAGAGAGACTCACTAGCTTTTTGAAATTAAAGTTAGCAGCTTTAAGCCCCAAACAGAGTCTAAGAGGAGCTTAGCTGATTGGCATATGAAACTTAGGAAACTACACTCGCGACGATGTCGTCATTGGACGGCAACATATCGGTGTAACTCCTCCTCTGAAATCACAGAACTGAACTAAAAATATTTTCAAAATTCTCAAAAATTACCATATGTAGGGAGGTGAGCTTTACAATCGTCCAAAATTTGAAGACCAAACCCAATCGCATTTGAAAGATATGAAAAAACAAACAGCAAAATGAATAGTGATGAACAGTAAAAATCACTGTTCATGCTGAATTTGTCTTTTTTGTAACTGCTAGTATAGGATGAATTTGATCATGAAATTTTATATGTAGGTGGGGTAAGTTTAGATGTACATCCATGATTTTTTTCAGAATTTTTTAAAACTTTTTTTAGTTCAGTTGCCCGGCGATTTCACCGAGAGGGGTAATTGCACAGGATATTTTTCCTCATTGGACAGGTGCACATGTTTGCAATAGCACGGCCAAGATTTTATTTAATTTGGTGGCTGACTTCCATGAGGACTACCATCTGATATCGTTATCGAAGTAGAAGGAAAGGGGAAGATTCATATGCTTGACCTGGCTTCGAACATCGCATAAAAAATCTTTGAATTGTCTTGAGAAAAGACTAGCTCAAACCTAGCTAGTTCTCGTCTCTATCAAAATTGTAGACCACACAGGTCAAATTAGTGTTTGATTAATTGAGCTGTTTGAATTAGCCATGGAAGACATGACTCAATTGACTAATTAAGCACTCACGTATAGTAGAAGACTTACACGCACGTTCCAACTTCAAGCTTCCATGGCTATAAACCTACCATACAATGGCTCTGTTTGGTATGAATGTAGCTTTTTTGAAAAGTAACTTTCGGCTGGATTGCATAGCTGAAGAGTTGCACCGCTAAACGATTGGGCTGAAGAGGTTTGATGCTTGGTAGTCTGTCTTTTAGTTTAGCTTTTAGGTGTGATAGGTACGGGTAAAGAATGAGGGTGAGAGGGGTGGGGTTTGAGATTTTATACTTGGTATGAGAGTGTAATTTTCTTCAACTCTAGTGCCAAAGTCAGATCACCAATCCATCGAAACCATAGGAAGTTAACTCAGACCAGCATTTAGCTTTCAATTTCTCCTAGTACAAATAGACTGCTGGCTTTTGGCTTTTCTTTGCGCAATATATCTAGTGCAATTAAAGTTTTGGTGCAACCACCGTACAACCCTACTAAAAAAGTTTCAAAAAATTCTAAAAAAAATCATGGATGTACATCTCAGTTTACCCTATCTACATATAAAATTTCATGATCAAATTCGTTCTATATTAAGAGTTCAAATGCACCCTAAATTTGTCTTTTTTGTAACTTCTAGCATAGGACGAATTTGATCATGAAATTTTATATGTAGATGGGGTAAACTGAGATGTACATCCATGATTTTTTTCAGAATTTTTTGAAAATTCTTTTAGTAGGGTTGCACGGTGATTACATCAAAATTTTAATTGCACTAGATATGTTGCCTTTCTTTGCAGCTGTTTAGAACAGCTTCTGGTTTTCAGAAAGAAAAGGCCAAAGCTGAAACCGTTCCAAATATTCCTGTATGCTATTGGCAACTAGGAGATCTTTAATCACCATTCCAAGCTACGAGCGACGGTCTCCTGAAGTAAAATACTTTTCACATAGTCTTATAAAAGAGGGTAATCAATTAGTTTTTTCTAACAGGTCTCGTGAGGTTTCGGCTTATTGGCGTTACTGAAAAGTAAATACTAGATGCATACATGGTCAGCGTACTTGCTCATGAAGCTAATTTACATGGGAGTCCGTGTCAAATTCTGATGCAGGCTGGCGACGTCCCCGACGAGACATCGCTGAAGGAAGCCGTGAGGAAGGCTGTCGAGGAAGCAGCGACGGCACCGCCGGAGTCGCCGTACTCCGGCCCGTGGCGCCACAGCTTTTAGCTAAAGAACACACCAATTTTGACCGAATCAGGGAGGTGATACGAAGACGGCAAGACAGGACCGTTTGGTGGCAATGGTTTGTCTGTTTTTCTTCAGTCTTTTTCTCTGTCTCGTTCTTCTCTAGGTAAGATTGATTAGGACACGGCTCTGGTGTTGGTGGTGAGATCAGGATTCAAGAAAGAGAGACATGCATAGCCCGGACTAGTTAGGAATTCAGCATGGTATGTAATGACAGATACTGTAACCTAGCTTTACCAGTTGTTGCTTACAGATGTTATACTACTACTTTTTACACGTGTCTGCGCTGGGAAGCTATGTAGCAGGCGTCCACGAGAGCACGAGGCCAACCATATTGCTGCGCTCGCGTCCGCAACTGGCTGGCGAAAAAAAAAAGGCTTGTAAGGGCTTAGAGCAAAATTGTTCCGATTACAATAGTTAATAAGTTTAAAATTGAAATAAATTCATTTCGAGTTAAACAATGTTAATGATGCTTGGCTCAATAGTAGTTTGTTAGGTCAAATTCAAATTAATTACTTAAATGATAAATAAAATAATTTAATGTTAAATTACGTCAATTTCGAAAGAAACATAATAATGAATTTTTAAGCTGGATCAGTGGCGTCGATGGCTCTCTAGCCTATTTGCGTCCTCCTCATCTTCCGTACTTCTCAACGAAATGCCAGGACCTTCTATACTGCACCAGCGCGGTTTTCGACAGGGCGACCCGCTATCGCCTTACCTATTCAACCTTGCTATAGATATGCTCCACTACCTCCTCAACAAGGCAGCTGACGATGGCATTTTGTCGCCTTTGACAGGCTGTGCGTCGTCGCATCGCCTATCTCTTTATGCTGACGACGCGGTTATTTTCCTCAACCCAATAAAGGAGGAACTACAAGCCATCATCTCCATCCTGCATAGCTTCGGCGAAGCCTCAGGCCTCCGCGTCAATATGCATAAGAGCTCCATTGCCACAATCCAATGTCAAAACCTAGACCTGCAAGTCATTCTGCAGTCTTTCTCGGGCGAGATTGCACACTTTCCGACCAAATACCTCGGTATGCCTCTGGCACTGGGACGACTGCGACGGGTCCACCTGCAGCCTACTTTAGACAAGATCGCGCGACGCCTTGCGGGGTGACAAGCAAAGCACCTAACCATTGGTGGGCGGCTCACGCTGGTTAAATCGGTGCTTTCTTCCATTCCAATTTACATGCTCACGGCACTTAAGACGCCAAAAAAGTTCATTGCTGACATCGATAGCATAAGGCGAATATTCCTTTGGGCTGGCGACGCGCCATTGCATGGTGGGAACTGTAAGGTGCAGTGGGCTAAGGTCTGCCGGCCATTCAACCTGGGTGGTCTGGGAGTGCTAGGCCTTCACAGATTCACGCGTGCTCTAAGGCTTCGATGGCTGTGGCTCAAACACTCCAATCCGCAAAGGCCATGGTCTGGCCTCACTCTACCCTGTGATCAGACTGACCAGATATTGTTCATATCGGCCACCAAAATCGCCATTGGAAACGGCCGCCTTACCCCCTTCTGGACCGCAAGGTGGTTGCACGGAAGAGCGCCTTGCCAAATAGCACCGCTTCTCTTCAGCCACACTAGGCGGAAATCAAGATTAGTGGCGGATGCCTTGCGTGATAATAATTGGATCCGCGACATCCGACACCACCTCACTCCTATTCTGCTAATGGAATACGTTCGCCTGTGGTCCATCATCCAGTCCGTGCCTCTCCAACCTCACTTGGAGGATGTAATCACCTGGGTGCCAGCTTCAGGTGGGGTCTATTCAGCTAGATCTGCGTACCATGTTCAATTTAGCGGAAGTAGCTCGAGCATCTTTCAGCACACGGTTTGGATAGCATGGGCACCGCAGCGCATTAAGATCTTCTTCTGGCTCGTCCAAATAGAATCAGATTTGGACAAAGATAGCGCCTTCACCGAGAGGTCGCCAAATCAAGATTGCCTCATGTGTTGCCGAAATCTAGAAACAGTCTCCCATTTATTCCTTCACTGCTCGGAAGTCCGTCGTATGTGGGTTTCTGTTGCTGATTGGATTCGTGTGCCGTCGCTACACCCTGATCGATGGGACCACGAGGTTGACCTGGGCCAGTGGTGCCTGCACCGCATTCACCCCTGCACGGGCCACAGGAAAGGCCTCAAATCGATCATCATCCTATCTTGCTGGCAGTGGTGGAAAGAGAGAAACAGTAGAGTCTTCCGTCACGAATGGGCGACTCATGACCAGATCCTTCGACAAATTAAGGACGATGCCGCCTCCTGGGCTACTGCTGGAGCGTCGCACCTCCAGTCTCTCCTCAGGGGACTCTCGTAAAGGCCGTCCTCCACTTTTCCTTGGGTTTTACTTTTCTTTGTTTGTCTTTTCCTTTGCCCGTCTTAGGGTGCGGCCTTCGCACCTTGTAATCTCCTTCTTGTACTCAAACCTTTTCTTGTCCTCTAATTAATTTTCAGCTGCGACCGATTTCAAAAAAAAAATTGAGCTGGATAGCCAGCCTTATCCACAACCACAAACCCAAGCCGCAATTTTGATTGGAAATCCCAGTCAAGTACGGAATTCGGAAAAATGAGGAAGTTGATAGACGGTGGTGGGACCGTGGAAGAGGCTAACCTAATACCTACGGCACCATCTCGTCTTCGTCCAAGTCTGTGTACTGGTGGCTTTGATCGGGAGAGCAAGAGGGACAGAACCATTTTGGAGCATGCAAAGCTTCCTGTTCATGTACGTGAAGTCACAACCGTCGACCGCCACCGACCTGTCAATAGCCAGCCAATGGCGTTGGCCTGTCCCCTCTTAAGAAGCAGTACAGATGATATCATCATGATTAGACGATGGAGGTTATCGCTTGAGAATGAAGCGAAGCGGGCAATGCCAACGCAGCTTCGCTCCAGTAGAGCTGCAGGGTTTAATCAAGATTTGGCCGGTATCATCGAAGCAGACTGCAAATCACATCCACATACAGATGCCATCACATGCCGAAAACACCAAGTACTGAGAAATCTCCTCTGCTCTACCTCGGTTGTACGTCGGTTGCACGTCCGAAGTAGGTGATTTCTGCAGTGCTTTATATACACTAGATTCGTAGGCGCGGCGTCACATCGCACAAGGGTAATTTTACATTTTTGTTAACAAAAGGGCATGATTGATCAGAACTGGATGCAAGAATTTTTACTGCTTTACGAATTCCTCGGGATTTTTGGTACTTAAAGAAAAGTTTTGTATTGGTCAAAATAAGATATTTCAAATTTAGATTTCAAAATCAAATGAACAAAAAATCTGGAGAAAGTATAATTAAATCTTAAATAACCATCAGATAATATCCAAAAAGTTATAGAGAAATTTGAAATCATTTGTTGCCTCTGGAAAACCAAAAACAGTGAAATATAAATTCACTAATACCATTCCCAGAATTTTAAAAATCTCACAACTTTGATCATAATATTAAATTTTTACAGTAGCTTAAGCATGCTCTCAGGACCCCTGTAAAAAATTTCAAAAATTTTCAACATGATTTAATAACTCAATTAAATCAGTGAAGTTACTTTAAATGTATTAATAGCATTGTCAGAATTTAAAAAAATACACAAGTTTGATCATGATCTAAAATTTGTATGGTGGCTTAGCCATGCTCTCAGGACTCTTCTAAAAAAGTTTCAAAAATCAAATTTATTTGATGCCTCTAAAAAACAAAGCAGTAAAATCTAAATACACTAGTAGCATTGTTAGAATTTTTAAAAATCGCACCAGATCATGATTTCAAATTTTAATATAGCTTTAGAATGCTCCCAGGACCCTTCTAAAAAGTTTTAAAAATTTCCAACATAATTTAATAGCTCATTTAAATAAGTGAAGTTGCTTTAAATGCATTAGTAGCATTGTCAAAATTTTTCAAATTTGCACAAGTTTGACCATGATCTAAAATTTCTATGGTAGCTTAGACATGCTCTCAGGACCCTTCTTAAAAAGTTTAAAAATTTTCAATATGATTTAGTAGCTTAATTAAGTGAAATTTAATGCATTAGTAGCATTGTAAGAATTTTTAAAATTGCACAAATCTAATCATGATTTAAAATTTTTATGGTAACTTAAGAATATGCTCTCAGGATCCTTCTAAAAGTTTTTTAAAATTTTTAAAAATTTTCCAAAATGATTCAGTAGCTTGATTAAATGCTACAAAACAATCAAAACTAGAAACACGTTAAGGAATCGAACGCAGGACCTCACGCACGCGATGAAGGAGCTTTACCATCCGAGCTACGCACTAGTTGTGTCACATCATGTGTAACAAATATATGAGCCTATTATCTAGCATAGAAGGTAGCACTGCACAGGCCAAGCGACGTGGACATGTGCAGAGTGAGCATGTCGGCGAAAATCGACGTGGACACCGTGCCTGCACCAGAAACCTTCTAGGTTTAATATATGAGTACTAGATAGGAACTCGCGCTACGCCGCGGCAGATAAATTTTGAGAGATTGTTCAGATGCTAAAATACATTTAATGCAAGCATTTTGATATATATGAATAGGCATATATAAACAATAATGAAGCAAGCAAGATATGTGCATGCTATAGTAGTCGACCTGACATATCATTGAGAACATGTATAAACCAGCCTAAATTGGTTAAGTAAAATTCGTCGATGAAACCTAGGAGCTGGAAAATAAAGAATACGTACAGTGGTTAACTATGCATACCAAACAGTAAAGAGAAAAACATATAAGCAGATAAACTGTGAACAACGCATTAAGCTGAAACCAATTTTTATGAGTGGAAATAGAAATTTTCTTTTACAAAACGTTAAATTAGATGAAATAATTTTATTGATATTTGGTTCACACACGCTATTTTGAAACTATAATGATAACTCACTGACCTAAATGAGATTTACACATCTGAATAGACCAAGTGGTTAGCTAGCTCAGTTTGATAAGCTATAGATATTTCGTCATGAACTATTGGAACCGAGAACACAATGGCAAAATAAGAAAAAGAAGGATATCAAAGACCACCAAACAATAAAATTTGTCAACTCATAAAATGTGATACTCGCGATTCTACAAACGTCTATCTTCACCCAATTCTTCACCCAATTAGTAGCAAGGCCCATGTCAACTACCATTGAGCCATTTCTACAATGAAGTATGAACACATTCATAGTCTGCAATATAAGTATTGTACTGCCACCCAACTGTAATGAAAGTTCAGATAGTCGTGGAAAGCAAACGATGTAAAAATTGTTATCGCATCAGTGTGCCCAACACTTGTGTCATCTTCGATGGCTTTAGCGAAAGGTCAACGAAGCTTTGTTGTTGTTATCGCTATGATTTAGTGGCGGAGCCTCATCATCTATGGTCCATATCTGTTCCTTGCAAAACCATGCTGCTCCAATATTCCACAGTTTCCAAACTAACAAAGTTTAACAGTTAGTTTTGTCACCAGTTCGGAAGTAAAACCGCATGTACACGTAATTGCAAAATGTTGCAGTTTTGTGCTGTCCACTCCAAACCTAGGGTAGAAAGGGATACTACAATACCTGTGGAAAGCATATAGGAATTCCACTTCACATCTCTTTTGGTGGCCTGAAGATTGCCTGTATGCAAAAACCAATAGCTGTGAGAGTACTTTTATAACTGCTTCAGGAAGTGGTTGCCGAGGTTTCTAAAAGTTCAGGAACTAAACAATGCAGATCTCCTCCATCAGATGACCACTGACACAAACCTTTTTTTTTACCAAACTATTTCACAAATCTGCATCAAATCAGCATCCATGTAAGGTATTTTTAAAACGACAAGCATGATTGATGTTTCGTGGATGACATCGATAGCAAAGCGGTGGAATTCTAATTGAATGTTATTTTTTTTTCAAGTGCTTACCATCGTTAACTATGGGAATATCCATTGGAAACGATGTATCAACCACTAAAAGGATTACCAATGGCTGCGACAGGAAGCTCAGTATCAGGGGCTCAGAGGAGAAGGAAAGCAAAATCCCACGGGGCAACATGTGTAGTAGTACTGTTGAAAAGGCGTCGAGGTTTCTAAAAGTTTAGGAACTAAGCAATGCACATCTCCATCAGATGACTACCAACACAAATCCTTTTTTACCAAATTATTTTACAAATCTGCATCAAATCAGCATCCATGTAAACTATTTTTAAAATGACAAGCATGATCGATGTTTCTGTGGATGACATCAGATAGCAAAGTGGTGGAACTCTAATTGAATGTTATTTTTTTGCAAGTGCTTACCATTGTTAACAACGGGAATATCCATTGGGAACGATGTATCGACTACTAAAAGGGTTACCAATGGCTGCGACAGGAAGTGAGGTATCGGGGCTCAGAGGAGAAGAAAAGGAAAATCCTACGGGCCAAACCAAGCTCTAGTCAAGCGGAGGCGAGCACTCACCTCGACCTTGTCGACCACCTTGAAGAGCACAAACCTGCGGGCGCCTCGAATAGGACCATCATCTCTTCCCTAAATTGCCAATCAACTCAACAAAATCAACCGTAAGAAGTCCCTCTCGTCTGGATTATATCAGCAATCTCTTGGTATTCGCTCGTGATTATAAAATTAGCATTGCTCATAATGATTATATCAGCTATGAACTGACAAGAGAAATGAAAATTTGAGCTCATCACAAACATGTCAAGTGAGACACTGCCGTTTAAGGAACACATTACCTGTAAATCATCCACACACAGATCTAGCAAAGCACTGCTAATTTCTCGGGATGCAAGAACTGGATGCAAGAATTTTTACTGCTTTACTAATTTCTCGGGATTTTTGGTAACTTAGGAATATGCTCTCAGGATCCTTCTAAAAGTTTTTTAAAATTTTTAAAAATTTTCCAAAATGATTCAGTAGCTTGATTAAATGCTACAAAACAATCAAACTAGAAACACGTTTATAGGAATCGAACGCAGGACCTCACGCACGCGATGAATGAGCTTTACCATCCGAGCTACGCACTAGTTGTATCACATTATGTGTAACAAATATATGAGCCTATTATCTAGCATAGAAGGTAGCACTGCACAGGCCAAGCGACGTGGACATGTGATGACTGAGCATGTCGGCGAAAATCGACATGGACACCGTGCCTGCACCAGAAACCTTCTAGGTTTAATATACGAGTATTAGTCATCAACCGTACATCCACACGGTCTGCTTATTTTAAGTTGAATATTTTTTACTTTAGACATGTTGAACTCCATACAAATTATGGATAATCATTAAGAATCATCTACATACGCTATCACACAAAGGGTTATCTCTGACACATCTCATATGGTTTTGACATTTAAGTGAAATCCATCTGTGAAGGGTCAAGGAAAATTACGCTAAAACTAATACATATAATTAGTTTTAAGCAATCGTATGTGATAACCACGAATTCTCTAAAGCCTGTGATGTACAACTGACCATAGATGGTTTCTTTCAGAAGCTATCTATGATATACCACAAACAGTTGTGAAAACAAACCATTTGTGAAAGTAAACTTATCGCATACAATTTTATGTGGAAACCCCTTGCAATAACTTGCAAATTGGGAATCACATCGGGTTGTTGTGAGAACTTAATATGCTCTTTGTCTCCATGTTGCCTCTTCATCTTCTTGTTACAAACAGTTTTACATTGAAACCACCTATAATAACTTGCAACTTATGAATCACGTCGTGTTGTTGTGAGAACTTAATATGATCTTCCTCTCCTTGTTGCCTCTTCATCTTCTTAATATATATGGTTTTATGTTGAAATTTTGCCTCTAATAACTTGAATAGTTTCAAATTGGGAATCATACCAGTCGTTATGAGAACTTTATATGCTCTTCCTCTCCCTATTGCCTCTTCATCTTTTTCTCAAACATCGCATGGATCCACTACCATTTCGGTCCACTACCATTTCGGAATCGCATCCACTGCCATCCATCTTCTTCTCAAGCTTCTTTGTTGTGTCCTCATCAATCATCTCGTTGCTCCAATTCGTTCGCTCCTCTTCTTCGCTTTGTATTTTGGTTATTCATAGGTTTATTCCGTTATAACTAGGTTATTATGTTCTAGTAGTATTTTGTAACCAAAAATGACTTTCTTTTATGACTTCTTAATAATATATGTAATATGTTCAATTATGTGTTCTGACTAAGTTATGACTTTCTTAATATCTATTTTTGAGTGTATTGATCGACTATTTTTGAAATATATTTAGTAGATGGTAGGATCGTCATCCAATAAATTTGTAGTTACGATGTCAAGGTTCATCGCTAAAATATTGGATATCCAGTATGGGCCTATGGTTAATGTGCTTCTACTAACTATAGATGGTGGGGACTTTGATAGGGTATTCTTAGCCTCACGTGTTATGCATGCGAGGATCAATGAATGCCCACTCAACCACTCAATCCATTATGATTTCATCTCTTGTGACGGATCTAGACGGTTGTCATGAGAGGCTTGTATATAGAGATGTGACATTCAAACGCATCCATCAAGTGCTATCTCTTAAAGAGTGTAAAGACCACGTACTCTCAAGTGCTGTTAAACCATAGTCATTTGTTACTATGTTTCAGAATAGGAGGCATGGTGTGTGAATACTTTTGTTAAAAATGTATTGTACTCTGTTGTTAACTTAGTACCATTGTTAATTTTCACTTATTTTTTGTAACACCCCAATTTTTGCTTTTCTTGCATTTAAATGGTATTTTGAATTTTTGGGAATTTCTGGAATTTATTTGGGAATTATTTGAATTTATTTTGAATTAAACATTTATCAAATTAATTAAATAATGGAAAAGTTAAAATAAAGTTTTGCTGAAAATATTTTATTTGAGTCACAAATGTCCTAAAATATTTATGAGAATTTTTCCAGAATTTTTCTGATATTTTTAATGCCCCAAATAAATCATTTTATTTTTGGGGATTATTTTTAATCTGAAAAGAGTTAAAATCCGGATGAACAGATTGGGTCGAGTATCTGTGCGCCCAGCTCGAAAAACCCTAGCGCTGTGGCGCTTGATCTCCATCCGACGGTCCACGCTATACCACGCCGTCTCTCCGATCGCCACGGACTCGCCGCCGCCGCCAGTGTGGGCCTCGATTTCCGCTGCTTACACGGACGCCGAGGGCACTATTTAACGCCGCCACACGCCTTTGCCCTAGCGCGCACGCCCTAGCTCACGCCACGAGCCGCCGCCGCCGCGCCGCGACTCGCCAAGTCCTGCCGTCCGCCGACTTCTTCGCGTCGGTTGCCGCCGCGGTGATTCTCCGCCGCCGCCGAGCCACCCCGAACTTACCTCGTCGCGCCGCCGGGAGCATCACCGCGACGTCGCCGAGGACCACGGAAACGCCACCGCACGTCGCCGTCTTCGCTCTCCGGTGAAGCGAGCCGCCGCACCATCGCCGCCGAAGTCGAGCTTCCACACCGTCCGATCTCCAATCAACGACCGGATTCCGCCACGCCGCCCCATAAACAAGAAACCCCATCTTCTAACCTCCGCCGTTAGATGTAGAACTAAGGGCGCCAGAGTGCCACGTCGCGCCATCAGGCATGAGACGCCGACAAGGCGGGCCCGCATGTCGGCCGCACCGACGAAGCGATCGGCACGCGTCACCGACGACGCGACCCACATGTCGGCCGACCGAAAGCATCGTTCACACGAGACGCCGACAAAGACGGGCCCACTTCGTCACCGCGACGCACTGCGGCGTAGACGCCACCGACGCCGACGCCACGGTGGGACCCACTTGTCGAGAGATAGCCGAAGTCGTCTCCGACGCCACGATGACGTAATGCCGACGCCATCACGGAGCTTGTCAGTCGACGTCACAGGCCACGGTCACTCTCGTGTCGACACGTGTCACGGATGACGTAATAATTATTTTCCGAAAAGAAAAATGTTTATTTAATTCGGTTTATTGATTTAAAATGTATTTTGAAACTTCAAATGCTTATAACTTTTATGCTTTTAACTCCGATTTGAGTGATTCCAATTTCTATAAATTTGTAAAATTGATATCTTTCTGTTTATGAATTTTAATTGAATTTTTAGCACTGTTTGTCTACTGTTTATTTATTTTATTGTTTTGTGCATACATTACGCTGAGACGTTGAAGTCCCCGACGATTTCGAGGAGAAGTTCTCGACCGTGAGCAAGCTCAGAACCGAATCAGACTTTTGAAGGCAAGTTGTGTTTGATCATGTTGAACCTATTAGAGAAAAATTACTTTGATTTAAACTATTGCATGCTAATTTGATAGAAATGACTTTGAATAAATTTTGGGACTAGTTAAATACCTAGTTGTCAGATGCCACCTTGTCGTATATAATTGTAGGCCATGAATCCTTTGTCACCCTAGGTTATGGATTAATAGTTGGACATTAATAATTTGCCAACATGGGTTGAGTAGGTCAAGTAGTATGCTTAGCCCCGCCACGTGACATATCATGATTTTGGAATACCAAAGCAAATATTGACTTAATGAGATATGGAACGTGTTTTTGTGAACGAGACATGTGTTATTGAGATGATGATGGCACGTGGTGCAATGGTAAAGAACCGGGGTGGGAAAAATGATTTAGACTGGGGCAAATGGCAAGATTGTTTCGTGGGCCAAGAGTGGCAATCGGCGGTCGATTTGGTTTTTATTGGTTTTGGATAATTGAGATCACACTTGGTTAGTCTTGCCTCGGTCAGCTAAGGACTTAACCTTGCGAGCATTTGAACTGAGTCCTCCATACAACCACAAGCTCCGTAATGGGACGGGCTTAGCTGAGTAAACCGGGAAATCTATTCTTTGGTACTGCTGTGGTGGTGTGAGGCCCGAGAAGCGGAATGAGAACTCACATGGCGCAAGAGGGGGCCCTGGTGTGGTAACCACCCTCCAAAGGTTGAAACCTTAGCGGCAAGATCGGGTTTAGATGGAACTTTGGAAAGGCTTCATACGGTTATTTGCCTTGGTGGTATTTGACCAGATCTTGTGGGTAAAGTGTATAACCTCTGCAGAGTGTACAACCTATTCGAATAGCCGTGTTCACGGTATTGAGCATCGCTTCATGATTATGGTCAAGGGTTAGATTTTCATAAAAATGAATTGTTGATGGAAAATGCTTGGGTTGGTGATGATGAATTTGACTTAGGATGGAAAAATGAATTACAATTGGAATGCTTGTGAAAGCTACTATTCCTACTATCGCTTTTATGCTTTGCAATCTATTATTGCTTATTTGAAATGTCAGATCGCACATGAACCATAGCCTATCCTTTGTACTAAGCCATGCATGTAGAATATTAGAATTGCATTCTCAGGCATGACTTGCCGAGTGCTCAAAGTACTCACCCCACAACAACACAACTCTAGTTGAAGAAGAAGCAACCCTCGTCAGAGGAGGAGTATCGAGGAGCCGATTTAACTAGGAGCGAGCCTGGGCCATTGTTCGTGGCAAATTGGTTGGCGCCACGAGTTTATTTTATTTCACGATTTGAATATTTTAATAAGTCTTAGCTCATGAGGCGATCTTTGTAACTTGACCATAAGGTCGACCAACTAGTTGAGTATTTAATTAAAGTACTTATTATTGCTGGTTATGACCGTGATATGTACCAATGTTGAGACTGTGCACTAGCTTGATCCTCGACTAGTGCTGAATACACGAGGGTCCGGATTTGCAAATTCGGGTCCCGACAGAGGTGGTATCGAGCCATACCGATCGTAGGATCGCCCTTAGTTAGAATGGTCGAGTGAGGATAAAACTATTTTCTAAAAGCTAAAATGTGCCAAGATGATAATGCAATCTCGACTTACCCTTCTCTTCTTTCATACCCTTGCTGAATTCAACACATATTCGCTTTGATTAAAATATCCGAGTTTCACGTGAGTGTCCTTTGGCGATGAGGATGATCCACTCTTTGGTGAGCGATTAGGGCACGCCATGAGCTTTGGCGATGATGCACCGCTGGAGGATATGACAGCCGATCTACCGAGGGACTATCGTGGATCGGACAGATCGATATTGCCCGATGTCACTATCACGGTTTACGCCGGATAGGGCAAGGGCGAGCCGTCAGATCCGTGATCACAGCCAGAGGTTGTCATTTGACGCTGGGATTCAGGAGACATCGCGTCTGGCGATGAGGCGATTGCTCGCACCTACCCCGAGAGTTGGATGGCACAAGATTTCGTCACCACCCACGAGAGACACTCGCTACAACCGAGAGCCCATCGAGGAGGAGGATGCCACGATCACCCACCTGGCCAGATATGTTATCGCTCAAGAGGATGCTATCGACGAGACGGTTCAGGAGCTGCAGAGGTCTCGTGACGAGTTCACACAGCTTAGGGCTCATCTGTTGCAGACTTGTGAGTACTTGGCCCACTCTATCCAGAGGATTGGGGAACTGGAAACAGCGCTGTACGGACTAGAGCCGGAGCCAATGCTGGAGCTACACGACCCAGACCCGGAGGAGCCACAGCAGGAGCCGCAGCCAGAGCCAGAGCCAGTGGAAGTGAAGTCGGAGCAAGTGGAAGTGAAGCCCGAGCCTGTGGAGGTCAAGCAGAGCCAAGTGGAGGTTGAGCTCAGGCAGGAGGCGATCCAATGGAGGATCGTTGGGATAGGTTTGTACCAAGACCAAAGACACCTGCTGTGTATCCACCAGAAGTTCCTGGGGATGGCTAGAGGAGTGAGCGTTAGGATTAGTGGTTGAGACTCTGCGCCGAGTCGCGTCTCGAATAAGAGTCACCCTTAGAGGCGCTTGACTCCTAATGTTAGTTCGACGGCTTTTTCATGCTTGTGAGTGATTGGTATGTGTTGCAAGGCCCTTAGGCATTGTGAGCAACCATACCCAAATATTAATAAAGTAATAAAGTTGGATTTTGTGTTACACCTTTGACCTGCATAAGTACTCTATTACTCGTCTATTCTTATTTCCTCTCGTCTCTAAACCATGGAGCAATCGGCAGATGGTGAACACTCGAGGAAACCAAGGAGGAAATGGGAGCGGTTCTCGCCACCGAAACATCGATGGGGAAGGACAAGGACCCCAACCAAGACCGCCATTGATATGCGTAACTTTGGAGCCTTTATTGCTGCATGCACCCGATTAATGCATGCCATGATGCAGCAGATGCAGCAAGTCATCGCCTAAGCCGCCGCCGCCCAAGCTAACCAGTCAACCCAAAGGCAGAGACCACACTCGAGGTCGTCGAATTCATGAGGACACGACCGCCTACATTTTCTCGAAATGCCAATCCATTGGAGGCGATGATTGGCCGAGGACGATAGAGAGAAAGTTGCACATTACCCAAAGTGAAGGAAATGAGAGGGTACTCTATGCCTCTCATCGCCTTGAAGGAACCGCAATGAATGGTGGAAAACTATCATACGCTCATGAGCACCCACAGACATCACCGGGAGGAGTTCACGATCGCTTCCGGCAGCACCATGTGCCCGAAGGCATGATGGAGCTGAAAAAGAGGAGTTTAGGGCATCAAGCGGGGCAATCAATCGCTGTCCGAGTATCTCAATAAGTTCACATACCGCACGCTACGCACTTTGAGGACGTAGCAACGGATAAGGCCAGCGCCTCGATTCATGAAAGGATGAATTGTGGCTGCGGTGGGACTCATAACCCACACTTTTCCCGATTTTCAGAGCTAGTGAACAAGGCGCCGATATTGGAGGACAAGCGCAAGGAGCCGAGGACAACCGAAGCGCAGGATGGCACAAACAGGAGCACGCCAGGAGCGCAGCGCTTGAGGGTTGCACCAAACCGCTTCTTCAGATTTCAGCCAAGGAATGTGATGACGACGCCACCGCCAAGATTAAGACTGCCGGACAAAATTTCCAGACACCAACACCAGCTTGGGAATGCAATGTTAGGAGCAAAGAATGACAGCTTAAACGTTGTTTTATCTCACACGAGCGAGCATTTTGCAAATTATTGTCCTAAGAAGGAGGAGGAGGACACCATTCGCTTCAACCTTGGGACTACTCCAACAAAGACACTGCGCCAGAGCAAGTCAGGAGTTGCATAACTGAGCCGCCACTCGATCGGGTAAGAGGCGAGTCAATCATGTCATCGCCGATGCAAAGGTAAAATACATCGGACGTCAGATCGGGTAAGTTACTTGTCAACTCAAGACTGCAATAGCTTTTATTTGATTCGAGCTTCGATTCGCTTATATCTCGGATTTTTGCTGTGAATAATGGATTGAAAATGGTGAACCTTAGGCATGTATTGCTAGTACAATCCCCGGGATCAGAACTCCGATCTGATGTAGGATGTTCTGGGGTAAAGTTGCTTATAGATGGAATGGAGTTCCTAGCAAACTTAGTAGTGTTAGATACCCAGACCTTAGATGTTATTTTGGGAATGGATTGGTTGTCTAAGCACAAGGTTGTGTTAGACTGTGGACGAAGAGTCATATCAGTCGAGAGTCCTTGTGGGAGAAAAGTAGAGTTTCAAGCCACTGCTATTCGGGATGGACAGTTGATGGTCAATAGTGTGAAGGCCGTCAGCATAGAAGACGTACCAGTTGTCAGAGAATACCCGGATGTGTTTCCAGAGGATTTACCTGGGATGCCACCAGACAGGGACATAGAGTTTGTAATTGAGTTAGTACCGGGAACAGCCCCGATAGCTAAGAGACCTTATCGGATGTCAACCGATGAGCTAGTGGAAATGAAGAAGCAGATAGAGGAGTTAATGGATAAGGGATTTATTAGACCAAGTTCGTCGCCATGGGGAGCACCGGTTCTATTTGTCAAGAAGAAGGACGGGAGTTACCGGATGTGTGTGGATTAATGAAACCAATCGAATGAAGTCACTATAAAGAATAAGTATCCGCTACCCAGGATCGATGATCTGTTTGACCAGTTGAGAGGAGCCGGAGTTTTCTCCAAGATTGACCTACGATCAGGTTATCACCAGCTGAAGATTCGATCGGAGGATGTCACCAAGACAAGATTTTCGCCAAGATATGGACATTACGAGTTCACAGCTATGTCTTTCGGTTTGACAAATGCACTGCATATTTCATGAACATGATGAACAAGGTTTTCATGGAATACCGGATAAGTTCATTGTTGTGTTCATAGATGACATTCTAGTTTACTCCAAAACAAGAGAAGAGCATGCCGAGCATCCGGGCTAGTTCGAGAGGTTAAGAGAGCAAAGAACTTTTCGCTAAGTTTAGCAAGTGCGATTTCGGAAGAACAAAGTGGAATTCCTTGGACATGTAGTGACCGCCAAGGAGTCGCAGCTTGATCCGAGTAAGGTGGAAGCAAGAGTTGCATTGGGAGCCACCCAAGACGGTGACTCAAATCAGTAGTTTCTTGGAATGGCTGGTTATTACCGCCGATTTATTGAAGAATTCTCACGATTGCGAGACCCTTACGCAATTGTTGAAAAAGGAAAAGAAGTTTGCGGGACGCCGGAATGTGAGCGGAGTTTTCAGGAGTTGAAGAAACGTTTGACAACGGCACCAGTGTTAGTTCTACCGGATTTAAGCCAGAGTTTTGATATATACTATGATGCATCGCGCCAAGGACTAGGATGTGTGTTAATGCGTAATGTAAAGGTCGCTATGCGTGCGGCCAAGGCGCTTGAGGCCGCATGAGGAGAACTACCCCACACATGACTTGGAGTTAGCAGCCGTAGTGCATGCTTTGAAGTTATGGAGGCACTATCTGATTGGAAACAGATGTGAGGTGTACACGGACCATAAGAGTCTTAAATATATATTTACACAATCGGACCTGAACATGAGGCGAGAAGATGGTTGGAACTAATTAAGGATTACAACTGGGATTCATTATCACCGAAAGCCAACGTGGTGGCCGATGCTTTAAGCGAAAAAGCCATTCGTGAACATGTTGGTGGAAGCAAATCAGTCGAGTTATGCAAGGAATTTCAGAAGCTGAAGCTGGAAGTTGTGCCTAAAGGATTTATAGCCGCTTTAGAAGTGAAGCCTACTCTGGAAGATCAGATTCGTGAAGAACAGAAAGACGATGTCAAGATTCAGAGAATTAAGTCCAAAATGGAGGAAGGCAAGGAGAAGGATTTCAAGCTGGATGAGCAAGGTACATTGTGGATCAAAAATCGCATTTGCGTACCGCACAAGAAGGAACTGAAACAACTGATTCTGGAAGAAGCTCGTGACTCCAAGTACTCCATTCATCCGGGAAGCGCTAAGATGTACCAAGACCAAGGAAAGATTTTGGTGGCAAGCATGAAGCGTGAAGTTGCAGAGCATGTTATTGTGCGACATATGCCAAAGAGTCAAAGCAATGCATCAAAGGCCAGCAGGGTTGCTATACCATCGAAGATACCCGAGTGGAAATGGGAGGAAATCGGAATGGACTTTATTATCGGTCTACCGAGGACCCGCACAGGTATGACTCCATATGGGTTATAGTGGACCGGTTGACCAAGGTCACCCACTTCATACCGTGAAAACTACCTACTCGGGGACCGCTTAGCAGATTTGTATATGTCAAGAATTGTGTGTCTGCATGGAGTTCAAGAAAATTGTATCGACAGAGGTACCCAGCTTTACCTCAAGATTTTGGGATAAGTTGCATGAGGCCCTAGGAACCCGCCTGAACTTCAAGATCGCATATCACCCATGCATGTATGGGCAAACGGAAAGAGTTAATCGACATCGGAGGACATGTTGAGGGCATGTGCATTGGCTTATACAACTTCGTGGGATAAGTGTTTGCCATATGCCGAGGTTTAGCTATAACAACAGCTACCGGGCAAGTTTGCAGATGTCGCCATTTGAAGCGCTTATATGGAAGACCTCGTTAACGCCGTTGAACTGGAATGAGACTGGAGAACGTCATATGTTTGGGCCGGACATTCTTCGAGAAGCTGAAGAGCAGGTAGCCATGATCAGGGAACGATTGAAAATTGCGCAATCAAGACAGAAGAGTTATGCCGATAATCGCCGCAGGGATTTGAGCTTTGAGCCTGAAGATTTTGTGTATCTCAGAGTTACCCCACTCAAAGGAGTTAAGAGGTTTCACACTAAAGGGAAGTTAGCACCAAGATATGTTGGCCCATTCAAGATTCTAAGTCGTAGAGGTGAGGTAGCATATCAGTTGGAGCTACCGCAGTCTCTAGCAGGTGTGCATGATGTGTTCCATGTGTCACAATTAAAGAAATGTCTCCGAGTGTCAGAAGAGCAGATGCCGTTAGAGTCGGTCGAGCTGCAGGAGGATTTGACCTATAAAGAGTACCCCGTGAAAATCTTGGACACAATGGATCGAGAAACGAGAAATAAATCGACCCACTTCTGCAGAGTTCAGTGGAGAAACCATTCCGAGAGCGAAGCAACCTGGGAGCGTGAAGAAGACCTGAAGCAGGAATTCCCCAACCTATTCCTCAGTCAGCCCTGAATCTCGGGGTCGAGATTCCGTTAAGGGGGGGAGGTTTGTAACACCCCAATTTTTGCTTTTCTTGCATTTAAATGGTATTTTGAATTTTTGGGAATTTCTGGAATTTATTTGGATTTATTTGGAATTATTTGAATTTATTTTGAATTAAACATTTATCAAATTAATTAAATAATGGAAAAGTTAAAATAAAGTTTTGCTGAAAATATTTTATTTGAGTCACAAATGTCCTAAAATATTTATGAGAATTTTTCCAGAATTTTTCTGATATTTTTAATGCCCCAAATAAATCATTTTATTTTCGGGGATTATTTTTAATCTAAAAGAGTTAAAATCCGGATGAACAAGATTGGGCGAAATCTTTATGCGCCCAGCTCCGAAAAACCCTAGCGCGGTGGCCGCTCGATCTCCATCCGACGGTCCACGCTGCACCACGCCGTCTCCGAATCGCCGCCGACTCGCCGCCGCCGCCTGTGTGGGCCTCGGTTTCGCGCTTACCGGACGCCGAGGGCACTATTTAACGCCGCCACACGCCTCGTGAAGCCCTAGACGCGCCGCACCTTTTGCCCTAGCTCACGCCACCGAGACGCCGCCGCCGCCGCACGACTCGCCAAGTCCCGGCCGCCCGCCGACTTCGCGTCGGTTAAATTGCCGCCGCGGTGATTCTCCGCCGCCGCCGAGCCACCCACGAACTTACTCGCCGCGCCGCCGGGAGCATCACCGCGACGTCCGCGAGGACCACGGAACGCCACACAAGACGTCGCCGTCTTCGCTCTCCGGTGAAGCGAGCCGCCGCACCATCGCCGCCGAAGTCGAGCTTCCATACCGTCCGATCTCCAATCAACGACCGGATTCCGCCACGCCGCCCCATAAACAAGAAACCCCATCTTCTAACCTCCGCCGTTAGATGTAGATCTAAGGGCAGCCGTAGTGCCACGTCGCGCCATCAGGCATGAGACGCCGACAAGGCGGGCCCGCATGTCGGCCGCGACCGCGACGAAGCGATCGCGGCACGGTCATCCGACGACGCGACCCACATGTCGCCGCACCGAGCACCGTTCACACGAGACGCCGACAAAGACGGGCCCACTCGTCACCAGACGCACCGTGCGCGTGACGCCACCCACGACGCTATGCCGACGCCACGGTGGGACCCACTTGTCGAGATAGCCGAGTCGTCCGACGCCACGATGACGTCGTGCCGACGCCACGATGACGCTCATGCCGACGCCATCACGGAGCCGGTCGTACGACGTCAAGAGGCCACGTGTCACTCTCGTGTCGACACGTGTCACGGATGACGTAATAATTATTTTCCGAAAAGAAAAATGTTTATTTAATTCGGTTTATTGATTTAAAATGTATTTTGAAACTTCAAATGCTTATAACTTTTGCGCTTTTAACTCCGATTTGAGTGATTCCAATTTCTATAAATTTGTAAAATTGATATCTTTCTGTTTATGAATTTTAATTGAATTTTTGAGCAATGTTTGTCTACTGTTTATTTATTTTATTATTTTGTGCATACGCTACGCCAGAGACGTTGAAGTCCCCGACGATTTCGAGGAGAAGTTCTCACCCAGAGCAAGCTCAGAACCGTAATCAAGACTTTTTGAAGGCAAGTTGTGTTTGATCATGTTGAACCTATTAGAGAAAAATTACTTTGATTTAAACTATTGCATGCTAATTTGATAGAAATGACTTTGAATAAATTTTGGGACTAGTTAAATACCTAGTTGTCAGATGCCACCTTGTCGATATAATTGTAGGCCATGAATCCTTTGTCACCCTAGGTTATGGATTAATAGTTGGACATTAATAATTTGCCAACATGGGTTGAGTAGATCAAGTAGTATGCTTAGCCCCGCCACGGACATATCATGATTTTGGAATACCAAAGCAAATATTGACTTAATGAGATATGGAACGTGTTTTTGTGAACGAGACATGTGTTATTGAGATGATGATGGCACGTGGTGCAATGGTAAAGAACCGGGGTGGGAAAAATGATTTAGACTAGGGCAAATGGCAAGATTGTTTCTGGTGGGCCAAGAGTGGCAACTGGGCGGTCGTATTTGGTTTTTATTGGTTTTTGGATAATTGAGATCACACTTGGTTAGTCTTGCCTCGGTCAGCTAAGGACTTAACCTTGCGAGCATTTGAACTGAGTCCTCCATACAACCACAAGCTCCGTAATGGGACGGGCTTAGCTGAGTAAACTGGGAAATCTATTCTTTGGTACTGCTGTGGTGGTGTGAGGCCCGAGAAGCGGAATGAGAACTCACATGGCGCAAGAGGGGGCCCCGGTGTGGTAACCATCCCTCCAAAGGTTGAAACCTTAGCGGCAAGATCGGGTTTAGATGGAACTTTGGAAAGGCTTTCACATTACATTTGCCTTGGTGGTATTTGATCGTATCTTGTGGGTAAAGTGTATAACCTCTGCAGAGTGTACAACCTATTCGAATAGCCGTGCTCACGGTATTGAGCATCGCTCGGTGATTACGGTCAAGGGTTAGATTTTCATAAAAATGAATTGTTGATGGAAAATGCTTGGGTTGGTGATGATGAATTTGACTTAGGATGGAAAAATGAATTACAATTGGAATGCTTGTGAAAGCTACTATTCCTACTACTGTTTTACTGCTTTGCAATCTATTACTGTTTATTTGAAATGATGTACTGCACATGAACCATAGCCTATCCTTTGTACTAAGCCATGCATGTAGAATATTAGAATTGCATTCTGTGCATGACTTGCTGAGTGCTCAAAGTACTCACCCCACAACAACACAACTCCAGTTGAAGAAGAAGCAACCCCGCCAGAGGAGGAGTATCAGAGGAGCCGATTTAACTAGGGAGCGAGCCCATCGATTGCTTGTGGCAAATTGGTTGGCGCCACGAGTTTATTTTATTTCAGCTGCATTTGAATATTTTAATAAGTCTTCGCCCTGCGAGGCGTATCTTTGTAACTTGACCATAAGGTCGACCAACTAGTTGAGTATTTAATTAAAGTACTTATTATTGCATTGGTTATGACTGTGATATGTACCAATGTTGAGACTGTGTGCACTAGCTTGATCCTGGACTAGTGCTGAATACACAGAGGGTCCGGATTTGCAAATTCGGGTCCCGACATTTTTCAACTGTGAAATGTTGTTGAATTGTGTTATATCTGTACAAAGGGCATGGCTATGATTATTATGTAAGTAACTGTCTACAATATTCACTATTGCAGACAGTTCCTTCACTAGAAACATCTGTGATGATCAAATATCATACATAGTTGACATATTCTAACCATCTGTAATGACAAGTGGATGACTATGTCTATTTAACGTCCCGCCTAGTTGATTCAAATACTCACACTTAGCAAGTCTCCATCTAAATCTATGATTTTTTCTCCGTACTGTCTCCCTCATCACTACGTTGTCACTGTTTCCATCCCTGTTCTCTCTGCATTGCTTCGTTGCCCTCATCACCTGTGTTGTTGCCCTCGTCACCGTTCCCATCCTCTCTGTATCGCCCCGTCACCGTTGGCACCACGTCGCTACCCTCCTCCACCACCTCTCTGGTACTACCATCAACTTAGAACTTCACTGATTCAGTTAAGAGTGAACACATGGTAGGTGTACAATACTAGCAATAGAAATTTGGTGGTTGTGAGATCAAGAACTAGGAGTTGTCTGGTGGCCCAAGCATCCTACTTGTATTTAGTATCGGCCAAGCAAAGAAATTCTTTACTTCTTCTTTTCACCTCGAGGATCTTGTGAAGGTTTGAGCACTACTACAAAAAAGGTTATATTAGACACATCATCACAGACTGTTTTTTATAAAAACCGTCTGTGATGTGTTTTAGACACATCGCAGACGGTTTGTGATTGAAACTGTCTGTGATGTCGGATCATCACAGACGATTTTATCCACAAACCGTCTGTGATGAAAGTAAGAACTTCACAGACGGTTTATGGATAAAATCGTCTATGATGAGGAAATATCGCAGATGGTTTTATTCACAAATCATCTGTGATGAAAGAGAAAACTTCATAGACAGTTTGTGGATAAAACCATCTATGATGAGAAAATATCACAGACGGTTTTATCCACAAACCGTCTATGATAAGTCTCGGACTTATCACAGACGGTTCTAGCCTAGAACTGTTTGTGATGTTCACACAACCGTCTAACAACACAGACGGTTTTAATTTGAAACCACCACAAATAATAAATATTGCTAATTACCTCTCCTGCCTTCCAATTTGAAAGACTTAAAATTAAATAATATTATATTTAAAATAATTGGAACTAATATTCCATTTGCAATAATTGAAAAGAATGACCGAAACAGATTCAAAACTTTGGAGGCCGTTTTGAGGTCCTAAACGACGTTTTTTTAATTCCGTCGCTATGCACGCACTCACACAAACAATCAAGATTCAACCATCTGATTTTCATGCACTTATGAAATTCAGGTGCTCCTTTTCATTATCTTTCCAATGAGCCAAAGAACGCCCCGATCAGAGTTATGAGTCAAAAGTTATGGCCATTTTAACAAGGAATAATTAGATATTTGCCACTCTTCAATTTGGAAATTCGATGGCCCATACAAAAAATGCCACTCCATTTTTTGTATGGGCCATCGAATTTCCAAATTGAGGAGTGGCAAATATTTAAGTCTCCCTTTTAACAAACGTGCTCGGATTTCATATTTACAAACTAGAATCGGTGCCCAAAAGAATATAATTGGAGAGCTCATCATGTGATGATTTTGGAAAGCGCAACAACACCAAAATCAAAGGTACGAGTTTCATTAATAGTAATGGCACATATATTGCAAGCATTTTTAATAGTCAAAAGTATGGAAAATAAATTTAAAAGTTTTAAATTTTGCTAATTACCTCTATAGTTTACTAATTTCAAATAATTGGAAATCGGTGTTCGGGTGCTTCACGGGGTTAAAAGGAGGAGGGACACATTATATGTCAGATGATCATACCACCACTAAAGTACTGGATCTTATAAAAACTTTAAAGTTAAGCGTGCTTGGACGAGAGTAGTAATATGATGGGTGACCTCTTAGGAATTTCTTGTGTGGCATTAAAAATATCCAGATCTAATCAGAATTTCTTGTGTGGCATTAAAAATATCCGGATCCAATCAGAATTATGAAGTTAAGTGTTCTTAGGTGAGAGTAGTATTATGATGGGTGACCTCCTGGGAAATCCTCTCTAATTTAGTGTTTTTAAACTACCAGCTAGAACAGTATGTGATGAGTCCACATCACAGACGGTTCTAGGCTAGAACCGTCTGTAATATTAATTTTCATAGATGGTTCTAAATTAGAACCGTCTGTGATGAGTTTTTTCACAGACGGTTGGAAAACCGTCTGCAATGACTCTTTGTCATCACTGACACTTGCTTACAGATGGTTCACAAAATCGTCTGTGATATGATTTACGAACCATCTATGATGACCTGTTTTGTAGTAGTGGAGGAGAGCTCATCGTCTTCTTCCTAGCTGATGTAATTCGAGTCTTGGGTGAGTTCAGTACCTCGGTCAATCTATAAGTTGTATAGTAGATTGTGTATATTATTCAACCATAAATTGTGTAAAGTGCGCATAGTTGTACTTGAATTGTGAATTTTAAATCATTTATTCTGTTTTGATATGTGTTGTGTGTAATTATCTCAACTATAAAGTGTGTATCTTATATCTGTTTCAATATGTTTTGTGTATTTATAAAAAGGACATGGCTAGTGTGATTCTTAAGGCTAGTGATAAAACTAAAATTATGTATAAAAAATACATATCATAGACGGTTTGTAACTGTAAAGTATCTGTTATTTATGCTTATTATTGATAATTCATAATTGATACCATCTGTTATTTATCATTATCATATATGGTTTCTTATGTACTAACCATCCATAATCTGTAACTAACATAGATGATTTTTTCTAGATAACCGTCCATGATCTATAACTATCACATAGACGATTCTTAAATCATTTATGATTATCACTGATCATCACTCACTCTTTTTTCATAAATGGTTACAAAACAGTCTGTGCTGACTATTTTTAACTCTATGTGATTTTATTTTGTATGATAGTGATAATCAAACCTTCATATTTTGGCTTTCGATTGGGCCACCAAATCAAGACAAAGAATCATAAAACAATGTATAATGTAGTGCATGTAGTGTTGCAGTATCCTTTAAAATTTCATATTCAAATTCAAAATGTGTTAGAAGACATTTCTTAACAATATTGACCTTTTACTTAGTTTCCCTAATTTTACTCTAAACATAATACATTTGTATGCCATAGTTTTACATTCCACATATACAATTATATATATTCCAAAATTAATTTTAATTCTAATTTAAATTTAGTATGAATTTGATTTTATTTATGATTAAATTTTATTCTTGAGCTAAATTTAGAACTTGAATTTATATACATAAAAGAATTAAGTTCATTAATGATTTTATTTTTTAGTTTATTTTAGATTCATTTCTAATAGAAAATTTATTTATATTTATATGTTAATTTATTTATGAAGTTCTGTTTTTATATATTTTGAACTTAAATTTGACTTTATTGCCAATTTGAATTCAATTCAAACTTAATTTTAGTTATAAAATTGAATACTTTTTAATTTCTTACCTATTAGGGTTCAATTCAATTTTAATATAGGATTTATAGGGTTCCCTAAAGATTATAGTCTGTATATTTTAATTTAGTTTTATTATTTATATGTACTTGTTAGGTACAATAAAGATTTTGAAAAACAAGAACTACATCAAAGATGCACAGAGAAAGTGACATTAATTATTTATCAGATAAATTTGCCTCCATCCATTACATCAAAGATGTTGAAATCTCGTTGGTGTTTATGACTAGATTAACATATCCCATTAACTCTTCGTGTATTCGGGATGATTTCTCTTAGAGTCTTAGGGTATGTTTGGTTGCTTGTACTAAGAAGTACATGTATAAGATGGTTCAAGAAAAAAGTCATCCATATGTTTGGTTGCTTAAATGGAACCATCTCATCCTAACTGGTGGGGTACAAATTTGAGAAATATTCTCTATAGATGCTGAACCATTCTATTAACCCAAAACAATAGAACCAAACGGTAAAGGAACATCCCATCCCATTCAGCCTTATCTCACTAACCAAATACACACTTATTCAATTTCAACCTGTACTGTAGGACCCATATTACGAATAAGACACATATACTTGTAGATTTCAAGAATACAAAAAAATTCTACGATTAAGATGTTTCTTCTCAGTTAATCTAAGAATTTCAAAAAATTCTCCAATTAAGATGTTTCTTCTCGGAAATATGGTCTTCTAAGAATTTTTTCTACTAATTTTTGGTATTCTCCAATTAATAATATGGTAATTTCTAACCTTCTTATCTCCTATTTAGAGACAAACATGCATAGATCAATGCATGCATGGTGTGATTTTCTAGTTTGGTTTGTGTTTGGAAGCCATATAAGATAGAGAAAATTGTTTATTTACCACTGAAAGTTGGCCGGTTCTCCACAATGTCATCGCGAAGATGCTGTTCTCTGCATTGCCATCCGATCTCAAATTGTCTTCCCATTTTGCCATTGCCGTCAAGTTGGCTGTGAAGCCACCGTTAGTTGACACGCGAAAAGACCAAATTGCCCTCCTTTTGAGTGTGCTACCCTATTTAGCCAAACCGAAGCAAAAGTTGTTTTTAGTGTCTGTATTACTACTAGCGTGATATAAATTTTATGCACGTAGTGTAACTGAGATACATAATTTATTTATTTTATTATGTTTGTAATATTACCCACGCTAAATAGGGCAGCACACTCAAAAGGAGGGCAATTTGGTCTTTTCGCATGTCAACTAACGGTGGCTTCACAGCCAACTTGACGACAATGGTAAAATGGGAAGGCAATTTGAGATCGGATGGCAATGCAGAGAACAGCATCTTCGCGATGGCATTGTAGGGAACCGGCCAACTTTCAGTGGTAAATAAACAATTTTCTCTATAAGATATGGGCATGCTACATAATTTTTTTTATCGTAACACTAATTACTAGTGTATGTTCAATTTGATTTGTATCCCAATGAACAACTGTAGATATAATTATAGGTAACTTATGTGTGACAACCTGCACGTCACTACCTTTGACAACATGCAAGCGTTCGGCTTATTACCCACCAAAGACTCACTTCATCGAGGAATGTGAACACCATAGTAGCATAACAAAAGCGATTACAGTGGACATGATAAAATAGAACAACTGAAAGATAGATTTACAAAATAATTTAAGACATAACTTGAACTTAACCTTGATTTACAATAGGGATCATGCCTAATGGGTGAAAACATCAAAAAAATGCTATTGTCTAGATGTGCTTTAACAATATTTACCATATTCAAGAATTGGTTTTTGTGATGAGGCTTCTAGTCCCATCCTTCCGTTGCTTGAAGTTACTATCTCATTTGTCTTGATATACCGAGAAGCTTCTACATCTATCACACTACAATAGAAACATCATGTAGGGTGTTTTTATTGTACAATAGAGGCATAGCTTCTACTTGTAACAATGAGAATACAACACCAAGATGTGTATGAAAGGTACTCATCAAGTCTAATTTAGCAAACCAACATGTCAATGCCTATAATCCAATCTCCACATATATTTATATTGAACCATTAAGGATCGAAGTCCACTAGGATATCATGCATCTTTGGAAATGAAGGTTGCTAGGAAAGATTCAAGTTGAATTATTGTGAGACCCTAGACTTACCATCTGAAATCCCCTGTGTTTAACCGTACTAGTCCCAGATCAGTTGCTAGTACACACAGTGAAACAGTGATAATCATAACTAGAACAATATATTAAACGGTAATAACTGAAGTACTGGCTTTATGGCCACTTATTACAACTGCAGGTCGCAAGACCAGGAACACACACACACACAGACAATGGAAGCAAAAGAAACGAGCGAGCCACAAGCTCCACAGGTAGACGACGGAGAAACGCGCGCCTAGCTAACAGGACTGCCTTCCTCGAAGACCTCTTTGAAGAACTCACCACCAGGCCTAGCATCTTGGAAGACTTCTGAAGAATTGATTGGTAGCAAATGAGTAAAAAAGTACTCAGCAAGTCTAGTAATTATGCATGATGAAAGGCTTACCAAAGGTGGCTTAGTATGGTTCTTTTTTCACAAAACAAATTTTATTAAACGTTACATGTAATAATTTTTGTAAAGCAGTTTTATAAATTATTTGTAACATTTGAATTTATGTATAACTCTAGTGAAGGTTCCATCCACCAATCACTAGCTAACAGGCTCTATCCGCCACAATTTAAAATGATCAAGGTTCCATCCACCATAGATTACAAAACAGTTTCAACTACCTGACTGGCTCTAGCCGCCAGAGGCACACCTGAAAGTTCCATCCACTTTCGGATTCCCAAAGCTCATTTTTGAAAAGAAAACATAAGACTACCAATGTGAAAGCATCCTTCGCCTGCCTTTGACCTAAGGCACGGCTATTCAAATAGTTTGTTAACACTCTGTAGAGTTTGTACACTTTACCCACAAGAGATATTTCACTTTTATTGTCGGCCATAACACGCTTCCTTAGGTGTGCAACAAAGTGAATATCACAAGGCCTTTACAATGCAATAATCTAACCCGACTCTACCCACTAAGGTTTCACCGCTGAAGGATTCCATCCACCCAGTCAAAAGCCCCCTCTTGCGCCATATGGGAAAAACAAACTTGCCTCCATCTAGCACCCACATTCAACCATCAGGCGAGTCTAAGTTAAGCTATTACAAATTACTTAGCCAGATCGTGCCCATTTTGACATGTAGTTGTATAGTTGTGCTTAGTTTGGACAATCACAAGCGTTGGTCCTTAAATTGATTAGGGCGGCTTTCACAAACCAAGACCAATGCTTCATCCGCATCCGCCCAACAAACCATTCCGCCCTAATCTAAACCATTTTTATTTTATTTTTATTTTGCAATCACAGCAGCAATTAACTTGCTACAATTTTATTAAAACATATTTTAACAACATTTTAGAATTTATCCCACCATAGGCATTTTTTATCAATACAATCCTAAGCATAATCTAATGTACTAAACAAGTTTAATCACATGATATATGATTTCATGATTAGTCAAAACTAAAGGTTGCAAAGGCATGGTAATCAAACAGCAAGGATGTTATTTCGGAATAGGTATAACTAACATCCTACATTTTAACATCATCGTTTTATAAAATTAGCCATGCAAGTTGTAAACAATTTTATCAAAACAGTTATAAATACTAGGATCGACGTGCGTCAAGGAGACTTGCCTTCATCGACGAGGTGTGATGCGCTGCTTTGAAAGATCTTCTCCTTCGTCGGTGACGTCAACTGCTTCTTCGACTACGCGCAAAACGGAGCACGAAATAAATAACAGAAAATAAATAAAATCTAAAAATTATAAAATTAGTACTGGTAGATATATCATGAATTTAGATGAATTTAGGAATTTGAATGAGCCCAAACAGAGTTTGTATGAGAAAGAACGGGCTTTTTGAAGTTTCGATGGGAAAGAAAATCGAGGAAAAAATAAAATCGTACCGTAGCGATGCTATAGTGCTCTATGCTACAGTTCTCGACTCGAAGCTATAGTACTTGTCGTGGCTGCTTCGGGCTGAGGCAGTAGGGCTACAATTTGCACCAGTGAGGGAGGAGATGGAGAGGTTAGGGAAAGAGAGCACCGGAAAGATCTCGACGACGTGGATCCAACAGTGGTGCCGGAGTTTGCAGATGATGATCAGAGTGCCCGCAATTGATGCCGGAAGCGATGAACAACACTGACGAAGATTTCTTCGATTCTTCCAAACCGCTGAACCAAAATAGAAGTTTTTTAAGGGCTTTTGCTCATTGCGATGAGGGGCTCAAAGTGATGTGAACGGAATTTGATTTGACTCACCGGAGCAAAAGTTGACACGATGATGTTTTTGGAGTGCGCCGAGCGATGGTTTTCATGAGTTTTGGGGAGGAAAACAGAACTGAATCAATGGGGAAAGGTGAGCACGGGGTAGAGGACATCAAGACACAACTTCTAAGTGCTCACACGTCCGGTGGGGTGGAGAAACGTCCGCGATAATGGCCGGGCAATGAATTGCCATTAGAGGTTAATTGCGGCCATTTCACTCGGATTAAGGATGGGTAACAGCAGGGGAATGAATCCTCATATCAATATCTTCATAATACTTTAGATCCCAACCGTTTTGGATAATTATGGTGGAAGTTATGAGTGATTGAATATTTTGCTTGTCATGGGTAAGAACTTGACCAAGAACATGAATTTTTTAGGAAGATGAACAGTGTTTCAGGATTGGGCTTGGCCAACTAGAGAGAGAAGGTAAATTTTGAATTTTGGAGACTTTTAGAAATTGATTTGGAATTTCAAATGAAGTTTAGAATTGAATTTTTAAATTAGAATTGAGCCAGATAAAATAATAATCCAAATAAAATCTAAATTTTGAATTAATTAATTTTTGGATAAATAGAAAAACTGGGATGTTACAAACCTACCCTCAGAGAATCTCGACCCTGAGATTCAGACGAAGAAGGAAAAAGATCAGGAAACTCTGCTCTCAGATCCTCTTCTCGTTCCCAAGTTGCTTTCTTCTCAGAATGGTTGCTCCACTGAACCTTACAAAACTTGATTACACGGCTCCTTGTTCGACGCTCTGCTTCATCCAAAATCCTGACTAGAAACTCAGGATAGGTGAGATCCTCCTTTAATTCCATTTCTTTAAACGGCATCAGATTTTCTAGAACTCTGAGACATTTCTTCAACTGAGACACATGGAAGACATCATGCACATCTGACAATTGTGGAGGAAGTTCCAATTTATACGCAACGTCTCCTTTTCTGGCAATCACTGGAAATGGACCGATGTAGCGAGGTGCAAGCTTCCCATTGACTCTGAAACGACGCATGATTTTGAGAGGTGAAACCTTCAAATACATTTTATCATCTGGTGCAAAACTCAAATCCCTACGACGATTATCAGCATAGCTTTTTTGCCTCGACTGAGTTGTTTTAAGATTTTCTTGAATTGTTTGAACTTTCTCTTCTGCCTCTTTTAGGATATCAGGTCCAATAATTTGACCACCATCTGCTTCTTTCCAGTACTGGGGTGTTCGACACTTTCTCCTATAAAGAGCTTCAAACGATGCCATTTTCAAACTTGATTGATAACTATTATTGTAGGAGAATTCTGCATATGGCAAATTTTGATCCCAAGATGCACTGTAGGTCAAAGCACAAGCCCTCAACATATCCTCGAGTATTTGATTTATCCTTTCTATTTGACCATCTGTCTAAGGATGGTAGGCAGTACTGAAGTTCAAATTTGTACCCAAAATCTCATGCAATTTCTGCCAAAACCTCGAGGTAAACTGGGAACCTCTATCTGACACGATCTTCTTTGGCACTCCATGCAAACACACAATTTTAGCCATGTATATCTCTGCAAGTTTATCGCCAGAATAAGTTGTCTTCACAAGAATAAAATGTGCTACTTTTGTTAACCGATCCACAATGACCCAAACAGAATCATAACCAGACTTGGTTTTTGGAAGTCCAGTAATGAAGTCCATTCCAATTTCTTCCCATTTCCAAACAGGAACCTGCAAAGGTTGTAACAATCCTGCTGGCTTTTGATGCTCCGCTTTAACTAACTGACAAATATCACAAAGAGCCACAAATTCAGCAACTTCTCTTTTCATATTTGACCACCAATATTTTTTTTTAACTCTAAGTACATTTTCGTACTTTCTGGATGAATAGAGTAAACAGAATCATGAACTTCTTTTAAAATCAGATCCTTGATTTCTTTCTGATTAGGTATTACAATTCTTTTTCCAAACCAAATGGTTCCTTTCTTGTCCTCAGAAAATCTTGAAGATTTTCCTTCCTTGAGACCTTTCTTAATTACTGCAATACCACTGTCATCCTTTTGAGCTTCTCTGATTTGAACCTCGAAAGTTGAGTACACCTCCAAACTATACACACAACCTTCCTTTACTAATTCCAAATTGAAACGTTGGAATTCTTTATAAAGCGCCGGCTGATTTTCTTGAACCATAGTATTATTACAATAGCTCTTTCTACTCAAGGCATCTACAACAACATTGGCTTTGTCTGGGTGATAATGTATACCGATATCATAATCTTTAATTAATTCCAACCATCTTCTCTGCCTTAAATTGAGATCTGACTGAGTGAAAACGTATTTCAAACTCTTGTGATCCGTATAGATCTCATATCGATTACCGATAAGATAATGCCTCCATAACTTGAGAGCATGCACAACTACAGCTAATTCCAAGTCATGAGTTGGGTAGTTTTCCTCATGAGGTCGCAGTTGTCTTGAGGCATAGGTTATAACCTTTCCTTCTTACATAAGAACACAATCAAGTCCTTGCTTTGATGCATCACAGAAAACATCAAAATCCTTTCGAATATCCGGAAGGACAAGCACTGGTGCTGAAGTTAGCCTCTTCTTTAATTCTTGAAAGCTCTGTTCACAAGATTTAGTCCACTCAAACTTCTTCTCCTTCTTCAGAAGTTGGGTGAGTGGTCTGGCTATCTTGGAAAAACCTTCAATAAATCGTCGATAATAGCCTGCTAGACCAAGAAAACTTCTAATGTTCGAAACTGACTTGGGTTGCTCCCAATCTAGCACGTCCTTCACTTTAGCAGGATCAACTGCTACTCCTCCAGCTGAGATGACATGACCCAAGAAAGAAACTTCTTTTAACCAAAATTCACACTTACTGTATTTAGTATATAGCTGATGCTCTCTTAGCTTCTCTAAGACTAGCCTCAGATGACCCTCATGGTCCTTCATACTCTTGGAATAGACAAGAATGTCATCAATAAAGACAACCACAAACTTATCCAAAAACTCCATAAACACTTTATTCATCAAATTCATGAAATAGGGAGGTGTGTTAGTCAAACCAAAAGACATTACTGTAAACTCATATAGTCCATCGAGTAGTGGAAGCTGTCTTTGGGATATCTTCTTTTTCTGATCTTAAGCTGATGATATTCTGATCTCAAATCAATTTTTGAGAAGACACATGCTCCTTTCAACTGATCAAACAGATCATCAATCCTTGGCAAAGGATACTTATTTTTAATGGTGACTTCATTTAGGGATCTGTAGTCCACATACATTCTCAAGCTACCATCCTTCTTCTTCACAAAGATTATTGGCGATCCCCAGGGAGAAGAACTTGGTCTGATAAATCCTTTCTCTTGCTCTCGCCCTGGGCCTCCATATAAGGATGTGGAAGGGGCCTCCATATAAGTTTTCGCCCTGGGCCCCAAAAATGCCAGGACCGGCCCTGCTCACAATGGCATCGCCTTGCCTCCTCCTGCTCTCGCCCTCCGAGAGCCACCTCGGCTTCACTTGACCTCGCAAGCTTTGACCACTCTAGTGTGTATGGACGCCTCCGTTCTCACCGGCCGGCACCTTGGCCACC